>CM030188.1:10141909-10161909 GCA_017639675.1 Aplochiton taeniatus | reverse complement strand
TTTTATTTTACTGAGGTGATTATGAGGGTATGCTGAGTACCAGCAATGATGCTATCCACACAGATATTTTTTGGTAAGCGGAATATGCGATATGGATTTCGTTATGGATCTCCAACGTTTTAGACCTAGATTATATACGGCATATATATCTCACAACCATTCACCAAGTCCTTCATTTTGCCACATGATTGTTTTCAAAGGGTATCAGCCATGACTTGGGCTGTGGGAAGCGAGGGGAAGCTCCTGTTCCTCGGGGTGGCCGTATTAGAAGGGGTCACCAAAGCAGACCTTTCTACTGCTCACACAAAGGGCCCGTGGCCGCTGGCAGAACTCGGGAATCAATAACCTATGCGTGACGATTGCCAAAGCAAAGTTTGAGAGCACTGTATGGCCATTCAAATTGCGTTCTGTGGGCTGGATGGAGAATCAATAGCTCCAGTTTAAATGAGGGTGCTGAGAAAATTAAACCCTAAACCCAAACACACACAAACACACACACAAACGTGGAGAAAAAAAATGATTGCCAATACGAGCAATCAGTTCCCAGGCTCCGCTCACACATTGGCAGGGATAGACAGCTTGGCTGGAGGAGAGAGGAAACGGGATGAAGGGGGGAAAAGAGAGATATCGGAGGAGAAAGAGAGGGATAGACAGAGAGGGAGGGTATCCAGCGTTGAGCATTTGGACCCGGCCTCGGAGCTGTTGCTTGGCTGGCACCGGGGGCGTCGTGTGCCCAATAGGCTGGCATTACACTGACAATGGGACTGTTAGGGTATCAGAGGGAAACAGACTGAGATTAGCCCATCTCGATCCAGAGGAGACGAGGAGGGAGGGGGGGGGGGGGGGGGGGGGCGGCACCCACGCTGGTTTCCAGGGTCCCCTCCACTACCTCCCCTATCTCCCCCTGAACTCCCACCAGAGGCGGTGTGGAGCGTCTCCCCCTGAACTCCCACCAGAGGCAGTGTGGAGCGTCTCCCCCTGAACTCCCACCAGAGGCAGTGTGGAGCGTCTCCCCCTGAACTCCCACCAGAAGCAGTGTGGAGTGTCTCCCCTGCCGAGCCTCTCCCCCGGAACGGCAGTAATCCTGCCGGAGCCGGAGGAAACCCTCTCACATCTTTCTCTCTTTTCTCCTCCTCGTTGGGATCCTAGAAGATGCCACGTGTCACGCTGGTTTGAAAAGTGCTGTGCGGGGGAGTTTTTTTGTTAGAGAGAGAGAGAAAGAGAGAGAGAGAGAGAGAGAGAGAGAGAGAGAGAGAGAGAGAGAGAGAGAGAGAGAGAGAGAGAGAGAGAGAGAGAGAGAGAGAGAGAGAGAGAGAGAGAGAGAGAGAGAGAAAGAAAGAGAAAGAGAAAGAGAAAGAGAAAGAGAAATAGAAAAAGAGAGGAAGAGAGAGAGAGTGTGTTTGAGTTGACACTGTATGGACGTGTGGGTTGACATCCACAGCTCAGATGGGGTGCTGATATGGCTGTGCTGGCAGCTGTAATTGGATCACACATTAGTACCGGGGATTACAGTGCTGATTGGGCCTTGGCCAGGGAGGATTTCCTGCATGGAATGATTGACAGCCCATCGAGTCTATAATAGGACCCAAAACTGAGCGAGTGGGCAAGGAACCCCCAAGCTAACAGCAACTTATTGGGCAAGTTCTCCGTTCAGAACCAAGTGAGTGACACTTGATTTAGGTTACCTGTCCCCTAGCCTTGGTTCCAACTTTCCACACATTGGTTCGAAAGCCTGGCGAAGTTTGACAGTCAAAGTCCGTATGAAAGAGGTGGAGACTAGCGACGTGTTACAATTCAAAATAACTAATTAAGTATTGAAATGGGCGGCGCTTCAAAGACAGAGGTGGACCACTGCTTAGGTGCTCTCCCGTACTGGAACAGTCTCACAAAACCAAGAAGAGGGTGTGTCTTGAAAGTAGGAGGGTTTCGCCAACGAGCGAGTGACGTTTGTAAGTGCCAATCAAACGCGTGCCTTCGAAATTCGAAGGCTAAGAGAAGAGAAGAGTTGTGTATGAAAGCCTAAAGACCTCCAGTCGAGTTTGAAAGAACAAGATTTAGAGGGACAGCTACGCTACCCGTCCCCATGTTTATTCCGGATTGACATGACTTGAGCTATTACGACCATGTTGATTTGCTGCTCATATAAAAAGCCCACTTTACCATTTTTTTCCAGTTAGTGACAACAATAAAAGTAGCTCCTTGTTTTTTTTTCGAGGTTTCTTACGAAGTAGCCTCGACGACGTTTTGACGCGCCCAGGCGCGATGGAGTGAAGGGGCCCGCAGAGGAGACCAGATGCAGGAGGAGCTGAAGAACCGGAGAGAAACAAGGTGAGGAGCAGGAAGGTGACCGCGGGTCCCAGAGTCAACACGGAGAACTTGACAGCCGGAGCATGAACGCTGGCAGGGAGAGGAGGGAGAGACGTAAAGAGAATGAGTGTGTGTCTGTGTGTTTGTGTGTGTGTGATTTTCATCACAGTAAAAAAGTGGGCGTATATGTAAAGAAACAGGGAGGAGAGTGTGACCTGAGCACTAAATCTACCCGTCATTGACACAGCTGTGCGCTAGCTTTGGTGAATGTGTTGCAGTATAGGGGCTGTGTGTGAGTGTGTGTGTGTGTGTGTGTGTGTGTGTGCGCTAGCTTTGGTGAATGTGTTGCAGTATAGGGGCTGTGTGTGAGTGTGTGTGTGTGTGTGTGTGTGTGTGTGCTAGCTTTGGTGAATGTGTTGCAGTATAGGGGCTGTGTGTGAGTGTGTGTGTGTGTGTGTGTGTGTGTGTGCTAGCTTTGGTGAATGTGTTGCAGTATAGGGGCTGTGTGTGAGTGTGTGTGTGTGTGTGTGTGTGTGTGTGTGTGTGCTAGCTTTGGTGAATGTGTTGCAGTATAGGGGCTGTGTGTGAGTGTGTGTGTGTGTGTGTGTGTGTGCTAGCTTTGGTGAATGTGTTGCAGTATAGGGGCTGTGTGTGAGTGTGTGTGTGTGTGTGTGTGTGTGTGCTAGCTTTGGTGAATGTGTTGCAGTATAGGGGCTGTGTGTGAGTGTGTGTGTGTGTGTGTGTGTGTGTGCTAGCTTTGGTGAATGTGTTGCAGTATAGGGGCTGTGTGTGAGTGTGTGTGTGTGTGTGTGCTAGCTTTGGTGAATGTGTTGCAGTATAGGGGCTGTGTGTGAGTGGGTGTGTGTGTGTGCTAGCTTTGGTGAATGTGTTGCATGTCAGTGTAGTGTGTGTGTGTGTGTGTGTGTGTGTGTGTGTGTGTGTGGCCTTTCACCCAATGGAATAAATAGCAGGTTGCCGAGAGGTGAGAGAGCCCTGCGAGGTGTTTTCCATGTCGCTGTCACCTCACATTGGAGTGATCAGTTGTGACACACAAACACATTCACACACAAACACAGAGAGGGGGCAGAGAGAGAGAGAGAGAGAGAGAGAGAGAGAGAGAGAGAGAGAGAGAGAGAGAATGGTAGGCAGGCTTTATTGTATGTGTGAATGTTTTTTCTAGGATGATAGAAGGTTGGTAGTCCATGACTTACGACACAGAATGAGAGGCTGTCACCTGCTCCCATGACTACAAAAAGCAAACAATTACTTTTTTTTTCTGACATTTTTATCCAAGTAATTGGCACCCAATGGGCTTCCAACAGTTTTCCAAGTCATTCTGCGCTGCATTCTCACATGAAAACCAAGTAGATCAAAAGGCTTGCTCCTCAGCTCTCTGCTGGAACGCCTTCAGTTACAAAGAGAAAGAGAGAGAGAGGAGAGAGAGGAGAGAGAGGGAGGACTTCCTTCACATGAAAAGTTAATTGCGATATCGCAGCTGGTGTTTCCCACAAATCTACAGAGACACACGGGGAGAGGAGAGGAAACCCGACTGTGAGAGAAAACACTGCGGCTCCCCCTTCTTTCAACTAACACCTGGAAGTCCTCCAGACACACACACACACACACACACACAAAATGATGAGACATGCTGCACAGACAGATGCCCCTTAGTGAGAGACCAGCGTTATAAATATTCATGTTATCCCATGATCGCAGAAATGTAAATAAGTCAAGAGCGGTGGCATTTTTAAACGCAGAGACATCCCTGTGGCCATCTCCTCAGAATGCCTTTGCTTAAGAGCTTCCCAGGCAATTACTTCCCGATAAGCCTCCGCAAATGGAATCGCAGTCTTTTCCCCCTATAACGGGGGGGAAACTGAGAGGGGGCAACGTTGCGCTGAGGAAAATGCCCGGACATGGCGTTTTACACCAGGAGCACGGCGTGTCCCGGGACGCTGATTTGACCAGTCACCGCTTTTCGGATTCCCTAACCAGTCGGTAGCACCAGAACGCTAGCCTGCCCTCGGCCTAACCCCCACCATCATTCACCGTTCTCCCTGGAGAGGATGAGGGCAGGGCTTAGTGGAGACTAGTTTTCAGGTGTATACAGACATTGTTCTTCTAAATCGAATCAACGCACACGATTGTGTCCGCCCGTTGTTACCATGGTAAAACAATGACGCCAACTCATGCTAAGGTTAAGCCACGTAAACACTACGTCATTATAAACTGCCCTCCGCTGCTAATGACAATATGCATCACGCAGGTGCCGCTTTGACGTTGCGTTACGGCAGCGCGGACGTGACACAGACGGAGACACACACTGGTCATAAGCTTAAACAATAATTTATTTATAAAAGAAAGAACATACTTCGCTAACTCAAATAAACCATGGAGTGTGTGGTCAACAAAGTCAGCAGCGTCTGCACGTGCAGGCATGAGTGGAGATACTGTTAGGTGGAATGTTACTGGGTGCAGCAACAGAAACCCAATGTCAACCAAACAGAAAGGCGTCTCAGCAAGAGAAGAGAGCCAGCTAACTCCTGGAGAGTCTTTTTAAAAGGTACCCTGGGACAGGCCCAGGTGTTTCCAATGCCCCTAGAGACTCAGCCACGCCCACCTTTAGCACCTGCAACAGGGAGAGAACGAGAGAGAGGGAGAGACACAGAGAGAGAGAGAGAGGAACCGCACCAGCGAGGCCACTGGCAGACCGAGTGGAGTGTGCCACGTTGACCGTCCACATGAACACTAGTCACTAGTTTCACGCCATCATTGATCCATGTGCAGCTCTCACTGAAAGGAGCCAGAACAAACCTCTCCACTCTACTGGGCCGAAGATTTAAATGGGATAAAAACAGCTGAGTTTCTAGGCGCATTTATAATAGAAATAGAAAATAGATCAAATCAAATTGGAAACATTTTGATGCGCCGTGGTAAAACGTTCCAGGAAAATGTACACGATAAAAACAAATAGTAGTGCAATGTGGGAGAACATGGAGAACACCAGTTTCACATGGGAGCACACACATGCCGGTGTGAGTGTGTGTGCTCCCATGTGAAACTGGTGTATAGTGTAATTGGTGTGTGTGTGTGTGTGTGTGTGTGTGTGTGTGTGTGTGTGTGTGTGTAGACGCTCGCTCAGCAGCCCGTGGTGATTAATGCTCCTTCACTAGACCCCAGGGCTTTAGGGACCATAAGGGTGACCTCTGCAGAGGTCGCGGTGGGGTGGGGGCCCCCGCCATGTCGGATTGCCTACCTGGAGAACCTTCTGGAGGCTCACACCGACCTTCTGAGACGGGAGCACACACACACACACACACATACAACAGTTTCACCCGTAAGCGCACATTGAGGCACACAAGTGGAGTGTAAACACAAAGCAAACACAAAATCATTCAATCTATGTCTCTTATCGGCCGTTTAGTATTATGAAATTATAACTAAACCAAACCTCTTTGTATACACACACTGACACACACACCTGCAAGTCCAACAAACGCGCACACACACAAACACACACACCATATCCCAATGAATGGATGTCTCCCCTGTGATGTTATTCTTTGCCAATCATTCTAATCCAGGTTTGACACCAGCTGCCCTTGAGGGACAGACACACAAATGAATAAAGCTTACAGAGCCCGTCTAAACACACACACACACACACACCAATATCTCAATATGCAGAACATCTAATACATACTCTATGCTTACAAGCCCTCCTAATTACAATAGCGCACATGATCTCTCTCTCTCCCTCTCTCTCTCTCTCTCTCTCTCTCTCTCTCTCTCTCTCTCTCTCTCTCTCTCTCTCTCTCTCTAACAAACACCCACGCGCACACACATACACACACGCACGCGCACTACCAGCTGAGCTGCTGCAGTCTGTCGTGTGCACCCATGACAGGCATTCCCAAGGTCACCCGGGCTGATGTTGCAACAGCAGAGAACTTCAGAAGTTGGGAGGGGGGCATCTGCCTCCCCCAGCGCAGGCATCCTTCACACCAGCACACACGCAGATGGGGGTGGGGGTGGGGTTTGGGGGTGAAAGGGAGTGTGAACAGAAAAGGAGAAAGGACACATGAAAACACCCACAAGCGCTGTGGAGGTCCTTCATCTTCATCTTCATCAGCCATTTCAGCGCCTTTCAAGTCACTCGAGGTCACCCAAGATGGAGAAATCTGTCGGCAGGTAAACCAAAAACACGCAACCCTACTGCAGATCTCTACCCAACCGTCTGTCTGGTCAACAGACATTGCTCCTGCCATTTCGATATCTGGCCGCCATCATTTATTCTTTTTAAGCAGTTATACAATTCTATGTCCAGTTTTTGTTGTTGCTAGCCAAACCACAATAAGGTACCACCCCCATGTCACCTGAAGGGGTGTGGACGGTGACGTTGAGTGCTTGAAGGAGGGGATTCCGTTGAGATGGACCTCTGATGGAAACCTGTTTCCCCCCCTGAGAATTTCCCGGGAGCAGTGACACTTACCAAGGTGGCTGTTCCACAACGGGCCATCCTCTGACCAGACACCCCGACCCAAGCGCACGGACACGTGAGCTCCCCTTTCTCCTGGTGACTCCCCAGGCGCTGGCTAGCCTCTATCTGCACTGTAGGTCTCTCTCTCTTTTCTCTTTTCTATTCTCTCTCTCTCTCTCTCTCTCTCTCTCTCTCTCTCTCTCTCTCTCTCTCTCTCTCTCTCTCTCTCTCTCTCTCTCTCTCTCTCTCTCTCTCTCTCTCTCTCTCTCTCTCTCTCTCTCTCTCTCTCTCTCTCTCTCTCTCTCTCTCTCTCTCTCTCTCTCTCTCTCTCTCTCTCTCTCTCTCTCTCTCTCTCCTCTCCTCTCCGCTGCGGTCCCACCAACAGTGCAGTGCCGGCCGAGGTGACTCATCCAACTGTGTCAAAGACAAGGAGCACCACGGCCGATGGCCCCCGCCGCTGCTGCTCCCCGCCCTCTCTCCCTCTGCCTCCCTCCGGCCGTCTCTCACAGCAACCCTCCCTCCCTCTCCTCTCCTCCTCCCTCTTCTCTCTTCTTCCCTCTCCTCTCTCCCTCCCTCTCTTCTCTTCCTCCCTCTCCTCTCTCTCTCCCTCTCCTCTCTCCCTCCCTCTCCTCTCTCTCTCCCTCTCCTCTCTCCCTCCCTCTCCTCTCTCTCTCCCTCTCCTCTCTCCCTCCCTCTCCTCGCTCTCTCCCTCTTCTCTCTTTCTCTCCCTCTCCTCTCTTCCTCCCTCTCCTCCTCCTTCTCTTCTCTTCCTCCCTCTCCGTCCATACATCCCAGGCCTCGCCTTCTCTCTCCCCATCTCTCCATTCCCCTCCCTCCCTCCCTCCCTCCCCACTCTGTCCTTCCCTCCCTCCGCGAGGCACCGATCCGTGCCCCCTCTCCCCGGCGTTTGATGGACAGGTCGAGTAAGTGGCAGTGACAAAGGAGCACATGTTACATGCTGATGGGCGAGCCAAAAGTCACCTCAGAGAACCTCTCCACCAGGAGGAGGAGGTACATATCTAGCTGGACTGGTCCCAGAACTGTTTCTCCGTATCTGTGGAATCCAGTTAATACAATGTGCCATTCGTTTTTTTAGGGCCCATTTGTATTCCAGCTGAGTGAAAGAGGGAAGGGGCATAACATGAGCCTCAGATTGCGTGTGACTGGGAGGTGGCTGGCCTCGCCGTGTGAATCTCCTGGTGAACCAAACCATTACAGGATCTCTGCTATTGGCCCTGTGTGCTGCTGGCGTGTGCGCGCACACGTGAAACGGCAAGTAAGAAAACATCGTTTTGCACTTAGCCAGTCTTTGTCTGTCTCAGCTCTGATACAACGGCTTGTGTGTGTGCGCGTGCGTGTGTGTGAGTGCGTGTAAGAGTGTGTGTGTGTGTGTGTGTGCGTGCGTGAGGGGGATGTATGTTTACCAAGTTTAGTTGTTTACATGTTGTGATTGTGAGCCATGTCTTTGGTGGTCCTCGTGGGCGGCAAACGAAACAAAAGCACTGTCGGCCTGAACTATTTCTCACCTCGCACAACAACACACACACACACACACACACACACACACACAGTCATACATCTGGCGTGCCGCTTTAATAACGTTTATTCACGCAGTGCCCTGATATGAAAAGCAATATATGCTATCTTGCCTCAGCGCCTCCCCTGGCCTCCTCATCTTCTTCCTCTATCTGCTTAGGAGTGCACTGTGACTTTGCTCTCCCTCTCTCCTTCTTTTCCCCTCCTCTCCAATCTGTTATTCTCTCCTCTCCTCCATTCTATTTGCTTCTTGTTCCCTCGCTCCTCTCCTCCCAGCTCGTGGAGTGGCTGCATCCTGTTCCTCTCCTTTGTAATTACACCAGCATGCTCTCCCCTAATGTATTTCTCAGGGTCCAAAAAGAAGATGAGATGACAGATTATAGTGGAAGGTGTGTGTGTGTGTGTGTGTGTGTGTGTGTGTGTGTGTGTGTGTGTGTGTGTGCGTGTTGTATACACAAGACATCAGACTAATTTGTAGAAAAGAAAAGCACGTACACACACACACACACACACACACACACACTGTCCATCCCTCTCCTCCCCAGTCCCTCCTTCTGCTCCGCCCCTGGTTCAATGTCAATAAAAAAATGGGACATCATACTCACTCTGACACAGACCTGCGTCACTCATACACACACACACACACGCGCACACACACACCCACAGCAGACTACCGTTGCCGGGATCGGACCATTCGAAAATCCATTTTCCATCCCCACGCCTCTCATTTCAATTTCATTCCCAAGCCGTGCGTGCGTCTGCACATGCCCGTGCACCAGCGCGTGACCGGTGCCTCACTCACACCGTGGGGGGGGGGGGGCACATCTACCGCTCTCGTTACGCTGGGCCTCCTTCCAATCAATACTCCTAGTGGAAGAGGGGGGGGGGCACATCTACCGCTCTTATTACGCTGTGCCTCCTTCCAATCAATACTCCTAGTGGAAGAGGGGGGTGCACATCTACCGCTCTCATTACGCTGGGCCTCCTTCCAAGCAATACTCCTAGTGGAAGAGGGGGGGGGGCACATCTACCGCTCTCATTACGCTGGGCCTCCTTCCAATCAATACTCCTAGTGGAAGAGGGGGGGGGGGGGGCACATCTACAGCTCTCATTACGCTGGGCCTCCTTCCAATCAATACTCCTAGTGGAAGAGGGGTGGGGGGGGGGGCACATCTACCGCTCTCATTACGCTGGGCCTCCTTCCAATCAATACTCCTAGTGGAAGAGGGGGGGGGGGGTACACATCTACCGCTCTCATTACGCTGGGCCTCCTTCCAATCAATACTCCTAGTGGAAGAGGGGGGGGGGGGGGTACACATCTACCGCTCTCATTACGCTGGGCCTCCTTCCAATCAATACTCCTAGTGGAAGAGGGGGGGGGGTGCACATCTACCGCTCTCATTACGCTGTGCCTCCTTCCAATCATTACTCCTAGTGGAAGAGGGGGGGGGGGGGGCGTCAGTGGGCGGGGCTGGCAGGGCAGAGACCAGGAGAGGAGAGACGGATGAAGGGAGGCAGCAAGAGAGAGAGTGAAAGGGAGGAGATAAGTGACATGCCATCATCTCCCCGTGTCTGGCTGGTGGCGCGGCGCTCCACACACACACACACACACACACACAAACATTCTTCACTCCCTTTAAAACCGGTCCCATTAAACTAAGTGCAATAATAAATACAGGTTGGATCGAGAATTATTCATGTTCTCTGCATTCCAAGACCTCTCCTCATCTTATAAGAGAGAGAGAGAGAGAGAGAGAGAGAGTGAGAGAGAGAGAGAGAGAGAGAGAGAGAGAGAGAGGACATAAAGTTAAGCACAATGAGAGAGAGAGGAAGATAAAAAAAAAGCAAGAGAGGAGTTAAAGGACTTCAATCATCCATATCAATGAGCTGCACTATAATGTGCGTTGCCTTGACAATGCCATTTCTAGAGAGTGCCCTTGTAGCTTCATCTCTCCCAGATTCTCAATGTACGTTGTTAGTGCGCCACGGATCGCTGATTGATAAACAATGTCACAGTGATATCCACAGCAGGACAGGCCTAACGTCACAGTGATATCCACAGCAGGACAGGCCTAATGTCACAGTGATATCCACAGAGGCCTAACGTCACAGTGATATCCACAGAGGCCTAACGTCACAGTGATATCCACAGCAGGACAGGCCTAATGTCACAGTGATATCCACAGAGGCCTAACGTCACAGTGATATCCACAGCAGGACAGGCGTAATGTCACAGTGATATCCACAGCAGGACAGGCCTAATGTCACAGTGATATCCACAGAGGCCTAACGTCACAGTGATATCCACAGCAGGACAGGCCTAACGTCACAGTGATATCCACAGCAGGACAGGCCTAACATCACAGTGATATCCACAGCAGGACAGGCCTAACATCACAGTGATATCCACAGCAGGACAGGCCTAACGTCACAGTGGTATCCACAGCAGGACAGGCCTAATGTCACAGTGATATCCACAGAGGCCTAACATCACAGTGATATCCACAGCAGGACAGGCCTAATGTCACAGTGATATCCACAGAGGCCTAACGTCACAGTGATATCCACAGCAGGACAGGCCTAATGTCACAGTGATATCCACAGAGGCCTAACATCACAGTGATATCCACAGCAGGACAGGCCTAATGTCACAGTGATATCCACAGAGGCCTAACATCACAGTGATATCCACAGCAGGACAGGCCTAATGTCACAGTGATATCCACAGAGGCCTAACGTCACAGTGATATCCACAGCAGGACAGGCCTAATGTCACAGTGATATCCACAGAGGCCTAACATCACAGTGATATCCACAGCAGGACAGGCCTAACATCACAGTGATATCCACAGAGGCCCAACATCACAGTGATATCCACAGCAGGACAGGCCTAACATCACAGTGATATCCACAGAGGCCCAACATCACAGTGATATCCACAGCAGGACAGGCCTAACATCACAGTGATATCCACAGAGGCCTAATGTCTCCACTCCACATGGGCAGCAGCTCTCCTTTCAAACAGGCACTGTCGAGAAGCAATGGAGGCCAGAAAACGAGGGCCACTCCAAGCGCTGCTTAGGCCTGACGGAACGCGGGGACACCCGAATCAGCGGCCGGCAAACGATGAAGAGTTCTTCTTTTAATGGGACAACTCGATTAAGGACGCCAACCTGTGATGCACCTCCCACTCGGCGTGGAGGTGCACGGCGGTGAGCGCGCCTCGGAGGATCAACTTTGACGAAGCAATTCCACTTCAAAGACGAGGGGGGGGGGGGGGGGGGGGGGGCTCCACCGGTCTCCTCGCTCCTCTCAGATCCCCCTCTGAAAGGAGTAATTACAGAGAGACTTAATTAATGGAGGAGGGGGGAGCAACTTTAAACTGTCACTGTGTGTGTGTGGGTCTGAGAGAGAGAGAGAGAGAGAGAGAGAGAGAGAGAGAGAGAGAGAGAGAGAGAGAGAGAGAGAGAGAGAGAGAGAGAGAGAGAGAGAGAGAGAGAGAGAGAGAGAGAGAGAGAGGGAGAGGGAGAGGGAGAGGGAGATAGAGAGAGAGAGAGACAGAATGAATGAAGGCCAGAGCCTGTGATCTCCTGGGTGCCATCTAATGGGCCATACTTTCCCTCTGTCTTTCCTTCCTTTGGTCTCTCCATCTCCATTCTTTGGTTCTCCTTTCCCCCACGCCTGCCTCCCTCTCTGTATCATCCTTCTGCAACTCCCACCATCTCTAGGGCCACAGCTCTCCTTTTTCACGCCCCCGTCCTCCTTTTCCTCCCCCTATCTCCTCCTCCTCCCCTCTGACTGGGAGGAAGAGAGGGGCGACAGAAGGCAGAAGACAACTCCTCAGCACTGCGTCAGCACAGCCCTCCTCTGGAGAATAATATAAAAGAGGGATGATTCACCACCGACACACGGCTAATGAGAGGAAGGGGGGGGGGGGGGGGGGGGGGGAGAGAGAGAGAGAGAGAAAATAGAAAAAGAGTAACTCAAACTCAGACCACACTCAGACCACACTCAGACCACACTCAGAGCACACTCAGAGCACACTCAGAGCACACTCAGAGCACACTCAGACCACACTCAGACCACACTCAGACCACACTCAGACCACACTCAGACCACACTCAGACCACACTCAGACCACACTCAGAGCACACTCAGAGCACACTCAGACCACACTCAGACCACACTCAGACCACACTCAGACCACACTCAGACCAAACTCCACCGCCCTGCGTGCCCTGGAAGTTTCCCGCAGATCTGCTGCGGCATGGACGGGAATGATCAGTTGCAGTGAGGTCAGAGCGGCGAGCCGTGAAGGGATTGCAGATCGGCCCTTTCACGGGGGCCCGGCTGCTTATTGGCTAGGGAAACTCAGCTGACGGGAAGAGCTTCTGGACGTTGTCAGCTCCGCTTTAGAGGAGAAAGTGGGGGGAAAGGGCAAACAGTACAGCGACACCGTCAAAAAGTGAGATTAGAGTTCTGGCTCTTGGGATCTCTCTTTTTCGCACTCTGTCTCTTTCTTGTCCTCTCTCTTTCTCTCTCTCTCTCTCTCTCTCTTTCACACAATAACACACATGCAGCTGGGACTTGATCAGATGCCAGCAGCAGCGTCTGCATATCCCACGCGCGGGCAGCACGACGTGGAGGGAGTGGAGGGAGGGGGGGGGTCAATAAAAGTAATTGTGTTCCACACCCGAAATGACAAGCAGCATTCTAATCAGCACTGATGTCACAGAACGCGTCACACGGCAGGTCCCTCAGCTAACACTGGGACGGGGCCATGAGCGAGCGAGCGCGCTCGCGCCGCCACACACACACACACACACACACACACACACACAGTACGAATGGACTTTGTAAAGAACACATAGAGGACAATGATTAATCTCTCAAAACTGAACCCACTGTGACACACACACACAAAAGGCGGTCGCGCTCACACTCTCTCTCTCTCTCTCTCTCTCTCTCTCTCTCTCTCTCTCTCACACACACACACACACAACTGAGCAACCAAAACAAAAAGAAGAAAAACCTGATGACAGGGCTGGAAATTATATTTCAAAGCCAACCTCCCCCAATGTTAGCGCATGGAGAGTCAGCTGCTGGGGAAAGCCGACGGAAGGGGGGGGGGGGGGGGGGGGGGTGCGGGGGGGAGGACACCCTGGTCGATCCACACTGGTGGTTCCTGGGTAAGAAGCTGCAGTTTCAACAGCATCCTCCCCCCCTCGTAGCCCCTCTTCGCCCTAGAAAGTCCTAATGTAGGGGATTCTGTAATAGAGATGAATGGGTACTGGCAAAGGGACAAGTTCACTCTGGAGGAGAGAGGGATGGAGCGGAGGGCGAGGAGAGGAGAGGAGAGCACAGGTAAGGGATGAAGGACAGATGGAAAGGGGGAAGTGGGGATGGAAAGATTATATACAATTAGACTGGGGGGCTTAACTTCACTACTACTGGAGAGGTGTCTGTGCCCCCCCTCCACACACACACACACACACACACACAGACACACACACTCCAACGATTATTGTACCAGAGGAAATTCCCCTTTATTTATTGGACTGTTGGTGGGGGTGAGTTGAAATGAGCTGTGTTCATAGAGGAGTTAGCCTGGTGAGAGCAGGGCAGCGTGTCCCATGTCAGACAACCTGCTGGCTCTCATCCTTCCAGTCCAGTTACCCTCCTGACCCACGCAGCCCAGGACAAGACAGGGGGCCTGGATTCACTGCTGCTTGTCCATCTGTCACCAGGCCTCTGTGTGTGTGAGTGTGTGTGTGTGTGTGTGTGTGTGTCTGTTACAACAGTCAGGTGAACAATGGCGTGTCCCAGATTAGCTTTCTGCCCGACAACAGATCTCTATAGAGTTTGGGACTGGCCTCATTCATTCACATTCCCTCTCTCACACACTCACACTTAGACAGACACACACACACACACACACACACACACACACACACACACACACATACACACATACATTCGCATCCTGTGCCTTAGGGCTGAGGTTACACTGGCCCACTTACACAGTACATGGAACAACAGGTCAGACTGGGCTAGCGTCGCTGGTCAGTCCTGGCACACACAAACCCCAGCACTGGGACATAGTGTACACAGAAGAGGACACACACCCCTGTACTAAGAAATTCATGGATGAGCAAACACACACATACACACACACGCACGCACGCACGCACGCACGCACGCACGCACGCACGCACGCACGCACGCACGCACGCACACCTAGACCTGTGGAGGCTGTTCTCTTTACTATCACTTTCGTGTTTGTGTCTGTCTGTCTATATCCCCAGGTCTAGTCATAAAGGCCCAGGAAATGCATCCCGTCGTAATCTGCCTAATATACACCAACAGCTTGCCACCGACAGTCTATGTCTGTCTGTCTGTCTGTCTGTCTGTCTTTGTCTGTCTGTCTGTGCGCGCCAGTGGCGCCCCCAAGGGGTGGCATATGCTACCCAACGAAATTTCCCGGCCACCACAAAGGCCACCCCACGTCCCATGCTTTTCCCCCCTTTTTTAACTTAAGATTCTGTATATATTGGCTACATTTCTATCCTTGCGAAACTATCAATTGAACGCAGCAATACATGGGTGTTGTTGTACTGTTTAATGGCCGGCGCTTCTACAGGACTGCCTGTACTGCATATCATGAGCAAACACCTGAGCAATGTTTGGTGTGCCACCCTAAGATTATTACTGCCACTGGTGTGCACGCTGCTTACTGGGAAGTGATGAGCATACTACCTGGAATCTATGCAGCCGTCATCCTCATGTAACAGGAAACCACACCATGTACCATAACCCTGTTAGTTACACAACGTAGTGCATTATTAGATGATTCAGATAGAAGGTTACTGCGACAGTCTGAAACTAGGGACCTGTCAGTCATCCTTCCTTCATCAACCAAGTGTAAGGGGCCCGCACAGTGAACACACACACACACACACACACACACACACACACACACACACACACACGTGTTGTTTTCCTAGTGTGTGGGTGTGTTGTGTCGTGGTGAATAAAAGTGGGTGCTCTACAAAATAAAGTCTCTGAGCGACCTCTGTAGGAAATGTGCGTGTACTGCATGTGAGTTCCACCTCGGCAGCGGTGGATTTGTCCCGTCCGTTCACTAAGGGGCCGGTGGGATCAGGCCCGGGTTCAGCCCAGCACCGCCGCTCAACGGGGACACAGACACAGACAGACACCGTGAGATTTGAAAAGGATTTATTCCGCACTCCAGCGGTAGCATTCGTCGACATTCGCCCTACAAAAAAAAAAAACGTGATTTTTGAGTCATCCACATCGGCCTCGAGAATCAAGTCCAAGACACGTAACGTAAAAGATAATTTGCACTTATTAATAATAGAGGAAGAACTCAAGGTGATGATATGAAAGCCGTCTCTCGTGGCGGGGTGGTTGGACGTGACGCGGGGCGCCCGGCGAAGAAGGGCGAGGGGCCACCGCCACACGTGATCTCCACCACGTTTGATTGAAGAGGTAAGCTGGTTACATTCAGAACTCTGGTGCAAGGGTACAATTTGAACAGGATCTTTAGTAGTTTACGCACTAACAAAATGACTAGTATCATTAGTACAGAGGCATTACAATGCCCCCCCCCACCCCCACCGGACACATATCAGGTGAGGGGGTTGACATGGAATAGCAGTCATTTAAGAACGTCGACAGGACTGCATTTCAAAATTTCAAACACACATAATATTTCATCGAATCCCCTTGGGCGTCGATATCCATCCCCCGTGATCACAGAAAATAGTAACAACACAAAATCACTGCAAGTAAACGGTGCAGCCCAGCGACCCTGGTGCACTGGTACGTCAGTAGCGGTAACACCATTGTTTTGGACTGAATTGCATATAGGACCGTGGCCTCAGACAGTACCCTCCCAGATCACAAACAAAGACACAGAAAAGCCTAGACGGAGCCGACCCCAGACCTCGTCCTACTGACCAGGCCCTGAAAGGTACGGAGTGCAAACTTTAGCGTTGGGCCGGAAAAGGATCTTTCGGGTTCTTTTTTCAATTTCATTTTGAACGCCATCTTTTCCGTCATCCAAAGACTACCTCCATGTTCAGTTCAGCCTCGTTAAAAAAAGGTTCAAAACCATTTCAAATGTGTTTGGGACCTCGGAACGGGCCGCATCCCCACATCAAAGTGCTGATCACACACACGCACGCACGTACACACACACACACACACACACACACACACACACACAGAAACACACTCCGCTAGTACGTGCCGGTTTGATGCGGCCCTACATTAAGCGTCACCTCGGCGCTCTTTGGTTTCCTCGTTGTGAATTCCACCCACACACCACCACCACCACCACCACCACCACCACCAGCAGCAGCAGCAGCAGCAGCCCCCTGTACGGCAGTCTGAGGCCGAATGTGCATGTGAATATCTACGGGCCGGCCAAATCAAGTTCAGTAGTATTATTTAGTGTTATCGAGTACCTAGTAGTAAACACAACTCTTTTCATTTCGTTAAGCTCGAACTAACTCGAAAGCAGACAAACAAAAACAAACGAAAAAAAAAAACACGACTAGAATCACACAGCTACAGGGACGTTAGTGAAATGGGAGATTGCAGTGTAACCATAATTATACGTACTATCCATGGCCAACAGCCTGTTGTGTATGGCGGGGCCCTAAGCCTCATGGGGGCTACAGTGCTCCACTTAGGGTGGATGGGAAGAGCCATAGCGATGAACTCTGACCCTGGGAGACCTTCTAGATGGAGAGAGGAAGGGGGGGAGAGAGAGAGACAGGAAAGAGGAAAGGGACGGATGCAGGAGAGGTAGCATGGAGGAGCAGGGAGACTGACTGGAGGAGAACAGCTGTCCCCGTTTCCCCACAGCCCCATCTTCTCCCACTAATCCCAACAAAGAGCCAGGGGCTGGCATGTCTCTCTCATCCTGTCCCTCCATCCCATCTGACGGGGATAGATAACACACGCACACACACACACACACACACACACACACACACACACACACACACACACACACACACACACACACACACACACACACTTTTTGGGCATCGGTTTGGATCCTGTTACGCCGTTGTAAACGTTCCATCTCCTGATCTATTCTATCCGTCTCTCACTCTCCCTCACTCTCACTCACACACACACACACACACACACACACACAGCTTATTAAAATGGACCGACCAAGCAGAGGAGAGGCGGACGTTTATCAAAACCAGTCCATTAAATTGGAGACACAATTTAAACAACACAAAGTCGTTTTAACAACGACCGCCCAACTGGCAATCTCACACACAGTGAGTGAACCCTCTCGACAGCCATCCAAGTTGCCGCAGCCCTTACACAAAGCCTCCTGATTGACAGGTACCAGCACTGATGCCCCCCCTCCGGAGCTGTCACAGCACCACCTACAATGGAACTTTAAGTAGATTTACCTGGGATAGAAAACGTTGGAAAAGTGCCATGGACAATAGCTTGAAGGGCTAGCTCCTACCTACCCTGCTAGCGTAACAACGTGTCAATCAGTATAGGTTGCAATCCCTTGGGTTAGTCCAAGTCCTGTTAGCCGGTTTCATGGGTTGGAACGCTTCCAGCGAGGACAAAAAAAGAAAAAAATAGAAAAGGCAAGCGACGATGCTGATCTCAGATCAGTATGTGATGGTCAGGATGAGGGATAGTGGGATCAGAGCTGTAGGGTCATAATTACCTTTGCTTTGGTGCATTCCATAATACAATGAGGTTGAAATGGAAGGACATTCAGGTTGTACCATTGAGGTGGGGGGGTATGGAGTCAGTCGCAAATAAAAAACAATAAACAACATTAAAGATACCTGAGAGAGCAGAAGGGAGGGAGGGAGAGAGAGAGAAAGAAGATAAGAGATATGGAACAGGGGGGAGAGAGAGAGACAGAGAGAGAGAGAGAGAGAGAGAGAGAGAGAGAGAGAGAGAGAGAGAGAGAGAGAGAGAGAGAGAGAGAGAGAGAGAGAGAGAGAGAGAGAGAGAGAGAGAGAGAGAGAGAGAGAGAGAAAAGGACAAACAGAATTCAAACAAGGAAAGAGGACAGACTATTCTGTTCATTGACACCCCCACCCTCAACACACCAAATTACATTCAGTTAAATCAGATAGACATGGATTCACTTCCTGTTTCCTGTTCCACCTCCCACTTTGATTGGGCAGAACAGAGGGAGTGAACTCCAGATTTAGTCTCAGTAGTAGTACAAGGTCCAGGAGGCAGAACACACACGCAAACACGTGCACCCTTTTTATCTTTTAATGGAAGCAGCGTCTCTCCGTCCACGCTGCTGAAGACGGTTACTTGGATCCGTAGCACCAGCTGAGAGGCCTCGTCTAGGGGCCCGCCCTGTCCGTTAAGAGCCGGGCCTGTCCGTTAGGGGCCGAGCCTGTCCGTTAAGAGCCGCGGCGGGAGACGGGCTCCTGGCTCCTTGAGAGCACCGTCTGTGGCGTCATGTCCACGGACAGCCCAGCCGGAAGTGGAGGCTAGCATCGTGCTTTTGAAGATCTCTCTGTGTGTGTGTGTGTGTGTGTGTGTGTGTGTGAGAGAGAGAGAGAGAGAGAGATTGCAGAGCAGCCGGAAGTAGCAAGTAGCCCTCAGCCAGGAGGCGTGTTTAAGCTGAGCTGGCAGTGTTCGATAAGACTCCTCCCCCCCTGCGTCCGCCGTGGACCGCCCAGAGACATGCCCCCAACCCCCCCTCCCCCTCTCCCCCCCCCCCCCCCCCCCCCCCCCCCCCCCCCCCCCCCCCAGCCCAGGGGCTCAGTAGAACTTGTCGTCGATGCGGAAGTGCGGCCGCGTGACGTCGTCCGGGTTGAGGAAGACGGAGATGGACTTGCCGGGGTTCTCGGTCACCAGCTGCTGCAGCCGCTGCGCCAGCTTGTCCTCGGACGGCGAGATGATCCCGTTGGCCGGCTGGTGGCCCGGCGAGCTCGCCGCCCCGTGCCCGTTGGTGCCCGCCGCCGCCGCCGCCGCCTCCTTCTTCAGCTGGCCCGCCTGGCGCGCCTGGTCCAGCGCCGCCCGCAGGTGCTCGGCCGGGTCGGAGCGCACGTGCGCCAGCTTGCGGGCCACCAGCAGCGCCTGGCTGTCCGACAGGTGCTCCAGCATGTTGCACTGCGGCAGGAAGTAGTTGGGGCAGCTCTTGCCCAGGATGCAGTGGGCCAGGTCGTCCAGGAGGCCCAGCAGGAGGCGGGCGGGCGTGTCGGCCTCCGGGCAGGACAGGTAGGCGGCCGGCAGCCGGTCGCAGGCCCAGAAGAGCAGCGTGCGCAGGTGGTAGGGGCTGAGGCCGGTGCGGGGCCGGGAGAGCACCCGGGACAGCAAGGCCTTACAGGCCTGGAAGGCCTGGGCCATGGGGAAGGGGATGCACTTCTTCAGCTGCACCTACAGAAAGAGAGAGAGAGAGGGGGGTCAACTAGTGAGACCTTGGGAGGGGGGGGGGGGACAGCAGATAAGAAACAAGTATGCAAAGCAGTAGAAGAAATAAAGGGATAAAAGAGAAAAGAAAAGTGTTTTTGAAAAGTAACGAGAGAGTGAAGCTGCAACGAGGGAACGAGGGCAGAAAACGAAGGAGGACGCGGAGAGAGAGAGAGAAACAGACAGAGACAGACAGAGAGAGAGAGAAACAGACAGAGAGAGAGAG
>CM030188.1:10119409-10136909 GCA_017639675.1 Aplochiton taeniatus | reverse complement strand
GCGACAATCTTTGAAGGAAACAAACGATGATAATGGGGGAGGAGGAGGGAGACCAGGAGAACAGAGGAGGAGGAGGAGGAGGAGGGAGACCAGGAGAACGGAGGAGGAGGAGGAGGAGGAGGGAGACCAGGAGAACAGAGGAGGAGGAGGAAGAGGAGGAGGAGGGAGACCAGGAGAATGGAGGAGGAGGAGGAGGGAGACCAGGAGAACAGAGGAGGAGGGGGAGGAGGGAGACCAGGAGAATGGAGGAGGAGGAGGAGGGAGACCAGGAGAACGGAGGAGGAGGGAGACCAGGAGAACGGAGGAGGAGGAGGGAGACCAGGAGAACAGAGGAGGAGGAGGAGGGAGACCAGGAGAACGGAGGAAGAGGAGGAGGAGGAGGAAGGGTCAGACCCACCACCCACCGTTAGCCCGGCATGCTGCCTCATATGGAGGCCTGGACTACAGAGCTGCCTGTCACCGCCACACAGTGCATCAACAGGCCCCAGGGTGGTAATTTATGCAGCAAGAGTAAACACACGCGCACACACGCGCGCACGCACGCACGCACGCACGCACGCACGCGTTAACCCACGGCTTAAGGATAAAGCTAGAATGTCACAACGTTGACAAACAGCCCAAAGGAAAGCAGGAGGAGAGGGAAGAAGTCCTTTCATCACCTTGTCTGAGCGTGTGTGTGTGTGTGTGTGTGTGTGTGTGTGTGTGTGTGTGTGTGTGTGAGCAGACTGGATGAAAACAAGCTGGAGGACAGAAATAGGGCTGTAAATCACCAGAAAATGGGATGATTCCCGGGCAGAAGGTGAGGAGATGAGACGAGAGGCCGCGCCGCTGAGAGTGGAAGGGGCTTGGCCAGCACAAACGGAAGAGGGGGAGCCCTTGGAAATAAACGCTTTACTTTCTCGGCTACTTCTGCCTGTCCCTACAAAAAAACAAAACAGAGGGGGGTTTTGAATTTGAGAACCGTTTTAAATTTGAAAACGCCACATTGCCGGCTTTCTTTCCGTTTCCGTCTGTGTATCGCTCTCTGGTTCCGTGTGGCCTCCCTCGCTCTCTGGTTCCGTGTGGCCTCCCTCGCTCCTATCAAACGGGAGGATTCGCGGGCGTCAGGTGAGCTTATGCTTTTTCACGGATTGGGGCCCTTGAACGGGCCTGTTTAAAAGGCGGGTAGGCAGTGATAACCTCTCCCAATTGGACCCCTTTCAGATGGTGTGGGTGAGATCGCTGCGTCGGAGCATGGCGAAGGTGGGGGGGGTGAAGAGGTCCGAAAGCAGCTCAATTGAGGGTCCTGAATCATCAGGTGTACCGATCGCCTCTGTTCCCTCGAGCGTGGAGCCGTCCTGTAGATCCAAGAGCATGATTATCATGAGCATGAGGGCGCCACGGCAACACGAATGTCGCACGGGCTAGCCATGATGCTGGATGCAGGAATTTGCCCTGGGATACACAACTTTTTCTGATGTGTAGTTAATATAGGGTGTGTGTGTGTGTGTGTGTGTGTGTGTGTGTGTCTGTCTGTGCTTGCGTTGTTAATGTGTGTGGCTTTGTGTGTGGGGTGTTTGGCCTGAAGCCGGCTGCCCACGGGTGGGAGTGGGTGAGCAGCCCTGGTTTGGGGTGCCAGTGGGTTTGTTAACCAGTAGAGGGGGGGGGGGGGGGTATTTAAACCCCTGCAGGGAGCTTCATTGACTCAGCACATTTCAAACTGGACCTACAAGCGGTCATGGGACATTATTCAGTCTGGTGGACAGGGGGGCTGTGCGCTGTGAAAAACAGGCCACCTGGATGCGCTGAAACACAAGCGTGGACCCCCCTCCTCCTCCTCCCCAGCCCCCCTACTGTGCTCGTAGCCCTAGATGACAGAGCTCCAACCGACCCGCTGCAAATCACCAGGCAAAGCGCCGTTAGCTCCAGCTACAAGCTAGATGCCCGTAGAGACGCCAAGCGGTCCAGTTAATCACTCAGGCTAATGCTGACAGCTAGCAATGGGGGGGGTTAAAAAAAACATAGCATTGAACGCAATTTATTCAGTTATCTGAATCTGAAGTAGGCCTACCCAGGGAGAGTTTAATGTGATTTCAGAAGGGCAGGAACCTAGAGGGGGAATAGCCACATGTGGTACACCCCAACCCCCATTGGCCCAGGAACCCTGCAGACTTTGATTCTCTTCTCCCATTGGCTGTGGTAACCTGCCTTTTACAAACTGAATTCTGGATTCATGTTGACACACCTTTCAACCATAGCACACGCACACGCAAGCACACACACGCACACGTGCACGCACAGGGGGGCAAAGTTTTTCTCGGTTATGTTTTCACGGTGCTCCGTCCGTTGACGTTCAGCTGCTGCTAACTAGACCACCGGGCTGGCGCTTCCCCCTCAGCCACCTCATTGGTGCGTTCTCGGACATCCAGATGATCTTGTCCTCTCGACCTCCAGCACCTTGCTCTTTGTTTTCTTTTTAAGGACCCCCCCCCCCGCCCACCCCCCCCCCCCCCCCCCCCGCCCACCCCCCCCCCCCCGCCCCACCCACCCCACCCGCCCTGGCCGAGGCTCACGAACGGAGGCTAGTCTAATGAGCCCTGCAGGGACGGAGTGAAGACGGGACGGAAGACGCCCGCCCCACACGAAAAGGGAAATACTTCAAAAGGCGTGGACGTGAAGAGCGGCGCGGGATCCTGCCCCCCCCCCCCCCCCCCCCCCCCCCCCCCCCACGGCGCGGCCTCCTCGCCTCGCTCCTCTCTTCTCACTTCTCTTGCCTCCAGCTTTCCCTTTTTTTTTCTCTTTCTTTCGTTCTTTAAAAACATGAAAAGGCCTCCTTCTCTATTCAGCGTGGGGGCCTATCGTATAGAAGGTCCGGGGCCTGCCCGCTTTGGCGCTTCTCGGGGGCCCGGGGCTGTTTGTTTACCCATTCTACTGAAGCTCAATCACTGAGGCACTGCATACCCCGACGTCCCTATCCCCGCCCGCTCCGCTCCTCACATCGGTCGGGGAGGAGGAGGAGGAGGAGGAGGAGGAGGGGGACGGGGCGTCGAAAACAAACAAACGGTGAGAAGAAGAGACGCCTTTACTCCAGCAGCCGCCTGGCCGCCTGCTTCGATCAAACGGCTGTCTCCGGGCGAGTGGTACCAACCTGGTGGCTCCGTCGCGGCAGGAAGGCTGAAGAAGAAGGCTGGAGCGTGGGGGAGCTGTCAGCCGGCAGCGGGGCCTCAGCGCCGGGGCTCCGGAGGATGACTGCCGCGCCTCGCTAACGCTTTGTTTCTCTCCTCCTCCGGTTGAGGAGAGAAGCCAAAGGAGAGCAGCGGGGCTCCCACTGCAGCTCAAACTAACTTTACAGAGAAAAGGGGGGCCGGGGAAGAACGAGGCGAGCAACGTAGAAGGCACAAACACACACACACAAACACACAAACACACGCACGCACGCACGCACGCACGCACGCACGCACGCACGCACACTAGTGTTATTGTGCCTCCATAGAGGCACAAACACAAGCAGGCAGGCAATTCCACAGGGGGTAAATTACTTTTAAAAGACAGTTGCCCACACACATGTATAAACAAAACACACACGCCCACACACACACAAAATCTCCCACCAACTAAACTCTAGCTTCCAACACGGTGAAGTTCTATACCGAGCACTATAGCTACAGACAGTCACTCTTGCTCAATTGATTGACAATCACTCGCAGAGCGATAGCCTCTCCCCTCCGCAGTGTGGCTCCTCTGAACAGCGCCGACCTGAGGCTAATGCGCTGGCCTCTCAGTGCAGATGAGTCGCCCTGACGACCACCCCCACCCCAAACACTATCTCTCCCACTCCTGTCAGGCTGCCAGCTGCCAGCTGCTTCTCTCCGGGCACCGGGATGGGAATGACCCAACCGGGGGGGGGGGGGGGTAGGTGGAGGGAGGCGGGTGGGGGCGGAGGCAATACAGTCGAGTGTCGAATCTCCTCTTGGATGTCAGAGGTGCGGGGAAACTTTATGGGACGAAACCCACAATATGTGGGGGTAGATGTGTGGCTGTTTTTGGAATGCCAAAAGATAAACAACTGGGGAGTAAAAAAAAAAAAGGTTATGTATGAGGTGCATCCAGCTGAAAGACAGAGAAAAAAAGATAAGCACGCTGGATAAACACGCATTGACAATGTGTGTGAGTGTTTTTCTCAGGAAACCACATATAGCATCGCCGTTGTAAATCTTGGGAGCTGAGGAAATTGCCTTGATTGACACTAGCTTTAGTGGTGAAAGAGACCAGATTAACATCTATCTTAGCCCTCTTAAAAGAGGAGAGGACGTGAGCGGAATGGAGGTATGGGGAGATAGCGGTACACAAGGGTTGGCTGTCAGATAATCCAATATTTGACTGGATTACCCAACGGCGCCTGTAATGATATTTTTGGGCAAACAATGGCCCCCTGTCATAGGCGGTAGCTCTACCCAGAGCTATTGTTGCAGGACTGACGGAAGGAGAGACGGCGAACCAGAAAGAGAGAGAGAGAGCCATAAAGTGATGAATTGGCAGAGAGGACTTAGTGCCAGTTTGAGTGTTTGCATTGTGTCTTCCCACAAAGGGCCCCGACGACAGGCAGCAACGACAGGGAGGGAAAGGAGAGGGAATCCAGGGGAGAGAGTGTGGGGACAGCACATGCATTTCAAAAGAGGGCTCTGGAACAACACGTGGGTTGGCCTCGGTGCCAGTCCTACTGGACAGGCTGGTGGGGGACCACAGCGGGCCACTAGCCCTCAGTGGGAGGGCAAATAGTGCCACCTATTGGACAAATTTAAGCATGACCTTTTCCCGCCGGTGTTGGGATTGAGCACATAACAAGGTATCTAGGCCTAATCTTAACATAATCTTAGTAACCCCAGCCTGCAGAGCAAATACTGAAATGAACACTGCATGTATGTCTACTATAGGTAATCCAAAAATTATTGACTGAGCCATTTTCGAACAATAATTGTGTCTATGCATCGTTGTGAATCAGCCATATCTTATGTTATATCAGCGTCGCTGATTTACATAAAAGACGTGACACCATCCCAACTGCGATAGAATCCTGCTTGGCCTTGAATTAGATGCCCGCCTCTTGCAGCTTCCAGACTGTAGATCACATCCGAGGCCAAAGAATACACCACGGATAAATGCAGCAAACATAATGCAATAATATGTGATGCATTAGAACAATTCATACGGTAAAGTAACACACCTCCCATTCCTTCCATTCAGACCTACCCAGCATGTTGAAGATGAAGTCTTTGGCCGTGTGGACCTCCATGGCCGTCTGGTCTCCAAAGTCGCCCTGTTCCAACACCACCAGCTCGGCCACCTGGCTGGACAGCTGCTCCAGGGTGGCCCCGGACCGGAAGTCCACCTCTGTAGGCTTCTTCACGGGGGCCGGAGACCGCGGGGCTACCGCGCTCATCAGGGTCTCCATAAGTCAACCCCCTTGTAACAGTGATAGAGACACATAGGGTTTACTTGTTTGGGTTCCCTTGTGTGTGTGTTCTTTTATTATTATTTTAAAGCTGTTGATCTTAGCCATAATGTTTTAAAGATTAAAACATATAGCTTAATCATGTGTTACATTGCTGGTGTTACTAAATATGTGGGTAGGTGTTGATATAAGCTACAAATATGGTGATCATCTAAAATATTAAATATAGTTGATTTGTGTTTTGTTGAGAGTAAATTCACTACTAGTCTTGCCTAGAGACAACATGAGAATATTGATTTCAGCAGACGCGCGCGCGCGCGCGCGCACACACACACACACACACACACACACACACACACACACACACACACACACACACACACACACACACACACACACACACACACACACACACACACACACACACACACACACACACAAACTAGGTCAATTAATTAGCCAGTTAGCTAGCTCAGCTAAGCTATCAGGCTGGCTAATTAGCTAGGAAGCTAATCAGCCTGCTTTGACTTTGAGCAGCTAGCTAGCCTGCTAGCGATAGCTTTGTATACAGGCAAAAATAGGGTCAAATTATAATACATTCAGTTTGCTTGCCGAATGCAGTGCACTCTCCAAGAGAAAACACCAAGCCCCCTCAGATTAGGTGGCTCGGTAACGTTCGCTAACATAACAGGTGGAGTTGTCAGTGCACCGACACAGAAGAGAGATCAACGCAGCGAGATAGCTAGCGGTTTACATAGATATCATTACATGCGGACTAAGCCTATATAGCTGCAGTTTACAATGAAGCACACACCCTTTGCACACTGACGCGAGGAAGTGTCTTTGCTATCTTCCAGGTTTATTATTAGGTCTGAATTGAAATCCGATTTCTTCAGCTGTCATTTCCAACAACAGGTCCCAAGCGCCACCTTTCCATTGGCAACACGGACCCGGAAATCGCGATACTCCTCTGAGGATCTTGGGATTAGTAGTGTGCGGGTGTGTATGTGAAACAATCAAATATCAAAACTACACACAAAGGATTTATGTGATGTGTGGTTGAGTTTGTGATTAATATTACTTTCGCTTGTGTTATGTCAAAAAGCAGATCAGATGAGGTATGGCAAGCACAGCTTGTCCAGATAGAAGGTTTATTTTGGCTGGGGTAACGGTGCTGATGACGATAAAGATGACGAGGATGATGACAATAATTATGACGAAGATGATGATGATGACAGTGATGAGGATGATAGGGATGATAATTAATGCTTACGATGCAAGCTTTATCTCAAACACTTTAGACATCAGAAAAAGTATGGTAGGCTACTGTATTATTAGTGCTCAATGCTGTCTGTATTATTTGATTAATATCGCATTATGAAATGAGTCCTGATCTGTAGTATTTTGCAGTCCTGGACGTATTTTTTGGAGTAGGCTCTAAAGAGATGGAGATTATCTTCCTTATTGCAATAGCATTATCTGGAGCATGCCGCATGCCACAATAATGACAGGGGACACCGGTACATAACACTTAAATGAGCCAGCTTGAAATACACTCCAATCCCTCTTCTGCCAAATGAGAGAAAGAGCCTGGCCCGGCTTTAAGAAGATTAAGTGCCACCACGGGCACTTCTGAAAACGAGTGCCTCGCTGACGGCTTTTAAACTTTCTCTCCTCCTTTGCCTCTCTTCTCTCTGACTACAAGAGAGAAGTGATCAAAAGATCTTCAAACCGTTGCAAGTCCCCCACACCACCACCACCAGCAGCTTGCCTCACCCCATCTCCAGCCGCTTCATAATGGTGTCACCTTGAAATGCTTCCCCTTTGAAGGTAGATCAGAGCCGTTGACAGGGCAGATAATTGGCCCTGCAGTGGTGGTGAAGATTCGTCCCGAGTCAGGAACCAGCCTATCTTGTCCAGACATTCGGTGGGCTGTATATTCTCTTTCACAAACTGTTTATTTTTATTTTTTATGTTTTTTTAATCTTTGCAAGACATCCGTTCAATTCAAGAATAGTATGAGAGAGAGAGAGAGAGAGAGAGAGAGAGAGAGAGAGAGAGAGAGAGATACTTTGGGGGGATTTGGGCAGCAGGCGGAGTAACAGAGTGGGACTATTGGTTATGGTAGCGATGGTAATAGCAGAAGGCAACAGAATATTCAGTATGGCTGGTAAACCTCATGCGGCAAAATCCCTCAAGTGAAAACATTTCCTCATTCCAACCTCCATCGCAGGCCGCTCTCACAATCCTATCACATCTTATGCTCAAGTTCTTCACAGACGGCGTCAGTGGCACATTCCCAAGCGTCCTCCGAATGGCTTTGCCGAGGCACGACCGTCATCACCCTGCGGTAGATTGAAGTGAAGTGGTCGGACATACGCGGGGGAGCGAGGCGCTGTGCTCTGCTGTGCTTAGCGCCGAGGATCCTCGGTGTCCATCCAAGTGAGGGAATAATCTATCTGAGAGTCTGATAGCAGGGGCCATCATTTAAGTGGCTTTGAAAGGTCAGTGGTGGGAGGGAGTCTGGCTGGGGGAGAGCTCTGAGGCGGCCACTATTCTCCATTCGGCTTCACTTTGTGAGCCTTAGTCTGATGAGGGAGGACATGGTTGTCTAGAGAGAGTGTGTGTGTGTGTGTGTGTGTATGTGTGTGTGTGTGCTCTTTAATACAATTTTGCCTGTGTGTCTATGTCTGTGTAAGTATGTATGTAATGCATTATAGTAGGTGTGTGTATGTGTTAGATGAGAGGACCCCCCATTGTAGCCTTGATGTGTGTGTGGGTGTGTGTGTGTGTGTGTGTGCGAGCGCGTGTGGGGGGGTGTCGATCAACAGTCATGAGCATTCGAGAGTGGAGCTGCGGGTAATCGCGTGCGATAGCGGGGCGAGGCGTTTCATTTGAGCCTTTCATTGTGCCGCGCTGATCCTAAGAAGCACATCCTCCCACGGAGTCAGCCAGTCAGTCAGCCTTCAGACTCTCATATCCGCCCCTGTTTATGTTCTTATCCCAAACACTGCCTCTGACCAAGAAAATCAATTGGATACAGAGCGATTTCAGAAGTGGCTGGGGCTGAGGTAATGATAAGCGTCTGCGGCACTCTCAGAGTGAGAGCAGGGCGGACTGGGGGGAAAAAGGCCCAAAATAATGAAGTATTGAAGTGAAAAAAAAGGAGGGAGGGCGAGGAAAGTCCTGTGAAGTGGAACTCCCCGGAGGTACAATTAACTATATCTGCTGCTGGAATCTGCTGCATGCCCTCTCCTCTATCATCACCCAGCACAGCACAGCACAGCCCAGCACAGCCCAGCCCAGCACAGCAAAGCACAGAGCATCCGACCTGCTTTACAGTCTTTGGACCAAACGGCTCAGGGTAAGCGTGGGTGGAAGTGAAAGTACCAAGTGAAGTACGAAGTCCTCTTGAAAACAGATTCCCACCGTGTGTGTAAGTACAACGGTATGTTGCAGACGGAAAAGGGGCACCTCTGTCTAAAAACAAGCCCCCCCCCGTGTCTATGAATAGGATCGATCCCCCTTTACGGCACATGACAAGCTTAGCTTAGCGACGTGCTAAAACATGGTGACCACCCCACGCCCTCGCCTCCCCTCCCCTCATTTACACTGTATTTCAGACTCTTCTCAATTCTCAAGCGCAGACTTGCGATGGGGAGCTGGCTAAAGATAGCTATCCCGGGTTAAAATGTCGACCACGGTGCGAACGCCCCTACTAACAGTTCCCCCTAATGAGGTTTTTATGGGTGGTTATGGGAGGTATTCAGAGGGCCGTGCCCAGTCGATAAGGCTTCCCCTTTGAATGGCGCCAGGGCTCAGACGACGAGGCCGACCCCGGCAAATTGACCCGCAGATTTACAAAGCCGTTATCGAAAGGTCCCTGTTCCGGCCCACAGTCAGATGACTGGAATTAGAGCTTCAATGGATTTCCCTTTCAATTTGAATACAGATTGGCTGGAACGGAGCCCCCAGGGAAAGGGAAGCCACTGGTAATGAACCCCTTTGTAGCACACCGTTTAGCGGATCAAAAGCCTGAAGGGCCCGCTGAGACGTTCTCGGCTGACCCCAGCTTTGGGAGACTTTCTCTGGGATACAGCTGCCTCTCTGCTGTCTCTCTGCTCGCCTCTCTTTCTCTCATCAGCATGCTAAACGAAGTCTATTGTGGAGGTGTTAGGCTATAGAGGAAATATTCACAGTCATTCATTTCACTGGACTAGGTCTGAGCACGGACTTCATTCATAGTAAGGTCTAAAAGCCAAATCCATTTTCAACCAGTTTATTTGGGGGAAAATACACAAACACACATACAGGGATAAAGTGAGGTCGCTGGCAGTTGGCATTGCAAATTCTGTCAAAGCAAAAAGCAGCAGCCTGTCCTAGCCAAAATGAAAGACCACCAGACAGGTCTTATCTTCGGTTTACACCCGTGACCTAAAAACAGGCCCCGGTTTAGATAAAGAACACATTACACACCCCTTTCCCGCCCTCTCAATGTCTCCAGTGGGCCGATACGCCGGTTGGAGAGTTCATTACTGAGTGTGACCGCAGCAGCCGTCATCGGAGCTGTCCAGGGGGACGGGGTTCAGAGGACCATGGCGAGCCAGCCCACAATCAGGGCACCGCCCCCTAAAGGGGCCACCTTACGCATGCCTGGGTCGCCCGTCAAAGCCTGGTGGTACAGGGAGCCACAGAACATCCCCATGCCCGCCATCAGGAGGGTGCCAGCCTGGGGAGAGAGCAAGCAGAGCAGGCGTGAACGTGGATTATGATGCAACGTTGAATGTGGATCAAGCTTTAGCTGATGAGCCAGCGCCTTTGGGGGAATGTATGACACATTATCGGTTACTAGCTCTCTTAAATTACACAGTAGCCGTGGTTATTTTACATTTAGTTGGGGGCATGGCCAGACTGATTTCGACACAACACCAATATTTTAACTATATAGCAGCACATTTCCTGAGGTAAATGTGAGTGCCCACTGTAAGTATGTGCAATATGTCAGTAAATATCGAATGATAAACTTATGGGTGAAGCTGTACCAATAAAAAATGCGAGAGCACCAGTAGTGTCTCACTTTCAGCGGGCACACTAATAATGCATTCTGTCCATCCTCCAGTCTGTGGAAGGTTACCAAGGGGCCCCATTCATGCTCACCACGGCGGGTTTCCCGCAGCGAGACGCCCCCAGTAGAGCCAGGCTGTGGTAGAAGTGGTACTTGTTGGCTGTTTCAAACAGCTAAGAAAAGACAGGCCCATTAGGACATGATACTTGGAACACACGGCTTCAGCACTTAATGTAAGCTAACTAGAACTAATCCAACAGAACAAAATGATACAATAAAAGCAGCTCAAGTGAATAGTTTCCATAAAAAATTATTACATGAGTGGTAAGTGGATAATAGCATGGCAGACTAACGATAGACCCACTTTGCAATTCACATAATTATCTTAGGCAGTGTTAAAGGACAATGAAGTCAGCATTGAATTCAGTACGCACCACTCTCTGGTAGTCATCAGCTTCGCTCTGTTTGAAACCTAGACAGAAAGCAGAATACAACCTTGAGAGGAATCAATACCGCTACCACCACAGCAAAAATTAAGAAAACTGTGAAATGACAGCACGGCTAGTTCTAGCGCGTCATCAGACAAAATAATAGCGGGGTAGACCCCAGAGAGTAAACATCTCTGGCAGTGACAGATCACATTTTCACCACAAGACGTTTGTAAGAAGATTGACAAGTGACATAAGAATAAGCTAAAGAGGATTGTAAACAACGTGCACGACGATAGTCAGACAAGCACTGAAATACGAATGAACAAATGCCTACCTACCGTGAGCTCCGTACGCCCCGGCTGCAACGGCAAGCGCCCCCGATACCCCTGCTAACCTCTGGACAACTAGAGAAGCGGTCATTGTTGCACTCGCAATGAATGTACTGCATGCAATGGCAGTAGGAAACTACGTTCATTACGGAGAGACTGCATCCGCTTACCCGTATCGTGATCCAAAATGGCTTCCACAGTGCCACAGTTTCTGTTATTTAAGAACATTTTATAACTCTGAAATGTAACCTTTTCCCATATTGTTAATTTATTTTTGAGAGGTTAATTTTGTAATGATCTCTCTTAGCATTAAGTTTGGTATAACGTACGGTATTAATGATAATAATATAACACACACACATCATAATAAACATAATGATCAATGATTCCAAAATAAAATAGGTAAATGTTTGTGTATATTAAAATAAATTGGACTGCTTAAAATTGGCCGCCTAAAAGTAAAAGGATATAGAATATCTACATAGAGTAGTTTCCTACATTTCTTAATGCTAGATTATTTCCTGATCTTAATCTTAATATAGGCCTATTCAATATTTTTCTAGGGCAACAATTCGAACGCAGTTAACACCAGCTGTGCATATAGCAGCCGCACAGTGAAAGGCAGCACAAATACGTTTTGCATCATGACAATGTAACATCCTACGTTAATGTGCGTCATTCATAGTTAGATAAACTAAATTATAGCAATGTGGTTAAATGAATTATGACTTAAACTTTTTTTTCACACTAAAAAGTTGCAGGGCTCATGCTGTGGCACACTCACCCATATCATCATTACCGACAGCACGTCTGCAGGCTCTTTCGGTAATGTGCAGTCGTTTTCAATTTACAATTCAAACTAGTTTTGTAATATCCCGGTCTTCACTTTATAGAATAACTACCAAATTACTTATGGATGCATGAAATTGATGTATTTCCATTACACCAACTATGCCTTTTCACACATTTTGGAATAGATCCCAGCAAAAATCTAGGACAATTCTGATGATTTCACCATCAGGGGGCACTGTTTAACTGTTTCTTCCCCTTTGATTACATTTGGAAAAGAAAAGCTTACATTATGCCAATTAACAGCATGCTATTTCACAGGGTCACACCACGTTTTTCTCTAAGCTAGTGAGTCCATGCATATTCTGTCAAATTCGATCCTTGAATAGCTTTGAAATGGGGTTCACAAATGTTTGCAATTAACACATTTTAATGACGTAAGGAATGAGGTAAGGAATTAGAAACAGGGGTTATGGCTCGCAGGCCCAGTCCTGATCTGTGAAGTACATCTGCAGATTTTCTTCTAGCTCTCTTTCTCTGCCTCATACACACACATACACTTTCCCTCTCTCTCTCTCTCTCTCTCTCTCTCTCTCTCTCTCTCTCTCTCTCTCTCTCTCTCTCTCTCTCTCTCTCTCTCTCTCTCTCTCTCTCTCTATTTTCTCTCTCTCTCTCTTCTCTATTCTCTATGTCCCTCTGATCCTCGCTCTACGACTTCCACTCTCTTTTCCTCTCTATTTTTCTTTCTTTGATGAGTTGCTTGAAACCCCTTACCGTCCCAACCTCAATTACCTTTCTCGAAAGCCTTTCCAGCTGCATTCTCATTAGGTGCACCATTTCCCCCCTAAGGTGAATACCACAGAGGTCAGTATTTACTCAGATAACACAACCCCACGGTCAAACGTCTTATCAGAAAAAACCCTAGTAACCTCCCAACACATTGGAGCAGAACTATAATGACAGACCACTCTAGGTTTAAGTTCTGTATACATTTGTTAGTCAATTTAATATATTTTCCGATTACCTTGCCTTATGATCTGACGGTTCAATTTAACCAAAGCCTTTATTTTGGTGGGGTGTCCTCCGTCTTTCTTTGCCTTCAGAATCAATTATAGAACAGGTTCAATGGGGGAATGGTGTTAAGCAATCATTATTTCCACTCTGGCCCAGCCAAACACTTCTCAGGATAAATGAATGAGCTATTCTTCTTGCACTGCTGCTTGAAGTATTTATTCTGTCGTTCATGTATTATATATACCGCTGGATGTGTCTTCACGCTGTGGTTTTGGTTAAGATGGGAGAAAGTGGATTAAAGGGGGGCCTCGTCCCACCCGCCCGTAGTCCAGTGCAGCCCGTGCTATCGGAAGTACAGTACGCCAGGGAATACACAGAGAGTTCAGTGTGCTTTCGCATCTGCTCTTGTCTGACAAGCAGCAAATTATCTTTAAGTCAGAGCAATTGCTTGCTGTAGGGCTGCCGATGATGCCAGCATCCATCTCAGTTGAGCTTGCCCGCCTGTCTTCCCCACTCCAGCTACCACTACTGTGTGTGTATATGTGTGTATATGTGTGTGTGTATGTGTGTGTGTGTGTGTGTGTGTGTGTGTGTCCGTGTCCGCCTGTCTTGTGCATGTCAGCTCTCCTCCCACAGCACGCTGGGGGCACGTCTTGTCGTCATGGAGCCTCTACGTCCGGGGGAAACGTCTGACTCTGTTAAGTGCAGGGTGCCCACGACAGAGCACTGCTCATTTTAAAGAACCGTGGGGCCCGCCGGGCCGACACCAATGTTCAACGTTGTAGCGACTGTCCTGCCGGAGTACCCGTGCTCAACAAGACCACGTGGCCTGGCGTCATGGAGACGCCGTTGTTTTGGCTTCCGTTGAGGCCCTGTGTTTTGTCTTGCGTGCTAGGCGGCTCTGCTCTGTCAAGGAGAACACGGTCGGACTACGTGCACCCCGTGGCCAGCAATCCACAGTAGAATAGTAAGATACGTTTAAAAAGAAGGAGAGGAAACACAGAGGAAAAGTAGAGGGTTAGAGAGACAGAGTGAGAGAGAGGGAAGAGGGAATGAAAGAGACGGACGGAGAGGCAGAGGCGAGTGGACAGGCCTGTCGTGTGGCATCTTGTCGGTGCGGGCTGCCTGGTCGCGTGCTGCTGGTGACAGCACCAGCCCTTGTTACATTTCTATTAGAAAGAGTGGCATGCTGGCTGCAGTGCAGCACTGGGGCAGGGGGCAGCACGCACACACACACAGACGGATGCACACACACACACACACACACACACACACACACACACACACACACACACACACACACACACACAAGGTTAGCACAGTCAGAGGATGGAGAGCAGGACGAGGATGTCCTTTTGGTCCAGCCACTGGTATGGCTCTGTTTGGAGATCTTCGTTTAGTGGGAGCTATTTTAAAGATACAGGGTTATAATATCCATTATGCCTTAAATCCAAGATGAATACTCTAAAACCAATATTTTGAAAGGATGTGGTTTGAGAACACATATGTCATGTCTGCTGAGATCTGTGTACATTTCAGCCTCCCAAATGAAATGCACATACACACTCATTAACATGCACATGACACACACACACACACACACACACAAACATGTATACACCACGGCTGATCAACCCTAATTAGCAAACTCGTTAAGCTCATCTACATGCCTCTTCAAAGGAGATCGATGCAAAGGGATAGGATTTAGCCACTGGCAGCAATTAGGCAACATACATGGAGCCCCTCAGCTACAGGTTAATGTCATTGCTACAAATAAATACATTTCTTGTTTCTCCTTGTCATATCCTCCAAAAAGGTTTTCAGGCATCGTGTGCTCAATTAATTTATACTTCATCAAATCTCTCTCCGTGGTCTGAAACTCTGAAAGCAGAGTTCTGGCACGCAGCCCACATTCTAAACCAATCTAAGGGACGACGCTTGTCTTCAGGACGAGAATTGTATTGTTTCCTCGGTTAAGATTGGCTGTGGTTCCTTCAACTACATCAGAGTGCTTTTACGCTGGCAGGCAGAGAATCGTTTTGTTTTTCTTTCTCCCCTTTATTTCTCACTCTTGTGTATCTGCACCTGAGTGGTTTACCGCTTAGTCAATCTCTCTCTCTCTCTCTCTCTCTCTCTCTCTCTCTCTCTCTCTCTCTCTCTCTCTCTCTCTCTCTCCATCTAGGCTTCTTTCCTCTGTATGGCTCTTTATAATAAGAGCTCTCTCACTTCAAAGTGCCGGTCGTGAGTCTCATTCACTTGAGGCTCATCCCTCCATCATCTTCTCACCCTCTTTTAATCCTCCTCTTATCCTCTGCCCCACGTTGTCCGTTTGGTTCCACACCTTTAATGAATCCCCACTCTCCGTCATAAAATGGCCTCAGCCTACAGCGCGGTATAACAGGTTGATGGACAAGCAGATGCCGTCAGAGAAAGATAGAAAACATGGAAACCGTGATACCAGCTGCCTCTAATCTTCTCCCTCTGGCCTACAGCCTCACCAGTCAGGTCTAATAAGAAGGAACATATAATAAAAACAATGATGCCCCCCCCCCTCCCCTCCCCTCCGCTCCCTCCCATGTCTAATTCAAATATAGACTTCTAGGAGAGAAGTTAATTAGGAGGCAAGCGGGGTTCCTTTAGTAATGCCTAGCGGAAAAGAAAGCGCTCCGCTTATCGCGGGTCAAGCCTGACTGGTTGGTAGCCAGGACGCTAAGCACCCCGTGGGCAATCCGACGCAGACATCCAATCACCACGTTGTTTAATTTTCCGAGATGGTGTGTGAGTAAGAAGTGTGTATTAGGGATGGGGGAGAGAGGGAAGGGAAGGCGGTTGAGATGAAAAAATAATAATAATAATAAAGCAGAGGGGTTTTGGAGCCTCCCCAGCTGGTTTTCGTATCCGCGGTTTGTTTGGCATGAAGCAGACGGCTAACAGTGAACCACGCGGTGCTGAATGTGAGATGGAAGGGAGCGGGGTTTACCCCCCATTACGCTCCATCTGAAAGCTTTTATCTCAGGGAAACAAACCAGCATAACAACCCCAGTTAGCACAAACCCCGATTTCAACGTTGGTTTCTAGTTGAAAAGTGGGTGATATTCGGTGAAATGTGGTCTAAATGTGGACGTGTAATCAACGTCTTCAAATAGACGGTGAAAAAACGTTCACTTTTGAACTTGTTTCGAACGTCTTTTCAATGGTGACCATGGTCGTTTTTTTAAACGGGAACATTTTTCCTGGGACAGATTAGTCCTATTATAATGAAAGCTTGCCAGGAATATATTTTATGTGTTATATGCACCGATCAAGGTTGTGCATGAATCTGTCTTGAAAACAGACAGACTAGTACGGTCTAGTAGGCCAAACCCGTTGGACACAGTGGCAATGTGACAATCCATCCTCTAAGTCCCATTCACTGGGACGGCTGTCCGATGGACAGGCAGGCCGTTCCAACACAGCTCCACTCAGCTTTGGCCCTATAGCGCGAGACGTGCAGATTAATCCAATGATAGTCCAGCCCCTAAGGGACTCAGTGAATGACACACCATCATGCTAGCGCATTATATCATCCCGTGTTTACGATGATGGATTGTCTCCTCGGGAAGGCAGCGTGTCAATCGAGGTAGGCCCTTTGTCATTTCTCACGGCATTTTCAGCAAAGTAATTTGAACGTGTCATTTATTCCGGCGCCAGGTAACATTGTATAAATCCAATATAAACATTTCAAATAAAGTGCCAGCTAACATCATTCATTTTAAACACTGCTATATTAAAAATGCCCACTCCCGAATATCATATAGACTGATTCAGTACAAATCCGTCACGAGTTGTCACCTGTTCCTACTAGGCCTACTCTCTTTGCAACGCGGAAAACTGCATCAAAACATGAGATACAAGAAAGAAATGAAATAATAAATTAAAACAATTCTGCCTGCGACCGTCACGTCTAAACAGCCCCTTCGTGGACATAGCAAACCCGCATTTCTGATTCCTCTCCCAGCATATGCTTTTGACGATCTGCGTGCCATGAATAAAACATCACGATCAAGCTATTCGCTCAGCAGGGTCCCTACCACTCACACAGAACATACACAAACACACACTGCCACTGACCCTCACGCTCGGAGCACGATCCCTGTCAAACATGACATATTTACCCATTAGCCTAATAGATATTATGAATGTGTGTGTGTGTGTGTGTGTGTGTGTGTGTGTGTGTGTGTGTGTGTGTGTGTGTGCATACAGGATCGTGCCTTCGCACACAAACACTAGAGATTACACAAAACACGTAGAAGAATTCATTGTCACACACAGCCCCACCTCATTTTCTCTCTAGCCCGTTTCTCATCACGGTGTCCCGTTTTAGATGCAGACAGACAGCAACTGGCCCTCTGCAATTAGACGTTGGCACTTTTCTGGACCTGACCTGGCCAGTTTACGTTTA
>CM030188.1:10094409-10116909 GCA_017639675.1 Aplochiton taeniatus | reverse complement strand
CTGCAGCCTGCATGGATGGGAGGGGGGGGTGTTTTCCTGAAAAAGCTGGGTTTCCACTGCAGATGCCAAGCAGGTTCAGCAGCAGGTTTAACTCGGCTCGCGCTGATCCCAGAGCGAGCGCGGTTCAGACCCACAATTGAAACTGCATCATTGTTGTAATAGAGTACAGGCGGTAAAAAACCGTTTTTTATTATTATTTATTTATTTATTTTTACCCAAACAAAGTCTGAATTGTATGGACGATGCGAGATTTTGCTGCGTGTATATTTATTTGAGAACCCCCCCCCCCCCCCCAAAACTAGGCGGACTCCTTTCCAAACGGCAGGTGTGTTGCCTACCTCCCTTTGTGTGGGTGGCTTCAGCATGGACAGATGGGTGGGGTTCCGGAGTGGGACAGGGACACATGGGTTGGGTTCCGGAGTGGGACAGGGACACATGGGTTGGGTTCCGGAGTGAGACAGGGACACATGGGTCGGGTTCCGAAGTGGGACAGGGACAGATGGGTGGGGTTCCAGAGTGGGACAGGGACAGATGGGTGGGGTTCCAGAGTGGGACAGGGACAGATGTTAGGCTGTGTTTCCATATTAGGACGACATGCGGACGGCTTGCACCACATCCAACAGAGCAGGTGGGCTGTCATCAAGGCACATCTATTAGGATGCCTGTGTGGATGGATGTGCGTTTGGGTCTCCCCCCTCCCCCTCCCCATTAAACAAGCAAAACCCATTATTTGGGAGGGTTGCGATATTCATTACAAATGTGTTGGAGCAGTACTGTCGACTGTGTGTGTGTCACTGGGGATTCGGCTGGATTAGGCTACAGAGAGAGGGGCTAAAAATGGGCTTGTATCACTTTAACGTCCTCTGACGTCACGCTGATGCAGATCTACCCGGCCAGGGATACTTGAAGCGCGAGGAGAGGATGCCGAAAAAATCTCCTATTCCCTGTATCTGGGGGGCTGTGAGAGGCAGTGATGATGCCATCTACTCAGAGGGAATGTAATGGCTCTTTGACCAATGGTGGGCTCTGGAGGTGATGTAACCAATGAAAGGAAGGTAACGATATGTTTCATCGGCAAGCAACAAGAGAATACACAAGGCAAGGATTGCCACAGCGACTAACTTGGTAGAGGAAGACACCGTGGATATCATCGAAACTGTGCGCGCGACCCACCGGCTGGGGGACGAGCGAACGTGTGCGAGCCAAAACAGGCAATCACACAGGCACAGCATCTTTTTCTGTGCACGTAGCCTACATAGAGAGGGCGACTGGAAACCACGCAAATTCACCGCTGTTACTGATAGTCGAAGCAGGCAACGCAAGTAGGCTACCGTGATTTGAACTGTGCTCAGCATTCAAACAGACGGACCTCTCTGCATGATTTAGGATTTATTGAAGACTGGTGCAGTCTGAATTTGTTATGATAACACTGAACACAGGTGACAGCTTACGCCTTTGCCTCTTTTTGATTTTGGAAAACAAAGTGTTGCAAGTGATAGCCTAGATACAGACACGCGCGCGCCAACAGACAATTATTGTATCTGCCGCGGAGCCGGAGAATGCAGCCTATAGCATACCTTTATGAAATCCTGTTAAAGCCTACTTGCGTGTCTATCTTGTGTGCACTGTGCTTCAACCTGTAGGTTTTCTGTTCGGTAGCATTTTCCATTTCCTCTGTCATTGCTTGCTTCTCTAATCACGGTGTGGTAATCCCACCGGCCGTTTGATCGAATTGAACGGGGGTGTAGTCGTAAACAACACGGTAGATTTTCCAGGATCCTCTCCCTCTCTGAAGGACTATGCTCAAAAGGAACCTTTCCAAAGGGATGGTTTGACAACCCTCTAGAAAAACCAGAAGAGGACGAGGAGGGGGGAAATAAAAGGATTTCTTTGGGAGGGAAATCAGTGGATTCTCACCTCCCCCTGTGGACCACCTGATACAGGTAGGATGAAACAGTTGTGTGCTACAGACCTTTATCCATGTAGACAACTCTAGATTTCCACCAAGGCTTGGGTAATCCAATTGATTCACGTTCAGATTCCTTTGGTATTATCCCCATTTTAATTAGGTGTTCATTAGAATGCATACTCCTTTCATATTTTCCAATGCAAATGCCTTTGATATCACAGCGTTAGTTCTCCCTCCATTTGAAGCTTGGGCTTCAAACCTGTTGTTAATTATTGCAAGCTGTGCAGTTGCCATTGTGATATATACCAGCAACCTGTTCAAAAGACTTGGAGCCTCGTTCCCCCAATAATGGCGCGGGTTGGGAATACATCCTCTGCGCTAATGAGCACTGAATTCAAAGCTGGATGGCAAGTAGAGGAAGGGAAAGGAGGGAACGGCGGCGAGTACCGCTTAGTTAGGCGCCATCGAGCATCGGTTCATTTGTTTGTCTTCGCAATGCCTGGATTGCCAGACCCCCCCCCCGCACCCTCTGCTAAGCCTAATTTTCTCATAATTTGAATACGAGTGGTATGTGAATGACAGGTTTATTGAAGAACTTGTGCATTGAGACAATGCAACATATCATATTGAGACACACACACACACACACACACACAGACGATCACATCACCACAACTCAACAGTCATGTCATTCCCCTGGCTAATCAGACCATCACCCTCATTCACAGACAGTCGTATTGACAGGAAGTGCCAGGCCCCAGAGAACATATATATTCACACACACACACACACACACACACACACACACACACACACACACACACACACACAGACCCTCAACCAAGAATGGACTACATTTATATGCTGGGGGCCGCTGTTGTTGGGCATTCCATGCCAGGGCTGACGATTGAATTCAGCGGGGACAAGAAGACCTCTGTTCTTATCTGGTGGAGACAGGGAGAGAGGGAAGAGGGGAGGGGAGTGGGGGGGTGGGTGGAGGGGGGCAGAGGCTCCGGCGGCTGTCCTAAATAGCGGATACGGATTACTCCGAGGACCGCTGGAGAACGGGAGCGGAGGGTTTAATGGATGCAGGGGGGGGGGAAACATGCGTGTCTGTCCGTCTGCTGGTGAATTAGATGGCTGTCACCCTGGCTCGTGTCACAGCCTATCTGCTCTGACGCCTGGCCTCCCCAGATATATGGAGGGGGAAAGGTTAGCGGTAATTCAGGAATTTCCACTCCCTCTGTGTGTTTGTGGCTCTGAGAGAGAGATAGAGAGTGTGTGTGTGTGTGTGTGTGTGTGTGTGTGTGATTTTTACCTCTGCAGCACGCCTTGTTTATTCATCCGCCCCAGTGGATCGATGTGCTTTAATTGATTCACACCGGGTCAATCTGACATGCTAGGCGGGTGGCATGTCAAGAACCCTTCGGCTCGTATACCTCCTCCCCGTCACGGCCCCCCCCCCCCCCCCCCCCCCCCCGCCAACCAACCAACCAACCAACCACCCACCCACACACACACTGGGTGCCATTCTATTTCTGGTTGTTTGGCTGCAGCACGTGCGTGTGTGTGTGTGTGTGTGGGTTAGGGGAGGGGCGTCCAGAGCCAGGACAGACTGGCGTCCGGTGTGGGGTGCTGGGCTGCCGGCCGGCCGACAGACGGAGGACAGGGGTGGGGGTGAGGGAGCCGCTCGATGCAGCCTGCTGATTACCCCCCCGTTCTCTCTCTGCCCCTCCCTCTCCGCCCCAGTAGCCCCCGTAACGGGGACAGACAGACAGACGGACGGACGGACGGACGGCCCGAGTCCCTTCACCTTTTCTGTGTTGCCATGCAGAAATGCCGACGCCACTCCATAGACAGGTGTTGCAAAGCGTTGGTGTGTGCCCAGCGGGAACTGATTGGCCGATGTTGGGAATGATACGCCACGTAATGTGGTAAACGGGTGTGGTGTGGAAGGAAATCAAACATTGTAGAGTGCAGGTGTGTTGTGTGTGGTGTGTATGGTGTGTGCGTATGTGCGGTGTGTGTACACCCGTGTGTGGAGTGCAATTTCTTTCATTTCGATGAATAATGGGAGTCCAAACGACTAGCCGTGCGGTTGTTTACAGTGCCATGTCTTTCTTCCTTTTGGACAGAGTGGAATAAGACTTAACGGAATCAATCCAAGCCTCCCCACACAGAGTCTTCCTCGGTGGTGCTCTGGTGCAGTGGGCCTTTGCCTCTGAGCCTCGACTGTTACCATGCCAAGACTGCCTCCATGATGTGGCCCTCTCCAGAGCGGGGCCCCCGCTGCATGAAATAAGAGATGAGAATTCAAAAACAGCGGGGCCGCCCTCCACGCCTCCTTCGCCCCTCATCGTTTGTTCCTGGTCTGCTCGTTAAGCTTTCCGTTGCGTCCGGTGCCTCCTTCGTCCAACTCAAAGGGATTCCGGCACGGTTCAGCCTCCCGTTGGCCATGGGAGCACCGTTCTGAGGCATGATGTTCCTTATGTTGTTTATTGTGTGTGTGTGTGTGTGTGTCTGTGTGCGTGTGCGTGTCTTAAAAACAGCATGGGTGTCCCTCTGGTGTCCAGGCTGGGTTCAGCGGTAGCGGTGCCGAGCTGAGCCGATCGTGTCCTCGGCTTGGCAAACACAAAGCCGTCTCTTGAACCTGTCTGTCTGCGTGTCACTGCAGCCTGGCCCGCTGGAAGGCGCCACCCTCCCTCTCCATGGCGGAGGCCTGGTCGATGTGATCCATGAGGGGAAGGGGACGGAGACAGCGGAGGGGCGTTGGCGGGTTGGTCCAGCGCCTCACGTCGATGCAGAGCCCTGCCGTTTAGCTTCCAGCTCCTATGCCTTGGTGTGGCCACCGTGAAGGAGACGTTTAGACACCACAGCCTGGTTCAATGTGCATGTCATCCCTGGACAGTCTGTCTGTGCCTCGTCCCCAGGAGAACGGCTTGCTTGTTTGTTTTGGTCCCGCCACATCTTCCTCTCCGTCTCGCCGCTCTTCCTCCCCCCCCCCACCCCCCCCCCCCCACCCCCCCCCCCCCACCCCCACCCCCCGTCACCCAAACCCCTGCGTCATCCGTCAGTCGTAGGCGCCACTCTCATCTCCCAGGGACTTGTTAAGGTTGGATCAAGGTTACACACACACACACACACACACACACACACACACAGGTGTTTGCACAGACCTAGCTCCCCACCCAGGTTTCATTTGCACTGCACCACCGGTAGACCCCCGGCGAAGACTTAATGACCGCCCTCCTTCTCCTTCAATTTGTTTCGAGACGGAGGAGAGGAGGGCGAGGGAGAGCGAGAGTGAGACCCCCCTACGGGCTATCACCTAGCCACCGCTCCAGGAGTGATTTACGGGGGAGGGGGGGGGGGGGTACCACACCAGGACCAGGAACCATGGCCACTGCATATTTCCTTGCCCTGCTTCATCCAAACAAATGGAAGACAAAGAAAGCTCTCTGTTGTGTCGCCGTTTGGAACGCCTCGCTAAGCGGGATGATGGAACGCAGCCGCGACTTCCTGCTCGGCCAATGCTCCGATTAATGAACACAGTAGACGACCCAAACACACACACACACACACACACACACACACACACACACTGTACTATTGCCCACTGGGCAGAGGTCTGCTCTCCCCTGAGACCCAGGATTTCATGCACAAATCCCAGCAATAGGACTGCAGAGGAATATGGATTTTCCCTCAAAAGCCCCCTCTAACCATGTTGGTATGCATGTGTTGCTCTCCACTGCATGCACGCACACACACACACACACACACATACACACACACACACACACACACACACACACACACCTCAAGAGCAGAACAGTGGAAGAGTAGTGATGTATATTGGTCAGTGAGCAAGAGAGGTCAGCCTCTAGAGAGTTGCAGACCCATAACAAGCTCCAGGGTTCCAGGCCGCCTACGTCCCTTCTTTAGCGGGCCTCTGGCCTCCTCCCTTGGGATCGCAACCCCTCCTCATCTGCCCCGAGGTCTTGGTTATGAGATGCACCACTCCCCTTCACTGTTATGGAAGGAGATACAGGGATGTGCTCTGGGAGACAAGCAATGAAGTTACAGTATAATGTGAGTGAGTGAGTGAGTGAGTGAGTGAGTGAGTGAGTGAGTGAGTGAGTGAGTGAGTGAGTGAGTGAGTGAGTGAGTGAGTGAGAGAGAGAGAGAATGAAAGAAAACGGACTAAGAAAGAGACAAGATGGAAAGAAAAAGAGAATTCTATCGACAGGGAAAATAAGAGAGAATACGTTTTGGTAGAGAGAGAAAGACAGATTGGAAGAGAGAGAGAACACTATTGACGGAGAAGAAGACCTCTGGGAGATACAGTATCACCTATTGACTCTCCCAGCACTGACTCTCCTTGGTCTAGCAGCACCGATAAATCCCCAACAACTGGAGGGGGAAGAACAGGAGGAGTAAGAAGAAGAGGAGGAGAAGGAGGAGGAGGAGGAGGAGGAAGAGGAAGAGGAAGAGGAAGAAGAGGAGGAGGGGCGGGGATTTCTCGGAGAGGAGGCACTGTATCTGGAGTGGTGCAGGATCCTGCTGGACGGGCCACTGTTTTTATCACACACACACACACACACACACACACACACACACACACACACACACACACACACACACACACAGGAGTCTGGAACTCCTCTAAACTGGAGCAAACTGTCTGCTTAGCGCCTCCAGCACGGGGCTCTTTGGATGGAGCGGGTCCCTCTCCTCTCCTTCCCTGCGGAGGCCCCCAGGGAGCTCCAGACAGGGCTGATGTCTGCTCCAGGCTCGGCTAGCTCCAGCCTCACTCTCTCTCTCTGTCGCCAACGTAGCCTGACAATGGAGGCTATGGAATCCATAAGCACCTGTGCGTGCGTGTGTTTGCGTGTGTGTGTGTGTGTGTGTGTGTGTGTGTGCGGGGTGGTGGTGGTGGGGAGGGGGGGCATATGTGTCACTTTTTTCCAAGCCTGACTGAACGAGGAACTTAACCCGAGGTTTCCTACCAGCCCCCCCCCCCCCCCCACCCACCTTCCAAAACAAACGGGGCATTGCGAGCTGATGCATGGTCTGCCTAGCAGGCTGCGTCTGGCCCCTAATGAATGGAAGAGCCCCGTTTCTCCAAAGCCAACCAGAGTGCCTCTGTCCTGACAGGTTTTGTTGTTACTTCACTGCTTTGTGTGTGTGTGTGTGTGTGTGTGTGTGTGTGTGTGTGTGTGTGTGTGGAGAGGGGGGCCGTCTGTGGTTAGGGATGAAGGCATAGGCGTGACAATGATGAACGAGCAGCAGAACAACGATGTCACCTCTTTTTTTTTTTTCTTCTGCCGCGACGCAATGATCATCGCTGTTATTGTCAAAATCAGCAAAGAAAACAGCAGCCCTCGGGGCAAACAGCAACACACACACACACACACACACACACACACACACACACACACACTGCATTACAGAAATGGGGTTACACACTACACAAACTACACACACTCACACACACACACACACACACACACACACACACACGCTGCACGAACTCATAACACACACACACACACACATTCGGTAGAGGGTGACTGGTGGCGTGCAGAAAAGAAAAGCGCCCGGAGCAACTCCTCGACACGCCTCTCCCCTTCAATTTAGCCTGACGAGCAGATACTCTTTTCTCTTTGTTTTCTTGCCACTTTTTTTTCAAACACGCCAAGTGTGTGTCTGCCATCCTTCACGGGGAACAATGGGACGTCGTTCTCATTCTCCTCCGGCTCTTTCTCCTGCCTCTCCCGGCTGAAGCCGTCTCCGCCGACCACGAGGCAGAACGACCACTCCAGGGAAAGAGGGCCGGAGGACGGGAGGCTGTAGCAAGCCGGGACATCGAGGAGGAGCTCGAAGAGGACAAGGAAGAAGGAAAGCAGGGCCCCCAGAGGGACGTGGGAGGAGAAGAGGAGGCAGGAAGTGGCTGTGGGGTGGGTAATGTGAAACAGGAAGTGGCTGTGGGGTGGGTAATGTGAAACAGGAAGTGGCTGTGGGGTGGGTAATGTGGAACAGGAAGTGGCTGTGGGGTGGATAATGTAAAGGTCTCTATGGAGGAGGTCCTGTGCTGCCTCCAGGGACACGCACCATTTAGGAGTAAGTCACCTAGATGTCTAAGAAGCCCTCTGGAGGCCCAATGGGAGACCAGCGAACCGCAAAGAGAACGACAGGGAGATAGAAAGCCTGAGAGAATAAGGAGTGTGAGAGAGCGAGAGAAAGAGAGGGAGAGAAAAAGAGAGAGAGAGCACGTGAGTAAGCGGGAGAGAGAGAAAGGGATAGATAGGGAGAGAGAGAGACAGAGAGAAAGGGAGAGTTAGGGAGAGAGAGAAAGGGATAGACAGGGAGAGAGAGAGAGAAGGGGACAGTTAGGGAGAGAGAGAGGAAGGGACAGTTGGGGAGAGAGAGAGAAAGGGAGAGTTAGGGAGAGAGAAAGGGAGAGATAGGGAGAGAGAGAGAAAGAGAGAGAGGGGGGCAGTCTGCCTGCTTTAATGATCACCACTAGCAGGAGTGTAACCTGGATCACACGCAGAGGGCTAACGAGCGTCAGGATTGCTTCGCTAAGCTAAGTCTTAGCGGCTAACCTGCTGCACCCCTCCTCTCCTGAGGGGAGGGGAGGGGGTGGGGGGGGGCTCAGCTTGCAGCTCCCAGCCCTCCACCACACTCCCCCCCTCCCCTCATTCAAAACGTTAAAACCGCTGCCGTGGAGTAGGACCTGGGAGAAGTAGCTTGGGCTCCCATGGCGCTTTAGATGAAAGAATCTCTCCGCGTTGCTGTTGAGACTCCTGGGATTTGGAAGAGGGGGGGGGGGGCTCTGGAATGTCGGAGTCAACAGGATTTCCCTGCACTTGCTTCGTCTTATTTCATGGGAGGTAAACACATTTCAGAGGATGAGCTTTATCCCCCCCCACCGTAAAACGTGCTTCTCATTCGAGAATCCCTGAACAGCTGCACTTTTTCTTCTGCTAGCACACGTGGGACCCACGTCTTTTCTATATGTGTGAGTGTGAGTGTGAGTGTGTGAGTGTGAAAGATTGCGTGCGTCTTAGAACATGTATGGGGTTGTTATGATAGCATGTGCGTGTGCTCGCGTGTCTTGCGGATTCAAGTTGTGAGGGTCATTCGGCAAGCGGATACGAATGGATTTCACTCACACACACACACACACACACACACACACACAAGCACACACACACAAACAACGCTCTGAAGAATACCCAGGGCTCTGCACAGCCTTTGCTAAAAGAGCCAGGCCACTCCGAGGAGGGCTACATATTGATTTTAAGCTGGCGAGCCGTAGATCATATTATCATGAGGAAGTCTTCAGGGGGCCAAGCAGACGGCAGTGGCTTCAGTTCAACATGGCCGCCGGTGAGTGACGGGTGAGAATTGGCCTCCAAAGTGCCACTGGTGTCGTTTCCAGACATCACCAACGGATCCCCATCCCTTCACAAAGCCACGGAGCCTTGGAGGTTTCCAAACCCAAATCCATCCACCGCTCTCCGCCATCGCTCACCTCGCCAAGCAACATGCCCGGAACCCCCCCCCCTTCTTTTCTCTCTCCTCCAGCCTTACTCCGCTTCCCTCCCTCCTCCTCTCCGTTGGCCCCTGGCTCTTTCCCTTTCGGTCCCCGCCGCTTAATTAACCCATTGATCAGGGGCACGTAAATTAGGTGCTCATAGAGCTCTCTCTCTCTCTCTCTCTCTCTCTCTTTCTTTCTTTCTTTCTCTCTCTCTCTCTCTCTCTCTCTCTCTCCATGTCTCTCTCTCTTTATTTTCCCTAGTCCACCACAGTCCGAGCCTCCACTCCACGTTCACAAACCCCAGGTCTCCTAAGCCACAGTAGCGTCATTTTGTATGCCCACCGGTATTTTAACGATGCTTCCAAGGCGAGAGAGAGAGAGAGAGAGAGAGAGAGAGAGAGAGAGAGAGAGAGAGCGAGCGCAGGAGCAGGAGAAAGAAAGAGAAAAAGAGGGTTACCGATACATGGGGGGGCCATGCAAAGGGTGAGCTGTGTGAGCCTAATGAATCGGAGGTTGTACAAGAGCAGCATTGACCCCTTGCGCTCTCTCTCTCTCTCTCTCTCTCTCTTTTCTCTGTCATTCCCTCCCCCCCGCCTGCGAGAAGGAGGACTTGTTCTCCAGAGCACAGTGGCGGGCGGCTGTTGAGAGATTTGCCCAATTAGGAGAACCTCAGAGATCGTTACGGACCAAGGCTTTCGACCTCCACAAGCTCTCAAAGGAGAGTTATTACCGTGGCTGGGTGGACTGGGAAAGAGCGTGGTGAAAGGGGGGGATAAATTAAGTATTGATGGTGTATGGATGGAGAATATTTATGTCTATTACAGACTGATGAGAAACAAGAGTGGGAGGTCCATGTCTCCTGTATTTTTGATCACGTGTGTAGAACAAACAATAGCCTGAAAGGGCTTAGTGAGACTACCAAAGTACTGGGCCAAAGGGACAAAGGAACAGAAATGATGCCAAGTTGACGATGGCCTTAAAAGGCATGAGCAGGTTAAAGTGAGTTAATGAATCATTAACACTCCAGGTGGAAAGAGAACAAATGCTTGACTGCCCGTTCAAGGTTGAATTTGAGGTTCCGCCGGCGATTACCTGCAACGTGCCTCTCGTTAGAGCCAGGTGCCATTATGTGTGTTATTTGTCTCTCCAAAGGCATCACTCATTCATTTCTGTCGCCGCCAAGTCCAATGTCAGCCCAATCAATGAGAGGGAACTTCACCTGTTGATGGAGCGACAGAGATTGCCTCGCGCTCGTCAGTGGTTTGGGATTCTCTTTGGATTCCGCCATTTCCATGGCGCCCATGTTCTCTTTAGATAACCCCCCATTCCAACGTCAACTTAACCTGCTGTCTGTAACCCGCAGGTCACTGTCTGCAACCAGCAGGTCACTGTCTGTAACCAGCAGGTCACTGTCTGTAACCCGTAGGTCACTGTCTGTAACCAGCAGGTCACTGTCTGTAACCAGAAGGTCACTGTCTGTAACCAGAAGGTCACTGTCTGTAACCAGCAGGGGACTGTCTGTAACCAGCAGTTCCTCAAAAGCAACCCTCCCCCCTCCAGGCCCCCTCACGCTGGTTCCCCTGTGAAGCTCTATTGGTGCTTCTTGATATCACCCAGGGCCCTCTGCTGCGTCCGGCATCCACGCTGGGCCTTCATGACAGGCTGGCTCTAGTGCTGCTCCAGGCAGCCTTGCGGCTCCAGGCAGACTCCCGCTCCCCGACGGCCTCCTTGGAGCCTGGGCAGTGAACACAGGGAGCCCAACGGAACAGCCTCTCTGCCTGGAGGAGGGGGGTGGCGGGGTTGGTGGATGTGTGCGGTTGCTGCTGGCCTGGGTTGCTCTGTTGCTAAGGCTCCAAGGGAGCAGACAGTGCTGGCGTTGGTTACTAGGGTTCACACCACCCAAGTGATTCAGGGAGGAGGCATAAAGATTGGAGTTGTCATGCGCTGACATATTTTCAGTTGGATTATTTATTTTCATGAAGTCTGAGAGGAGCCCATGGCAGCCATAGGGCTGATGCATTTTCTTTTTGATGCACGGGGTCAGAGCTGAGGGCAAAGATGAAGACTGTGGCCCCACACTTTGATTGACAGGTCACTTATGGAAGGGCAGCAGGCGAGAGGGAGAGAGGCTATCAGGCCTTCTCTGTTCTACCCTGGAAGTCCCTGTGGAGCTCTGTGTCTCTCTCTGTGGAGCTCTCTGTGGAGCTCGCTCTCTCTCTCTCTCTCTCTCTCTCTCTCTCTCTCTCTCTCTCTCTCTCTCTCTCTCTCTCTCTCTCTCTCTCTCTCTCTCTCTCTCTCTCTCTCTCTCTCTCTCTCTCTCTCTCTCTCTCTCTCTCTCTCTCTCTCTCTCTCTGTGGGTCTGGAGGGTGAGAAGCCCCCGGGGAAATGTCAAACTCCATCATCCTCGCCAGCACCTTTTAACTTCCCCTTCCTTTGGGGTTTTGTTTGTTCTTTGTTCTTCAAGTTTTGTGCACTTGTGGGTTTTCGTCATTTCACCGTTTCCGTGCCTTGGTCCGTCTGAGAGTCTGGGACCGCCGGGATAGCGTCTCTGCCCCCCTCACCTCTCCTTCTCCCATTGGCTCTCCATCCCCTCATCTGTCAGACAGGCTGGCTCCTTGGCAGCGGCGGACTCTCTCTCTCTCTCTCTCTCTCTCTCTCTTTCTCTCTCTCTGGGTGTCTTTCCAACACGTTTAATACTCGGGTCATATTTCACCCTGGCTGTCGTGACACTCCACGGGAGCAAACATGTTTCTAGGAAGATGAAGTGTGACGCCTCCCCTCTCCCACACTCTCCTCCCGGTGACTGCAACAAGGCCCGCGGCCATTCCATGGCACCTGGCACCAAGGGCAACCGTCTCGGATCAAGGGAGGCGAACGCATGTCAAACGTGAACGTGGGTCTGCGTGACAGGAGGGATCCCAAGGTCATGGAGGGGTGTGGGGCTCCTTTGTCATTTAGGAGAACCATTCGAGGTTAGTGTTGGCCTCCCTGCACTCCAACACGCCCGGCCTCCCTCTCCTTCTCTTTGCGGTCCGCCCTTGACTAACGGTCGGGGGTCCAGCAGACCAGAGGGATTGTGGGTAATGTAGTCGGTGCAGGGGGTGGGGGGAGGCTGACGGGTCCCATCCCTCACGGGGAGAGGCCAGCGTGGGGCGGGAACGTCTCCGGGGCCGCTCGTCCTGTTATGGACGACATCAGCGTGGGCCCTTCAACAAACATGCCCTTGGCCATGATAGAGAAAAATGAGAGACCCCCGGAGAGGGGGGAGAGAGAGAGAGAGAGAGAGAGAGAGAGAGAGAGAGAGAGAGAGAGAGAGAGAGAGAGTGAGAGAGAGAGAGAGAGAGAGAGAGAGAGAGAGAGAGAGAGAGAGAGAGAGAGAGAGAGAGAGAGAGAGAGAGAGAGAGAGAGAGAGAGAGAGAGAGAGAGAGAGAGAGAGAGAGAGAGAGGAAACCACACACGCTAAGCTTTTAATCCGCATGGGAAGACACACACTTGCATAAACTTTGTAAACAGGGTGAACACACACACACACACACACACACACACACTCCCGTAAAATAAACTTGATTAATGTGCACAAACACACACTGAGCAGTCACACAATTAGCAAGCACAACAGTTACACTCAAACACACACACACATAGGGTGTGCAAACACATCGAATAATCAAACAGTCTCATGCACACACGCTGGGCCTAGTGGGTACATGCATACTGAGTGAGCACACACACAATGGAATGCTTCCTTGCATCCTGAGGATGCATACCATTCACACACGCACGCACGCACGCACGCACACATATACACACGACGGATCTTAGCTCACTTCCTCTGATAAGCAATGATAGACAAGAACTCTCTCCCACACTCTAGTCCACCTTTAAGAACCTCCCAGGCACCATTGGTCACGCCACTGTCAGAAAGGCGAACGCACACCGTCGCGTCTGCACTGCACACAGCCGCGCACATCTAGAAACACTCACCTGACAAGAGACACATTAAACACACAAACATATACACACGTATTTGACTCTCTCATATACAGATATCACCTTCCTTCAAGCACACGCACGCACACACACACACACACACACACACACACACACACACACACACACACACACACGTCACGCGGTCACCCATTAATCTCCTTTGACCACTCCTGTCACTACAGAGGCGTGTAGAAGCCATGTTGATCTCCCCAGCCAGGCTCTCTTGCCTGTGCCTCCGTACCGTTGTCCTCAAACGCTGAGCAGTCGCCACGGCGCCCACGTCCTCCCCCACCCATCCGGCGGCGCCCGCAGCTAACAGGAGGTGAAGGGGGGGGGGGGGGGGAGAAAGGACAGGGCTTAGGCCTCGGCAGTATCACAGCCCCCCCTCTGTACTTATATCCCACTCTCTCTCTGGCTCTTCCCCTCCCGCCCTCCCTTTCCCTCCTTCCCCCTCTTCCCCTCCCCCTTCCATCTCTCCCTCTCTCTTCCTCTTGCTCCCTCTTTTTCTTTCTCTCTTCCGCCTTCTCTCGATGTGTTCCAAACGTCTCCGTTTCCTTTTTCTCTATGAATTTCTCTCTCACACACACACACACACACACACACACACGCGCCCGCCCACACGCACACACACATCTGTTCTCACCTGCCTGATCCGCTGCCGTCTCTCCAGTGTGTATCTCTCCCTCGGTGTTTGACTCCGGGTGGCCCCTTCCTGGTGCTTACGTAAAGCGGAGAACAGGTGCAGCGGTGAGATTGAGCGGTTTGGAGGCTATTTCTGGCAACGGACGGACACGGACTGTCAAAGCAACGCATCATCCCTCCCCAGGCACATATTCACCTGTGTGTGTGTGTGTGTGTGTGTGTGTGTGTCTGTGTGTGTGAGTCAGAGTGTTGGTGTGTGTGTGTGAGTGTGTGTGTTTCTTCTTTTCAAACCCGTTTCGGGAACGTGACCGGCTTTAAAATGCCCGCCGACCACTAGGATTGATTGCGTGCCCGCCCACAGTTCCATGGCGGCTGTTTGGATGGCCTAAACGACAGCCAATGGGCTCCGTCTGGGGTGACCGGCCCTTCCACCACACATCATAAGGGCCGATTAGGAGCCATAAAGGCGTGGCGCAGGACAGACCGATGGACATCCTGTACCAAACAGGAAGGTGCAACACCATCCTCCTTCCTTTTTGCGCCTGCCGTTTACTGATAACAACAAAATGGTCTCTGCGCCACGGACGTTATTTCTAATGGAGAGATGTACAGACAATACAGACAAGGTTTGTTTGTTTGTGTGTGTGTGTGTGTGTGTGTGTGTGTGTGTGTGTGTGTGTGTGTGTGTGTGTGTGCATGTGCGTACATGAGCAGTGTTAGCGACACACGGAGATTAGGCCGCCATTTCAATGATAAGGAGGGCTTTTAGAGAGCAACGTTCTGGCCTTCTCCAGCAGAGATGAGAGAGGATTACATCATGAGACCTGGGCCTTACCGCACACACACACACACACACACACACACATACACACCACAGGTAGCCACAGGGAGAGGAGCACACACAGAGAACATAAATGCATACATACATCCATATAGAAAGAATGTGCGGCAAGTGAAGTATAAGAAAAGAAGCGATGATGGAAGAAATCTGAAAGGGAGGATAAGTGGGGCTGAAAGTGAGTGGTCCATCAAAGACACACAGACCAGGGAAGGCCTGGGAGGCTGGAGAGGGACGCGTGGAGAGGCTGGAGGGCTGGAGAAACAGGAGGATGTCGCATGAAAGCCAGGGAGACGTGGGGGGAGGGGGGGGGGGGGGGGGGGGGGGGGGGGGGGGGGGGGGGGGGGGGGGGGAGAGAGGAGTACGGAGGTGAGGAGCCGAGGCTTGGTCAAGTGAGGGGAGGGGGCTGCCCTGTCACCACCCAGGGAAAGTGAGGACGAGGAGGGCCTGGATGAAAGGCTTAGCGGCCTTCGGAGGCCAGGCAGTGGAGAAGTGGAGGCGAAAGTGCATTAAGGAACAGACAAAAAGAAGTGGGAATGAGGCACCCAAGGAAAAGGGCTCTCTGGAGGCAGAGGGAGAGAGAGATGGAGCGAGGGATGACGAAACAAAGAGAGAGAGGGGGAGCAGCAAACACAAGCGTTACTAGCTACTCAGCTCACTCATTTGGAAGCACAGTTTAAATTACATATATAAACTTTATTTATACAGATATACATGTACAGTACATATACTGTATATGTATTTGTCCAATCTCTAATAGGCTATTATCCAATGCCCTCCATTGGCCATGGCTGGTGCACATATGCAGATCTCTACACCTCAATGACTCCATCCAGTGCTTGTTAGGCTATCGACGTTGCCAAGGCAACCACCCCTTGTGGACGCCGATTGATGAACGGATGGAACGACTGGTCCTGGGTGAGGACGGACTTTGATTGGAGTGGAGAGAACTGCAGGTAGGAGGCTCGGGGAAAGACGGATAACAGAAAGCCTGGATGAAGCAGGGGAAGGAAAGAAGAGGGGGAAGGAAAGATGAAAAGAGACAGGGCCTTGACAACATCCTTCCTCTGCGGATTGATCCGTGGGATCACACGGCACGCGCACACACACACAGCCCTAACACACACAGCCCTAACACACACAGCCCTAACACACACACACACACAGCCCTAACACACACAGCCCTAACACACACAGCCCTAACACACACAGCCCTAACACACACAGCCCTAACACACACACACACACAGCCCTAACACACACAGCCCTAACACACACAGCACTAACACACACACACACACAGCACTAACACACACACACACACAGCCCTAACACACACAGCACTAACACACACACACACACAACCACTTCACACACACACACACACACACAGCCCTAACACACACAGCACTAACACACACACACACACACACACAACCACTTCACACACACACACACACACACACTTCACACGCGCACACTACACACACACACACACACACAGCTCACACATGGATTGGATCGAACGCCTGTCTGTACACGTGTTGTTACCTGTTTACGACTTCTCTCTTCGGCTCACCTCCTCACTCACACACACACACACACACACACATACACACACACACACACACACAGCTACGTGGTTTATTGCCGATCGCAGCGTCGCCCTTGAGCGTGGCCACGGCGCGGGCTATGTATCATCACCGGAGAGAAATACGATAGGAACGAGCCGTGCGGAGCGAGAGGGACACTTCCTTCAAACACAAGGCCTCTGGTGAGCACACACACACACACACACACACACCCTTCAAACACAAGGCCTCTGGTGAGCGCACACACACACACACACACACACACACACACACACACACACACACACAGTGCCTCTGGTGAGCCGGGGTAAACCTGCGTCAACGAGCAGAGCGGCTTAACGAGGCGCGCCGTAGAAACACGAGACACTCCATCAGAGGGCCGGCACACACGCCCAGCGCCCAGCGCCCAGCGCCCAGCGCCCAGCGCCCAGCGCCGTTTGACGAGCCTTCCTGTCAGCCGTGACGCGCCGGAACGGGGGACCGGTGATTTAGGCGTGCGTCGTTTGGAACGGAGAGCCCCCGCCACAGGGGAGAGCCAGGTGTTGGTGTCCCTCTACGGCCACAGTCTCTGACCCACGTCACTTGATTTGAGGAGGATAAAGAGAAAAGAGTGTAGGGAGCGTTTCAGACCGCCCGTGTGAAATGCTTTTGAGTTGAACCGCCCCCAAAAATAAAGAATTATTAAATGCCAGCGGGCTTCACTTGATCTCGAGGAAAAAGATTTGGGAGATTAAAGTCCAGGTATAATCTTTCAGGATTGGTTTTGGGTCGTAGATTAAAAGGTAGATAACCCAGCAGAACCTAAGCGCATTAACAACACTCCCCTCGCCCCGGACTAGAATCTAAAGAATGTAGCTTTATGCTGTACATTAGTATTATGTCAATGTGTGTCCCAGTACTGGATGGAGGGAGAAAAAAAAGAGAGCAAGACATAATGAGAGAGAGAGAGAGCGTATGTGTGTGTGAGCATGAGAGAGAGCCAGCTCACACGTGTGGCAGATGTTCTACCAACCTATGACCCAGCCTGTCCTTAACCCTTACGCGCAAGAGGGAACTAGGCCAGTGAACGTGACACACACACACTCTCTATTTGTCAAAACAATTACCTGTAGGAGGCTGTTCGTTATTGTAGTTTTATTAAGAGGGGTGGAAAAACTAAAATCCTTACTTTGTCTCTCAATTACCTCCAGCAGCCACAAGCTGGGCGGGGCCCTGCAACGAGTCCGGCCCCTTCCAAAGGGCAGAGGAGGAAGCGTCCCCGGCCAATCAATACTGATCATTGGCAAAACGCCTGGCCATTGATTGGCCAATAGAGCCCCAGCCATTACACCCATTACGACGGCCATTGAATGGATCATTAGGTTCACCCAAGCGGACTGTGTCGGCCAGGCCCTAAGGGGGCCGGTCGTGGTGCAGGACACTCCCAGTCTGCCAGGGACAGACGGGCCGGATCAAGAGCCAAGGAGTTACTGACTTAGGGGGAGAACTCTTTAGTGGCAATGCAGTCTCCCATCCGGAATTAGTCTCGAGTAGGTTTCAATTAGGCAAAACATGTCACCCAAATTGAAGGTAATTTTTAACCGGATCGTTTGAATCTGCTGTTTCTCTGCGCGGTAATCTTTGCATAAGGTATTAGATGGATTTGCACAGTGGCTATTTATATCACACACTTATGATATATGTATGTAAATGACTTGTGTGCACACAGGCCTCTGGTTGATGTATCTCTGTTTGTCGCGACCGTTTAATCCATCCGTGTAGCGCTGTAATCAGTCTGCGGCTGTCAGCTAAGCTGATTGAACTTCAAAGCGCACGTTACATCGCCTAGCAACAGACTCGGCTTTTGGTGGAACTACAAATCCCAGCTCCTCAGGTGGGTCCCTACGGCGTAGGAATTTGATTGGAGGGAAGGTTAATGGGCCCGGCCTCTCTTTCCTAGCTGCCCTCTATTAAAGGGATTGGTCAGGAGTCGTTGTTTATGAGGACAGGGTGAGCTAGCTCCGGGGGGGCTCGTCGCCGTGGCGACAGCTCCTCCAGGGGCGAAAGTGTTGGCGCCTCAGGGCCAGAGAGCAACCTCTGCTGTCTGGTGCTGTGCCGGATAGGAAGAATAAAGCTGCCAGTCTCTCTTTCTCTCTCTCCCTCACACACACATACACACACAGATAAACAACCACACCCACACACACACACACACATGTAGGATTAGGGCCCTGTGTAATGATGACACCTGCGGTGGGTTATGAATTCGCACCTCTCCGAAACAGGTGTTATGGGCAGCTGAGTGTGAATGTGAACGTGTGTGTGTGTGTGTGTGCGTGCATGTGTGTGTGAGTGTGTGTGTGTGTGTGTGTGTGTGTGTGTGTGTGTGTGTGTGTGTGTGAGTGCTCGTTTAGCCTGAGTGAATGCGGCGGAGAGGTCAACCAATCGCAGAATGTCAAGCAGGATTTGTCTTCTCCCAGGTCAGCCCAAGGGTTCCGGAGTGTTCTGTCCCCGTGATTAAGCCGCGTCGCTACGGGACCGCCTGAGTGTCCCGGACTCGTCTCTCACTCTTCCACTGTGTGTGTGTGTGTGTGTGTGTGTGTGTGTGTGTGTGTGTGTGTGTGTGTGTGTGAGAAGGGGGGTCCGTAGCACTTTCATTGTCCTGAACGGGAGGCTGTTCAGCCCCAGCCCTTCAATTAGAGAAGCAGGATGCACACACACACACACACACACACACACACATACTATAGTATGAGGAGACACTCTCAATACTCTCCCTGCAAACACACAAATGCACACACCTACCTCATCATACACACACCCCTCTTGAACTAGACACTCTCTCTCACACACACTCACGTACACACACACACACACACACACACACACACACACACACACACACACACACACACACACACACAGAGACAGAGGCAGAGGCAGCCTCTCGTCAAGGCCCTCTCTGCGCCGGGTCTCTAGGTCGTGTTTTGGAGTGGGGTTGATTATGGAGGAGGTATCTACCTACTTGTCTAATGGAGGGTGTTGATAACCTGTGGTCTGTGCTCTCCTCCCCAGCTGCATGGGGGAAGGACCTGAGCGGAGAGTGCAGTGCGTGTGTGTGTGTGTGTGTGTGTGTGTGTGTGTGTGTGTGTGTGTGTGTGTGTGTGTGTGTGTGTGTGTGTGTGTGTGTGTGTGTGTGTGTGTGTGTGTGTGTGTGCGTGCGTGCGCATGCGTGGACCTACGAGAGCTCCGTCAGTGGTAGTGGACTGTGGGCTTGTAAAGGGAGCGTGGGCGGCCCCCACAGAGCTGGTGGGATTGTCCCGACGCCGTCAGGCAGTGAGGATGAAAGGAGCGGGGGGGGGGGGAGCTGTTGTACCATAGAGCGGACGGAGAACCCGCTGTGGCAGTAGGAATGAGGAGTTATTATAAACACAGACATGGAGGGTTACGCTGCAGCGCTCGCTGGGTTGTTACGCCCCGAATCAAATCCCTTCTCTGGCTGAAGCGCACATCAAGAAGTGAACCTGGTGCATGACAGCGGTCCAGAGCCCTCTCTGGGAATCTCCTCTACTCTTGATTTCACCCCATAGACATTCCCTCATAAGGAAAAAAAGAGGGGAGGGAGACTACCTGAGACTACCTGAAGGGAGGATGGCATCTTTGGATTTTTCCTATTTATGTTTGGTTCCACCTCTCCCAGCCTCCCTCCTCCCTCCACCCTGGTTACCATACATCATGACGGGGCATCTTTTCCCCAGAAGAGGACCACTCCTGCGAGGGCCTCGGTGCGGCGGGGGGAGGTGAGCCTGCCCGTTACGGGGGCAGGGCAGGGAGGTGTGCCGTGGAGCTGGTGGTCAAAGGGGTGGGGGGGGGGGGGGGGGGGGGGCGAAGGGAGGGGCGAGCCCAGGGAAAGTCACACTGGTCCGGGATGCAGAGGGAGCACTGTGCTGGTGGCCTTCGTTGTCAGCGGCAACTTCTCGCTGCTTAATGAGATTTACTGCATGTCCACCCACAATTCACCTTTTGTTCATTGTTCTGCCTTATTTTTGTTCAAACACACACACACACACACACACACACACACACACACACACTCAAACACACACACACACACACACACACTCTCTCTTTCAATAATTTGTAGTGTGTTTAATGAGACCCTCCCCACATTTAAAGTGAGCGACTATTTCCCTGGTTATATTGACTCAGCAACAGCAGACACACACACACACACACACACACACACACACACACACACACACACACACACAGCAGCCCAGCCCCTTACTCTTCTTCCGCACATAGCACTCTGGATTTAATAGACCTCTTTATGGTCTTTCTCCTACTAAACTCTCTCTCTCTCTCTCTCTCTCTCTCTCTCTCTCTCTCTCTCTCTCTCTCTCTTTCTCTCCAACCTTTCAGTCTCTTGCCGCTTAGGTCTATATCTAGATGGAGTCATCTCATCCCCCTCCCCCTCTCCTCTTTGCCATTTTTCCTACCCTCCCCTCTTTCTGTACCAGCCATGTAACCCTTACGTCTCTCCTCTATCTCTACCCCTGACCTGCTCCTTCCTCCTGCTCCTTCCTCAAGACTTCAGGGGGCTTCTCTCTAGGCCTGTCACTCCCCCACTCTGTTGAGGTCTGTGCTAGAGAGAGAGAGAGAGAGAGAGAGAAACAAAACACGGACTAAGAAAGAGACAAGATGGACAGAAAAAGAGAGAATTCTATCGTTCTATCTATTCTAAGTCATTATCTGGGTGAGTCAGGACCAGCAGCGATGAGAACATTTGTAGTTTACATGGCTGCCATAAAGGGGGACTTTACGCAACTAAATATAGAAATGATTCAAATGTCATTTACACAGCCCTTTCCAAAGAGAGAAAGAGTGAGGGGGTGAGATAGGGAGGCAGAACAGTAGACAGAGAGGTATCCAGGTAGAGGGAGAGAAAAGGACAAGTATTTAGCCAGTATTAATAGTGGCTCACAGACTGCTGTAAAACCCAGAAAAAAGGACATCTTACCCACTGTGTGGGGAAGCGAGACATAATGGAGAAGGAGAGAGGAAGAGAGAGGTAGAGAGAGAGGTAGTGAAGCCTCACACAGGGTACTATAGGGTGAGGAGATGAGATGAGAGGAGAGGAGAGGAGAGGAGAGGAGGGGGATCTGCAATAGGCAGGACCAGGGTCAACCAGGCACTGACACACCCCTGGTGAGGTGGAAAAAAAAAGATCTGAAATTGAAATCTGAAGCTGTCCATGCCCCCCCCCTTTAGCAGGGACACAGCATAGTTGGCACCACTGGCTGCCACAAAAATACAGTACATTTTATATTTGACACACACACACACACACGCGCACACACACACGCACACACACACACACACACACACACACACGTGCAGCGAGGCCACAGTAATGCCCGTGTGCACAGCAGTGGGACGGAGAGGAGTAATGAAGGGAGGAAGAGAGAGAGGTGAAGGGGAGAGGAGGAGGAGGAGGTGGAGAGGAGAGGAGGAGGTGGAGAGGAAAGGACGAGAAGTGAGGAGAATGGTTGGGAAGGGCAGGGGGAGGGTGGGGGGGGGACGGGGGTGTAGGGGGCTTAGAAACTAAAAATAGACTCAATCGCTGGCCTCTCACAAACTGGCTTTTGCAGAGTCACATTTGCCCCGAGCGAGGGATGTTAAGTCTCCAGAAAGAGTGCATTTCTATTTTCTTTCTCCATCCCATCTGTCTCTCTCTCTCTCTCTCTCTCTCTCTCTCTCTCTCTCTGCCTGCATTCGCTTCCCTCACAAAGAGGGGCTCTATAAAGGGAGCGGAAGGATGAACGCAGCCTCCATTTTAGAGCCAGGACTATTCCACTCGGAGGTTTCGAAAGTCCTCTGAGCTCTTTACAGGGGCTTTGTGGAGAATAGGCCCGGTCCTTAGAAACGCTGTTTCCATCCGACGACATTAAGAAAGCCCATTCAGCCATTGTCTGTCTCAAAAAGGTATCGATAGTTGGGATCA
>CM030188.1:10079409-10086909 GCA_017639675.1 Aplochiton taeniatus | reverse complement strand
CTCTCTCTCTCTCTGCCTTTTGTTCATTTAAATACCAAGAAGTCGAGACACAGAAATCATTACAGGGCGCAATGTGGCGTGACAGGTCTCGCATCAGCTGGAGAACCCCGCACAACGGAGGGGACAAATGTTGGGGGGGCATTACCCCTCATTTTCTCAAGGTGCTCCGATAGTGTTCAACCAGCGGACTGATCTGTCACAGAAGCCACACGCGGAATGCTAAGCAGCTAAGCTCGGCTACGCTGTCATTTTCTCACTGCTTGTGAATGCTAAACAGCTATGGCTACGCAATGCTGTCCACGCATCCCAGTCATTTCCCCACTGAACTTATATGCTAAACAGCTAGGCTAGGCTACGGCTACCCCTGAACCCCAGTAATTTCCCCACTGATTGTGAATGCTAAACAGCGATGGCTACGCTATGCTGTCCACGCATCCCAGTCATTTCCCCACTGAACGTGTATGCTAAACAGCTAGGCTACGCTACCCCTGAACACCTGTCATTTTCCCAATGAACCTGAATGCTAACTCCAAGTGGCCACGCTGGACCAAGCTATAAGGGACTGTTTGACTGACTTGGGGGTTTTCTTTACCGACTCCATTTAATTACACCATTTATGAAGTAGCTTTGGATAAGGGAGTCTGCTAAATTACCGTACTATTGCGTGCTTTCCCCTTACGAAGCCCCTGTATGTGCAGCTCAAACCTCGGCTCCCATTACGAGCTAACAGGCTAGCCGAACACAAGGTAGTCATTAAATTATCATCCATCTTCCCATATGGCAGATGTCCTCTGCAGGCCCATTTGCCCTGCCTGGTTTCATCCACTAGCATCCAGCAAACAATAAAAAGCCAATATAGGAATGGTCTTTTACAGGCCGTCGTAACAGTAAAAGTCCTCTCTACCTGCCATCGCGCAACATTACAGCCGCCTATATGGGAGCTGAGTGCTGACGCTGGGCAAAGAAAGAGGCAACGTGAGCCGGATCTTGATAACCCCCCATAACTCAGAAACGAGCGTTAACGCCGTCGAAGACTCAATGGAAGTGCGATCTTGGAAAGATTGGTTCGAATTTGCAATTTGAAACGCGTTTGAATGACTGGTGGGAGTGGTGTTGATTACTCTTGGATGGAACGTTAGTTATGCACGACTTTAGAGCCATTATAAAGACTGAACTCTGTTTTTTTTTCGCCGTGAAACCCATCTGTTTTGTCTATCTCTACAACTGCCTAGTGGTCATTGAGTGTAAGTGGTTTGCGTGTTTTATACCTATCCATAGCCATCCCCTCTCCACAGCCCTCAAAACAGCACAATCTGTAAGTTCAATTGTCACGTCAAATTTATTTAAAAAGCACATTTAAAAACAACTCACGTTGACCAAAGTGCCCAACAATTGCCACATGAAGGCGTTCTGTGCGTCTGTAAATGGTGAGCCAGTGTCATTCCTCATAGTTTTTATGCCAGTATGCACCATGGAAACCCCGCAGCCCTGAAACAGATGTTGCGCCTTGCCTGATGTGCGATACTTACTTGTCAATGTTATCTCATCTGTAGTTCCAGCTTGAAACTTTTAGGTGCTCTTTTGCAAGTGCTTAGGGGAGTGAATAAGTTGGCGGTGTTGGGAAAAAAATTGCGTCCTTGAAATGATTCTTGGTGACACAGCAGGGTGACATTTGAGCCTGGCCTAATCCTCCCCAGCCTCATGACCTAGTCTGTTCCCAATGAATCCCAGCCACGGTTCAGTGGAGATTTTCTTTTTCACCTCTCTCCCCATCTGGGGCCGGTGATATCTCTCTCTCTCTCTCTCTCTCCCTCTCTCTCTCTCTCTCTCTCTCTCTCTCTCTCTCTCTCTCTCTCTCTCTCTCTCTCTCTCTCTCTCTCTCTCTCTCTCTCTCTCTCTCTCTCTCTCTCTCTCTCTCTCTCTCTCTCTCTCTCTCTCTCTCTCTCTCTCTCTCTGCCACATGCCCTGGTGACAGTAACCACAGCCTGTCCTGTAGATAAGGCTCCAGCTGAAGATATCAAACAGCATCAGCCTTAGGCGACCACCACCAACACACTGTCCTCAGCCAGCCAGAGACGGCTTCCTTACCCCCCGCCCAGGCCTGGACATCTTAGAGAGGGGAGCCAGGAGAGGCAAAGGGCAGTTAAGACAAGAACAGGGAAATGTTGTGTGAGAAAGGCCTAAGGTAAATGGCAAAGCATCCCCGAAAAACCCCAAACTACCCAGAAAGGAGCAAATTAAACGCAAAGTTTTTCATGTTTTTAGCCGGCCATCATGAAACATGCTCAAACTAGAAGGCCTGCATTGCGTTGATGTTTCTCAAACTGAATGGGTGTCACAGTCATCATCTCAATCGTGGTTCCACCCAAACAGCCCTTCAGACGCGGCCCGCTCCCCCGTTTCTGTGGAGACGCTGTCGTACGTCCATTAAGGGGCATCTTTTATCACACGGCAGAGAGTGTAGATCATTATGGTCTGCATGCTGTCCTTTACTGCAGAATGACAGGTTGAAGGCCTGCCGTAGCCCATCCATCTCACTGCTACTCACTCTGGCTGAATTGGCCTCTCTCTCTCTCTTTGCCCTCCCTCTATTGCCGTTTATCTCTTTCGTCCATCTTATTTTTTGCCTCTCTCTCTCTCTCTCTCTCTCTCTCTTCTCCTCACTCTCTCTTGTCTGAAGTTTTCTTTCTTTCTCTCTATGCCCTTGTTCTAATGCTCTTTCTTTCTCACAGCCACATCTCTCTCTCTCTCTCTCTCTCTCTCTCTCTCTCTCTCTCTCTCTCTCTCTCTCTCTCTCTTTGTCTCTCTCTCCCTCCTTCTGTCTCTCGCTGCATCAAGAGTCTTTCCGACACCTGCCTGAGCTCCAGCTAACGAGCCCGAGCTCCCTCCTCTCTCCTTCACGGCGCAACCTTTTCTTCTCCTCCATCTCACTCGCTCCCTTCTTTCCCTCGTCCTCTCTTTCACTCAGCCCCTCTACAAGCTGTCTCTGTATCACTCGTTAGTACTCCTCTTTCTGCCCCCCCCCCCCCACCCTGTTTACTCTCCTGTTTCTTTCTCTCTTCTATCTGTTCCTCTCCTCCTCTTCCCTTTCCCCCCATTCGCTCCCCTCTACCTCCGTGAGTGCGTTGGTCGGACTTGTTTGTGTATGCCAGTGATGTCACAGGTAGAGATCCGTGTGTGTCTGTGTGTCATTATCGCTCCACGTCGCTCTCCTTCCAAGCGTGTGAATGAGACTCTCCACCTGCTCTCCCCCTTCCCTCCCCCTCGTTCCTCCTTCCTCCCCCCTTCACACACTTCCACTCGCATAAAGGAGTCAATTTGTCAGAGATGTCAGGGGTGCTAGCAAACAGCCAGCTCCTCACCATATGCCTGCTTGTGTATGTGTGTGTTTGTGTGTACGTACGTGTTAAAGTGAGAGATGAGGTGTGTGTACTTGTGTGTCCATGTGTGTGTGTGTGGTGTGGTCCCTGACTGACTGTGTGTAGTGTGCAAGTAGACACACACACAAACCTGTATATTTGATGTGTGGCAGCCTTGGGGCATCAAGGCGTGAGAGTATAGGCTGCAAAGGGTGTGTGTGTGTGTGTGTGTGTGTGTGTGTGTGTGTGTGTGTGTGTGTGTGTGTGTATGCTGTCCTGGTCTCTTCTCTATCCAGGGCCACATGTGGAGCATGATGACCAGCCTGTTTGACAAGAGTCCCAAGCCCAGCAGTCTCTCTGTCACCGTGGCGACTGGGTCACCCCAGTTAATGACTTGCAGTGCTGCTCCGTCACGGTCCTCACCACAGACACACACACACACACACACTTACCAATCACATGGACGTGCACTCAGTCTCAAGGACTGGCACAGACAAACCTACAAACACACACACACACACACACATGCATACAGGCGGCCTTTACAAGCAGCAGAATCGCAGCGTTCTCACTGCAGGCTAGGTTTCTTGCCTTTTAACGAAGGTGGCGGAGTATCACTCACACAAACACTCACACACACACACACACACACACACACACACACAAGCACACAAAAACACCTACACTTTATTAAAAGTAGCTGAGCTATTCCCACCCCTCCCTTTGGAATCTGTAATTCTCAGCCTCGAAGCGCACACACACACACACACACACACACACACACAAACTGTAGTCTACGTATATAAAGAATGTTGAGCGTGAATAACTATAGCTAATGAGCCAGCCAGCAAATGAAAGTCTTGTCATACATTAATTACCATGTGCTTAAGTATATATTGCGAGTTTGTCATGGAGCGCTGGGCAATTTTCCCTTTAACCTTTGCTTAACCAGGGATTTACTTAGAATTAAGCCTTTATTCCCAGGGGGGTGGTCACGGAGGAAGGGACTCATGGATGCGGGTTCTGGAAGCATTTCGAATCACGGAGGGCTTGTTTGCAAACACAAGTCTTCTCCATGTTTCTGACCCTGTGGGTTAGTAACGACGTCTCCTTTCCTCCTCAAACGTTTGTGTGTGTGTGTGTGTGTGTTTTTTTTTTTTTATATATATATTGTAGCGGCTCCATAGCTAGAAATATTATCCGTTACCATCTGAACGATAGAGCCAGCCCTGGCTTAGTGAGGAGGAGCAGGAGGTGGCCATATGGGAGGGGGCGAATATCTGGACATACGGACACACACACACACACGCACACACACACATACACACACCATTTGCTATACCGGGCTGTTCAGGGATTTCTTTTTGTATCCACCAACCCGATCTCGAGCGATTTACTCTATTACACAACACCATTCAAGCGATGCGACCAAATGTTCCAAGCCTGCCCCGTTTCAGTCTGCCTGTAATGATAATAATCTTTGTTTGTATTTCATGTTTCATACAACACATAGTGAAGCTCAATGTGCTCTACATGAGAAAGAATAACAAGAAACAAACTCGGATTAAAAGTAGTAAAACAACAATATGTTTCTAGAACAATAAAACAAAATGAACAATAACAGTGTATTTGTAAAGGAATAAAACACATTAAAACATTGTGCTTCACTCCTTCCTTGAGATTTTGTTCAATTAAAGGCCTGTTTTAATTTAATTTAATTCGCACTCCTTCTTTCTCTCTCTCTCTCTCTCTCTCTCTCTCTCTCTCTCTCTCTCTCTCTCTCTCTCTCTCTCTCTCTCTTTCTCTCTCTCCCGTGTGGGAGATCGTTTAGGAGCAGCTTGAAGCAACCCCCCCCCCCCCCCCCCCCCGATATATTTTGGTTGGCATCGAGATCTGGCGCTCCTTTGCTCTGCTGCTGTAACCAGGCAGGAAGATGATCTGTGCAGCGAGCGGCAACGCAAATTCCATTTTTCCAGCATGTGTGACTGGAACGCGCCGGCTCTCACAGCCAAGGGCTCGCGTGGTGTCGGCGAAACGCTCACGCACACAGCAACACGGGCCGGATAATCGCACAACTACACACCAGTCAATGACAGGCCTTTCTCCTACACCATGAGCAATGTTCCAGACCGACGATTCTTCTTTCGTCTTTTTGTTTGGTTTCGGGGCCAGGCGTGCCAGACCAGCCGCCATTTAAATCCGGACCATACGTCTAGGAGGGCATCTTCCTCGTGTTTAATCCCAGATTGGCTCGGCCTCTCCAGGGTCTCTCTGCTAAAGCTCACTCCCTCACTGCGGAGCTTCAGTTGACTGCATGCCTTCGTGTCTCTGAGCATATGTGCGGAGCGTGCCTGTGTGTCCCAGGGTTGATGCTCTTGCATGTGCGCGAGTGTGTGTGTGTGTGTGTGTGTGTGTGTGTGTGTGTGTGTGTGTGTGTGTGAGAACCAGTAGAGGAGAGCACACTGTGATATGAGTAGCTACATGTGGAGTGCCCTGTTGCTTTATGAACATATGCTCATGTGCACTCGCGTGTGGCCGTAACCACTACCGGGTTTGAAAGTGAATGTGTGTGTATACACACACACACAGCTTCCCTGTGCTACCTTGCGTGATACAGAAGAAGCTTAACAGCTCCAGAGAGGCCAGGAGGCTACCACTCAGCTAGGCCATAGTGCTAGTGTCTTGTTGCCTTTTCCTTTTTCCCCTCACACCTTTTTCCAAAGAACTCTAACTACATCCCTTGCTAGACCGTAGTGTATACACACACACACACACACACACACACACACACACACACACACACACACACACAACCACAAACCTAGTTCGGGCAAAGCTGCAGCAGCAGTGTGGAGCAGGTGCTAGCGTGACTCCTCCAAGCCACCGGACCTCGGGGCCGGACAGCGGGCAGAGGGAGACCGCCAGCTCTCTGGCCCCGGCACAACCTCTCCGCCTCGCCAGCGCCCGGCCCTAATTATTATTGGCCACTGTAATTAATTTGAGAGGGCGGTGGCCGGCAGCCATGGTCCGGGATCACCGGCGGGGCCCCACACAGTGTGGGTGGGTCTGTGTGGAGGCTGCTGTCTCACTGGGCTGGCTGGGGGCACGCAGAGAGCCTCCAAAGAAGAAAGGCCCACAAAACCATTTTCAGAGAGCTGGCTGTTTTTCTTGGCTAGTTTCCTGGGTTTTGTCATCGCTGTACGTTCGGAGAGGGATACAAAATTGACACATGGCGGTTTTAGTCAGAGGCCTGGTGACAGGGAACAGAGCCCCCGAGGGGTAAAAGGGTCGGGCTAACTGAACCACACACACACACACACACACACACAGAAACACACACAGGCAATGTCGCAGTGATCGAGTCTCTAAGACCGCAGGCGCAAAGATGTAGGACCAAAGTCCTGTGCTTTGCTCTCTCCCCCCTCCCCCCACCCCCCGTCCCCCCCCCGTCCCCCCCCGTCCCCACTCCGAGGCGAGATGGATGGAGAGAGGCAGAGGGAAGGAGAACAGAAGCGAGTGAGGGAGCTATAGGAGGGGAGCGATGGGGACGAAGGGAAGGGAGGGGGAGAGGGAAGAGGGGGCCGCCTGGCACCGCCGCTCCCTGGCTTTGCGTCCCTCCATTAACAGTGGGGTTTACAGTGGCACTGCCAGGCCCCCTCGAATCTCACATTACGGCACGGGCCCGGGCGGGGCGATCAAACGTTAAAGCTCAAGGCTACGGCGTCATATTCATTTCTCATGCTGCTGTACCGAGGGAGGAGGAGGAGGAGGAGGAGGAGGGCGAGGGGCAGAGGAAGGGAAGGACGGAGGAGGGAAAGATGCAACAGAAGGGGGAAAAAAAACACTGCTAGAAAATGAAAGGGAGTGTGTATGGTGGGGGTGAACGGTAACCTAGTTTCTCTCGCTGCGGCGCTCGGGACATATGCAGGAGCTTAACGAGTCTCTCTCTCTCACACACACACACACACACACACACACACACACACACACACCACACACACACACACACACATACATCTCCTACCCGTATAGTGCTTTTTGTTGGTAATTGCTCCGGAGTGCAGGATCGGCGGCGCTCTCGGGAAGATGGGCCAGCCTCGCTGCCAGAGTCCACGCCAAGCCCAGCTCAAACAAGGGGAGA
>CM030188.1:10049409-10074409 GCA_017639675.1 Aplochiton taeniatus | reverse complement strand
GTGACAGGGTGTGAACCGCTGCTGACCTGCCTGTTGGGCCCTCTCCACGTGTCTCTTCGCTGTCACCAGGGCAACCCGGCCTCACACACACACACACACACACACACACACACGTACATGCGTGCGCGTACTGTTGAGACAGAGATACGCATGCTCGTGGCTTACACACCCACAAGAAAGGCAGAGGTGCTTTTTGGTATGCATGCCCACACACACGCACACGTAACGCCCGTTGTGTCGCAGAGATTGGGTGGCCTGTCGCCGTAGCAACCCCCCTGACATCAGCCTGGCACCCAGAGAGACAAATGGTTCTATCTGGGCCCTCAATCACCAGCTCCTCTGCCAAGGCTCCCAAATTATACCTCCTTCATCACATCAACCCCCCGGCGCTAGAACACACACACACACACACACACACACACACACACACACACACACACACACAACCACACACACACACACACACACAATCAAAATGGTGTACACTTAGAGATACAAACAAAGCAAAGACACACTGACACACACACACTCACACACACCAACAACACACGCGCGCATACGTTCATCAGGCTCACTTATCATCTGCTCATCACTGTCACCGCGGGGATGTGATTATTATGGGCTGCTTGGAGCAGGAGACTAGTGTTCGCTGGCTTTCACTGGCAGACGTGCTGGTGTACGAGGTCCAACAGCATGGCTGAGACGCATGCATGATTGCAGGACATTGTGTGTGTCTGTGTGTGTGTGTGTGTGTGTTTGTGTGTGTGTGTGTGTGTGTGTGTGTGTGTGTGTGTGTGTGTGTGTGTGTGTGTGTGTGTGTGTGTGTGTGTCTGTCTGTCATCATCTTTGAATGCAGCGTTTATCTCCCCTGGTCTCCAACCCTCATTTTTTCAGCGACCACATAGAGGAATATTTCTAGCTTTATAGTCTTTCTTTTCCCACCAGAGATTTTCACAAGGACACCGGCTGTTCTCGCTCTGTTACACGCAAGCACACACACACATACACACACACGAGCAGACACACACACACACACACACACACACACACACAATAACCAAAGCCCCGGCTCTTTCCTCCTTTTCGCCCTCTGGGTTTCCCCGTGATGGAGCTGAATGGTTCACCACTCACCCATTGTCACCCAGGTCTCTGTCATTACCCTTACACCCAGGTCTCTGTCATTACCCTTACACCCAGGTCTCTGTCATTACCCTTACACCTAGGTCTCTGTCATTACCCTTACACCCAGGTCTCTGTCATTACCCTTACACCCAGGTCTCTGTCATTACCCTTACACCTAGGTCTCTGTCATTACCCTTACACCCAGGTCTCTGTCATTACCCTTACACCCAGGTCTCTGTCATTACCCTTACACCCAGGTCTCTGTCATTACCCTTACACCTAGGTCTCTGTCATTACCCTTACACCCAGGTCTCTGTCATTACCCTTACACCCAGGTCTCTGTCATTACCCTTACACCTAGGTCTCTGTCATTACCCTTACACCCAGGTCTCTGGCATTACCCTTACACCCAGGTCTCTGTCATTACCCTTACACCCAGGTCTCTGTCATTACCCTTACACCCAGGTCTCTGTCATTACCCTTACACCCAGGTCTCTGTCATTACCCTTACACCCAGGTCTCTGTCATTACCCTTACACCCAGGTCTCTGTCATTACCCTTACACCCAGGTCTCTGTCATTACCCTTACACCCAGGTCTCTGCCATTACCCTTACACCTAGGTCTCTGTCATTACCCTTACACCCAGGTCTCTGTCATTACCGCTAGTGCTGGCCAATACACCCGTGGTGTTAGTTCATGCTCCTGCTGGGCGTTCAAATACCGGCATCTTTTTCATTCATTTCTCTGATAAACTAACTCTATATAATGCCGTTTGTGGACTAGCTATGGAGCAACGCAAGCCTTTTCCAGCAATGGCAAGGATGGTCTAGGCTAGAGGGTATTTAATGCAATAGCTGAACCTCTTTAACTTTCAGGACATGTAGATTGTGTTTTATTACTTTTGGCAGCATTATCACGTAGGGTAGAACTAGCGAGTTAACATGGCATGCACGGAAGACTTGGTAGCCAGAAATAATGTGACCCCCGCAAACTGGCAGTACTTTGGCCATAGGCCGAATGAAAAAGGTGAGCCAGAAAATATTTACACTGTCTCAAGTACAGCCCCACCAATGGGGTTTTTCATAGCTGGTCCCAAGTTGGTACGGTCCCACCGATGGGGTTTTTCATAGCTGGTCCCTGTCACGCCGGGCCAGAAAAGGTAAGTCACGACCCAAACGCGGACCAAAACAAAACCGAACAGAGAGTATCAAAAAGAACACGGAACACAGGTTTGCTTCGAAAGCAAGAATAGCTCTTTATATCTACCACAGGGCGTAACAAAGGTAATGTCTGACAACAGACTGGAACAAAGGCAGGGCTATATAAAGGGACAAAGAAACACAAAGAGGCCAATGAAAACAAACTAACACAGGTGACAACAATGAAGCAATCAGGGACAGAGAGGTGCTGTTGCCCACGGGAGCTGTCCCTGGTGCTGAACTGCCCTCAGGACGTCGTAGGGAGATCCCGACCCTGACAGTCCCAAGTTGGTACGGTCCCACCAATGAGGTTTTTCATAGCTGGTCCCAAGTTGGTACAGCCCCACCAATGGGGTTTTTCATAGCTGGTCCCAAGTTGGTACGGTCCCACCAATGAGGTTTTTCATAGCTGGTCCCAAGTTGGTACGGTCCCACCGGTGGGATTGGAAAGCAACATTAGAACGCCTTCCTCTGATCTATGTAACAATCGGCGTCATGGATGTTTTCTTACAGTCATGTTGATTATTGATTATTGTACACACACCAGCTTTACAACTGTAATCACTCAGTATAAGCCCTTTATTGTATATGTTAGGCTGGCATCATTAAATAAGTTGTAGTATTAACAAGTCTGTATTAATGAGGTGCTGGACAACAACAGGTATTATCAAAAAGACAAGAAATTTGCCGAAGACTCGGAGCTCTGATGCAAATATTTACTAAAGTAAAGAAAAAACAATGTTTTGGCAGCTATGCTGCCTTCTTCAGGGCTGCTATAGGGACTATAGGGACTATGCAAACAGAATTCGCTTTTTATTTTATTTTCCAACACCGTCCAATTGCATGTTTTGAAGACTAAATGGTGGGTATGAAAACAGACATTACCACCCATTAGTGGCAACCAGGCAGTGACGGACAGGCAGCACAACGGGCCAGGCTATTTCCTGGTGTGTCCTGATGTGGGGGAGATGAATTGGATGGCTCCGTAGGAATCTCCCGGCGGGTGTTGTTCTGGCTCTCGTTTAAATGCATAATACATTCTGTGGTGCTAATCTGCAAGTTAAACCACAGCCAAAATCCTCTTAGTCCATTTAAATGGCCATTAAAACAGGGAACGCTAACACTTTCCTACCATGAGATACAGGACTGATCTACTCTACCCGCACCTTTCGCTTGGATACGCTGTCGAGGTAGTGTTTATGTTTGCATTGATTAAAAGAACTTAGCTCATGCAGACCTGCAGTCAGACAGCAAGTAGAAAGGACGACTGTGGCTTCACAGTCACTAAGGTAACCCATTCCATGCCACATAGTGCTTATGAAAGCCTGTGTGTGTGTGTGTGTGTGTGTGTGTGTGTGTGTGTGTGTGTGTGTGAGAGAGAGAGAGAGAGAGAGAGAGAGAGAGAGAGAGAGAGAGAGAGAGAGAGAGAGAGAGAGAGAGAGAAAGTAAGAGAGGAACTGACAGCTCCAAATGGCATTTTTATACTCCTGTTATTCCACACTGGGCTGCTTTGCTTTTGTGGCATAGCGCCGTGGTCCTGTCCACTTCCTTCCCCCTCCCTCCACCTCCTCCCCCTCCCTCCACCTCCTCCCCCCTACCTCCACCTCCTCCCCCCTACCTCCACCTCCTCCCCCTCCCTCCACCTCCTTCCCCCTCCCTCCACCTTTTTTCCCCTCCAATGTTTTTCTACTCCAATGTTCCCCTCACCCGTGAATCATGGCCGAGTGTGTGTGTGTGTGTGCTGGGTAACAGTGGGAGGGAGACTGCATTGATGGCGAGTGTGTTTATGTGTATTTGTGTGAGTAATTGGATGTAATGTGTTTACTGTATGTATGCATGTGTATGTACAGGACAGTTTGTACTAATGTGTATGCTCGGTATGTATGCATGTTTATGTCTGTGTGAGGGTGTCTCAATGTGTGTGTGTGTGTGTGTGTGTGTATGTGTATGTGTATGTGTGTGTGTGTGTGTGTGTGTGTGTATGTGTATGTGTTTCCAGCCTGACCTAGCTAAGAGGTGGCCAGCAGCACAAAATCCCACTGCTGTGCCATATCTCATAAGGGTTTATTAGCGCCCCCCCCCCCAACCCACACACCTCCTCCGCCCTCCCTCTCTTTTCCCTCTCTCCTCTTCATCCATCACTCCAGAGGCCCCTGCTGCTCGCAGCAGTGCTGGACCAATAAGGCTCTCTAATTGAACCAATTGGCCAATTAAATCCTCAGAAGGGTCCCAAAAAACTCGCAGCCCCCCCTCCAGGCAGTCTCACCCATTTGCCAGGGCCGCCGTCTGAATGTCTGGCTGGCTGTCTGCTCGGCCGCACCAGCTCCCCCGAGCCGTCTCAGCCTGGATGGAGGTGCCGGTGTGAGGCAGGCCGAGCCGCGCTAAGTCCCTGAGGCTCTGGATCCAGGCCCTCAGCAGTCACTCTGTCCAGGCCCTCAGCAGTCACTCTGTCCAGGCCCTCAGCAGTCACTCTGTCCAGGCCCTCAGCAGTCACTCTGTCCAGGGCTTCAGCAGTCACTCTGTCCAGGCCCTCAGCAGTCACTCTGTCCAGGCCCTCAGCAGTCACTCTGTCCAGGCCCTCAGCAGTCACTCTGTCCAGGGCTTCAGCAGTCACTCTGTCCAGGGCTTCAGCAGTCACTCTGTCCAGGCCCTCAGCAGTCACTCTGTCCAGGGCTTCAGCAGTCACTCTGTCCAGGGCGCTCCAGGCCCCCTAGGCTGGGCAGAGATCAGTTCTGGTTTAACACAGGGACCTTTCTCTCTCTCTCTCTGTCTACCTTCCTCCATCTCTCTCTCTCTCTCTCTCTCTCTCTCTCTCTCTCTCTCTCGCTCACTTTCTCTCTCTCTCTCTCTCTCTCTCTCTCTCTCTCTCTCTCTCTCTCTCTCTCTCTCTCTCTCTCTCTCTCTCTCTCTCTCTCTCTCTCTCTCTCTATATATTGGCTCTGTGATTGTGGCGGAGGCCGGTCCCTGGGCGCCAGGCTGTAGGCAGGGCCAGGCCACACTCTCTCCCTGCTTTAATTAGACCCCGACTAGGGCTGCTCCCGCCTGCAACCACCCCCAGGGGAGAAGAAGACACACACACACACACACACACACACACACACACACACACACACAGATCAACACGCATGAACACACTCACACGCGCGGAAAACAAGTAAACACGTCGACACCCCCCCACGTACACAAACTCTCACACATCTGAAGTATGAACTCACACACCCACACACACTTAAGAGTGCAGACAAAGAGACTGTTGAAAGAAGCAAGTAAAGGTTTGTGCGTGCGTGCGTGTGTGCGTGCGTGTGTGTGTGCGTATGTGCGTGTGTATGTATGTATGTGTGTGTGTGTATCCAGAGAGCTGGGCAGAAGTGGTGCAGACAGAAACATTAGAAGGCAGACAGTACAACAGGGAGAGAAGGAGCCTGGAGTCTGTCCGCACTGTGTTTCCAATTAATCTGCAACACTGAACTGCACTGTGTGTGTGTGTGTGTGTGTGTGTGTGTGTGTGTGTGTGTGTGTGTGTGTGTGTGTGTGCGTGGGGTGGATTGTTTTGTTTTGTCTATACTTGCCAGCATGCTGTTGTGCGCTCTGCCCTGGTGCGCGTGTGTGTGCATGCGCGTGTGTGGTTTCTCTATGAGGAGCGTCCCCCGTGATCTCCACGATGGCGCTCCTTAAAACCCTCCTCCTCCTCCTCCTCCCTCCTATTAGACGCCTGTGTATCCGTCTACCTCCCTGTTAAAATGCACGGCGCCTCATCAGCCCTGTCGCTTAGCCTATTAGCAGCCATATTACCTCCTGCCTCCTCTGACTCGCTTTCAAATTCAAATAGCTTTATTGGCACCGGCAAAAAGAGAGAGAGAGAGAACAAACGTCCGTAGTGCCGGCGACGCCATGATACTGTTAATGATGACATTAAATGGAATAATTATGGGATGGCGATAAAGCCATAACAAGGGACAAACTGGCAAGTGGGGGCTTATATATATTCATAGCGCTGATTACTGCTATCGCTAATGGCGAGGAAGGCGGGGGGGTAGAGAGGCGATGAGGGGGGGGTTTCAAAGACCGAGGCTGTGCGTGGAGGGTTTACTGCAGCGGTGTGCTGCCACCGCTCTCTGTGTCTCTCTGTCTGGCATGCTGCGGATTACATGACACGTGTGTGTGTGCCGTGTGTGTGTGTGTGCACGTGCGTGTGTGTGTGTGCCTGTTGTGTGTGTGTGTGGGTTGCGCTGTACCTTGATACGTCTTTTACTCTGTACATCCTGTGTCTACAGATATTTTCTCTCGGCCTATTTGCAGTTGTATGTGTGTGTGTGTGTGTGTGTGTGTGTGTGCACTTTGGTATGTATGATCGCCTCATCCCCATGTGAGTGCTTCCTGCACAATCATATTCATGTAGCGCTTTAAAGTCATTTAATAATATGTGTAATATCATCCAACATTTTAAGTGCTCGGTGCATTGTGATTTCTGTGTGTCATCCTTCTCTATTTATGGCTAGACTGGTGTGTGTGTGTGTGTGTGTGTGTTGTGTGTGTGTGTGTGCAGGGATTTTCACTTAATTACAGTGGGTTGCGCCAATGTGTCCCTCGCGTACTAGGGCAGGCAATATGTGCGGGCGTGCATGCGCCTGCATCAGTTTTTTTTTCTCCGTGCGCACGTGCACGGCTGGATCCAAAGCATCCGGAGCTACAGTAAGCAGCTTAGGGGAGAGTCACTGCTGACCTTTGCCCTTTGGGTGGGCAGTGAAAGACCGGTGGTATAATCCCAGCCCTGCCGTCCTCCTCACCCTCTCCCCCGCTCTGCCCACGCCTGGCCTTCTTCACGGGGGGGGGGGGGGGCCTTCATAACCGTCGACACCCAGGCATTGCTGGCCGATTAGCACGGCTATTTCGGGTGGAGGACTAGGAGGACCTAAGTTGGTCAGAATAGTCGGAGGGGGGGGGCGGGGCGGGGGCGGGTGAGCTAGTGTTAAGGTAGGGGGAGATAGGGTTGTTGTTCTTGTGAGGAGGGAGTGGGGTTAAACACTTGGTCCCAAAGCCATCACAGGGCGTTGCGGGTACAGAGCATTAAGAGGACGCTCATTCGGTGCTCTTTTTGTTTCTGTTGTCATCCGTCATTTAGGACTTACAGTGGATTTGTTGACGTCAACAATGATTTGGTCTGTAAATCCTTGTTTTCCTTCCGCTGTTTTGCTGTTGGCAAATAGTTTGCTTGGCAATGCTTTAACATAACATGTTGGACTTTGCCGATAATCTATGACCTTCCCCTCCTTTCTCTCCGTCCCTCTGTCCCCTCTCTCCTTCCTCTCTCCTCTCCCCTCCCTCCTCCCTCAATCTCTCCTTCAGGGGTGGGCCGTCGCCGTTGACCAGCCGCGCCTCAGAACCGACCTGATGAGGACCCCACAGGAGGATGGAACGTAACAGAGCCGCTGCAGGGGAACCGCGTTGGATGCCGCACTCGACCTAGAACCTCCCACCAGAGAACCTCCCACTGGAGAACCTCCCACCAGAGAACCTCCCACTAGAGAACCTCCCACCAGAGAACCTCCCACTAGAGAACCTCCAACCAGAGCCACCGCTCACCGCTCCCAGCCCCTCCACCCCTCCACCTGCCCCCCCCCCAACCCCAAGGCCCTGGCCGCACCGCCACACCCCTGCACCACCCCTCTACCTACCTGCCTGCCCCTCTACCTACCCGCCTGCCCCTCTACCTACCTGCCTGCCCTGCCTCCCCCCCCAGGACCCAATCCTCCTTCACCGCCCCACCACCACCTCGCACCCCCGCACTCCCCAACGCTCCATGTCTCCCCTCAGACTGTCACCATTCCTCCTGAACTGAAGGGTCACCTTGAGAGAGGATTGCTGAATATCTAAGCACACCAGGGAGCACCCCACAGTCGGGGGCCGTGAAAGGAGTCCACAGGCCTTACTCCCCCCAGTCCTCCTGGACTTTAGGTTCTGAAGGGGGACTCCCCTCCCCGCCCCCGAGGAGGACCGGCCCACCATGCACCTCTTCCCTCTTCCCGCTTGTAAACCCGGCGGGCGGGGTCTGAGCGACAGGCCCCGCCCCCCCTGCCTGGTGTGGCTGCTGGGCCTGGCCCTCCGCCTGTCCCTGGGCGCCGGCCAGAAGGTGGAGCCGTCCTCCAAGCAGCCCCTGGTGACCACCAACTACGGCCGTCTGCGCGGGCTGAAGAAGGACCTGAACAACGAGATCCTGGGCCCCGTGGAGCAGTACCTGGGCGTGCCCTACGCCACCGCGCCCATCGGCGACCGCCGCTTCCAGCCGCCCGAGGCGCCGGGCTCCTGGCAGGAGGTCCGCAACGCCACGCAGTTCGCGCCCGTGTGCCCGCAGAACGTGCACGGCGTGCTGCCGGAGATCATGCTGCCCGTGTGGTTCACCGACAACCTCGACGTGGCGGCGGGCTACATCCAGAACCAGAGCGAGGACTGCCTCTACCTCAACATTTACGTGCCCACCGAGGACGGTGAGTAGCCTGGGAGGGGGGCACAGGGGCCAGTGGGGGGGGGGGGGGGGGGGGGGGGGGGGGGGGTGATGGAGGGCAGGAGGGATCTAGTGAAGAGGGTTGGGTCAGGGTCTGGGGTTCTGGTGAAGAGAGTTGGGTCAGGGTCTGGGGTTCTGGTGAAGAGGGTTGGGTTAGGGATGGAGTTCTGGTGAAGAGGGTTGGGTTACGGTGTGGGGTTCTGGTGAAGAGGGTTGGGTTAGGGTCTGGGGTTCTGGTTAAGAGGGTTGGGTTAGGTTCTGGGGTTCTGGTGAAGAGGGTTGGGGTTAGGGTCAGGGTTTGGGGTTCTGGTGAAGAGGGTTGGGGTTAGGGTCAGGGTTTGGGGGTTCTGGTGAAGAGGGTTGGGTTTGGGTCCGGTGAATTTAGGCTGATCGCTGTGAAGGGAAAGCAGACTACTATTGGATTTTTCCACAGGTTCTTGGTAAAACGTATGTTTGATCAAGTGATATGTGTTTTTTAACGTTTTGTTTTTTTTCTTCGGTTCTCTTTTGATCCGTGTTAGTCTCAAAACGAAACCAGGGAATGTTTTTGACTTTACTCTTGCTGGTTTTGTTCAGCACTCGTGGTTTCAGGACAAGTCCACAACACATTCCAAACAGCAGGTTGATGGGTACACAACGGTCACTTTTCAGGAATCTTCCCCCGCCATTTTTTCTCTGAATTTGTACAAATGTACTGTGCTGTATTTGTTTATGTGACAAGGAAATTCTTTTTGATTGTGTTTCAAAGAAAATGTGTGGTATTTGCATTTGGAAGGTATGCTTTTTTATTTCATAATGACAAAACAAAACAACATTTTTGTGATGGTATTGCAATTCCTTTTGATCCTTACGGTTTTTCTGGGGGTCACAAAATAACCAAGATATGATAGCCTTTTTTAAAAACGACTTTTGAGATACTCAGCACAAACTGTTGCGAACCCTTTTTCGCTGTCCCTAAAAATAAGTCTATTTTCCACAGCAAGTGTGAGTGTAGGGAAAACACCTTATCGGAGAGGACAAGCACTCTGGCCTGGATTCTCTGAAATAACACCAAATAGCACTTTAACAGACCTCTGGAGCTGGGGGACCGCGCGCGTGTGTTTGTGTGTGTGTGTGTGTGTGTGTGTGTGTGTATGTGTGTGTTTGTGTGTGCGCGTGCTTGTATGTGTGCACATGCTTGTGTGTGTCTTTTTCTCACTGTGTTTGGTGTGTGTTTGTGTGTGTCAAACCTAGTCGATGACAGTGCAATGTGGAGGTGTTGATTCCCAACCGTCGCCACTTCTCAGAGATAGAACCACCCTAGTCAAAAGCACCAATCTCCACCAATGCAGTTTTATTCGCTAGAACAATTAGATTAGATATATCTTTTTTTCAGATAACACTAGTTACGTAACTAATAGTATTTTGCTAAGAAATAAGTTAACGTTTTGCTACGTTGATTGTTTCTTACAGTAGTATATTCAGTCGGTAGACCTTTTATGTCAAATATGTTGGTAGGATGAGGGTTAAGACTCCATTTCGCTCTTCTCACTCCCTGGCTTTCCCTCTCTCTCTGTGTTAGACACACACACACACACACACACACACACACACACACACACACACACACACACACCACGCTCGGCCACACACAGGGCAGAACTCTCCCACTCGCCCACTTAAACCCTTCAGGAGAATGTCAGGCCCACGCTACTCCATGCTGTACGCTGGTGAGTGGAGCTGCTGATGGCACACGCTGATTGAGATGAACGGAGAAGGCTTTGACCTTCCACTCTCCGGAAAACAAACAAACGGCAGCCGCCCCCACCATGGTGTTTCTGTCACTGTGTGTTTGTGTGTGTGTGTGTGTGTGTGTGTGTGTGTGTGTGTGTTCGTTCGTGTGTTTGCTGGATCTCCAGCCAATATTCTCCTCTGCTGGTCTAAGCACTCGCTTGCCCCTTCAGGGTCCGGCGGTTATCTATTATGTATATTTCTGTCCACGTCTCATCTCCATCTCCTCGTTCTCCTCCCTCGCTCCCTCCGCTCCCCCTAAAGTCAATCTTTCACATCTCCGGCCAGGAGGAGAGGAGGAGAGGAGAAGAGGGGGAGAGGAGGAGGGGAGGAGGGGAGGATAGGAGGAGAGGTAACCTGGGCAGCAGATCAATGGCCGGCCCTCTAGGCCTCTGTCCTTCTGTCTGTGGGGGAATGTGAGCTCACCTCGTTCTGGCTCTCTCTCTCACACTCACACACACTCTCTCTCAGTCACACACACACACACACACACACACCCTGTGCAGAGGCGTATAGGTGTGTGCCCACCTATGCATGCCTCTATGCATGTGTACAAAACCAACACACACTTGCTGAGGTGAGCTCACACGGCCCTGCTACAGCGAGTCCACCAAACACATACACACACACACGCGCGCCATCTTACACATCTCCTGCATGTACAACACACTCCCCAACCTCCTACTGTTTTAAACACACACTCTCTCTTTCACCCAGTGTTTCCCATTCCTGTCGTTTCCCCGTCAGCTTAATCCCCTAGCCCCCCCCCCCCTTCTCCTTCTCTCTGTCTTATCTCCCAAACCCCCCGCCGACACCCCCCTGTACAGCAGCAACGCCCCCCAGCAAGGGCCTTTTCTCAAAGACGGTTCCCTTCCAATTGCCAGCGCGTTCCTTTCCGTGAGCGCAGTTGAGTGACGGGGGTCGATAACGTTGGGACGTTCTCACCAAAGCGATGCTAATAAAATGACGTGGTTTCTCTGGATGGTTCTCTCTCCAAACGCTTCTGGTGTGTCGCGGGCCAGTCGGCTCTGAGCTGGAACGTGTCAGACTTTAGGACCCTGTGGAAGGAGTGGCGCCGCCTGAAGTGAGCGAGCGACTGAAGGGAAGGGACGTAGGTCTCCATTGCCCCCGGGGGGAAACCGTGCCATAAATCCCTGGGTCTTATTGGTCCTGCCGAGAAAAGGGTCAGGGTTAGGGTTAGGGTAGGGTTAGGGTTAGAGGTGGGGTTAGCGGGTCGCGGCGGCAGGCGTCCGTCCGAGGGACGTGGACCCTGACCTGGGGTCTGCAGTGACAGCGACGCGTTCACGGCCAGTTAAACGTGAACTCTGCTTTAAGGAGGGACATGGCGGTGGGAGCCTGGTGTCCCTCCAGGCCCAGGGGAACAGCTCTGAGCCAGGCCGTGGAGCCGAGCCCCGCACCACGGAACCACCCCCGACGCCGTCCGTGGTTGTCAAACGTTTCGAGCTCGTTTCGCCGCGGAACGTCTCCGAGCGCTCGTTGCTTTTCGGAACGGTTCCCGTGGCGTTCGCGGAGGCGCTACAGGCGCACCGACACCCGCGGGAAAGTAAATGGACAAACGAGAAAAAGAGAGGAACAAACCGATTCATGAATAAAGTGGGGATGAGATGCGACGGGGCGGAAACGCCTGCTGCCTTTCCACGCCAGGGTAAACCCTGATTACAACTCTCCCAACTTATTCTCCTCCCCTTCCGTTCAATCTTCCTCTCCATTTTGTTTGCTCTCTCCCCAGCAGATCAATCAGACATAATCAGAGGGTTGATAGAAAGGGGGGTGTAACTAGACCACAATCTCACCGCAGGGGAAATACAGAAATAAGAAAACACTTGGAAGGAGGGCCGGGGCGCTAGTGTACGCGCAGGGGCCTCGTAATTAGCTGGGGTTCCCATTGAAGCACACACACACACACACGCACACACACACACACACACACACACACACACACACACACACTCACTCGCCGGTGCACACATTCATAGGTGCACACACTCTCCCACCGGAAAGCACTCACACAGTCAGGCAGCTTTGCCTTTGAAGTCAGCGGTTGACGGAAACCAAAAGAGACAAAGGAGAAACCTGTGAAACAACACGTTGGAGGAGGAGGAGGCTGGGCGCGTCAGATGGAGGTCTGCAGTCTCACAGATGGAGAGCAGGGAGGATGGAGGGAGGGAGAGAGGGAGGGAGGGAGGGATGGAGGGAGGAAAAGATGAAGGGACAAATAGAAAGGCCGGGCAAAGACCGACCTCTAGCTCTAAGACGCTGTGGACCCCTCCCCCTCCTCTTCCTGCCCCGTTCTGTTTCATCGCTCCACCTTCCTCTCTCTCTCTCTCTCTCGCTCTCTCTCTCTCTCTCTCTCGCTCTCTCTCTCTCTCTCTCTCTCTATATCTCTATCTCTCTCTCTCTATCTCTCTCACTCTCTCTCTCGCTCTCTCTCGCTCTCTCTCTCAGTTCTTTTTATGTTCTCTCTCTCTTGCTCTCTCTCTCTCTCTCTTGCTCTCTCTTTGATGTAGTATGACCGTAGTTAGGGGAGCAGAGGAATCAAATCAGCCAGGGTCACTTACCCACTGCTGTCTCCCAGGAATGAACTCAAACGGGTAACTCTCTGCTGCTTGGGGAAACGCACAGCCCCCACTAGGATGCCTGTAGGAGTTTGGGTTTCAGGAAAGGCTGTGTGCGCACGACTGTGGACGAGAACTGTGTCACAGCACGCCATGACAGAGGAGCGTGTGTTTTATGTGTGTTTTTTTCTGTGTGTGTGTGTGTGTGTGTGTTTGTGTGTGTGTGTGTGTGTGTGTGTGAGTGTGAGTGTGTGTGTGTGTGTGTGTGTGTGTGAGTGTGTGTGTGTGTGTGTGTGAGTGCAGGTGTTAGTATTCACGCAGCACGGAAGTTCAGCGTGTTTAAACAAAAAAGAGTGAAAAATAGAACAATGGTAAGCAAACGGATTGAAAGGGAAAGCAAGGGAACACTGGGGCAAGGAGCAGGAGGCAGCAGCAGGCGGAAGAAAAAATGGATGGAATATAGGCAATCGAGGAGGTGACGAAAGAAGGAGAGAGCGGGAGTAGGAGGAGGAGGAGGAGGGAGGGGGTCGTCTTGGCAACCCTCCAGAGTTCCCTGTGTGTTTCCAGTGAGTGTGTGCGTCAAAGACCGCATCCATTTGCCTCCTCCACCAGACTCTGAGAATGAGGGAATTAGAAACAGCTAAGTTCCAGCTATTTATAGCCTGTGAGCGAGCGAGCGAGCGAGAGAGACGGAGGGAGACGAGAGAAGGTGTGTGTGTGTGTGTGTGTGCATGGTGTGTGTGTGTGTGTGTGTGTGTGTGTGTGTGTGTGTGTGTGCATGGTGTGAGTGGTAGCCTGCCACTCACACGGCCCAGACCTGCATCCCCTCCCGCCTCTCGTCTGGGCGTTCCGATTGGTCTTCTGTTGTACCGACTATCCCGTCCTCTCCCTCTCCTCCTCTGCCTCTCCTCCTCTCCCTCTCCTCCTCTCCCTCTTCTCCTCTCCCTCTCCTCCTCTGCCTCTCCTCCTCTCCCTCTCTTCCTCTCCCTCTCCTCCTCTGCCTCTCCTCCTCTGCCTCTCCTCCTCTCCCTCTCCTCCTCTGCCTCTCCTCCTCTCCCTCTCCTCCTCTCCCTCTCCTCCTCTGCCTCTCCTCCTCTCCCTCTCCTCCTCTGCCTCTCCTCCTCTCCCTCTCCTCCTCTCCCTCTCCTCCTCTGCCTCTCCTCCTCTCCCTCTCCTCCTCTGCCTCTCCTCCTCTCCCTCTCCTCCTCTCCCTCTCCTCCTCCCTGTCTCCTCCTCTCCCTCTCCTCCTCTGCCTCTCCTCCTCTCCCTCTCCACCTCTCCCTCTCTTCGAACGCTCCCAGTAGCCCTCTCCTTGAGATCGGCACCGTTCTCTATCTGGTTCTTATCCCTTCCTCCTCCTCCTCCTCCTCCTCCTCCTCCCAAGCCGGGTCGGTTTCTTAAGCCGTGCGCTGTGGGAGAGCGGCAGAGGGCCAGATAGGATTGAACCCAACCCAGTCTATTTGAGTGTTCTATGTGTTTGGTCACAGTTGACCTGCTGGACTGTAGGGTATAGTCTCTCTCTCTCTCTCTCTCTCTCTCTCTCTCTCTCTCTCTCTCTCTCTCTCTCTCTCTCCTCACTCCTCTCTCATCCTCGTGCCTGCCCCTGTATCATCAATAAATGCATTTCTAATATAATATAATTCATAATAAAATAAATCCATTACACCGTTGAGTCCCCAGTCAAACTGAATTACTTCAAGCATAAATATGAAATATTATTTGCAGGAACGTTCTCTCGATTTATTTGATTTCTTGCTGGCCGGTCCGACAGCTTTCCAGCAACAAACAAAGTCCCAGGTCGTTCAGCAGAATTACACCGGGCGGGCCTTGGACTCCTGAGTGGACGCGTCTCCTTCCGGACCGGTTTGGAGACAGGCCTGGGCGCGGTAATTAGCCGGGATGTGGTCGGCGTCTAACCTTGGGAGTCGGAGATGTGCATTGGGAATATCGGGCAGAGCGGGTCGGGATGGGCCGCGGTTCAAAGCCCTGGGCCGAGTGAGGGGCCTCCTGTGGTCCTGAGGATTTCCGTCAAGGTCGAGTGAGATCGTATCACGCGCGCACACACACACACGCACACACACACACACACACACACACACCCACGCGCACACACACACACACACACACACACACACACACCCACGCGCACACACTCACACACACACACACACACACACACACACCCACGCGCACACACGCACACACACACACACACGCACACACACACACACACTCTCAAATCGATGCAGTTTCACATGCACAGACTTGTTCGCTGTTCGCTGCTATCTTTGGCTTCCTTCATCCCTTCTTCTTTTCTATTTTTTCTCACACTCTCTTCCTGTGTCTCTCCCTCCTTTTCTCACACACTACCCCCTCTCTCCCTCTCTCTCTCTCTCTCCCTCACTCTCTCTCTCTCTCTCTCTCTCTCTCTCTCTCTCTCTCTCTCTCTCTCTCTCTCTCTCAGTGCAGCTCAAAGGCTTGTCTCTTCAGGGCTTTACATGTGCATGCACTCCCACACGGACACACAGCTCTCAACTGTTATTCAGGATCCGCTGCTCACAGTGGCCCCCGGAGCTCTGAATAGAAGAGGGAGGGGGGGTGGGGGGCAGGAAAGAGAGAGAGAAAAGCAAGGGAAGGATGGAGGTAGGGACAGACAAAGCAGGATGAAGGGGGAGGTGGGGAGGTCACTCAGAGGTAAGCCCCGCTCTGCTCTAACCTGTGTAGGGGAGGGGGGGAAGTCAGTGCAGCAGCAGTGGTGAAGGGTTGGTCAATGGTGCCCCTAGATGCACCACCCACAGACCATACATCCATACACACACACACACACACACACATACACAGACCATACATCCATACCCATACACACACACATGCACACACACACACACACCCACAGACACACACCGACCCACAGACCATACATCCATACACACACACACACTCACACACACACACACACACACACACACACACACACACACACACAGACCATACATGCATACCCACACACACACACACACAGACCATACATCCATACCCACACACACACACACACACAGACCATACATCCATACCCAAACACACACACACACACACACACACATACACGGGTAAGCAAACCAACCATTGATGCTCCCACAATGCCTATAGGCAGGCACTTGAACAAGCGTACACAGACCCATGCACGAGCACGCAACACCCAGAGATCTGGCAGGGATCCACTACTGGAGGGAGGGGGGGGGGTCTCCTAGGAGACTAGGGATGGAGCCAAGATAATTCAGCTGCTCTGAAGCTAGTCGGAGCCATGTTTTCCTGGTAGAATGACAGTCGTATGCACCTGTGAGAGATGAGCGGCTTCACGTGTAGGTTTGACCAGACGGTGTGAGGCCTCACAGCAGCCCTCTCCTCTCCCGCCCAGGCAGAGGGGAAAAAGTCAAACAAAGTTGTCCATGAACGGACAACGCCTGTCAGTGTGTGGACAGTTCCGTTTGACAAACTCGTTTGCTGACCCCCCCCCCCCTATTTTCTCCCTCCTCCCATGTCAATCCAGAGAGAGACAAAGAGAGAGAGAGAGAGAGAGAGAGAGAGAGAGAGAGAGAGAGAGAAAGAGAAACACTACCCTTCAAAGGTTATCCCACACGCTACTGACACGGCTCCAAATGTCAGAATGGTGGAGGAGACGGCAGTGCGTCAAACGCACCCCCCCAAATCCCAGGGATTAGGAGGCCCGCTCAATGTGATTCTAATGGGATTATACCATCATCTCGCGAGGAAGAGGGGGGGGTGTTGTCCCTCGAAACGGGGTAGATTACCCACTAAACCATCCAGATTAGTGCCTCGGCTTCCAGGGAGGATACACACCACTGAGACCACGAATACCCAGGGCCAAACTCTCTCTCTCTCACACACACACACACACTCACACACACACACAAACACGCACACACACACCTGCTATTCTTTCGCACATGCATGGACGCACGTAAGCACATTCTTGCATGCATGTAGACAGAATTAAATATTGGAACATAACAATAATTCCAAACCCATGCAAACCCAAATATACGCACACACACACACACACACACACACACACACACACACACACACACACACACACACACACACACACACAGACACACACACACACACACACACACACACACATACACACACAACCATGGGTAGGGACAGCAGAGCCAGCTGCCCTGGCAACCAATCCTGCAGTGTCAGTTGTGTGTGACTTCATGAGGGGAGAGTGGCTTTAACCTTCATGGCTTCATGACTGTCACACTCCCGTAAATGTCATCCCCAGCTGGCTCCCTGCCTCTCCCTCTCTTTCTCTACCTCCCTCCATCTCTCTCTTTCTCTATCTCCCTCCATCTCTCTCTTTCTCTACCTCCCTCCATCTCTCTACCTCCCTCCATCTCTCTCTTTCTCTACGTCCCTCCATCTCTCTCTTTCTCTACCTCCCTCCATCTCTCTCTTTCTCTTCCTCTATCTCTTTCTCTCTCTCTACGCCTCTCTCTCTGTCTCTCTACCTCCCTCCATCTCTCTCTTTCTCTACCTCCCTCCATCTCTCTCCACCTCTCTCTCTGTCTATACATATATATACAGTATCTGTTCAAACACCCCTCTTCCCCCTCCATCACCTCCTCCCTCCCATCCCATTATAAATAGCCATCGATCGTCGCACCTGCTCCCGTTTTTTCCCCCCAACCCTACCCTTCCGCTTCTCTCCCTTTTTTCGCTCCTTGCTCTCTCGCTCTCTCTCTTCCGTTTCATGTCAACCGCCTCTTCTCTGCGTGCCTGTCTCTCCGTGGCTGAGTCAGGGGAGGTATCGTCGCTGTCTACTCAAAGAGTAATCCGGCCATGTAGCTTTCTGTCTCCACTCCTGTACAAACACCTTTCCTCCCCTCGTCTCTCTCTCTCTCTCCCTCTCTCTCTCTCTCTCTCTCTCTCTCTCTCTCTCTTTCTCTCTCGTATTAATTATATCTCTCTCACCCTGCCTCCTACTTCCTCTCACCCTCTATTTTATTCGCCGTCTCTCAACCCATCCCTCCCTCTCTCTTTTACTCTCTTTCTCTCTCTCTCTCTCTCTCTCTCTCTCTCTCTCTCTATCTTTGTGTCCTTCTCTCTCCTTACCTCTCTCCCTGAGCAGGTAGATCGATATTTCTCAGCTGAAGCTTTCAAAAGGAGGACCCCGGAGACAGAGAGAGAGAAAGACTGCAAATGGAGAGGGGTGAGGTGAGAGGATAGAGAAAGACTCAAGGTGGAGAGAGAGGGAGAGGGCAAAGGAGATCAGAAGGGAGAAAGACGCAGAGAGAGAGAGAGAGAGAGACAGAGACAGAGAGAGAGAGAGAGAGAGAGAGAGAGAGAGAGACAGACAGACAGACAGACAGACAGACAGACAGACAGACAGACAGACAGACAGACAGAGAGAGAGAGAGAACGAGAGAGAGAGAGAGAGAGACAGAGAGAGAGAGAGAGAGAGAGAGAGAGAGAAGTAGATATCGGGAGAAGGGAGATAAATCGTAAAAGGAGAGCTGAGGAGGAGGTGAGGCCGGCGGATGTAGTCCAAATGACCTCATCCTGTGGTCGACCCCGGAAACACGACAGGAGGAGCCTTAACAACAGGCTGTGTGTGTTCACACCCTGGTCGCTGAGCTCACCCAAACCTGAGCTAGACACAAAACGCTACGACTCAACCACGACAAACTCCCTCCGTTTGAAAATGGAACGGGGCCAGAAGACTGGGGCGCATCGGTACCCGGCGAGCAGCGCTGACGACCACTCAGGGAGGGGAAGGTGCAGGTGGAGGGGGGGAGGTGTGAGCACAACCCCGGGGATTTGAACCCGCGGAGTGGCAACGGTGGCGGGTTAATCCTCGGAGCAGGCGGCTCAGTGCTCTGGGGAGCGGAGGCCTGGCAGACGCGTCTGGACTGCGGCCGGAGCAGGGAAAGAAAGACGCTCATGTTATTCTGACGGCGACGAGCAGCAGATCGGGGACTCTGAATTTAGCAGATGAAAGCTAAGCACTTGGCGCATTGGTAGTGTTCTCTCTCTCTCTCTCTCTCTCTCTCTCTCTCTCTCTCTCTCTCTCTCGCGCTTTCTCCATTACTCACACGCACACCTTAAACCATTATGTTTTCACACACTCATTGGAGCCAGCTGCTTCTGATGCCCGCTCGGCGGAGTGTGTGGGTGGCTGACAAACATTTCTTACAGGGAAGTGGGGATGCGGAGTGGGGGGTTAATGGGAGGAGAGGGAAGGAAGGGGAGGGCAAGGGGGGGTTAAGGGGAGGAGAGGGAAGGAAGGGGAGGACAAGGGGGGGTTAAGGGGAGGAGAGGGAAGGAAGCGAGGGGGGGGGGGGGGGTCGGACAGAAGGGTGGCCGCACCATGACTCAGCCGATCTAAGCCGAGACCCGCTATCGCCCCAGACAACAACACTTGGTAACATACACACACACACACACACACACACACACACACACAACACCCACAGGCACGGACACAGAGTGCGAAAGGTTTCTATGCAAATGCGCACACGTGCAACCTCCGTCAGCATCCATCATTCATCCCTACAGTTCACTAACACCCTGTCAAACCGCCTCCCACTCACTCATATATCACCCTGCTCCCCTCGTGCAGCTGCACAATGAGATGTTCCACACCTACTTACTCTTCATCTGTCTGAGACACACACTGTTTACTGTTTCAAAGGTGTGTGTTTTTGTTTATGTGAGTGTGTGCCTGGAGTTAGGTTTGTTTGTGTACCTGATGGTAGTATGCGTATGTGTTCATGAACCGTGTACGTGTGCAAGCATATGTCTGTCACTGAGTGGCCAGGATAGGGCGGAGTGTGTGTGTGTGTGTGTGAGTGTATGTGTGTACATGTGTACGTGTGTACGTGTGTCTGTGTGTGTGTGTGTGTGTGTGTGTGTGTGTGTGTGTGTGTGTGTGTGTGTGTGTGTGTGTGTGTGCGTGTGTGCGTGTGTGTGTGCAGTTCAGCGGCCGTAGGGGGGAAGTGGAGCTGAAGTAGCAGCGCTTACGCAACGGCAGCTTCAAAGAGAGCTGCAGTCTGCCAGCCCGCCTCCCGCTGCAACACACGCACACACACACACACACACACACACACACACACACACACACACACACACACACACACACAGTGGGTGAAACTGCAAAGAGAGGAGGATGGGGGGTGATAGTCGGAGAAGAGGGATGAAAGGAGTAGGATGCACAGCAAAGGCCCACAAACATCACAAGGTCTCAAATATGACTTCGCCCCCCCCCCCCCCCCCCCCCCCTCTGCAACTTTATGGAAAGAGAATTGACAATTATGGGTAAAACTTTTCAATGTTCCCCCTTGAGGGCGTCACCGACAGGAAAACTGTCTCGTATTCCTTTCCTCCGTCAGCCACAAAGCACACCTGTTCCTCCTCCGTCTCCATCCTATTCGCTAGGTTATTTCCACCAGCCGGAATAAACCCTGCCACTCCTGTAAGGAGTCGGGAAAAGGCTCTTCTCCTTAAAGTCGTTGCCTTGTGGGCGGAGGGGTTGTCGGCGTTCCCACCGGTATTCCTTACACCCTCCACCCTTCCCGTGGTGGAAAATAGGCTGCTATTATTCTTAGTCCGCAGCGGAAATAATTAGGGGGGGTAGTTTCCTTATACAAACCTTCTTCTCCTAAACTTGTGTTACCATGTCAACCTCTTGTATGTATTTGGAGAACCTCTTTTCTTTATGTCTCGTAGATATTATGGTCTGTAATAGGAGGAGACTCTCGTAGAGACCCTGTAGCCTCCTGTCCTCCGGGCACCGAGTGGTTCCATCACCCACCATGCCCTCCGCCTCCAGCTGACGGGGCTCCTGACAGCCTGGCGGCCGGCCAATGAGAGCAGGGCCCGCTGTTGACGGACAGGTGTGCTGGTGATGGAGCTGGGTCCGCGGGCCGCCTGCCCCTCCCTCCAGCTGATCCCAGCAGCAGATGGCTCTCCCCGCTAGCAGACCTCGCTCCCGCTTTTCGGCTCCGCATTTGACACGATTAGTTCCTGAAAAGTGAATCTCAGCCGAGGTTGTTGGGAGGGGGGTGAGGGGGGGGAGGTTGAGATGGGTCGTTTGATGCTGTGCCATTCTGTCAGTTTATGATGCTCTATTTCTCTTTGTCCTTGTATCTCTCTCTCTGTGCCCCCCCCCCCTCTCTCTCTCTCTCTCTCTCTCTCTCTCTCTCTCTCTCTCTCTCTCTCTCTCTCACCCTCTCTCTCTCCATCTCTCTTTCAATCACTTTCACACGGGGCACAATTAGTGTCAGACATGTCAAATTGAAACACTTTGTTGTTTTGTAATTATTTCCTTGCCGAGGGAATTGTTTTCTGGTGTACCCCTGAAGCTGCCCGCGTGACACACACACACACACACACACACACACACACACACACACACACAGTGCACCTGTGTCCCGCTAACACGTGTTTGACACGCCTCGCCCGTTTCAGCTTCAACAAGTTTGTCAAAATTCTGCTAATAAAGGTGTCTGTCTCCTGTGTGTGTTTTCTTGAAGTATTAACATGACCCTAATGTGTCAGCATAGGAGTGACCTGATCACCGCTAAGATGTGTGTCAATGGGTCCTCGCAGATCCACGTGGTTAAAGGTGTTTGTGTGTGTGTGTGTGAGGACGACACGGCGACCTGGGCCCCTCTCCTTTCCCTGATCGCCTCTTTTGTGCCCCGCTCCGTTTTGCCCAGAAAGAGGAAGTCCGGGAGGCAAAGGTTTTGGTGTTTGGTGCGGTGTGGTGGTGGGGGGGGCTGGGTGGGTGGGTGGGGGGGGTCAGGGGGGGGGGGGGGGGGGGGGGGGGGGGGGCGTCGGGGGGTCTGATTTTCTAACCCCAGCGCCTCATGTCTGATTCCTACCCTGTTGATTTTGAAATGCTTCCACCCCTGGACCACCCCCCACCCCACCACTCTCCTCCCCGGGCAAGCCAGACGAGCCACTTCAACGTAGGGGAACACACATGGTTTAAGAGGGGGCAGTATACCAGCGCTGGCCATTTTGCCCCCCCCCCCCCCCCCCCCCCCCTGGGGGGCAAATGAGCCAAATTGAAGGGGGGCTCTCTTTCTCTTTGATCTTGTGTCTTTTCTTGTGGTAAAGTCTGTGTCTGTGGTGCCTTTTTGGTTTTGTTTTGCTCCTCTTTTCAACAAAAAGAAAGAAAGAAAGAAAGAAACAGATAAGAAAACGTGAACTCTCTTGCTGACATGTCCTTTTTGCTCTTTCTTCTTTTCTTTTTTTGATTCTTTCTCTTTTTTTTTTTTTTTTTTTTACGTTTTTTGCCAGTAATCTTTTTTGAATTTTCTCTTTTCTCTTTTTCCCCCCTTTTTTTCTTAACCCTAGGTCCGCTCACAAAAAAAACACGATGAATCTACAATGAACAAGCCCCGAGATGAAGGTATTTTTGTTGCATGTTTTCCCTTTTTTCTTGTTTTGAAGGTTTTTTGGGGGGAAATATAGTATATATAATTAAGAGACAAGAGACATGGACATTTTATATGATATGTGAGTAACATTATGAAAAGATTTCACGTGCGCGCATTAATGTGTCCAAGTTATGTGCGCTATGTCCTTCCATGGCTACGTCTAGTCTGTAACTTGTTCTGCCAGTTTAGTTTATGCTATACGTACAGACGGGTGACAAATGACAGAAAACACAGAAGTGAAGCACCTTGGTCATTTGTGGAGTCACTCACCATGAGCCACCAAAAATAGGTTCTCTTTGTCTTTTTATGGATTATCTTGAAACTGTAATGGATGGAGGTGGTATCTCCCCAAAGAGATAACCACTGGGTGATTTAGTGCCACCTATATGTTTGTTCCCGCTGTAGGTATTCCTGCTGTTCCCCCTTTAGCGTTCCCATACGTGCATTCTACCCCTTGTAAAGGACCAGGTGCCATGACGATCCTAACATCCAATAGGTCTAACATACAGGCTTCCATTTGTTCAGCGGTCCTATGAAAACTCTAGCCAGCTGGACAGGCTTTGTGGTCTGAGACACTGCCGCTTGTGGCCAATGATGAAACCGCTTTGAAAAACCCTTACCTCTTTTCCGCTTGCGGTGTTGATTTAAGGTTAACTGGGCCTGCTAAGCGTTCACACCATGATGTAGACGGAATTTGGAGAGTGTATCACTCGGTCATGTGGAATAGACGATTATTTCTCTGTTTCTGTTTTCAAAATGTAGATATTGTAATCTACAATTTTAGATATAGATCATTTATTCAGGTTGTCTGTTTGATTTGTCACCTGTCTGCTTAGCACTTGATCGCGAATCCCGAGAACAAATATCGCTTTCAACTGGTGAATGGCAATTATAGTTTTAATTATACCACAGAATATTTCCTAGCTTGACAAATCCTGGAGAGCACAATGTCCTCAAGTGTCCTCTTTGCAACAGCTGTTCTCGTTTCCACGTCTTTTGCTGTACAATCGTGACGAACAAACGCAAGTCTGTGGCGATCTCTTGTTTATCAGTTTAATAATGATTTGATAACAAAGAAAGAGACAGAGTAATACAAAGGCTGCGCTAGTTATGAGGCTCTTCATGCAAACTCATTCTTGCCTTGCATCTTTGTTCTTTGATTCTTGGAGAGAAATCTATGACTTTCGGTGATATTTTGAAGGCATAATTCTCTTTAGGCTATTCTGGGGTTTGAAGGGAGACTTTTTTTTATTTTTGGTCTTTGATGCTTTTTGATTTTGGGTTTATTTTCTAAGTAGGTGTCCGGGGAAAGTGTGTGGAAAAAAAGAAGACTTTCTTGTCTCATAAACATTCTGGCACAAGCACAACTTTTTGGAGAGAGGTTGGTGGGTAGCCAATTAGCCCTCTCTTTTATTGACTTCCTTAATATTAATAATTAATATTAATATACAGCGCTGTAATAACCCATACGATCACGCCGGAACATCAGAAACCCAGATACATTATGCTGCGAAATGCTGCTGTTAATAACTCTAGGAAATGTATGTGAACTTACCATACATTTGGCTTCTTTAGTTATCGTAATTTCTTGTGACTCAAATCAAATGTTGAAAGCTTTTGAAATACAGTTTAGCAAACGAGCGGTACTAAAATGTAAACTTGGTATTTACAATTTCAAGACTAGTTTAACATTATATAGCTAGGTATTGTATATACTGTAAATATTCTAGGTATTTATATATGTATATATATATATATATATATATAGAGAGAGAGAGAGAGAGAGAGAGAGAGAGAGAGAGAGAGAGAGAGAGAGAGAGAGAGAGATGGATAAAGACATGTATATCTATATATTAATTTAGAGAGTAGTAAAGATAACCGTCAAAATCCAAACATAACCTTTAGTGGTGCTGTGAGTGTTGATGAGTTCAGAGTGGAGCCAGATGATTCCCCCTGTGCAATACCCCCTATGTCCCATAGCAACACAGTGGTTCCTGTCTGTCTGTCTGTCTGTCTGTCTGTCTGTCTGTCTGTCTGTCTGTCTGTCTGTCTGTCTGTCTGTCTGTCTGTCTGTCTGTCTGTCTGTCTGTCTGTCTGTCTGTCTGTCTGTCTGTCTGCCTGTCTTTATGTCTGCCGTTCTCTCTGTCTGTCTGTTTGCCTGTCTGTCTGTCTGTCTGTCTGTGCAACTCACACAGGGGAGAAGGTTATTTGGCTGTGCAGGTGCTGAGTACAGTGCCACTGTTGAAAAACAATGATAGATTGCTGAGGAGGCTTGTGTGCGTGTGTGCGTGTTTGTGTGTGTGTGTGTGTGTGTGTGTGTGTGTGTGTGTGTGTGTGTGTGTGTGTGTGTGTGT
>CM030188.1:10024409-10026909 GCA_017639675.1 Aplochiton taeniatus | reverse complement strand
TAAATGGGGGGGTGGTGAGGGGTGGGGTGGAGAAACAGAAACGGTGTTAAACGCTCGCGTCTGTTTTGGGTCGCTAATGGAGGCCGGACGACACCACCGCTTCGCCGTTTGTGGATTTATCTTTTCCGATGGCGGAACATGACGGGGAGAACATTACCTTGTGTAAAACATTCAAATACACACATATTAAATACAACAGTAGTTGTTGGGGGTGACTTTCTGGAATGGAGCCGGCTGCCAGCGTGCAGGGGACCAGAGGTGTGGACCAGAGGTGTGGACCAGAGGTGGGGACCAGAGGTGTGGACCAGAGGTGTGGACCAGAGGTGGGGACCAGAGGTGGGGACCAGAGGTGTGGACCAGAGGTGTGGACCAGAGGTGGGGACCAGAGGTGGGGACCAGAGGTGTGGACCAGAGGTGTGGACCAGAGGTGGGGACCAGAGGTGTGGACCAGAGGTGGGGACCAGAGGTGTGGACCAGAGGTGGGGACCAGAGGTGTGGACCAGAGGTGGGGACCAGAGGTGGGGACCAGAGGTGGGGACCAGAGGTGTGGACCAGAGGTGGGGACCAGAGGTGTGGACCAGAGGTGTGGACCGACCCGTTTGGAATCAGGCCCCCTCGTCGGACTGCTTGGCAGCGCTTCTCAAAACCGCCTGCCTTTTACAAAACCAGTGCCGTGATGCGACTGCAGCCCAATTTCGGATTAGGATCTGGGGCTTTTCTCTCTCCTTTTCTCTCCTTTTCTCTCTCTTTTTTTTTCTCCCTCCCTACTCACCCTCCCTTCTTTCTACGCTGATTGATCTTTAGAGAATATTACCCTTAAAGGAGCTATTAGAATATTCTATGATGTTCCCACAAACTTTGTGTGGAAAGGAAATAAAAGCTCTTTGAAAGCTACCGAAGGCGTCGTCGGGAGAACACAGCAGTTTAGTCTATGCGGCATAAAATACTCACTGCTATGCTGATGATCTACACATTCATACAGCATGTTCATTAATATGGACTGTTTTGACGTTGTCAAAACACACACACACACACACACACACACACACACGCACAGGCTCACACCATTTAGCTTTCATGCATGCTTGATCATGTCTCTTTGCTCCTCTTTAAGTCCTCAAACTGACCACATTTTCAATAATGCATCACACCACAGCCCCATCCATTATGGATGGGCTCCATACGCCTAGCATGGAGTCCTCCACATTCCTGCTGGAGGAGCGTGACACCCTACGTGTTTTTCTCACACACACACACACACGCGCACACACACACACACACACACACACACACACACGCAAACACACACACACACACACACACACACAAACACACACACACACGCAGTGCGCTTTGACAGCAGGGGATTTGACTCAAGTACCCTCCGATAGCTCGATCCACCAGCGGGCCAGATTGCTACTTGATTAATGGACGCTGGTCAAGGGTTCCTGGAGAGGCGATACGTATAAATATCCATTGGCTTCCAGGAAATGGCTGACACTCTCTCTTTCCTCCTCTCCTCTACCCTCGCTCTCTCTTTCCTCCTCTCTACCCTCACTCTCTCTTTCCTCCTCTCCTCTACCCTTGCTCTCTCTTTCCTCCTCTCCTCTTCCCTCACCCTCTCTTTCCTCCCCTCCTCTTCATTCACTCTCTCTTTCCTTGGTTCTCCTCTACCCTCCTTCCACCTCCATCTCTGTTGTGGAAGAATGACTCGGGTCGATCCGGTTTTAGGCCGGCAGCCATAGGAGGCAGTCCTCCTCCCCTCCACTCTCTCCTCTCTCCGCCTCCTTTGCCTTCATCCCTCCCCTTTTGTGTCCTCGCCCTCTAAACCTTTCCTGCCTCCTTTCTTGTATCCCCCTCTCCCTCCACCCCTCTCCCTTCCCGTTCTCCCTCTCCCTCTCCCTTTCCCCTACCTTTCTCGGCCCGCCCCCCCCCCCCCCCCCGCCTTCCCTCCAGTCATGGCTGGGTCAGCCCAGTGCAGACCGACAGACAGGAAGAGAGGTCCTGGCTCTCCAGTGTTATGACAGCCTGTCCAAGAGCATTCAGCTAACTATAGGCCAGCTCCTCTCTCTCTCTCTCTCTCCTTCTCTCACACACACACACACACACACACACACACACACACACACACACACACACACATAGTCTCTCTATCCGTCTGCTTCCCTCCCTCTCTCTCTGTACCCACTTCACTCCTCCTCTCCTGGATCTGTCTATCTATCTCTGTACCCACTTCACTCCTCCTCTCCTGGATCTGTCTATCTATCTCTGTACCCACCTCACTTCTCCTCCCTTCCTTTGTGCATACGTCTCCAAGTCTAATTTCCCTTGTCTCCGTCTTCCTCCTCCATCAGCAGGCCTGCCCTCCTTTCCTCTCTCTCGCTCGCTCTTCATCTCTCTCTCTCTCTCTCTCTCTCTCTCTCTCTCTCTCTCTCTCTCTCTCTCTCTCTCTCTCCCTCTCTCTCTCTCTCCCTCTCTCTCTCTCTCTCTCTTTCTCCCT
>CM030188.1:10016909-10019409 GCA_017639675.1 Aplochiton taeniatus | reverse complement strand
CCATTATCTAACTACAGCCTCAATACCCCTACATTATCTAACTACAGCCTCAATACCCCTACATTATCTAACTACAGCATCAATACCCCCTACATTATCTAACTACAGCATCAATACCCCCTCCATTATCTAACTACAGCCTCAATACCCCTACATTATCTAACTACAGCATCAATACCCCTACATTATCTAACTACAGCATCAATACCCCCTCCATTATCTAACTACAGCATCAATACCCCCTCCATTATCTAACTACAGCCTCAATACCCCCTACATTATCTAACTACAGCATCAATACCCCTACATTATCTAACTAGAGCCTCAATACCCCTACATTATCTAACTACAGCACCAATACCCCCCTACATTATCTAACTACAGCATCAATACCCCCTACATTATCTAACTACAGCATCAATACCCCTACATTATCTAACTACAGCCTCAATACCCCCTACATTATCTAACTACAGCATCAATACCCCTACATTATCTAACTACAGCATCAATACCCCCTACATTATCTAACTACAGCCTCAATACCCCCTACATTCTCTAACTACAGCATCAATACCCCCTACATTATCTAACTACAGCACCAATACCCCCCTACATTATCTAACTACAGCACCAGTACCCCCCTACATTATCTAACTACAGCATCAATACCCCCTACATTATCTAACTACAGCCTCAATACCCCTACATTCTCTAACTACACCATCAATACCCCCTACATCCTCTAACTACACCATCAATACCCCCTACATTCTCTAACTACACCATCAATACCCCCTACATTATCTAACTACAGCATCAATACCCCCTACATTATCTAACTACACCATCAATACCCCCCTACATTATCTAACTACACCATCAATACCCCCCTACATTATCCATCTACTGCGTCTTCCTGTGCAGGGGGGAGGCAGTTTGGATGTCCTTAGGGGAAACATTGTGAAGTCCCAGGTAATATCTAATAGTGGAAATGACATGGATTAGCTGTCGGGGGGCGCGCCATGTCAGTCGGGTCCCTGGCAGGCGGCTGTGATGAGCGGGTCTTTGGCGTGGCCCGTCGTGCTGCCTCTGGAGGAGGAAGCGCTTTGGAGGCTCTGACGGTGGAGCGCTGAAAACAAACAGTGTCTGCTGGAACAGTGTGTTCAGACGGCACGTCTTTCAGCTGTGAGGGTTAGCCCACGCGCTCCTCCACATCCTCGCTCTCCACTCTCTGTAGCGCACACACACACTCACACACACAAACACACACTCACACACACAAACACACACACACACACACACACACACACACTCACACACACACACACACACACAAACACACACACACACACACACACATATAGACACACAGAGAAAGAGACAGTGGGTGGGGCCACCGTCTGTGAAGTGTGTGTGTGCTGTAGTCTCGCAGTGTTCAGAGCGCCTTGACCTTGGCAGGGTAGCGTGTAACGAGTTAGCAAACTTGACTACTCTCTCATCTGACTTTTCTCCTGAGCCTCCCCTCCTCTCCTCTCCTCTCCTCTCCTCTCCTCTCCTCTCCTCTCCTCTCCTCTCCTCTCCCCTCCTCTCCCCTCCCCTCCTCTCCTCTCCTCTCCTCTCCTCTCCTCTCCTCTCCTCTCCTCTCCTCTCCTCTCCTCTCCTCTCCTCTCCCCTCCTCTCCTCTCCTCTCCTCTCCTCTCCTCTCCTCTCCTCTCCTCTTCTCATTAGCTCCCTGCCTCGTCTGCCTGTCATGCGGCTCTCCTTGCCCTCCCTCCCCCCCTCTCCCTGGGATACTTACTCACCCTCGTCGTAGACAAAATGGCAGGCTCCCCTTCCCCTCTGCCAGCCGCCGACAAGGGAGGAGTCGACGAAAGCAATTAGCACATTTATTATTAAGCGCGCCCCGTGATGGCGTGTCACTTCAGCTTAAGTCTATCTAGCGCCCATTCTGGGATGTGTGACGCGGGGTCATGAGGGTCATGTCAGCACATACGTGCGTGTCGTGTGTGTGTACGTGCGTGTGTGTGGGTGTACGTGTGTACGTGTGGGGGTGTTGAACGAAGGGCCGTCCGCTCCAAGGGCACGTTTAGACAGGCCTCCTCCTGGTTCTCGTGGGGTGGACCTTGGAAGGGAGGCTTGGCGCTCGCTGGCGGACGTTTCACCGCCGACCCCTCCCCCACACGCACACCCACGGCGCCCAGGGTTTCCTCCTCGTCTGTCGGGGCGTTGACGTGCCGTCCTCTCCCCCTCGGCCGGCTCCACCCCGCCTCACACCGCCCCTACCGGGCCCCCAGGGAGCCCCTGCAGGCCAATCCATGGCGGGGATGTCCCTGGCCTGCGTCGAGCCACGAATCAGGAAGCCTGGTCGCCGGGCGAGGGGCCGGGGGAGGACGTGGGCCGGGCGGCCATCTTGCCGCTCTCAGCAGCCTGTCCTCCACGTTTCCTTCCTCGGCCCTGAGGCCAGCCCCTGATACAACAGGCCGGGGGGCTGTCGCTC
>CM030188.1:9969409-10006909 GCA_017639675.1 Aplochiton taeniatus | reverse complement strand
ATAAGTGACACCTTCGCTTTACATTATACAGTACATTCCAAACAGGCTTCTATTTTTCTTTTAGAAACACATATGAAGACGTCTGACTCTGATTGGTCGCCTGGTTCGTTGTCTCCTGAAGCAATCACTAAGGTGCATTAGCACCTACCAGGCGAACGTGTGAGAGGGAGGGTGTGAACCAATCACTAAGGTGCATTAGCGTGTGAGAGGGAGGGTGTAGCGTTTCCCGAGCCCAGTGAGTTTAGATCACAGAACACATGAATGGTTTGGTAGCATTGCTGCGTGCTGCTGTCGCCATAGGCCTTTCGAATGAATAGGTCTGCGTGTGTATTGTCTGTCCAGTGATGTTTAGTGAGGGTACGGTGAAGCCATTAAAGAAGTGAGTCTACGGCAACACCTTGAAACAAGTAGTGGTAGTACGGTAGTAGGGGAGACACACGGTATACTTGTGTCCAGGCTCCACTGCACCACTGACATGGACCAATCACATGCAGCACCACGCTCGTCCAGAAGTCAGCCCTGGCTCTTTGCAGGAGGCCGAGAAGCCCATCACATGTTGGACATTCTGTCAGTAGCCTTCTGAACAAACACGCGCACAAACACACATAGACGTGCATATAGCTACAGACACCACAACCCCCCCCCCCCCCACACACACACACACACACACACACACACACACACATACCCCACAAACACACATAGACACGCACATAGCTGCAGCCCCCCCCCCCCCCCCCACACACACACACACACACACACTCACACACACACACAGACACGCACACACACACAGACACACGCATAGCTACACACACCTCACAAACACACACGCACATCACACCCACAAGCTCAGCAGATTCATCGGTGCATAGGCCCTTATCTGACAGAAATAGTGAAATATTCTCATCGCTCAGCATAACTGCCACTGTCATTCCGCTAATGAAATGCATTTTGTCATTTGCATATTTTAATTACACTGCCACAGAGAGGTGGGCAGGGGGGAGATCAAGAGATTCCACCCTTAGAAACACGTGGCAGAGAGGGAAACACTTTGGTTGCTCCAAATTCTTTGGAATTTCAAAAGCACTTGATTGCACGCTGCTACAGTAGTTCCTTGTTAGCCACTCTAACTAGCCACACAAAGTATTTACAAAAGAAACCAAACTCCTGGGTGGGCAAAACCAAAAGAAACCAAAACACTGGACAACCAAAACCAAACCAAAGCAAAAGCAGAGTCACTCACAGGGGGAGACGGCCAACACATTTTTGGTGTGCATTTGAATGTTTGTGTGTGTGTGTGTGTGTGTGTATGTGTGTGTACACAGAGAAAATGACTAGAGTGAGTTCACTCCAACGACATAGTAAGTACTGATTAGTTGACAAGGTTGACACCAGTATAAAGGTCTAAACCACGTGGAATCACTTCATTGGTCAACACATTTGTTCTTCCTGGTCTTCAAACAGACACGAATACTTTATTAAGGACACAAATAAAGACACATTTTCATTGATTGTGTTATGTCTTTGAACACAAAGACTAGTCTTCACTGTCTCGGAGAAGCACATGTTATTGTTTGGTGACCTAGCCTTCACTGTGACCGTTCCTTCTCATCTGAACAACAACTCAGTCCGGAACATTCCCTAGGATGCCCAAAATTGGCCATTACATTCCCAAACATTACGATCAGGACACGCCGGCTGTTTTTGTCTAAAGAGAGCCTCTCTCTCTCACTGTCTCCATTCTGTATCTCTCTGTCTCTCTCTCTCTCTCTCTCTCTCTCTCTCTCTCTCTCTCTCTCTCTCTCTCTCTCTCACTGTCTCCATTCTGTATCTCTCTGTCTGTCTGTCTGTCTGTCTGTCTGTCTGTCTGTCTGTCTCTCTCTCTCTCTCTCTCTCTCTCTCTCTCTCTTTCTCTCACTGTCTCCTTTCTGTATCTCTCTGTCTCTCTCTCTCTCTCTCTCTCTCACTGTCTCCATTCTGTATCTCTCTGTCTCTCTCTCTCTCTCTCTCTCACTGTCTCCATTCTGTCTCTCTCTCTCTCTCTCTCACTGTCTCCATTCTGTATCTCTCTGTCTCTCTCTCTCTCTCTCTCTCTCTCTCTCTCTCTCACTGTCTCCATTCTGTATCTCTCTCTCTCTCTCTCTCTCTCTCTCTCTCTCTCTCTCTCTCTCTCTCTCTCTCTCTCTCTCTCTTTCTCTCTCTATCTCTCACTTTCTCCATTCTGTATCTCTCTGTCTCTCTCTCTCTCTCTGTCTCTCTCTCTCTCTCTCTCTCTCTCTCTCTCTCTCTCTCTCTCTCTCTCTCTCTCTCTCTCTCTCTCTCTCTCTCTGTCTCTGTCTATTGTCCTCATTACCCCTCCATCCATTTGTTTTGCCATTTCTCTGCTGTGTTTTAAACATTTGAAGCGGCACACAGCTGTTTGCGGAGGGCAGATTAGGTCTAATTTTCCGCTTGTTTGTTTTCTGTTTGTTGTTGTCCCCTATTCCTCCGTTCCTGCGTTGTTGCTGAGTAGTTGTTGTTTTTTTGCAGTGTGTTTCGGTACATGCAACCGTCTTTGACAACATGAAGCTCATAAATATGACACAGGCACACACACACACACACACATAAACACACACACGGCAGTGGAACCAATAGGCCTGTGGGTTAACAGCACACACACACACACACACACACACACACACACACACGTGTAACATACAAGTGATCCTGTCTAAACTCTCCTCCTGGTACCTCCATTACACCCTCCATTACCTTTAGACTGGCTGGAGGCTGATGGAGCGCCGAGAAGGAGGGAAGACGAGGCGGGGGGAGCAGGAAGGAAGGGAACGGAGGAGGGGGAGAAAAGAAAGAGGGAGGAAGGGAATGGGAGAGGGGGAGAAAGGAGGGAGGGAGGACAGAGGAGAGGGAGGAAGGAGGGAGGGAGGGAGAAGGCAGCCATTCAAGGAACCTCTTTGTTTTTCTCCTTGAGGGAAAACCCTATCCACCTCAATATCAACTTCCTCTCTCTCCATCATGCATACACACACACACACACACACACTCACACCCTTGGGCCTTGGCAATGGCATGTGAGTTTGTGTGTGTGCGTGTGTGTGTGTGTTTGTGTGTCCCAGACCATGTTCCTCAGTGAGCTATGGTGTCCTTCGGGCTGTAAAAGTATTCACAGTGTAGCCCGGTGTGATGGATGGACACACACCTGCACTCTGTAAAGAGCCTTGTAAAGCAGAGAGGTGAGAGCCTCACTCCCCAATGGCGAAGCCACGCGTCAACACACAAACACACACACACAAACCGACACTTACACACACCTACACGCACAGTCACCAACACATACACACAACTACACACACACTTACCAATACATACACACACACACTCACCAACACATATACACACACACATACAACCACACACACGTTATCCCCTTGCGTGTCAGTTCTGTGAGCGTGTGCCACTGTGACTCTCTGCTTCGTCCAGTCTGTCACCCTCTCTCTTCTTTCTTCACTCTCCCTCTACATCTCTCCCTCCCTCTCTCTCTTTCCCTCTTCCTCCCTCTCTCTTTCCCTCTTCCTCCCTCTCTCTCTCTCTCTCTCTCTCTCTCTCTCTCTCTCTCTCTCTCTCTCTCTCTCTCATCTTTATTCCCTCTCTGACTTGCTCTGTTCCTCACCCTTTCCCATCCTCTCTCCCTCCCTCTCTCCCCCTCCTCTTTCGTTCTGCCTTCCGGTGTGTGTGTGTGTGTGTGTACGGCTCTCCACCCTGGCTGTTCGCGGCCCAGTTGGGAATCACCCTGATGAAAACCGGGAGCAATCAGCATGTTCTCACACACACCCTCACACATGAACACACACGCAGCAGCACACGCGCACACACACCCTTCTCTCCGTGGCACATGCGTGTTGTTGTAGCTAGCGGGAGAGCAGACGGTCGCTCCAGGGAAGTTCCCTCGCGAACAAACAGCCACGCTCAGCTGGGAGCTGGCCTGGTTTCAGTTCACACACACACACACACACACACACACACACACACACGTTTCAGCCCCCATCACACACGTCAGGCACACACCCAACACACGACGCTCAGCGCGTCAGAAGAGCAGAGAGAGAGAGGCTTTTTGAAAGATGGTTTGTTGACAGTCAGTCACTGAGCCCATGAGGCTTCACAGGTCGCTTCAACCCAACGCCAGGTCCAGTCCTCTGTGTGGGCCGTAGAGGAGAGAGGGAGGGAGGGAGGGAGGCAGAAGAAAAAGAAAAAAACGCCCGTCTCTGTGTGTGGGGCTAGGGGGGGGGGGGGGGGGGGCAAGGAGGTGGTGCACAACAATTAGCATGGTAAAGGACAGAGGAAACCTTTGGAAGAAGGGAACGGGGTAACGAAATGGATGAGAGAGAGGAGCGAGAGAGACAGGGAGGAGAAGTGACAAACAGAGAGACGGGGGGGGGGGGGGGGGGGGGGGTTCTGTTGTTGGCAGCCATGAGGCTCCCTTCTGTTGGGCTGTTTATTCAAATCTCAACTGTTGTTTTTCACACAGTCAACTGATGCTGTTCGGGCCACACACACACACACACACACACACACACACACAGACACTCACTCAAAGAGGGAGAGATTAAGGAGAGAGGAGGCAAATCTACAAACGCTCGCACACACACGCACAAAAAGTTGGCTGGAACGATCCAAGACACACACAAACACCCACACACAGACACAGGCGCCAGCGAGACGTCCAACCCAGGACAGCCCCCAAATTCCAAATGAAGCCGGGCTTCAACCGAGAGGACAGCTGGAGGCGGAGCCTGCACAGATTAACCAATTAGAACGTTAGCAGGTAGCTAGGCTCCGCTTCAAAACAGAGACGGGGAGAAGAGGAGGAGGAATAAGCAGGCCCTCCTTCTCTCTTCCTTCGCTAAATGGTGTGAGCCTGTGTGTGTGTGTGTGTGTGTGTGTGTGTGTGTGTGTGTGTGTGTTTTGACAACGTCAAAACAGTCCATATTAATGAACATGCTGTATGAATGTGTAGATCATCAGCATAGCACAGTGAGTATTCTCTCTCTCTCTCTCTCTCTCTCTCTCTCTCTCTCTCTCTCTCTCTCTCTCTCTCTCTCTCTCTCTGTCTGTTGTCAGCAGGGTATCCCTGTCTGGAGAGGGGGGAGCGGTCACGCTGAGCGGCGTCACCTGGGGAAAAAAACACAGGCCAGCTGTGACAGACACCCTGTATTTGTGTGGAGTGTGTGTGTGCGCCTATCAGGAGTACATCCCATACTAACCATGTTGTCGTATAGACACACGTAATGTGGGTTGCACAGCTTCCCTCCATCCTCCAGGAGGTGTGATCCCGCCGAAATTAACAACGTTGTTTCGAGTGTGGTGCAGAAGCATGGGAGTGTGTTGAGCCTCAGTGTGTGTGTGGGGGGGGGGGTTGACACGTTGGAAGTGAGGTGCCCATCCATTATTCAGCAGCATCCCGGGCACTGCCAGCTGTCTCTACCCCACCGTCTATCCTGTCCCCAGCCCCCCCCCCCCCCCCCATCCACCCCCCCCCCCCCCCCCCATCCACCACCCCGCCGCCAGCTTCCATAGCCCTCTCTGTGGGGGTACCAACCTGGATGCCAGCCGCAGTACCAGCGCCTCGTTCTCCATTCAAACCAGGCGCCGGGGATAAAGAGAAACATGAAAGCAGGCTGGTCTGTTCCCTCAGTGTAGTTCGTGTGTGGTGCTGATGCAGTGTATGGACACTCAAAGACCCAGAATCCCCTTTTGTGTGCGCCAGAAGAAGAAAAAACGTTCGGCTTTCTGTGGTTCAGTCCATTTTTTTTCTTCTTTTTTGTGGGTGTAAGGTTTCAAGGGGAATGGTGTCCGTTTAGCGGACCTTTGTGTTGGTGTGTATTTGGTGTGTAGTTGGTGTGTGTGTGTGTGTCTCTCTGACACAGAGAGATTAGCAGCATGCATTAGCACGTGTCTGGATGGATTCATGTGGGTTTGTGTTCCCTTCCCTCTCCTTATCTCTCTCACTCTGTGCATTTCTGTGGCGGTGTTGAGGTTGTTGTGTGTGGTGTATGTGTGCGTGTGTGTGTGTGTGTGCTTGTGCGTGTGTGTGTGTACATGATTGTGTTGTGTACTGTGTTAGTCTTCTCTGTAGTGTCAGGCTTTGATCAGCATCCTCGTGTGTCAGTGTGTGTGTGTGTGTGTGTGTGTGTGTGTGTGTGTGTGTGTGTGTGTGTGTGTGTGTGTGTGCGCGCGCGTGTGCGGTGTGCGCGTGTGTGTGAAAGCCATCCCCTGGTGTCTTGGAGGCAGATGAAACACTGCGCCTCTATCCGGGTCTCACAGAACACCCAGTATCCTCCTAACCTCCCTCCCTTCCCTCCCTCCGTTTCTCTCGTCGCCCCCCCCCCCCCCCCCCCCCCCCCCCCCCCCCCACCTCTCCTCCCACTCTCTCTCTCTCTCTCTCTCTCTCTCTCTCTCTCTCTCTCTCTCTCTCTCCCCCCACCCAGAAATTCTTCCTTTCCACAGCCCTTTTTAAAGGCTATTCACATGACGGCTCCCTCTCATCTCACACGGGTTCGTTCCGTCCTGATCAGAATGAATCAGACCCTCCATTTGTGCTTGTCTTTACAGTAAATGGATGCCGTGTGTGTGTGTGTGTGTGTGTGCGTGCGTGCGTGTGTGTCTGTGTGTGCGTGCGCGTGTGCGTGTGTTCCTTATATCAATGTGTGTGTGTGTGTGTGTGTGTGTGTGTGTGTGTGTGTGTGTGCATGCGTGTGTGTGTGTGTCTGTGTGTGGCGGTTACTGAGTCCGAGTCCTATTTATTTTCATAAATAGTCTAGCGTGATGCATCCGGCCTCAATCCTACCTCTGCTTCTACGGATGACGAATCTACAATCTTCGATCTTAAATCAAAGTGTGCTTGGACGTTAGCTGTACCAGCCTTGTGACAGTATTTTCTTCTCCTCTTTTTTTTTTCTCGCTCGCTGTCGATAGTTTGCGTCCGCCCTGTTCCCCCCCTCCCCCCTCTCTCTCTCTGGGCAGGGGTTTTCCTCTAAATGGAGAAAAAGAATCTCGCTGTTTGTGAAGACTCCCTCTCTTCTCTCTCTCTCTCTCTCTCTCTCTCTCTCTCTCTCTCTCTCTCTCTCTCTCTCTCTCTCTCTCTGTCTCTCTCTCTCTCTCTCTCTCTCCTTCCCTCCGGTCTTTCCCATGTGGGCAATGCATCTCATTCTCACGCTGATTTTGCACTGCGGCTCTGGAATGACCGCCTGGCTGACAATACAAAGTGGATGACTCTCCATTGATTTGTCTTCCTTCCCTTCCTGGGTTCCTGCCTCTCTCTCTCCCTTTCTCTCTCTGCCCTCCCACCATTCCTTCTCTCCCTTTCCACTCTGTCGTTCCCTCCTCCCTTCCTCCCTCCTTTGTGTCCACTGGCTTCCTGGATTACCCCTGACTCCTTTATTCTGTTTGTGTGCCCTTCTCTCCCTCCGTCCCTCCTTCCTTCCTTCCTTCCATTAACCCTCCCTTCCTCCCCCCTTCCCTCCCTCCCTACCACAGGTTTCCTGAGCACGGGGGACCAGTCGGCCAAGGGGAACTATGGGCTGCTGGACCAGATCCAGGCGCTGCGCTGGCTCAACGAGAACATCGGCCACTTCGGTGGCGACCCGGAGCGCATCACCGTGTTCGGCTCCGGGGCGGGAGCCTCCTGCGTCAACCTCCTCATCCTGTCGCACCACTCCGAGGGTACGCGCTGCTCACACACACGCACACACACACACACACAGACCAGCACTCACACACACACACTAACACGCATGCAGTTCACACAGCAAATGAAACAGTGTCTTGGTAGCAATGACTGCAGTGTATGTGTATTTGCGTATACTCTCAGGTCCGGTGAGTTTATAGAAAAAGAGACAGGATGTTAGGAGACAAAGAGTGGAGGGATCCACACATAGATCCAAGGTGACCACCCTATCTGTGTGCCAGGCCCCCTCCCCCGCCCCCGCCCGCCCCTAAGGGTAGGGGGTAAGTGGATGACCCCCCCTCTCGTCCTCCGGGAATGGAGCTCCACCTCCAGCACCTTCTCTGTGGATGTCAGAGCTCCGGTCTCTCCCTCAGGATCAATGGGCCCGCAGGAGGCCAGCGTGCGGGCCTTTGATCACAGGGATTCTCCCTGCCGCACTCTGACCCCTCCCTCACAACTGCCTCTGTTCTCTCCAGTGGGGGCTTACACATGCCCACACACACACACACACACACACACACGCTACACACACACACACAGCACAAATGACAGATGAAAGGAGTGATTAGAGACAGCATGTTCGCTGACCCTATACAAGTGTTCCCTATCATCATTTTGGGTGCGGAGATCAAACAGACCGCCATGCCATATCGGACTTGTATGTTTACGGTTTGAGTGTGAGTGTGTGTGTGTGTGTGTGTGTGTGTGTGTGTGTGGGGGGGGGGTTCTTTACACCTCCTTCCATCCTCCATGACCTCACTCTTTCATCTCGTATCTTTTCATGGACGTCATTACCGTGGGACAGTGTCGACGCGCTCTGCCAGCGTACGCCTCTGCCTCTGTGTGTGTGTGTGTGTGTGTGTGCCTCCCTCAACACTCTCTGTCTGCCTTGCCTGTCACTCAGCGCCATGTCGACCCATATTAACCCCTCCGTCTCCCCCCCCCCCTCCCCCCTCCCTGTCTCATCCCTCTCATCCTTCTCTCCGCCTGTCTTTCGTCCTTTCATCTTCATCATCGGCAGACGCCTCGTCCCTCACCCCCACCCCCCCGTCGCCTCCAGGCGTGAGATGTCGTCAGGTAAGGAACGGCGCCCCGATCCCCTCGAAGGGGGCGCCTCGTAAATCAGCTCTGACGTCAGGCACACACACACACCCCACCCCTGAGGGATGGGAGGCAGGGAGAGAGGGAAGGGAAGGAGAGGAGAGGAGAGGAGAGGAGAGGAGAGGAGAGGAGAGGAGAGGAGAGGAGAGGAGAGGAGAGGAGAGGAGAGGAGAGGAGAGGAGAGGAGAGGAGAGGAGAGGGGGGAGGGAGGGGAGAGGAGAGGGGGGGAAGGAGAGAGTAAAGATGAGTTCTTGGGTTACTAGCAGAGGCGAGGGGGAATGATGTGTACCGCACGACGGACATGAGGAGTTAGGAAAATAAAACTGAAACGGTATTTGGATTCATCACATTCCATTTAGTCCGGATAGACTTTTTTGCTTCGGCATCTCACTCATACTCTTTAACGCTCTCTCTCTCTCTCTCTCTCTCTCTCTCTCTCTCTCTCTCTCTCTCTCTCTCTCTCTCTCTCTCTCTCTCTCTCTCACCTAGGTTTAGATTTTGTTCGTGTAAACTGTTCCACCATACAGTAGTCATGGGATAGAGTCTTGGCATAGAGGGGCTCAATAATGAACCAGTCAGACTGCAGGGGAGAGGGCAGAGTGGAGAAGGAGTGAAGAGCAAAGAGAGGCGTAGAGTTAGGAGGACTGCAGCAGGCTCTTAACGAGACCATTTCTCACACACACTCACACACACTGACACACACACACACACACACACACACACATACACACATACACGCAGAGAAAGAAAGAGGGAGAAGTTTGAGGCGAGCAGAATTGGGACATGATTCTTTTTCGACCAGAGGAGCCAGAGGCCGCTCTGAGCAGAGCCCGAACCCCACCTAACGATGATGCTGTCTGGCACCGTTTGGGTCGGACACTCCCCTCATCCTCCACCCAGCTCTCCCTGTTCCCAGAGAAATGAATAAGAGGCAGAGGGAAACACCGGCAGGAGCAGTGGGAGAGGTTATAACCTCCCCCAGTAGGCCGCAGCTGTTACAGAGACCACTGGCTCACTGGTGGCAGAGATAGGGTTCCTGTTAACAGGAGAAATGGATTTGAAATGAACCTCAAACAGGAAATGATAGCCACCGAAGCCCTGACTCTCCCCCATCAACACAGAATCACACCTACACAGCCCCCCACCCACCCCCTCCCCTGTCTTTTGAAGTGCGATCTCTTACACCCCTCCCCATCCCGTCCATAGGCTTGTTCCAGAGGGCCATCGCCCAGAGTGGCTCGGCCATCTCCAGCTGGTCGGTCAACTACCAGCCCCTGAAGTACACCAAGATCCTGGCCCGCAAGGTGGGCTGCACCTACACGGAGACGGCCGACCTGGTGGACTGCCTGCGCCGCAAGAACATCCGCGAGCTGGTGGACCAGGACATCCAGCCGGCCCGCTACCACATCGCCTTCGGCCCCGTGGTGGACGGAGACGTGGTGCCGGACGACCCGGAGATCCTCATGCAGCAGGTCGGTTCTGGGCGGGGTACCGGGGGGGGGGGGGGGGGGGGGTGTCAATGAATTGTGTTATTTCATGGGACTTGAATCTAGGGGTGTGATCATGAACGACAATTTGGTAACAACTAAACGGTGTGCTCTGTGTTGGTCTGTGGCGAGGACGTCGAACTGCCTCCCCTCTGCTCAACCTGCATGTCTCCGTGTCGCCCACCAGGGGGAGTTCCTGAACTACGACATCCTGATCGGCGTGAACCAGGGGGAGGGCCTCAAGTTTGTGGACGACAGCGAGGACAACGACGGCATCTCGGCCGCCGCCTTCGACTACACCATCTCCAACTTTGTGGACAACCTATACGGCTACCCCGAGGGTGAGGCGTTTGAGTGTGTGTGTGTGTGTGTGTGTGTGTGTGTGTGTGAGAGAGAGGCTCGACTGTGTCATTTTTACGTAGACGCAGCAGAAAAGATATATGCACTCCCTGCACCGTATCTGCCACCAAATACCATATCTTCTGTTACACTTGGATGGTTCTGTTTATCAGTAAATAAGCCCCCCTCTGATGGGGCTATGGTTGCATGAAGCCCCCTGGTGTAGTGGGGGGCTATGGTTGGTGTATGAGAGAGCCCCCTGGTGTAGTGTGGGGCTATGGTTGGTGTATGAGAGAGCTCCCTGGTGTAGTTGGGGGCTATGGTTGGTGTATGAGAGAGCTCCCTGGTGTAGTGGGGGGCTATGGTTGGTGTATGAGAGAGCTCCCTGGTGTAGTGGGGGGCTATGGTTGGTGTATGAGAGAGCTCCCTGGTGTAGTGTGGGGCTATGGTTGGTGTATGAGAGAGCCCCCTGGTGTAGTGTGGGGCTATGGTTGGTGTATGAGAGAGCTCCCTGGTGTAGTTGGGGGCTATGGTTGGTGTATGAGAGAGCTCCCTGGTGTAGTGGGGGGCTATGGTTGGTGTATGAGAGAGCCCCCTGGTGTAGTGTGGGGCTATGGTTGGTGTATGAGAGAGCTCCCTGGTGTAGTGGGGGGCTATGGTTGGTGTATGAGAGAGCCCCCTGGTGTAGTGGGGGGCTATGGTTGGTGTATGAGAGAGCCCCCTGGTGTAGTGTGGGGCTATGGTTGGTGTATGAGAGAGCTCCCTGGTGTAGTGGGGGGCTATGGTTGGTGTATGAGAGAGCTCCCTGGGGGTCCACTATCCCCAACGTATTTCCATCTTCCTCACTCGCCCCCTCGTTCTGTTTCCTCTGGCGTTCCCCCTCTCTTTCCTTTTTCCCTCTCTCTCTCTCTCTCTCTCTCTCTCTCTCTCTCTCTCTCTCTCTCTCTCTCTCTCTCTCCAGGTAAGGACATCCTGCGGGAGACCATCAAGTTCATGTACACGGACTGGGCGGACCGGGACAACGGCGACATGCGGCGCAAGACGCTGCTGGCGCTGTTCACCGACCACCAGTGGGTGGCGCCGGCGGTGGCCACGGCCAAGCTGCACGCCGAGTTCCAGTCGCCCGTCTACTTCTACACCTTCCACCACCACTGCCAGACGGAGGCGCGGCCCGAGTGGGCGGACGCGGCGCACGGCGACGAGATCCCCTACGTGTTCGGCGTGCCCATGGTGGGCGCCACCGACCTGTTCCCCTGCAACTTCTCCAAGAACGACGTGATGCTCAGCGCCGTGGTCATGACCTACTGGACCAACTTCGCCAAGACCGGGTAGGTGGAGGGCGCAACGCTACACACCGGGGTGGGGGGGGGGGGGGGGGGGGGGGTTTACGTCTCTTTTCATAATATAGTGCTTCAGTAAGTAGTGCTTCATTATGTTCTTTCAAAAATGTGGTGATTATATTTTTTGTAATAGGCTTGTTTTATTGACGCCGTACCTTATGATATGTTTTGATTTCTGCCGTTTCTTATTTACTATTCTCTTCATATTGTGTGTGCTGTGTGTGTGTGTGTGTGTGTGTGTGTTGTGTGTATTCAGAGACCCCAACCTGCCTGTCCCCCAGGACACCAAGTTCATCCACACCAAGCCCAACCGCTTCGAGGAGGTCATCTGGACCAAGTTCAACTCCAAGGACAAGCAGTACCTCCACATCGGCCTGAAGCCCCGCGTGCGCGACAACTACCGGGCCAACAAGGTGGCCTTCTGGCTGGAGCTGGTGCCCCACCTCCACAGCCTCCACGAGGAGCTGCTCATCTCCACCACCACCCGCCTGCCGCCCGGCCCCGGGGGCCCCGGCACCCCCCGCCCTCCCCGCCCCCGCACCACCCGCCACCCCTACACCACCTACCCCCCCGAGTCGGACCCCGACGGCTCGGAGCGGCCCGTGCCCGTGCTGTTCCCGGGCGACACGCGGGACTACTCCACGGAGCTGAGCGTGACGGTGGCGGTGGGCGCCTCGCTCCTCTTCCTCAACATCCTGGCGTTCGCCGCGCTCTACTACAAGCGGGACAAGCGGCACGAGCTGCGGCGCCACCGCCTCTCTCCGCAGCGCGGCGGGCCGGCCAACGACCTGGCGCACAGCCAGGAGGAGGAGATCATGTCGCTGCAGATGAAGCACTCGGAGCACGACGCCCACCACGACATGGAGCCGCTGCGGCCCCACGACGTCCTGCGGCCCGCCTGCCCGCCCGACTACACGCTGGCGCTGCGGCGGGCGCCCGACGACGTGCCCCTCATGACGCCCAACACCATCACCATGATCCCCAGCACCATCACCGGCATGCAGCCCCTCCACGCCTTCAACACCTACCCCAGCGCCGGCCACAACAACACCCTGCCGCACCCCCACTCCACCACCCGCGTATAGTAGGGACCCGCCCCTGCAGCGCCCCCTAGGGACAGGCGGGGTCTGGGTCTGGAGGCCCCCGGGCCTTTTGTCTCGTGCTCTCTTGTTTTTCTCGCGGGAAAAAGACAGGTGTTGCAGCCGCATTAAACAGCCGCCCCCCCCCCCCCCCCCCCCCCCCCCCCCCCTCTGTGGGACGTGCGGTGGTGCAACAGAACTAGAATTCAGCAGGGTGTCTTTTGGGGGGGTGGGGGGATAGATAGGGGAGTTGTTATAGATAGTTCATGGAAACTCTTTTGAGTGGGTCTCCTGTTCTCTGAATCAGGGGGCAGCCTCTCACACCGACCCAGGGGCCAGTGACCTGCCCCCCCGTGAGAACGTTCCCCCAGCCTCTCCTCTCTTTCCTGTGTCCCAACCTCGATGTCCAGTGTGTTTCTAGTTCCTTCTGCTTTCTGCAAACTCCCCACGGTGTCCAATCCCAGAACTTTCCTCACGAGAGATTCATAAACTTGACCCCCCCCCCCCTCCCCACCCCACCCCCCAGAAGTATAGAAGAACATACAGTACAGGCATATTTAATAACCATGACAACGTTGCTATGGGATACTTTGATTCTACCAGCATTCTCGGTGCCAAGTATGTAATACTGTGTTGTAGTCCCGTACAGGGACGTGTTCTAGAATGTTCTGTCCTGTCCACAACAGAACAACTGTGTACTTTCATGAAAAGTGCCAAACTGGCCTTTTTTTGTGCTTTTTCTTTTACACTCTTTCTTTCCAAACGCTTGTTTGACTGTCGGTTATTTTTGTGAATATTTCCGTTGAAAATATAGATATATAGAAATATTATATATAGTTATATATAAGTGTGTACAAAGGAGAAAGTATATTAATGTTTTTTTTTCTCAGTGGGGATCTATGCATGAATTATTTTTAAAGATGATAATGATGAGAGTTAAATGACACAGGACAGTCAATGTACACATGCACGTTTTCCCCAACTGATTTCCAATTCCAAGATTGAACAATTTCAATCATCCGCATCAGATATTTTCTCCCCCCGTTTTTCCTCAAAAGACAGCGGAATGAGATTCAGACCACAATGGCCCATCGCAATCTTATCTTTTATGATTTATGAAAGTGTAACCCTGTTGATGGCAATCTTATCTTTTATGATTTATGAAAGTGTGTAACCCTGTTGATGGGGCACACAGGAACAGCGACTGGGATCACCGCCATCCTTCCCGCTTCGTTATTGCGAACTATCTCTTGCTCCATTTGGACATCCTCTATCTCTCTCTTTCTCGTTCTCTCTTTATCTCCCTTCCACCCCTCCTCTCGTTCCGTCTCTTTATCTCCCTTCCACCCCTCCTCTCGTTCCGTCTCTTTATCTCCCTTCCACCCCTCCTCTCGTTCCGTCTTTCCCCAGTCTTCACACACCCCCTCAATGACCCCCCCCCCCCGCCTGTCACAGAGTCCTTGACGACAGGAACAATGGGAGGTGGCTCAGGCCGGAACGTTTTTCACTGGGGGTCCGCGGCCTGGGCTGGCGTTCCAACCCAATCAGCGGCAGTGCCAGATGAATTGAGTTTGCCCTCATTTTCCCACATCTGAGTCGGGAATGCAGAAGATGGAGAAACTGGAGCGGCAGCGTTTCCCTCTCCCCACGCTCCCTCCTGCTCTCACCATACGTCTTCTTCTCTGCTTTCGGCAGCGCATGCATATTCCGTTTGATGAGCCACGGAGGGTGGCTGTGTGCAAATGTGTGTGTCTGTGTAAGCGCGCATGTGTGTGTGTGTGTGTGTGTGTGGGTGTGTGTGTGTGTGTGGGGGGGGGGGGGGGGGGGCTGGTGTTTGAGAGACATAAGGAGTAAGACACCATCATGTCAGTATTGCCTCAAAATAGGCATCGGAACGGCTAATTAGAGTGGTGTTGGAGAGAGAGAGAGAGAGAGAGAGAGAGAGAGGGGTGGGTAGCAGTAGACAGCCTGAGAGTTCCCTCGACATAACCAGCCCAGAGCCCTTGATCCAGTCGCGTACCCCAGGCGTCCCCTTCCCCCTCTAGCCCGTTGTCTCTGCCTATCTTTGTTCACGGGGCGATCTCTGGCGTCACTCTGGCGTGGTGTCCCCATGTGTGAGGCAGAGGGTCAGAGCAGCTGTCGCGCGAGCCCAGCCCCACTGTGTTCGACCGCCTACGACTTACAGTTCGCCAAACCATTGACTTTTAGTTAATGCCAACGCTGAGCAAACACAGCACACCAAGGGTGACCTGGTTAATTTAGGGCCATGGGTGGCTGGGTGAGGGGGGGTTAGGAGGGGTGGGGGGGCAGAACTAATCGATGAAGTGGAGGGGGGTTAGAATCCCCTGGACAGGGTAGTTGAGAAATCTACTGTGTTTATATGTTTTAGTTGGACCAATAACACAGGTATGTTATAGTAACAGTGCACTGGTAAGCCTCCTGCTCTCCCTTTTCATCTTTACCATGGCGAGTAGGAGGGTGCTGGGTAATATGTTAATTGCCTGACATGCTAAGCCACCCCCTTTGCTGAATTCCATTGCTATGTGCACTGCAGCCACGTCGATTAAATATTAGAGATTTTTGCAAACGGTAATGTCTTGCTTGTGTTTAGCTTTAGCTGTTTGTTTAGTTTCTATTTGATAATAGCCTGGAGCGGCTGTATGGACGAGAAGGGCTGGAAAGGGAGGTAGCTTGAGGAGGACGAAAGAGAAATGTGCAACATAAGTTCTCTCCGTGTGGAACTGTGAGGGTAATTGAATAAGTCTACAGCTTTCTACTTTCATGGAGAAACAGGTGGTACATTACGCCTGAATCAGAAAGACTTTGGGAAGGGAAAGCGGAAAGAAGAGACTCCCAGCCTTAAACAAAGCAAAGGAATTTGAATAAACCAGACCGACAAGGACACTCAAAGGCATGGACATCACGTCGTCAAGGACACAGTGTGTCCCGTACTGCCCTCATCAACCATTTTATACTGATACCTGTGAATAGGAGGGCAGTTTTAGGTCGCAAGGAAACTTCACAACAACAACAACAACAACACCTCCAGTGGGGAAGCGATGACGACAGCAAGCGATTTCTTTTGGACACTTGTTTTTCGTTGTCTGCTCCGTAGACTCCCAGTAGAGGGCGCCAGAGTCAGGGCTCAGAGCAACCTACCGACTCATGTTCAAACTGGCAATTGGGGAAGCATAGCACTGGGTGGAATTGGGAGCGACAGGCGTCAGTCAAAGAGAGGAGACAAACTGTACATTTTTATGTGTATTGAACAACCCAACGAAAAAATGTGTAAATATTATGTTTCTTGTTTGATTTTCAAGGGAATGAATGAAATACTTACTTTGTGACAACAGGAGACAACAGGTGCAAGTTCACACGTGGCCACCAGCTTGAAGTTCCATCCCCAAGTCAAAGCATTCTTATTGTGTTCTTAGCTTAACTCTGTCCATGGGTTGAGGAAGTTAGGGGCTTGGATCTGGTGGGTCCGTTTTATCAGTGCTTGTTAATGTATATCTTTACCAGCTAGAGGCATCCGCAACAAACAAAACAAAAAAAACGTTGTGCTTGTAGCATTACAATTCCATAACCAGTAAAAACGCACTGTAGCAAGAACCCATCTCCAACGCCTTTGGATTGAGAGAGAGAGAGAGAGAGAGGGGGGGGGTGGTTAAGGTTAGAAGAGCCCCCCGCAGTATGTAAACAGATAGGGGCCTGTCATCAGTGAGAAGGGATTCCCCGACACATCTTCTCATAAAGGAGACCCCCCCCCCCCCCCCTAAGCAGCCAGGGGATCGGCCGTTGTCTTTTCACCCCCCTCGTTTTGGAGAACGGAGTCTAACGGAGTCTAGCGGAGTCTAGCGGAGTCTAACGGAGTCTAGCGGAGTCTAGCGGAGTCTAACGGAGTCTAACGGAGTCTAGCGGAGTCTAGATACGCTCTCACAATGGTCTCCCTCACTGTAGCACTGTGTGTGTGTGTGTGTGTGTGTGTGTGTGTGTAGCCCCAGCAGTATGACAGGGATATAAGACAAGAGGGCTGTGAATACCTGAGCTGCCTCCTGTCCACACAGACCACAGTTACAGTGGACTGTCCCCTTCCCTGGGCTGTTGTCCCGAGCTCAAATTAGACCGTTTGTTCCAGGAAGTTGTAACATGTGTGTGTCTAGCATATATTGGAGTAGAGTCTGGGAGGATGGCTACCTTTACCTTTGCAGCATAAATGGTTAGACATTTGCAGAGCTTGCAGATTTGTGTAGAAAGCCTTTTCCTTTCCCCAGATGAAAGTGAAACCAATGACCTGGCAAAGAAATCCATATTGGATCTTTCAACATTAACATTACAAACCTTTGATTCATAGAGTAGCTGTGTTAAGCTTTGTAATGCAAGTTAGAATCTAACATTTAAAAAATGATTTATAATTTGAGACCGTATGAATCTATCACAGCCATACATTCAAAGTACATTTAGCGAAGTGATGTGCCGTGCCAAGTCAAAATGTAGCAAAGGGATTCATGTAACGTGTTGTGCATAGTTTGTTGCAAAGTCATTCAGTTTCCACCGTGTTTCTGGGACCGATCCAACTGGATGGCATATGGGTCTGGAAACACTGAAGCACACACCACTCATTCATAATACCTATAAATAGCAGACACATTAACCAACATCTTGAGCTGGGAATCTATTGGTCTGCATAGACAATTTGCACCTGTTGTCTTGTTTTAACATTCTTTGTGAATTCCGATACCCAGAACTTGAGGTGGAGAAAATGTTAAATAATGGAATTGAGAAAAAAAAACGAAAAAAGAAAATAAAAATAGATTATTATTAAAAAAATTATTAAGTCAAGCTATATAAATAAGGTGATGATATTTCTGTTTACTTTAGAAGTTATTACCCGCTGTATGCTGTGATTCTGATCTGGGAACATTAAAGACACTCATAGCCAACCTGGTGACTGTATATGTTTTTATTAAATGGGTAAGCATGTTGAAACATACATTAAACTGTCATGGTTTCACACTTATATTCTTTTATAGATGTTTCAAGGTAGTCGATAAAATGTTATGTTCATATGAGTATTCTCTTCAAAGATTAAGTTTAAACATATAGAACTGTTAAAAAAATCATTCACAATACAAGTATATATCAACAAATATAATCTCACAAACCAATGATAAATTATTGACGTAACATTGACGTTATATTTGAAGGACATTATAAAGCACATAAAGATGCCACATTGATTAACTATATAACATTGCAGAGATTTACTTTATACCAAAAGATTCTCTTAGGCTCTTTCCTGCATTTTTCTTTGTGATAGCTCTCCATGCTGGTGGAATAAGAGCAGGATTTGCATTATATTGACTGGCAAACTGTCTGTTGAATTTTACCATCACATATTTCCAGTAGTCGGAGGCTTCAATACTGGAATCTGCAGCAATCAACCAGTTTGGGAAAAAGTCACGGTAGTTTTTGTATGGGTGCCACTTATCCACTAATCTCCAAAGGGGGAACTGAAAAAGAGCTTCGCTATTCACAGAAGAACTGCAAATATCAGTAACCAATGTTTGAGAGTGGTGTTCTCTAACACTACCAAGTCCCTTTGGTCTGTGGACAGAGGCATGGTGTTCGGTGTGGGTCTCTCCCCCGGCTTCACAGGGTGTCATGCAAAATGGACAGTGCACCCCACAGCCAAAAACGCGTGTGAACAACTCGTTCTGTGGTTTTATTTTGAGATTTCGCAGTTTGTCCAGTACGTCCACGTCCTTTTTATATTTTTCCCTGAGTGACTGTCCCATGTCTTCGACAGACGCTGTAAGCCAGTTGGCAAACTGTGTCTGGTCAGCATTGTTTAGTATCATGAAAGCACCCAAAGCATCATTGGGTATTACCAGCGTGTCTTTGAGCTCACTGCAAATATCTTCAACAAATATCTGCAAGTCGCTGTTTTTGTTGATTTGGGCTTTTTTTATGGCATCAGTTATCCTCTTGATGTTTGCCTTCAAATGTTGTTCCTTCAGCTCAAACATTTTTGGACTGTCTGTGAAACGCTCCCTTATTTGGTCCAAAATCCACTCCTTGACGAAATCTTCATATGAGCTGATGTAGCTTACATAGCTCTCAAATCGGCACTCGGAAAGCAAATTATTTAAAATTGAGTATTGAAAAAATGCGCGAGTGCTGAATTGAAAGGAGTTTTTCCCAATCAGCATTTCCTCCACAATATCTGGGCCCAGAGAACTGTTAACATTATCTTCCACTGCAGGTTCGAGGCAGAGACTTGTGAATTCCACTGCTTTCTTTTGACACTGGTCTCGCTCGTTAAAGAGATCTTTAAAATCTGTGCAATACTTGCCTTTGTATTGGTCTAGACATCTCCTAGGGTCATTCACTTGGTTGAAATGTTCATGCATTTTCTGAAATTCTCTTGCAGCAAATCCACAAATGTGTAGTTTTAGTGAGACTTCAAATTCGACGTCCATCTCCAGATCCTTGTTGGCAGTCAACCTTTCCTCAATTATGTGCAGGATCTCTTGGATGTCGTTGTCATGGTAATCTGTTTTCGCTTCCACTTTCTCAGTGGCAAGCTGGAAGCAAGCACCTATAATGCTGTTAGCAAGTTTTTGTACTTTGGTTATATGATCGTCAATGTTAAACCACTGATTTAGAGTGTGTTTAAATCTTTTAAATAATCCCTCTGGGTTAACTTGGAATGTATCAAGTCCACATTGATTTAGGTGTATTTGATCGACTAGTTCATGGACAGAACTCCCCTTTCGTTGCAGATTTAATCGAAGCAAATTAAACACCTTACTGAAGATGTCTTTGGTTTCCATTCTTGTGCAAGACAACTCTTGCACTGTTTTGTTCCACATTTGCTCAAACTCTGCATCCAACTCCTTATCTGTCATTTGCGCTTTGGTTTTTCTGCAACACTCGATCAAACCGAAAACTTTCTGTTCCAGCTTGGTCGTGTGGGTCTTTTTGATCACGTCAACTTTGTTCATACCCTGTTTGATCTCAACTGCTGCTTCAAGTTGATTCAGCACAGAATTCTCCATTTCTCTCCTGAGACCTTTTGCTGTGTTTGAGAAGTCTTCCCTGTATCTTTCAACGAGACAAACATTTCCCTGTGTTTGCTCGAAATACTTAGTCAGTTTGTCCAGAAGGTTTCCCTCCCATTCTAAGAGCTTTGTGCGAGCTTCGCGTTTCAAATGGCTGAGTAAGTCTCCCATGTCAGATGTCGGAGATTTCACAGCCATTGTTCCGAAATTGGATATCCTTGTTTGAGCATGTGTGACCCATGTATACATATGTTTCTTAAAGGACCATTCCCATTTGTTAAATTCTGTGCAGAGCTTCATGTAAGCATCTGCAACCAAACTGTTCCTGAAGCTGAAGATGAAGTTTTCATATTTCACAGCATTCCACAGGCTTTTTGTCCACTCCAGAAAGTCTAAGACACTGTTGGAAGATGAGTCACATTTCCCCAAAACTTGGATCATGTTTTTCTTGAGCTCATAGACAGCTTCACTGTACCCAGCATTGACCGGTGCCATTGGGGGGTTTCCATGCCAGAGTCCAGGGATGTACCAGTTTCCGGTGTCTGGATTGTACTCCATCACATCAGTGAAGTTCTTGTTCTCCTCTTTCTTTTCCATCTTGGCTGCAGCACAGGTCATTTCATTCAACTGTTCCAAGAGCAGTTTTCTGTCTCTCATGTTCTTGTCGTGGGCAGACACGTCGGACACATTCTGATGCACGAACTGACATCTGGGTTTTTTCCCCACTTCTTTCATCCTGAGGAAAGCATGGACCACAATCTGCAGAATGTCTTTCATCTCTGTTGAGTTCTCCATGGCAATGTTGATAATGGTGACATCACTCAAACCCACCACGAGTGTGGCTAGCTCATTGTCATGCTCAAAGCTTTCGTCAATTTGAGCGAATTCAGGTGACTTCAAACCTTCGGTGTCAATGATCACTAAAAAGTCACAGTTAAGCACGTTTTTAAAGTCGTCTTTGACTTTAATGAGCAACATAAAGGCACCTCTAGTGCATCGACCACTGCTGACAGCAAATTGCACTCCAAACATAGTGTTAAGGAGAGTGGACTTTCCTGTACTCTGGACTCCAAGAACAGTGAGCACCAGAATCTTGCTTTTTGGCTGCACCATGGCATTGAGCTGGCAAAGCACATCACTCACCCATCTCAGTGGTATGTTAGATGCGTCTCCGTCGACCAGTTCTAAGGGGAATCCATCAAGCAGCAGTTCCGCGCACAGCTTAGGAAGGTGATGCAATTGTTGACGTGATGGCGCGGTGTCGGAAAGTAGGACTGCAGACTCATAGATTTGACCCATTTCACGTAAGAAGTGTTCAGTTCCCAACGAACTGCTTGATAACTGTAGGTCAAGGTCTTTAATTTCTTCTTTGTTTTCTGGGGAATTTTGACACTTTTCTTTGTACTGTTCCCTTAGGCCAGAAAGGATTTTTCTTGATAGATCATCAAGGTTCATTCGCATCCATTTTAAGAAATAAGACCTCTCTGTACCCGGACATGATATTGCTTTTATGAAGCATGTCATTGCCTCTGAAATATCATATTTGCTTTGCTTTGCTCTGAGTTTGTTTTTTTGTTCCTGGAGCTCACTTTTGTACATTTCAATGTTTTTATCGCCAGCCTTCCGCTTTCGGCATTCCTCTTTCTCTAACCGAGCTAATTCTTTCCATATCTGTCCTTGTAAAGGGAGCTGAGCTTCCTTAAACTGTGATATCTCATTTATGTTAGAAGTAATAGCTTCAGCATTTTGCTTGGCCCTTTGACATTCAGGAGCATCCTCATCAACCAAAATTCCAAGTTCATGGGCCACATCAGCCATCTGCTCCATGGGCATGTTTGTCTTAAAGTTTGTGATTACGTCGCTTACTGTGCGACGCAGGTTTTTGACGAAATCTGCGTCATTCATTTGTTTGGTCTTGAGAATGACATTACATTTTTTCAAGTCTAACTCTGCCGCTGTTCTTTTCAAAGTATCTAGACTGAAGCTCTCGCTCTGTAAATTGCCCACTAAAAACAGCTGCGCTCTGGTGTGCTGGCTGGTCAGAAGCTTGTACTTTGTGTCCAAATTATCAAAGAAAACAAAAACTGCAACAGAAGTCTGGCAAAGAAAGGAGTACTGTGTTTCAAATGAAGCGATGTCCCCTCTGAGGTTGGCTACAGCTACAGGTTCACCAAATATGTCTATATTTTTGTTCCCACAGGGAAGGTACCAACTGATCTCCACTAAACCATTTGATATTCTCCTTGGGCTGTCCCCACATTCCATATCATGGTAGACGAATGTGTCATGATACTGTTGAGGGTTACTCAGGAGTTTGTTCAGAATCTGTGACTTGGACATGGAACATTTACCCAGTCGGACAAAAGATACTGTTGGAAGGTCAGAATGAACAATTCTTTCTTCAACAAAGCTTTTAGTATCCGCCAACGAATGTGGCCGGAATTTCTTCACTATGTCTCTCATGGCCCAGAGCATTAGTGTGCACTGATCTGAGTCACAATTTGGGAGCAACAAAGGTACTGAAAACTGACACGTGGACATTTTCAGGACAATCTCCTGCTGGAGGAAGCCATTGGAGCACAGAAAAAGAGCAGTCACAATGTCTAAAGGGTTAACCATGTTTGCTGCATCTTGGTTGAGGACGAGGCTGTCTAAATCGAGGTAATCTGCATTGTAAAATGAATCCTCACCACTAGCCTCAGCAACAGATGAACATTTCACATTCCTGGCTGTCATATTCACCATCATTAATTTCTTAAGGAAAGCCCATGGCAGGTCTGGAAGACACTGAGCTTGTTCATCAGTGACGGTCTTTAGGTCGATCTGGAGTACATCGCTCAGTGTCAACTTCTCTGTTTGGTGACGCTCTAGTCCTAGGTCATGTAGCAAGCTCTCTAGCTGGGTCTCTGGAGGACATAAAGGGTTTGTAAGACACTTTGTATTACTGCCATACAATGTATAACTGAAGCCATTGCAGTTATGAAAATGAAATTTTTTTATAAAGATGTGCTCATCCAATGCTGAGGATGGGTATCAGGTCAATACTGGATCAGGTATTAACTTCAGAGTTACTTTTAGTCAATTTGAGCCACTGAAACGCATCAAATCATGCAGTAAATGTGAGTCTTGCTGCTTTACAAGTTTATGTAGTAGGTGAAGTAAATGAGTGAAAAATTACACTGCAATTATGTGTCTGCTCAAGAATTACACCATAAACTAACAAACGTTCACCCAATAGACTCGATACGGGTACAGGCTACTCTTAATTTAGTGTGAGGGATCAAATATATGGAGAAGAAAACAACACAGCATTATACAGTAGGAGAAATACTCCCCTTTCATACTGTTCATTCACACCACTCATACGTATATTAATAGGGACACTTTCTTTTAATGAACACTACATTTAACATTTACTCACTTGTGTGTGTGTATGTAACAGCGGACTTGCTCCGTAATCCTTTGTGTAAGGATGAGACCCACAGAGCATACTTCATCCCAGGCTTCAAGCCCGAGAACGTCTGGCTGTTGGAGTCCGTTGAGATCTCTTGGACATCCTTTCCATCGCAATTGCAGGTCACAATGTATTCTTTGGCGTCGCACAATCTGTTCTTTTGCCAGCTTAGAGACACCGAGTCACTGCTCACATGATCAATCTTGATCTTGTGGGGAGGAACAGGCCCTGAGAAACGAGACAAACAAATATTTGCAATTATTTTCACCTAACCTTAGGGGCTTACATTGCAAAACAAGGAAAAGGTACTCAGGAACTTCTGTAATTTGCAGGAACATTTTGAAAATTAGACAATAGAGGGCACACTTTGTGTGCACCTAACAGGGTTTTCCTAGTTTTTACATAAAGCTCTGAAAGAGTTGAACAATTTAGAAAACAACATTACTCATCCTTACTGGTACAAGTAAATGCAGTGGCTGCTTTGCTTTGATTTCCATTTTCCGCAACCCTTGAAATACTGAAGGCGTACTCGGTCCCTGGACACAGGCCCTCGATGTCTACAGGATTGGATTCTTTGATGCTCAGGGTCTTCTTCTGTGTGGCGCAGGAGTAGGTTAACTCATATGAACACGCTGCTAAAGAACCAGGGCTCCCCCAGCCAAGAGTTACAGAGTCACTGCCAAAACGGTGTACTGTTAGTTTTTCTATTGGAGGAATCTCTGTGAAATGAAGAAATGGGCATTGCCTACAGTTAATGGATACACTTTTGTTAATTTGACCTGGCAGATGTAGTCTTCATGATTTTTTACTTTAAACAGTGTGGAGCCATAATAATAGAGCTAAGATACACTTAAATCAATCACTTTTATTTGATGATCATTACTGAACATTTGTCTTGAGACCACCCTTTCTAAAGCCGTATTGCCAGCAACATTGGTTGCTACAGGATAGTAAGGGTAATAAGACATGAGCAACTTTATTTATATGGCAGAGTAATTAAATAAATACAATTGTTTTTGACTAAGAAATGTACTTGGTCAATAAGGCCAGGTAAAACATTTTTGTGCTTTTATCCAGCCAACTATGAGTCTTTTCAAACATTATACAAAGATATTTTTCAAATCTATGTTCCTCAGATTTACTCAGAGTATTAAGAGGCAAGTATAGGGGCACTAGAAGGATATACATTATTTACCCAAATATTAATTTGTTGTATTGCATAACACTAAACGAATAAATTACGAAAGGGCCTGCTTGAAAAGTGATTTCCTTACTTTCATATGTGATCATTTTTATATAACTGACTGCCTGGTTAAATAGTATGATTTCAGGCATTTCGCAGAGCGAGATTACATTAAAGACAGGGGAATGGCAATTTTGGATCAAAGCCTTTGAGTCTTTTGGAAAAGGAAAACGTTGCAGAATTGTCACTTATATCAAAGCATCTTCATGCTACCCTAGACTTTTGAAAAAAGTACCAAAATTAGGGGAAAGGCACAAATGGGTGGTGTAATATTCTCTGCATTTAGCCTGAGAGATACGAAATACTGCTGCACATCACATACAGTAGGGGTCCTTTTCTAATTGCGCAATATTTATACTTTCCACTAGGTGGCGCATGATCAATGATTACATACAGTTGCTGTCATTACTATGCTGTGGCCTTGTAAATTAGGTGGAAACCTTTTTTCCTCATTGGTCATAATGTAAAGTGGTTAGTAGTAATACGGCTTGTGAATGTGTAAGACAGACTAATGTAAATCAGATTGTGTAAAAACCATGTTTTTAAAAAAAATTTATAGGCACTGTCTAGTCAGAAACGGCCATTTTCAATAAGCATAGCATACAGTATTTGCACTACCTTCATGAGATTCTGTTTGAAGAGAAGCATCCTCCTTGAGAGATGTTCCTTCTTCTATCCCTCTGTAGAGGTCAAGGGAACCATCACCTCGATCCTTTGGTCAGAAGAGCAACATGAAAACGTTGTCAAATAATGTACTTGTTATTTTCTCATAATATATTCTTATATGCAAATTGCATAATGCAATTTGGATGCATTTCAGAATGTATCATAAAAGAACAACTAAACACATGGTATCGTTAGATCAAGTTACAATATACTAATCTATTCCATAATACATCTATGGTCAAAGATCATGCCTACCTCGCCATGGGTTGACTCCATCGGTGGCTCAGTCTGTCCAAGGTCAAGTTGTTTAATCTGGTCCACCCAATGTCAAAATGCCAGTCTAGACTAGAGAAAGGGAAGCTAGAAAAGGTATAAGAGATTTGTTGTTAGACCGGAATCTTGCAACAAACTTATCTCCTGTGTTTTGGAACGGTTCCAGCATTTAAAAAGCACAGATTTTATCCAATTAATGCATCATGTACAAGAAAGCTCACCAGCTGTTGTAGCCTAATCACCTGTGCACACCTGGAGTAATTATAATAATTGTGTTTCATGCTGTTTCTATGAATTATAATGACTATAATTTCTGACAAGAATTTGGGGATTCATCAAACCAGAAAGCATAGGCTGAGTTTTTAACTAAATATATTTAATAACATTTTACATTGTGTAGTGGGAAAAACTCTTCCTTCTTGATTGGTTTCAGTGGGTCCAAAGAATAAAGACAAACAACTAAAATCCAAGATATCAGCCCTTTATTATGTTCAAGTAATACACATGTTATTCTATGCAGATATGAGAGCTCTAAGTCTGACCAAACAGAGCTTCAGCCTGTGTCCTTTTATACCCATTAGTTATCTGTAATATTACCTTATCCTTGTCTCTTTTCCTTTCTAGGGCCATCCTCATTATGCGTCTTAGAAAAGTATGTTGATACTCCTTTTTCATGTGTTGTTGAATATATATATATATATATATATATATATATATATATATATATATATATATATATATATATATGTAGAGAGAGAGAGAGAGAGATAGACTAGACTATGACTACAGTATATGTGTGTTTACTTTTCTACATCTGGATGAAAACATATAGACTTTTAGTTAAAGCCTACAAAGAAAAGGACTAGATAAGGCTGGAAGTTTTGTTTTTTTAGGCCATAACAAGCAGTCATGTATCCTGCCTTGGCAAAGGGTAAATATAACATTCATCCTTCATCTGTGCTTCTAGATCATTGTCGCTTTGTATGTTAATTGTTTATATTTATTTAATAACGAAATGCTGAAACTCATTCACAAAAAATTTAAAAGTCTAAGAAAGTATTCGCCCCCGATACTACTTTTCCAGGCCGCAGAAAGCACACTTTCATTTTACCCTATGTACCAAACCTGCGCGTGTCACAACCAAATCAGGGCGTGTCACTGCCCTCTTATTGTAATTTACTGCACCCGGTTCAAAAAAACAAATGGAATGGGGCCAATGGAACTTCCTTTATCGTTAAACTGCTGACTCTCAGAAAAAGAAAAAAGTTTGGCGATTATGAAAAAGATATACTTGTCCTATATAGCCTAGATATAATTCTCATTAACTCTTTTTCACTCATATTTAAAGTAACCGGTCATACAATAGTTATTATTGGTGCTATTAAGTAGGCTACATTCCGCCTGTTGGCGTTTAATGTGTCCACTTTATGACTTCTTGTCCACTCAATTGAAAAAAAAGGTAGTTCTTGTGGCGAATGTCCTGTCAACACCTCCCATGAATGCATTTATGCATGCGTACCCTATTTTAGGCGCACATTGGAACGAAATTACGTCTAAAACAGGCACTAACATGCTAGTACATCCGCCCCTCCGTGTACTACGTTTAACCAAAATTTCATTTTCCAAAAGCTTTAGTGTTGAACCGTCAAAATGTTAAATGCTGGGCCCGGCCATGTCTTCTACTAGATGTGCTCACTTCACGCAACAAAAACAATTTAACCGACCTTTATTTGTCAATGACAACTTGTGCTTAAAATGGCACATGCATGGTATGTCGACTGAACAAAATATACTTAAGCAATTTCAGAAACGTACCTGCTATCCGTCTTCACCCTTCTAGAAAGTGTTCAAAATGAAGACTTGAAACCTGAAACCGTCTTTAAACCTTTGAATAGCACAGTTTCAGTTTCGTTTTCCTGCAATCCGACTACGTAGGCCCGTTCAAATATGATATGCTCACCCACATAACCGGTATACACAGCCTATATATACCCCAAGAATAAACTGCTGTAAGAAACAATCAACAGAGCGAAATGTTAACTTATTTTTTATCAAAACATTGCTAGTTATGTAACTAGTGTCATCTTAAAAAAGTAATAGCTAATCTAATTGTTCTATCTATTAAAACTGCGCAGGCGGAGTTTGGTGCTTTTGACTGGGGTCCCCCTGGGATGCCACACGCAATACATTAGTCTTTTTTTTTAAAGCACAAATTCAAACAGAGAAAGAAAACAATGAAGTGACGTCATTAGGAACAAAATGATTGACAAAGTCATGAACAATTGGGAAATAGAATAAAGTACCTGAGAGATGAAAAAAAAGTATACCACTGGGGTCTGCGTGGTCTGTGACATCACAAAGCCATGCCAGCTATAGAACACGTAGAAGGAGATGTGTTCCGTGGTTTCCATGGAATTAGAATTCTGATAAAAGACAAGGTGTCCAAATCAGACCCCAGTCATTATGGAAATTGTATGTTCAAAGTACAGTCTACGTTTTCTAACTAGCAGTGATTATATTTTCAACATGACTCCTGTCACTCCAATCAGAGAGGAACTCGTAGTGGGAATCATCCTGGAGTTCCCAGCTCTCCTCGATCCAACACGTAAGACCTGGTTAGAGAATAAATATATTCTAGGCTGGAATATATTGTAGAAGGTTAACCTAAAATCAGAAACTTGGCAGCCTGCAGCTTAGGCCCAGAGCTCATTGAGCTGTATATGTCTAGAATGTTTGTGGAAATGCTATGTGAAGTCAAGCTGTTCCTGAGGTCAAGTTGTCCCCTGGTTTGTGGTTTGCAGAGATAGAGGGTTTGTGTGTGGGCCTGCAGGCCACCAACCTGCTGCACAGCCCTCTCTGTCCACTCACCATAGTGACCATCCACCGCCTTTCTGCTCAAGATGCACCTGCCCACCTCCACCCGCAGAGTGTACCAGCTGGCCCCGGCCCCCCACAGCTTCCCCCGCTCCTTGGCTGAGAACGTGCCCCCTCCCGCCCGGGCCCGAGGACCCGCGATGGGCCTGCCCCTCCACCCGGAGAACCTTGAACGCCCTCCAGGCCGCGTCCTACCCGGGGAGCAAGGTGTTCACGGGGGAGGGCATCACCGTGGTCACGCCGCTCAGACGCAGGGATGGCCGCAGGCTGCCGGGGAGGTGGAGGGGCAGCGTCTAAGATGCCCAGCAGTAGCGTCGGACCTGCGTGCTCTGCCGCATGATCTACGACAACCCCCTGCTGAGCTGGATGCCCTGGAGAGGGGAGCCCTGGAGAGGGGAGCACCCCCCCCCCCCCCCCCCCCACCACCACCGGCTGCCCCACCACCAGCCCCGCCTGGCTGGCATACTTTGAAACGCAACCGGATATAATAGGACATCTTGGTACTTTTGACATACTGGATTCAACAGACATGTATTGGGACATACTAAATCCGTTTCTTGCATCCTTGATAGGATGCTAGTATGGGTATTGAAACGCAGCCTCACTGCTAGAAGCTGTCTTCCAGCACATGTGTTAATATGTGTTAATTACCGAAACTACGAAATATAGTTTCCCAACAGAATGGAACCACTCCAGGCGCACGGCCATGTAGTTTGTCTCGTAATAATCGCCCGAGACGATGCATATACATAGAATCTAGCACCAAGTGCACACGCATCTGTTATATTATTAATATTATGTATAACAGTATGTGTATAATGCAATCTATCGTATTTAGAGTAGGAGTTAACACTTTAATCAAGTCACAGAAAACAAGAGATTAATCAAATAATTGCCAAAGACTTTTTTATTGCATTGGGTAGACATGTACAGGCTTGGGTCTGTGCGAATAAAAGAAATGTGAAAATGACCGTTACAGAGCTCATGGCAATCTCAATGTCTGTGGGTGTAAATCAAGGAACATGTATTCAGACATTAAGAGATTAAGACAGAATGGTAAGAATAGAATTGGTTCTGAAAGCATAATAAGGTTGCAATACACTAACCTTGAGGCAAAAGCATCCTCATACTAATATCTAGCCCGTATTGAAACAACATGCGCGTGAAGGACCCATCACAGCTCATTCAGAGCAGGCAGACGAGGGTGAACTTTGACCTTCCCTTTGTCCTCCCTCTGCTTCACGACAAAGGTCAAGGGGTCATCGACCCCGTGGCCCATTCTGAGGTGAGCCAGCAGGTCCTGGGTGACGTTGAGACTGTGGCGGGAGGTGTAGAGGTCGCGTAGGTCAGGTGGCATAGCCGATGGGATGTACTCTGAACAGGTGGGGCCCCCCAGACCTGGGGCACACTTCACCCGATAGGAGAAGTACAGGTTGCCGTGCTTCAGGGGACAGACTTCCTCGTGGTTGCCCATGGTGATGGACTTGATGCAGGAGCCTAGGACATCGTGCCCGAAGTCATCCTCGTCCCAGACTTCCATCTTCAGCTTGCTGCTCAGGGAAACTTTCACCGTGCCAAAGTACATACTTTCGTCCCAGCGCGGGTTGTCGTTGTTATAGATGACCTTGGTCTGACGCTTCATCTCATCTATCTGTATCTTAACAATGCCATCTGTCTTGGAGAAATAGTCTCCCCACAGGTCTGTGGCGTGCTTGACTTTGACAGTAAGGTGGGCCAGGCCTCGTTCCTGGGGACAGCACTGGCTGGTGACCTCCTTGTTGGCCTGGCAGACACACTGGCACTTGTCACGGGAGCTGGAGCTGGAGCCGCCGGTGCACTCTTGGGAGCAGCGCTGGATGAGCGAATTCTCCATGATGTAGTCCTCCACGGCTTTCTTCAGGCTCTGCCTTCTGTTGGTCGGCTTCACCAGCAGGTGAAGGGGTTGCAGGGAGTACCTGGTGATGTCAGGCAGGGTCTTCAGGCTCTTCATCCACTCACTGAAAGCAGTCGGGTTGTTCTTTGCGGAGAAGAGCAAATCCGAAGCTCCGTCAGTCTGGCCTCCCACCACCTGGGTGAGCCTCTCGTTGAAGGTGCTGCTGAAACTGTCCTTGCTGTTGCGCTTCTTCAGGTCGTTTTTGCAGAACTTTGTTTCGGCTCGGAGTTCGGCGTTCCCGGTGTGAGACGCCGCGGAGGCCTCGGCTTCCAGGCAGTCTTTGACCTCTGTTTCAGTGTAGCCGTCCAGCGCTGCCTGGCACACCCTCACAGATGTGAGGGATTTCACCTGGCCGCCAAGGCTGACCTTTCGGATGAAGTGGGTACCGAAGGTGGAGAGAAAGCGGGTGTAGTCAGCCTTGGTCTGGTCGGTGTAGAGCGCGGGCAAAAGCCCCAGGGAACGACTGAACTCTGGGTGCAGGGGCGGGTCGTCTTTCAGATGGTAACTGACGAGGAGAAAAAGATTGTCATCTTTTCTTTTTTTATGACGTAAATAAAAGAGTATGTATGTTATATTATTTCATAATTTCAGTGTCATTTAGAATTCACAGTTTAATTCAAATGTATAAAAAAATGCATATCATCAAAAAGTAATTTCTTTGTAAGAACAATAACAATAATCGCTTCAAAACGATGTGTATGGTCTCACCTGTAATAGGAGCATTCCACTTCCTGTTTAATAAAGCTGTACTTGTCCTTCTTGGACTTTTCCATGACGTTCCTGGCAGCCCTGGAGTGGGTGCCCCCGACCGTCATCGAAAATTTACCTTTAGTTGTGATCAGATCAAGCCCAATCTTCCAGCTGGCATCCACCCCTGTTTGGCTGTCCTTGACAAACGACTCGCTGGAATCGTACACCTTGCTGGACAGCCTCATGTCACACTGGTGGGAGGGCCGCCAGTCGACCACGGCCGCGGGCAGCCTCTGGACTTGGTTCTCCACGAAGGGGTTGACACACAGGGTGCAGGAGCCGTTGTCCATCCAGGTGTCCACGTTGATGGCGTAGGCTTGCTTTCGCTCCATGGTAACCACGTCAAAACTCTCGCCGGCCAGATTGCTACCGGGAACTGCCTGGGCTGCCCTGCACTCTGCAGGCCGGCCCTTGGTGCAGGAAGACTGGGCACCAGTAGGAAACCAAGTAGTTACCAACAGCCAAAGAAAAACCAGAGATGACTGAAGTACTGCGGGAAAAAAATATTGTTGATCTGTTAAACCTTGGAACTAATATAATGTGGATCTTGCCATCTAAACCTTGAGACTACAAAGATGGTCCAAAATATAAAACATGTAAGCATGTTTTTCCAATTTGGACTTAAGTCACACGTTGCTGCCAAAAACAAATGCAACCAAGTGTATAGTTATACACTGTATTATATTAAAACAATGTACTCACTATATGGAAGTTTATCGTTATACACACTGTTATATTAAAATAATGAACTGTAAAAGAAAAATAACGCTAATTACAGGTGAGATCACTGCATAACAATTGTTCACTACAAACCTTATTACAGACACCTCATACTACTTACTAGACTACTTACCTGCCATATCAGGCTAGATGTTTAGAAAGCAGTCTATGAAGAAGATCCCTTTGCCTAGCTGCATTGGTCACCAATGAACTGAGTTTCAAAACGTGGTTCATTTTATTTCCTAGGTGGGTATACAGGAAATCCTGGTGTTGAAATAACACATCCAAATCTAGTCAACTAAAATTACAAGGAGAGTCTGTTTCACTTTCATCTTTTTTATTTACAAAGTAGAAAGATATAGCATGTATACTTATATATATTATGATACATTTCTAATCAGCTCAATGACCTAAGACTTAGTCAAGGAAATATGATATAGTTTTGCCTGCAAGTAGGTTCTGTGTGAAACGGCTGAAACACCTCTGTTGCAGTCAGTTCACACATCCGTGTGAAGGTGTCAACCAGCGGATTCCACAGCAGCCCCCAACAAACAGCCAGCAGGTTTGTTTCAACTGCTCTTAAGTAGTAAATGAGCAGAGCCTAGCATACTAAGTCATTGTCCAAAGAACCCCAGAGAGAGCCTTTTTGATTCTCCATTCATCCACAAACAAGCCCTGGTGATGACTACCTCATGACAAACTCGGTCACCACACTCAGAAACAGACTCTCCATCGGTGTGTAAATAACCGGGCAAGCATGTGGCTTGCTGTTGATTGGTCTTTGTAGGTTGTTCGGATGGAAGTAAGTGACTTAAAAGTCATTGCATACATTGATACTCTTAGTGCTTACTTGTCTGATACTCTACTCCTGTCTGTCTCTCTATTCATTGATCGTTCTGTCTCTCTCGCAGCTGTCCACCATCTCGGACACTGGTGAGATGCAGCCGTTCCCGCGCGGCTACGTGCACATGAACTTTCGAGAACGCCCAGGCGGTCCTGGACGACTACGCCAACGCCGTCCACTATGAGCGTGGCCACCTCAATCCCGACGAGCACCAGGCCGACCCCGACGATAAGGCGTCCACCTACACGCTGACCAACGTGGTGCCCCAGGTCCGCGAGTTCAGCGCCAGCGCCTGGAAGCTGCAGGAGACAGGCAGACCCCAAATGCGGCTGCATCTCCCTCCGTCTCCAGGAAGAGGAAAGGCCGCTTTGAGATCTCTGAAGAATTCGGGCCTCCCAGAAGAGGAGAGACAGAGAAATACGTCTGCCCATCACTCACATTCCAATGAAGGCAATAATAGCTTATAATATGAAGAGACCAGGTACCATGTTTGCTTAGTGGTTTTGGATGGAATAACCAATTCAGGGGGAGGTCTAGTATTATTGTCTGGTCACGTGGAGCCAGGCGTGTTGCTTTAATGAGGTGATTTCAACAGCAACTTTTTGGCCTGGAAATTACACATAACACAGTACAACACAAACAGATATTTAGATATTTACAGGAAATTCAAATGATACACGGTAAAAAGTTTCCATTTGAAAATCCATTCAGTGGAGTTCAACAGAAAACAATCCAGCATCACGGCGCTACACACAGTGACAAATGATGTTTGTTTAACATGTGGTGACCTGCACTTACGCTTGCGTCATTTCGCATGCCATCTTGAGGCTGCTGTAGTACCTTTTGTCGGTCTTGATCTCCACCCTGTGGACTTTTCACCACCACCCACTTGCCAAAAGAGCCAGAGACACCAAAGAGGGACTCCATGTTACTGGAATGTAAAAGGGGTGTAAGCATCGTCACTTACCCCAAGGATGTTTAGTAAACTTACATTCAGTTACATTCATTCAAAATAACAGCAAATAGGCCATTTGCTAGACAGGGTTAAAATTAAGGCACTTAAATGTTTACAAATGGTATGTAAAGTCACTTTGCAGGAATCTAAAAATTAGAGCTGACCATTGGGCGAATCGAACAAGGTATCACTACACTTAAAGCCTGTCACCTTAACTGTTACACAACCGCGCTAGCAAATTCATCTTTTCATGACAACTACTTGACCTGCAATGTAAACAGCGTCATAGAAAGAGAACAGTTGATGATATTGTTTCAACTGGCCTGAGTGTCTCATATCAGTGGACAAAGTGGTTAAATGTCACAATGGCTGTGTTTATCTTCTAGGTGTAAACTTACAATTTTAGATAACGTTATTATCCATAACCCTAACCTTAATCTCCCTGTTGTGTGAAAATAACACCTTGTTTGGGAAAATAGACGAGTTAATCAGTAAAATTGTGTAGGTTTTTGATGTTGGAGATGTAAAGTTTAGAGTTTAATTTAGGTTTGTACTATGCCTGCCCTTACAAAGTACGTACTTTTGCATTCAGAATGCATACAATTGGGACATACTACTTAGTCATAACATTACGCCATGAACTTTAACCCTATTGCTCCTACATCCGTCGCAGGCCATAGCGCAAATTTGAAAATAGCTGGTGCTACATTTTTGCTGTTTGGAATCGCCTACAATGCATCCTTAAATACCATATTTGACAAAAACGAGTAGACAGTATGCCAATGGTACATTGTATGTGAAAATTGAGTATGAAAAAAGTTCCCGGATGACATCCTAAATTTGGGAAAATCTTGCGTAGCCAAGAGATGTCGCTAGACTATGCTTCACGCCCCAAAATGAAATGCGCCAACTGTCTTCTGGCTTTGACAGAATACGAGACGGTGCAGGGGTTTTGGTCACATGTTCCAGTTGAGTATACTAACAATTATAAGCAAATCTTTGTAAAAAGTAGTATTCTAGATTTCGGTTTCAGTAAACAGTATGCAGTATGTACTCATTGGGTATATAGTAGATAGTATTCAAGGGCGTGGTTCCGAACACATCCTTTGGCGCTCGTGCCTGTCGTTGTTCCATTGGTGGCGGCTCAGTTGATGTGAGGTATCTTCCGCATCGCAGAGAATTGTGGGTCAGAACAGCCTTAAAAGCCTGCTGGCTGGTATACTTTGAAACGCGACCGGATATAGTAGGACATCCTGGTACTTTTAACATACTGGATTTGTCAGACATGTATTGGGACATACTAAATCTGTTTCTTGCATCCTTAATAGGATGCTAGAATGGGTATTGAAACGCAGCCTCACTGCTAGAAGCTGTCTTCCAGCACATCTGCGAGACTGTCTGACTCTTGTATGACTCAACATAAATATAGCCGCCTTGGAACAGCCTCAGTGTGTCTGAAATCTTTATGTTGCAACTCACCTTAATCCCTGCTCATTGTCATGCACGCTTTTCTGGACAGCAGATCAATTTTAAACGTGGAATAAATAATGAAATATTGAATCTTTTTACCAAATTATGTAAATTTGACATAAAACACTGAATCATTTTTACTTCTATTTTCAGTACTTGACCAAACAAACGACAAATAATCACTTGCTCTTGACTTAAGTGGTAAAAAAAAAAACATTTGAGAAAAATAATCGAAACTCGAATAGCTCGATTCATTTACATGAACTGACTCTGGCTTACTCACTTTAATGCCCACTTTGTATGGTGTGTCCTCCTGTCTCTGCTGATATTCAGTGATGTTCCTCTGTGGTTCCCTACCCTACACCTTTTGTATGGTGTGTCCTCCTGTCTCTGCTGATATTCAGTGATGTTCCTCTGTGGTTCCCTACCCTACACCCTTTTGTATTTGTATTCTGAATTACTCATGTTTTATTCTCATTTTCACTATGGGTTTATTGTAAGGTGACCCTGAGCGACTTGAAAGGCGACCTCAAATAAAGTGAATTATTAACAGCAGTTGGCTTCATAGGCACATTGTATCAGTTTCAGACTTTTAACTAATCATGGATTTAAGTTTTTTATTTCTAAAAGCTATTCCAGAGAAGCCCCAGCAGAAATCGAACTCAATCCTGTATGTACAAAGCAATGCTTAGAAATACCTATTGAACTACTTACCTGCCAATCAGGACATTTTACTAAGAAGATGTCTTTGGTAATCAGCTTGAGACTCTACACAAATGGTGTAAAAACAGATTCATAAAAAAAATATCCCCCGCATAGTAAGAGATGGTGATGCATAGCTTTTCTTAGTATTACAACCCTGTTTGTTGAATCCAGAAGCTCAAGACTTGAGATGAAGAAAACTCTTAGCAATGGAATTAAAATAAATACAAAATAAATATCTAAATATATTAAGCACAGATACAATTTTAATAAAAACACACATAAGATTAGAGGACCAGACGACCACAAGACCAGAGAGGGGACCAGAGAACCACAAGACCAGAAAGTGGACCAGGGGACCAGAGGACCGGAGGACCAGAGGACCGGAGAGCCACAGGACCAGAGGGTGGACCAGGGGACCAGAGGACCAGGGACCGGAGGACCGGAGGACGGAGGACCGGAGGACCGGAGGACCAGAGGACGGACCAGCTTGATTCTTCCCAGTCAAAACCACCAACACCCTCTGGATGGACACTGAACACATGGACTAGCTCAATCCAGCTCAGTTTAAACAGCAGCACTGGTAGTTCTGCACTACCACAACCATAACTTATACATCAACTTATGCTGCTAACCTAACTTATACATACTACAAACAAACTTACAGTAACATATGCTGCTACCCCTAGCAATACATTGTAGACTATACACTTCTGCATTTATATATGCATATATATAATAGTATTGGCCATCTTTTAGCTGTAGTATATATGTCTTATCTGTGTTTGAATGTGCACTTTATATGTTTACCGCAAGAGTGTGGGAAACGTCTTTTCGATTCCTTTGTATGTCTCAACATGTGAAGAAATGGACAATAAAGCTACTTTGAATGGAAGGGTGGAGGGGATAGGGGGAAAAGTAGATGGAATTACAATTACAACATTAATCCTATTTATTTGTACCCAAGGAATGGTTGAATTTGTTTTTTTATATTATTTGAGTTCAATAAACATCTGGATAGTTACAAGGATAGTTTTCAATCGACATGTTAATAGTTTCTGTAATGCTTAATTTGTTCTTACAAAGAGATGCTGCTCATCAAATACAAAAATATGCTTTTTCCCATAACATAATGCAACAAAAGAGACTAGTTCAAGTCAAATGTAGTTCCAAAAATTATAAAACTGACAAAAAAAAAAAAACATTCCAAGTAAGATTAGTCAATTGGTAATGTATAGTAAATAATATGCTACTGCCAGTCAAAAACAAAGCATTACAGTTTCCCCTTTGTGCCTAGATGTAGAACTTGTTTAGCACAAACTAGTGATTAGTATTCAGAGGAGTTGTTAGAAAATTAAGCAGCAATCGACAATTTTTTTCGTTTACTCTCAAGCAAGTGACAACATATTTTTCCTGTGATTTATTATTTATGGCATATACATAATTTATTGGTCCTATGAAAGTAGGGTTCTTACTC
>CM030188.1:9828613-9969309 GCA_017639675.1 Aplochiton taeniatus | reverse complement strand
GGTATACTACAATTGTCATACAATACATTAAAGAAAAATAGAGGAAAATAAAAAAGACAACTTTATACAAGCCAGGAGTCTTCAGTCCTTTCAGTGTTAGTCTTTTAAAAGTTCATTTTGATTTGTGGATGTCGAATTTACCAAGAATGATTAGGAGCTGGATTATGTAGTTGATTATTATTCAACCCATGAAACACAAAATATAGCATCATCAAATAGCCTACATTAATTAGTAAAAAAGTACATTAGCGCCAATTTTCCTATTATCTTGTATATCAGTCCAAAATACATTTGAATGAGCACAGAAAAAAATAAAATATATTGCTTCGTTGTCTGAATTGCAAAAATACACAGGAATAGTCAATATTTAGCTTAAATCTTGCCAACACTTCCTTAACAGCTAAATTCGATGTAAAATCTTGAATGAAACTTCTTTTACTTTAACATTAATACAATATTTATTTAGAATACAAGACTTTTTCCACTGTAAATCGCTCGTGATATATTGTACAAAATATCCTTATTATTCCAAATAAAGTATGTGTGTGGACTGAAATTGTGTTCATATGTTCATATATGATTTTGTCGACAGAAAAATTGCATTTTAATAAAAAATCGATGCCACCAGAAGAATTAAATAGATATGCTGGAAAGCTTTCCAGGTACTATTAGAATTCTTAAAAAATTCTACAATCCACTTTATTTTAAAAGTTATATTCAAGATATGAGAGTCCAATACCTCATGACCACCTTTTTCTCTACTACCTCTAATAACGTATTTTTTAAGATAACGTTTTTGTTATTTTTCCTCCAGATATAATCATATAGCATCTTATACAACTCGGGAAAAAAACTGTAGTACCAACAAGACGAATGCACACATCACGTCAACGTCAAATGTCAACGTTTGCTTCCTTAGGCCTACTTTGAATGACCTTTTACCGAGCTCTCTTCTTTTATGATACATTTTTGAACATTAATAGAAATAGCCCTGCCGGTCGGGCTGATTCCTGGTATTGGACATGTTTGATCTGTTAAACTACAGAGATAATGCTGATTAGTCGAAATCTTTTCAATTCAATTTAAGTATTTTCATGAATAAATTAAACAAAAAAACTTTGAACATGTATTTACTTATTTATCGTCCGTCTATTGAGGTGTTTAATATGAAACCCATACAACATACATCTATATTATGTAGGCTAGTATGGTAGCCTATTATAGGCTAACCACGCAAAAAAGACAACGTTAAATCAATAGTGATTACATTAAAAGCAGTTTAATGTAAGAGTAACAAATTATATTCAAGACATAAAATGTTGTCTTACAATCATTGGACATACTTTAGTTTATATATAACCCTTTTCTCGAGAGATTGAGTAGATTAGTACCACAAAAATGACAGTAGATGGCGTTAGGATATAGCGTTTGTTTAAATTCGTTTTCAAAAAATCTCATACTGTGGAGACATGACACCTAAGTCTTCTATCTCTGAAAAAAAACTATTAAACTGAAGTTGAACTTTAAAAAATGAAGGTAGATGTAGCTTTACCCGTACCATCAGCTAGGTTTTACTTTTACATTAAAAACATGGTTGTTAGCATGGATACGCATATCACAAGAACAACATATATTCACCAGTTCGTGGTTTACTCTGTCAACCAATAAGTTGAGTTTACATATTTTGTAGTCTGAAGATCCACGGCACCTGGAACAGGCTGCAACATTCTCTGGATACCAGCCAAGCACTTAGCTTCACCAGTCCCCATTCTCGGCATATTTGCTTACCGAGTCATTTCCCTAGCTCGACGTTCATTGTTCCTCTGTGCGCTGAAAGGACTACATCTGAAAGGAACGCTATGGGAAAACCTCCTTTCCCCTTTCATGTCAGTGTTAGAGTGGTCAACAATGAAACAAAGATGTAATTTATTATCTAACGTTCTGCTTCCCCTTTGACCTCCGACCTGATCCACCCTTCCTATGAAGTGCAAAGGATCCAAGCACTGATGTGTCCTCTCCTGCTTTACCTCCTAGCCCTCGCCCTGACGCCGGCCCCACGGCTGGTGGCTGCAAGCGTGTCGGACAGCTTCCGAGACTGCGGCCAGTTCTTCTACATGAGCACGGTGCCCCGGGGGATCAGGGGCGTCCGCCTGAGGAAGATCTGCCAGCGCTACGGAGACCGGCCGCGCTACGCCACCCTGTACGACGGCAGCCGCCGCCTGCCTCTCTACTCGGCCTACACATTCAAGAAGTCCGACGGGAGGACGAGGGCGGACACGCCCTGGATGTACGAGCCTCAGGTAGGACTGGGAAGCATATCAGGTATATAGTAATTTCAGCTGTGTAATGTTATGCAATCATTTCACTACATCTCTCATAGATACCTTGACATGGCAAGACGAAGGCACAAGAGAATATGTGGCCAGGACAGATACAAGATCGATGTGGGGTTGTATTCACAATGCACTGTATAAAATGACTCCCTGTCCTCTTACCGTCTGTGGGCTTCTTCATGTCTAGCAGTCTGTCAGAAGTCAGAAGTCACCCCTGACATAGGCCTATGTCACACCCAAAGGTCGGGCTCACTGAGTCTCCCTGCTATCACATTCTCTCCCTCCCTTTCATTTTTCCCGTCTCTCCGTCTGTCCCTTTTTCCAGCTGGCCTCCGGGGACGAGGGCGGGGACATGAAGGTGCTTCCTCCGGCGGATGACCCCGCCCCCCTGATCGAGGAAAGCCAGGCTGTCCTGGTCGACTACGTCGACGCTATTGAGTACGAACGAGGCACACTCCACCCCGACCTCCACCAGGCCACGATCGACGACAAGGCCTCCACCTACACCCTGACCAACGTTGTGCCCATGGCCACGGACTTCCTGGATGCCTCCTGGCGTCCTTACATGGACGCCATACGGCGCCGCCTCAACAATTTCTGCAGGGGTAAATCGTATGTGGTAACCGGGGCGACCGTGTCAGGGGCCAGCCTACGACGGGGCAACGACAACCGCCTGTCCATTCCCAAACACCTGTGGCTGGCCTACTGCTGTCCGCGGTACGACCGTAACTCTCCCTACGAGGTCCGCTTTATGTTCCCCAGCTATGGGGGCTATGCCCGGAATGAACAAATGGACCACGAGGTGGTGGAGGTGCCTTTGAAGATTCTTGAGCGCTTCCTCAAGAGCCAGACTGACGTTGACCAGAACGTGGCCATTTTCTACAAGGACTGTGTATCGGAAAATACCACAAAGAAAAGGAGAAGGGACTTAACTTAATGAGTTTTTTTTCTACTTCTTTATGTGCATGTATGTGTTATGTTGTGGACAAACAATTTCTTACGGTGTTAATTACTGAAACTACGAAATATAGTTTCCCAACAGAATGGAACCACCGTCCAGGCGCACGGCCATGTAGTTTGTCTCGTAATAATCGCCCGAGACGATGCATATACATAGAATCTAGCACCAAGTGCACACGCATCTGTTATATTATTAATATTATGTATAACAGTATGTGTATAATACAATCTATCATATTTAGAGTAGGAGTTAACACTTTAATCAAGTCACAGAAAACAAGAGATTCATCAAATAAATGCCCAAAACTTTTTTTATTGCATTGGGTAGACATGTACAGGCTTGGTTCTGTGAGAATTTAAAAAATGTGAAAATTACCGTTACAGAGCTCATGGCAATCTCAATGTCTGTGGGTGTTAATCAAGGAACATGTATTCAGACCGCTTCACTTATCAGGCTTAACTCATTTAAAATAAAAAAGTAGTATATGGTATATTGTTGTTGGATTACATTACATAAGCCTTACCATTTGTTGAAACATTGTTTATTTTATTATAAATTGAACTGGAATCTGAGCAGACTAAACAGTGGTGTAGTCCGCTTATGCATCTGTGACTTATCAGTTCATTACCAGTGTAGAGACACTTTCATGTTTTAGACAAAAGGCCTTAAGCAGTAACGATACTTAACAAGAAAAGTTTATGTGAGACATTAAGACAGAATGGTAAGAATAGAATTGGTTCTGAAAGCATAATAAGGTTGCAATACACTAACCTTGAGGCAAAAGCATCCTCATACTAATATCTAGCCCGTATTGAAACAACATGCGCGTGAAGGACCCATCACAGCTCATTCAGAGCAGGCAGACGAGGGTGAACTTTGACCTTCCCTTTGTCCTCCCTCTGCTTCACGACAAAGGTCAAGGGGTCATCGACCCCGTGGCCCATTCTGAGGTGAGCCAGCAGGTCCTGGGTGACGTTGAGACTGTGGCGGGAGGTGTAGAGGTCGCGTAGGTCAGGTGGCATAGCCGATGGGACGTACTCTGAACAGGTGGGGCCCCCCAGACCTGGGGCACACTTCACCTGATATGAGAAGTACAGGTTGCCGTGCTTCAGGGGACAGACTTCCTCGTGGTTGCCCATGGTGATGGACTTCACGCAGGAGCCTAGTAAATCGTTCTTGGTTGCAATCCAGAGCTTGTCCTCGTCACAGACTTCCATCTTCAGCTCGCTGCTCAGGGAAACTTTCACCGTGCCAAAGTACATACTTTCGTCCCAGCGCGGGTTGTCGTTGTTATAGATGACCTTGGTCTGACGCTTCATCTCATCTATCTGTATCTTAACAAAGCCATCTGTCTTGGAGAGAGTGTCTCCCCACAGGTCTGTGGCGTGCTTGACTGTGACAGTAAGGTGGGCCAGGCCTCGTTCCTGGGGACAGCACTGGCTGGTGACCTCCTTGTTGGCCTGGCAGACACACTGGCACTTGTCACGGGAGCTGGAGCTGGAGCCGCCGGTGCACTCTTGGGAGCAGCGCTGGATGAGCGAATTCTCCATGATGTAGTCCTCCACGGCTTTCTTCAGGCTCTGCCTTCTGTTGGTCGGCTTCACCAGCAGGTGAAGGGGTTGCAGGGAGTACCTGGTGATGTCAGGCAGGGTCTTCAGGCTCTTCATCCACTCACTGAAAGCAGTCGGGTTGTTCTTTGCGGAGAAGAGCAAATCCGAAGCTCCGTCAGTCTGGCCTCCCACCACCTGGGTGAGCCTCTCGTTGAAGGTGCTGCTGAAACTGTCCTTGCTGTTGCGCTTCTTCAGGTCGTTTTTGCAGAACTTTGTTTCGGCTCGGAGTTCGGCGTTCCCGGTGTGAGACGCCGCGGAGGCCTCGGCTTCCAGGCAGTCTTTGACCTCTGTTTCAGTGTAGCCGTCCAGCGCTGCCTGGCACACCCTCACAGATGTGAGGGATTTCACCTGGCCGCCAAGGCTGACCTTTCGGATGAAGTGGGTACCGAAGGTGGAGAGAAAGCGGGTGTAGTCAGCCTTGGTCTGGTCGGTGTAGAGCGCGGGCAAAAGCCCCAGGGAACGACTGAACTCTGGGTGCAGGGGCGGATCGTCTTTCAGACGGTAACTGACGAGGAGAAAAAGATTTTTTTATGACGTAAATAAAAGAGTATGTATGTTATATTATTTCATAATTTCAGTGTCATTTAGAATTCACAGTTTAATTCAAATGTATAAAAAAATGCATATCATCAAAAAGTTATTTCTTTGTAAGAACAATAACAATAATCACTTGAAAACGATGTGTATGGTCTCACCTGTAATAGGAGCATTGCACTTCCTGTTTAATAAAGCTGTACTTGTCCTTCTTGGACTTTTCCATGACGTTCCTGGCAGCCCTGGAGTGGGTGCCCCCGACCGTCATCGAAAATGTACCTTTAGTTGTGACCAGATCAAGCCCAGTCTTCAAGCTGGACTCCACCCCTGTTTGGCTGTCCTTGAAAAACGACTCGCTGGAATCGTACACCTCTGTTGTTCGGATGTTCATGAGATGTTCACTCTATCGAACGTATTCAAGTTTAAAGTACAAGAAAACGTCTAGCTTTTATAAAGCCGCAAATTCTTTTATATTCAGACGCTGATAATGGCTAGGCTATGGGCTTTCTGGTATCCATTAATGGGTGGATCATAAAGTGTATTCTCTCCTGGAGCTGATGTGAGCAGTTTTGCATACAGAGCTCTGATATAGGAAAACGAGGTGAGACACAAGTGCCGCTCTCTTCCATAGAAGCTGGCCGGAAGATCTCTGAACACCCAGGCTCACCATCATCTGAACACTTGAGCACCGCTGATCCATATAGAGGGGAATTGGGGAGGGAAGCAGGCAAATCCTCACACTAGGCCCGTCCTCATTGTTGTTGGGGCCTGTGTACGGAAAATGTACGGAAAAGTGCAATTCTTATCAATGTAGAAGTCCTTTTGTAAATGAGTCAGGTTTTGGGATATGAAGGAGGTATGGTTGATGTGGTTTAAAATGTGTCACGGCCTGGCCCTTTGGGCCTGGTTGATTTTAGCGTTTGCACCTGCGCCCTGTTGTCTCGTTTAGGTTTCCCTAGTTTTCATTGGTTTCTGGTATGCCCTTGTTTTGTATTTAAGCCCTTCCCCAGTTTAGTTCTTTGTGTTCTCATTGTGTTTGTTTGAGGTTCTTTGTGCTGCCTGTCTCCCTGTGTTCCTGGTCCTGGTCCTTTTGTTAATAAATCCTCATTTGCTCCTGATTCCTGCATTTGGCTCCATTCTTTCTGCTAACCACTGACAGAATGATGATGATGATATAATTGTTTTCCCATTTTCAGTAAGTGACAAGTCATTGCATACATTGATACTCTTAGTGCTTACTTGTCTGATACTCTACTCCTGTCTGTCTCACTGTTCATTGATCGTTCTGTCTCTCTCGCAGCTGTCCACCATCTCGGACACTGGTGAGACTGGAAATATGATAGTTTTGACTGCAAGTAGGTTCTGTGTGAAACGGCTGAAACACCTCTGTTGCAGTCCCCCATCAGTTCACACATCCGTGTGAAGGTGTCAACCAGCGGATTCCACAGCAGCCCCCAACAAACAGCCAGCAGGTTTGTTTCAACTGCTCTTAAGTAGTAAATGAGCAGAGACTAGCATACTAAGCCGTTGTCCAAAGAACCCCAGAGAGAGCCTTTTTGATTCTCCATTCATACGCAAACAAGCCCTGGTGATGACTACCTCATGACAAACTCGGTCACCACACTCAGAAACAGACTCTCCATCGGTGTGTAAATAACCGGGCAAGCATGTGGCTTGCTGTTGATTGGTCTTTGTAGGTTGTTCGGATGGAAGTAAGTGACTTAAAAGTCATTGCATACATTGATACTCTTAGTGCTTACTTGTCTGATACTCTACTCCTGTCTGTCTCTCTATTCATTGATCGTTCTGTCTCTCTCGCAGCTGTCCACCATCTCGGACACTGGTGAGATGCAGCCGTTCCCGCGCGGCTACGTGCACATGAACTTTCGAGAACGCCCAGGCGGTCCTGGACGACTACGCCAACGCCGTCCACTACGAGCGTGGCCACCTCAATCCCGACGAGCACCAGGCCGACCCCGACGACAAGGCGTCCACCTACACGCTGACCAACGTGGTGCCCCAGGTCCGCGAGTTAAGCGCCGGCGCCTGGAAGCTGCAGGAGACAGGCAGACCCCAAATGCGGCTACATCTCCCTCCGTCTCCAGGAAGAGGAAAGCCCGCTTTGGGAGCTCTGAAGTATTCCGGCCTCCCAGAAGAGAGATCTTTGCGCTTTTGAACGAAACCTTGGTGCTCTGACACAATTTAACCTCTACAACGCAGATTTTGGATTTCTCTTCTTTATTTTTTATTTATTTTTTTCTTGATCGAGAAGCCCTCCATGTTCACTGGAGGCTGGGGGAGGGAGGTGAGGAAAGTGAGAGGCGGTGAGGTGGTAAGAACTGCAGTGAACCACAGAACAAGCTAACCTTAAAAGACAGAGAAATATGTCTGCCCATCACTCACATTCCAATGAAGGCAATAATAGCTTATAATATGAAGAGACCAGGTACCATGTTTGCTTAGTGGTTTTGGATGGAATAACTAATTCAGGGGGAGGTCCAGTATTATTGTCTGGCATACTTTGAAACGCGACCGGATATAGTAGGACATCTTGGTACTTTTGACATACTGGATTTGACAGACATGTATTGGGACATACTAAATCCGTTTCTTGCATCCTGGATAGGATGCTAGTATGGGTATTGAAACGCAGCCTCACTGCTAGAAGCTGTCTTCCAGCACATGTGTTAATATGTGTTAATTACCGAAACTACGAAATATAGTTTCCCAACAGAATGGAACCACTCCAGGCGCACGGCCATGTAGTTTGTCTCGTAATAATCGCCCGAGACGATGCATATACATAGAAACTAGCACCAAGTGCACACGCATCTGTTATATTACTAATATTATGTATAACACTATGTGTATAGTGCAATCTATCGTATTTAGAGTAGGAGTTAACACTTTAATCAAGTCACAGAAAACAAGAGATTCATCAAATAATTGCCAAACACTTTTTTATTGCATTGGGTAGACATGTACAGGCTTGGGTCTGTGTGAATAAAAGAAATGTGAAAATGACCGTTACAGAGCTCATGGCAATCTCAATGTCTGTGGGTGTAAATCAAGGAACATGTATTCAGACCGCTTCACTTAGACATTAAGACATTAAGACAGAATGGTAAGAATAGAATTGGTTCTGAAAGCATAATAAGGTTGCAATACACTAACCTTGAGGCAAAAGCATCCTCATACTAATATCTAGCCCGTATTGAAACAACATGCGCGTGAAGGACCCATCACAGCTCATTCAGAGCAGGCAGACGAGGGTGAACTTTGACCTTCCCTTTGTCCTCCCTCTGCTTCACGACAAAGGTCAAGGGGTCATCGACCCCGTGGCCCATTCTGAGGTGAGCCAGCAGGTCCTGGGTGACGTTGAGACTGTGGCGGGAGGTGTAGAGGTCGCGTAGGTCAGGTGGCATAGCCGATGGGACGTACTCTGAACAGGTGGGGCCCCCCAGACCTGGGGCACACTTCACCTGATAGGAGAAGTACAGGTTGCCGTGCTTCAGGGGACAGACTTCCTCGTGGTTGCCCGTGGTGATGGACTTGACGCAGGAGCCTAGGAAATCGTACCCGGTTGTAATCCAGAGCTTGTCCTCGTCCCAGACTTCCATCTTCAGCTCGCTGCTCAGGGAAACTTTCACCGTGCCAAAGTACATACTTTCGTCCCAGCGCGGGTTGTCGTTGTTATAGATGACCTTGGTCTGACGGCTCGTCGTATCTATCAGTACCTTAACAAAGCCATCTGTCTTGGAGAGAGTGTCTCCCCACAGGTCTGTGGCGTGCTTGACTGTGACAGTAAGGTGGGCCAGGCCTCGTTCCTGGGGACAGCACTGGCTGCTGACCTCCTTGTTGGCCTGGCAGACACACTGGCACTTGTCACGGGAGCTGGAGCTGGAGCCGCCGGTGCACTCTTGGGAGCAGCGCTGGATGAGCGAATTCTCCATGATGTAGTCCTCCACGGCTTTCTTCAGGCTCTGCCTTCTGTTGGTCGGCTTCACCAGCAGGTGAAGGGGTTGCAGGGAGTACCTGGTGATGTCAGGCAGGGTCTTCAGGCTCTTCATCCACTCACTGAAAGCAGTCGGGTTGTTCTTTGCGGAGAAGAGCAAATCCGAAGCTCCGTCAGTCTGGCCTCCCACCACCTGGGTGAGCCTCTCGTTGAAGGTGCTGCTGAAACTGTCCTTGCTGTTGCGCTTCTTCAGGTCGTTTTTGCAGAACTTTGTTTCGGCTCGGAGTTCGGCGTTCCCGGTGTGAGACGCCGCGGAGGCCTCGGCTTCCAGGCAGTCTTTGACCTCTGTTTCAGTGTAGCCGTCCAGCGCTGCCTGGCACACCCTCACAGATGTGAGGGATTTCACCTGGCCGCCAAGGCTGACCTTTCGGATGAAGTGGGTACCGAAGGTGGAGAGAAAGCAGGTGTAGTCAGCCTTGGTCTGGTCGGTATAGAGCGCGGGCAAAAGCCCCAGGGAACGACTGAACTCTGGGTGCAGGGGCGGGTCGTCTTTCAGACGGTAACTGACGAGGAGAAAAAGATTGTCATCTTTTCTTTTTTTATGACGTAAATAAAAGAGTATGTATGTTATATTATTTCATAATTTCAGTGTCATTTAGAATTCACAGTTTAATTCAAATGTATAAAAAAATGCATATCATCAAAAAGTTATTTCTTTGTAAGAACAATAACAATAATCACTTGAAAACGATGTTTATGGTCTCACCTGTAATAGGAGCATTGCACTTCCTGTTTAATAAAGCTGTACTTGTCCTTCTTGGACTTTTCCATGACGTTCCTGGCAGCCCTGGAGTGGGTGCCCCCGACCGTCATCGAAAATTTACCTTTAGTTGTAATCAGATCAAGCCCAGTCTTCCAGCTGGCATCCACCCCTGTTTGGCTGTCCTTGACAAACGACTCGCTGGAATCGTACACCTTGCTGGACAGCCTCATGTCACACTGGTGGGAGGGCCGCCAGTCGACCACGGCCGCGGGCAGCCTCTGGACTTGGTTCTCCACGAAGGGGTTGACACACAGGGTGCAGGAGCCGTTGTCCATCCAGGTGTCCACGTCGATGACGTAGGCTTGCTTTCGCTCCATGGTAACCACGTCAAAACTCTCGCCGGCCAGATTGCTACCGGGAACTGCCTGGGCTGCCCTGCACTCTGCAGGCCGGCCCTTGGTGCAGGAAGACTGGGCACCAGTAGGAAACCAAGTAGTTACCAACAGCCAAAGAAAAACCAGAGATGACTGAAGTACTGCGGGGAAAAAATATTGTTGATCTGTTAAACCTTGGAACTAATATAATGTGGAGCTTGCCATCTATACCTTGAGACTACAAAGATGGTCCAAAATATAAAACATGTAAGCATGTTTTTCCAATTTGGACTTAAGTCACACGTTGCTGCCAAAAACAAATGAAACCAAGTGTATAGTTATACACTGTATTATATTAAAACAATGTACTCACTATATGGAAGTTTATCGTTATACACACTGTTCAATTAAAATAATGAACTGTAAAAAACAACAACACTAATTACAGGTGAGATCACTGCATAACAATTGTTCACTACAAACCTTATTACAGACACGTCATACTACTTACTAGACTACTTACCTGCCATATCAGGCTAGATGTTTAGGAAGCAGTCTATGAAGAAGATCCCTTTGCCTAGCTGCATTGGTCACCAATGAACTGAGTTTCAAAACGTGGTTCATTTTATTTCCTAGGTGGGTATACAGGAAATCCTGGTGTTGAAATAACACAACCAAATCTAGTCAACTAAAATTACAAGGAGAGTCTGTTTCACTTTCATCTTTTTTATTTACAAAGTAGAAAGATATAGCATGTATACTTATATATATTATGATACATTTCTAATCAACTCAATGACCTAAGACTTAGTCAAGGAAATATGATATCGTTTTGCCTGCAAGTTGATTCTGTGTGAAACGGCTGAAACACCTCTGTTGCAGTCCCCCATCAGTTCACACATCCGTGTGAAGGTGTCAACCAGCGGATTCCACAGCAGCCCCCAACAAACAGCCAGCAGGTTTGTTTCAACTGCTCTTAAGTAGTAAATGAACAGAGCCTAGCATACTAAGCCATTGTCCAAACAACCCCAAAGAGGACCTGTCGCCCGACTGCAGAGAGTTCCTCTACCTGGGAACGCCGCCGCTGGGCTTGGGGCGCCGCTCCCTGAAGACCATCTGCCAGCGCTACAACAAGATGCCGCGCTACGTGACCGTCTACGACACGGCCGACCACGTCCCCGTCTACTCGGCCTACACCTTCAAACGCTCAGACGGCGAGAAGCGCGTGGACGTGCCCTGGATGTACGAGCCCCAGGTTAGCATGGAATCGTAACTGTTAGAAGAAAGCTTGTACAGGAACCTTTGTGCGAAATGTTGTGTGGAAAATAAATACGGAAAAGTGCAATTCTTATCAATGTAGAAGTCCTTTTTTAAATGAGATTTTTTAAATCAGGTTTTGGAATACAAAGGAGGTGTGGTTGATGTAGTTTAGAATGATGATGATATAATTGTTTTCCCATTTTAAGTAAGTGACTTAAGTCATTGTATACATTGATACTCTTAGTGTTTACTTGTCTGATACTCTACTCCTGTCTGTCTCTCTGTTCATTGATCGTTCTGTCTCTCTCGCAGCTGTCCACCATCTCGGACACTGGTGAGATGCAGCCGTTCCCGCGCGGCTACGTGCACATGAACTTTCGAGGACGCCCAAGCGGTCCTGGTCCACTACGAGCGTGGCCACCTCAATCCCGACGAGCACCAGGCCGACCCCGACGACAAGGCGTCCACCTACACGCTGACCAACGTGGTGCCCCAGGTCCGCGAGTTAAGCGCCGGCGCCTGGAAGCTGCAGGAGACAGGCAGACCCCAAATGCGGCTACATCTCCCTCCGTCTCCAGGAAGAGGAAAGCCCGCTTTGGGAGCTCTGAAGTATTCCGGCCTCCCAGAAGAGAGATCTTTGCGCTTTTGAACGAAACCTTGGTGCTCTGACACAATTTAACCTCTACAACGCAGATTTTGGATTTCTCTTCTTTATTTTTTATTTATTTTTTTCTTGATCGAGAAGCCCTCCATGTTCACTGGAGGCTGGGGGAGGGAGGTGAGGAAAGTGAGAGGCGGTGAGGTGGTAAGAACTGCAGTGAACCACAGAACAAGCTAACCTTAAAAGACAGAGAAATATGTCTGCCCATCACTCACATTCCAATGAAGGCAATAATAGCTTATAATATGAAGAGACCAGGTACCATGTTTGCTTAGTGGTTTTGGATGGAATAACTAATTCAGGGGGAGGTCCAGTATTATTGTCTGGCATACTTTGAAACGCGACCGGATATAGTAGGACATCTTGGTACTTTTGACATACTGGATTTGACAGACATGTATTGGGACATACTAAATCCGTTTCTTGCATCCTGGATAGGATGCTAGTATGGGTATTGAAACGCAGCCTCACTGCTAGAAGCTGTCTTCCAGCACATGTGTTAATATGTGTTAATTACCGAAACTACGAAATATAGTTTCCCAACAGAATGGAACCACTCCAGGCGCACGGCCATGTAGTTTGTCTCGTAATAATCGCCCGAGACGATGCATATACATAGAAACTAGCACCAAGTGCACACGCATCTGTTATATTACTAATATTATGTATAACACTATGTGTATAATGCAATCTATCGTATTTAGAGTAGGAGTTAACACTTTAATCAAGTCACAGAAAACAAGAGATTCATCAAATAATTGCCAAACACTTTTTTATTGCATTGGGTAGACATGTACAGGCTTGGGTCTGTGCGAATAAAAGAAATGTGAAAATGACCGTTACAGAGCTCATGGCAATCTCAATGTCTGTGGGTGTAAATCAAGGAACATGTATTCAGACCGCTTCACTTAGACATTAAGACATTAAGACAGAATGGTAAGAATAGAATTGGTTCTGAAAGCATAATAAGGTTGCAATACACTAACCTTGAGGCAAAAGCATCCTCATACTAATATCTAGCCCGTATTGAAACAACATGCGCGTGAAGGACCCATCACAGCTCATTCAGAGCAGGCAGACGAGGATGAACTTTGACCTTCCCTTTGTCCTCCCTCTGCTTCACGACAAAGGTCAAGGGGTCATCGACCCCGTGACCCATTCTGAGGTGAGCCAGCAGGTCCTGGGTGACGTTGAGACTGTGGCGGGAGGTGTAGAGGTCGCGTAGGTCAGGTGGCATAGCCGATGGGACGTACTCTGAACAGGTGGGGCCCCCCAGACCTGGGGCACACTTCACCTGATATGAGAAGTACAGGTTGCCGTGCTTCAGGGGACAGACTTCCTCGTGGTTGCCCATGGTGATGGACTTCACGCAGGAGCCTAGGAAATCGTATCTGGTTGTAATCCAGAGCTTGTCCTCGTCCCAGACTTCCATCTTCAGCTCGCTGCTCAGGGAAACTTTCACCGTGCCAAAGTACATACTTTCGTCCCAGCGCGGGTTGTCGTTGTTATAGATGACCTTGGTCTGACGGCTCGTCGTATCTATCAGTACCTTAACAAAGCCATCTGTCTTGGAGAGAGTGTCTCCCCACAGGTCTGTGGCGTGCTTGACTGTGACAGTCAGGTGGGCCAGGCCTCGTTCCTGGGGACAGCACTGGCTGGTGACCTCCTTGTTGGCCTGGCAGACACACTGGCACTTGTCACGGGAGCTGGAGCTGGAGCCGCCGGTGCACTCTTGGGAGCAGCGCTGGATGAGCGAATTCTCCATGATGTAGTCCTCCACGGCTTTCTTCAGGCTCTGCCTTCTGTTGGTCGGCTTCACCAGCAGGTGAAGGGGTTGCAGGGAGTACCTGGTGATGTCAGGCAGGGTCTTCAGGCTCTTCATCCACTCACTGAAAGCAGTCGGGTTGTTCTTTGCGGAGAAGAGCAAATCCGAAGCTCCGTCAGTCTGGCCTCCCACCACCTGGGTGAGCCTCTCGTTGAAGGTGCTGCTGAAACTGTCCTTGCTGTTGCGCTTCTTCAGGTCGTTTTTGCAGAACTTTTTTTTTCGGCTCGGAGTTCGGCGTTCCCGGTGTGAGACGCCGCGGAGGCCTCGGCTTCCAGGCAGTCTTTGACCTCTGTTTCAGTGTAGCCGTCCAGCGCTGCCTGGCACACCCTCACAGATGTGAGGGATTTCACCTGGCCGCCCAGGCTGACCTTTCGGATGAAGTGGGTACCGAAGGTGGAGAGAAAGCGGGTGTAGTCAGCCTTGGTCTGGTCGCTGTAGAGCGCGGGCAAAAGCCCCAGGGAACGACTGAACTCTGGGTGCAGGGGCGGATCGTCTTTCAGACGGTAACTGACGAGGAGAAAAAGATCTTTTTATGACGTAAATAAAAGAGTATGTATGTTATATTATTTCATAATTTCCTTGAAAAACGACTCGCTGGAATCGTACACCTTGGTTGTTCGGATGTTCATGAGATGTTCACTCTATCGAACGTATTCAAGTTTAAAGTACAAGAAAACGTCTAGCTTTTATAAAGCCGCAAATTCTTTTATATTCAGACGCTGATAATGGCTAGGCTATGGGCTTTCTGGTATCCATTAATGGGTGGATCATAAAGTGTATTCTCTCCTGGAGCTGATGTGAGCAGTTTTGCATACAGAGCTCTGATATAGGAAAACGAGGTGAGACACAAGTGCCGCTCTCTTCCATAGAAGCTGGCCGGAAGATCTCTGAACACCCAGGCTCACCATCATCTGAACACTTGAGCACCGCTGATCCATATAGAGGGGAATTGGGGAGGGAAGCAGGCAAATCCTCACACTAGGCCCGTCCTCATTGTTGTTGGGGCCTGTGTACGGAAAATGTACGGAAAAGTGCAATTCTTATCAATGTAGAAGTCCTTTTGTAAATGAGTCAGGTTTTGGGATATGAAGGAGGTATGGTTGATGTGGTTTAAAATGTGTCACGGCCTGGCCCTTTGGGCCTGGTTGATTTTAGCGTTTGCACCTGCGCCCTGTTGTCTCGTTTAGGTTTCCCTAGTTTTCATTGGTTTCTGGTATGCCCTTGTTTTGTATTTAAGCCCTTCCCCAGTTTAGTTCTTTGTGTTCTCATTGTGTTTGTTTGAGGTTCTGTGTGCTGCCTGTCTCCCTGTGTTCCTGGTCCTTTTATTAATAAATCCTCATTTGCTCCTGATTCCTGCATTTGGCTCCATTCTTTCTGCTAGCCTCTGACAGAATGATGATGATGATATAATTGTTTTCCCATTTTCAGTAAGTGACAAGTCATTGCATACATTGATACTCTTAGTGCTTACTTGTCTGATACTCTACTCCTGTCTGTCTCACTGTTCATTGATCGTTCTGTCTCTCTCGCAGCTGTCCACCATCTCGGACACTGGTGAGACTGGAAATATGATAGTTTTGACTGCAAGTAGGTTCTGTGTGAAACGGCTGAAACACCTCTGTTGCAGTCCCCCATCAGTTCACACATCCGTGTGAAGGTGTCAACCAGCGGATTCCACAGCAGCCCCCAACAAACAGCCAGCAGGTTTGTTTCAACTGCTCTTAAGTAGTAAATGAGCAGAGACTAGCATACTAAGCCGTTGTCCAAAGAACCCCAGAGAGAGCCTTTTTGATTCTCCATTCATACGCAAACAAGCCCTGGTGATGACTACCTCATGACAAACTCGGTCACCACACTCAGAAACAGACTCTCCATCGGTGTGTAAATAACCGGGCAAGCATGTGGCTTGCTGTTGATTGGTCTTTGTAGGTTGTTCGGATGGAAGTAAGTGACTTAAAAGTCATTGCATACATTGATACTCTTAGTGCTTACTTGTCTGATACTCTACTCCTGTCTGTCTCTCTATTCATTGATCGTTCTGTCTCTCTCGCAGCTGTCCACCATCTCGGACACTGGTGAGATGCAGCCGTTCCCGCGCGGCTACGTGCACATGAACTTTCGAGAACGCCCAGGCGGTCCTGGACGACTACGCCAACGCCGTCCACTACGAGCGTGGCCACCTCAATCCCGACGAGCACCAGGCCGACCCCGACGACAAGGCGTCCACCTACACGCTGACCAACGTGGTGCCCCAGGTCCGCGAGTTAAGCGCCGGCGCCTGGAAGCTGCAGGAGACAGGCAGACCCCAAATGCGGCTACATCTCCCTCCGTCTCCAGGAAGAGGAAAGCCCGCTTTGGGAGCTCTGAAGTATTCCGGCCTCCCAGAAGAGAGATCTTTGCGCTTTTGAACGAAACCTTGGTGCTCTGACACAATTTAACCTCTACAACGCAGATTTTGGATTTCTCTTCTTTATTTTTTATTTATTTTTTTCTTGATCGAGAAGCCCTCCATGTTCACTGGAGGCTGGGGGAGGGAGGTGAGGAAAGTGAGAGGCGGTGAGGTGGTAAGAACTGCAGTGAACCACAGAACAAGCTAACCTTAAAAGACAGAGAAATATGTCTGCCCATCACTCACATTCCAATGAAGGCAATAATAGCTTATAATATGAAGAGACCAGGTACCATGTTTGCTTAGTGGTTTTGGATGGAATAACTAATTCAGGGGGAGGTCCAGTATTATTGTCTGGCATACTTTGAAACGCGACCGGATATAGTAGGACATCTTGGTACTTTTGACATACTGGATTTGACAGACATGTATTGGGACATACTAAATCCGTTTCTTGCATCCTGGATAGGATGCTAGTATGGGTATTGAAACGCAGCCTCACTGCTAGAAGCTGTCTTCCAGCACATGTGTTAATATGTGTTAATTACCGAAACTACGAAATATAGTTTCCCAACAGAATGGAACCACTCCAGGCGCACGGCCATGTAGTTTGTCTCGTAATAATCGCCCGAGACGATGCATATACATAGAAACTAGCACCAAGTGCACACGCATCTGTTATATTACTAATATTATGTATAACACTATGTGTATAGTGCAATCTATCGTATTTAGAGTAGGAGTTAACACTTTAATCAAGTCACAGAAAACAAGAGATTCATCAAATAATTGCCAAACACTTTTTTATTGCATTGGGTAGACATGTACAGGCTTGGGTCTGTGTGAATAAAAGAAATGTGAAAATGACCGTTACAGAGCTCATGGCAATCTCAATGTCTGTGGGTGTAAATCAAGGAACATGTATTCAGACCGCTTCACTTAGACATTAAGACATTAAGACAGAATGGTAAGAATAGAATTGGTTCTGAAAGCATAATAAGGTTGCAATACACTAACCTTGAGGCAAAAGCATCCTCATACTAATATCTAGCCCGTATTGAAACAACATGCGCGTGAAGGACCCATCACAGCTCATTCAGAGCAGGCAGACGAGGGTGAACTTTGACCTTCCCTTTGTCCTCCCTCTGCTTCACGACAAAGGTCAAGGGGTCATCGACCCCGTGGCCCATTCTGAGGTGAGCCAGCAGGTCCTGGGTGACGTTGAGACTGTGGCGGGAGGTGTAGAGGTCGCGTAGGTCAGGTGGCATAGCCGATGGGACGTACTCTGAACAGGTGGGGCCCCCCAGACCTGGGGCACACTTCACCTGATAGGAGAAGTACAGGTTGCCGTGCTTCAGGGGACAGACTTCCTCGTGGTTGCCCGTGGTGATGGACTTGACGCAGGAGCCTAGGAAATCGTACCCGGTTGTAATCCAGAGCTTGTCCTCGTCCCAGACTTCCATCTTCAGCTCGCTGCTCAGGGAAACTTTCACCGTGCCAAAGTACATACTTTCGTCCCAGCGCGGGTTGTCGTTGTTATAGATGACCTTGGTCTGACGGCTCGTCGTATCTATCAGTACCTTAACAAAGCCATCTGTCTTGGAGAGAGTGTCTCCCCACAGGTCTGTGGCGTGCTTGACTGTGACAGTAAGGTGGGCCAGGCCTCGTTCCTGGGGACAGCACTGGCTGCTGACCTCCTTGTTGGCCTGGCAGACACACTGGCACTTGTCACGGGAGCTGGAGCTGGAGCCGCCGGTGCACTCTTGGGAGCAGCGCTGGATGAGCGAATTCTCCATGATGTAGTCCTCCACGGCTTTCTTCAGGCTCTGCCTTCTGTTGGTCGGCTTCACCAGCAGGTGAAGGGGTTGCAGGGAGTACCTGGTGATGTCAGGCAGGGTCTTCAGGCTCTTCATCCACTCACTGAAAGCAGTCGGGTTGTTCTTTGCGGAGAAGAGCAAATCCGAAGCTCCGTCAGTCTGGCCTCCCACCACCTGGGTGAGCCTCTCGTTGAAGGTGCTGCTGAAACTGTCCTTGCTGTTGCGCTTCTTCAGGTCGTTTTTGCAGAACTTTGTTTCGGCTCGGAGTTCGGCGTTCCCGGTGTGAGACGCCGCGGAGGCCTCGGCTTCCAGGCAGTCTTTGACCTCTGTTTCAGTGTAGCCGTCCAGCGCTGCCTGGCACACCCTCACAGATGTGAGGGATTTCACCTGGCCGCCAAGGCTGACCTTTCGGATGAAGTGGGTACCGAAGGTGGAGAGAAAGCAGGTGTAGTCAGCCTTGGTCTGGTCGGTATAGAGCGCGGGCAAAAGCCCCAGGGAACGACTGAACTCTGGGTGCAGGGGCGGGTCGTCTTTCAGACGGTAACTGACGAGGAGAAAAAGATTGTCATCTTTTCTTTTTTTATGACGTAAATAAAAGAGTATGTATGTTATATTATTTCATAATTTCAGTGTCATTTAGAATTCACAGTTTAATTCAAATGTATAAAAAAATGCATATCATCAAAAAGTTATTTCTTTGTAAGAACAATAACAATAATCACTTGAAAACGATGTTTATGGTCTCACCTGTAATAGGAGCATTGCACTTCCTGTTTAATAAAGCTGTACTTGTCCTTCTTGGACTTTTCCATGACGTTCCTGGCAGCCCTGGAGTGGGTGCCCCCGACCGTCATCGAAAATTTACCTTTAGTTGTAATCAGATCAAGCCCAGTCTTCCAGCTGGCATCCACCCCTGTTTGGCTGTCCTTGACAAACGACTCGCTGGAATCGTACACCTTGCTGGACAGCCTCATGTCACACTGGTGGGAGGGCCGCCAGTCGACCACGGCCGCGGGCAGCCTCTGGACTTGGTTCTCCACGAAGGGGTTGACACACAGGGTGCAGGAGCCGTTGTCCATCCAGGTGTCCACGTCGATGACGTAGGCTTGCTTTCGCTCCATGGTAACCACGTCAAAACTCTCGCCGGCCAGATTGCTACCGGGAACTGCCTGGGCTGCCCTGCACTCTGCAGGCCGGCCCTTGGTGCAGGAAGACTGGGCACCAGTAGGAAACCAAGTAGTTACCAACAGCCAAAGAAAAACCAGAGATGACTGAAGTACTGCGGGGAAAAAATATTGTTGATCTGTTAAACCTTGGAACTAATATAATGTGGAGCTTGCCATCTATACCTTGAGACTACAAAGATGGTCCAAAATATAAAACATGTAAGCATGTTTTTCCAATTTGGACTTAAGTCACACGTTGCTGCCAAAAACAAATGAAACCAAGTGTATAGTTATACACTGTATTATATTAAAACAATGTACTCACTATATGGAAGTTTATCGTTATACACACTGTTCAATTAAAATAATGAACTGTAAAAAACAACAACACTAATTACAGGTGAGATCACTGCATAACAATTGTTCACTACAAACCTTATTACAGACACGTCATACTACTTACTAGACTACTTACCTGCCATATCAGGCTAGATGTTTAGGAAGCAGTCTATGAAGAAGATCCCTTTGCCTAGCTGCATTGGTCACCAATGAACTGAGTTTCAAAACGTGGTTCATTTTATTTCCTAGGTGGGTATACAGGAAATCCTGGTGTTGAAATAACACAACCAAATCTAGTCAACTAAAATTACAAGGAGAGTCTGTTTCACTTTCATCTTTTTTATTTACAAAGTAGAAAGATATAGCATGTATACTTATATATATTATGATACATTTCTAATCAACTCAATGACCTAAGACTTAGTCAAGGAAATATGATATCGTTTTGCCTGCAAGTTGATTCTGTGTGAAACGGCTGAAACACCTCTGTTGCAGTCCCCCATCAGTTCACACATCCGTGTGAAGGTGTCAACCAGCGGATTCCACAGCAGCCCCCAACAAACAGCCAGCAGGTTTGTTTCAACTGCTCTTAAGTAGTAAATGAACAGAGCCTAGCATACTAAGCCATTGTCCAAACAACCCCAAAGAGGACCTGTCGCCCGACTGCAGAGAGTTCCTCTACCTGGGAACGCCGCCGCTGGGCTTGGGGCGCCGCTCCCTGAAGACCATCTGCCAGCGCTACAACAAGATGCCGCGCTACGTGACCGTCTACGACACGGCCGACCACGTCCCCGTCTACTCGGCCTACACCTTCAAACGCTCAGACGGCGAGAAGCGCGTGGACGTGCCCTGGATGTACGAGCCCCAGGTTAGCATGGAATCGTAACTGTTAGAAGAAAGCTTGTACAGGAACCTTTGTGCGAAATGTTGTGTGGAAAATAAATACGGAAAAGTGCAATTCTTATCAATGTAGAAGTCCTTTTTTAAATGAGATTTTTTAAATCAGGTTTTGGAATACAAAGGAGGTGTGGTTGATGTAGTTTAGAATGATGATGATATAATTGTTTTCCCATTTTAAGTAAGTGACTTAAGTCATTGTATACATTGATACTCTTAGTGTTTACTTGTCTGATACTCTACTCCTGTCTGTCTCTCTGTTCATTGATCGTTCTGTCTCTCTCGCAGCTGTCCACCATCTCGGACACTGGTGAGATGCAGCCGTTCCCGCGCGGCTACGTGCACATGAACTTTCGAGGACGCCCAAGCGGTCCTGGTCCACTACGAGCGTGGCCACCTCAATCCCGACGAGCACCAGGCCGACCCCGACGACAAGGCGTCCACCTACACGCTGACCAACGTGGTGCCCCAGGTCCGCGAGTTAAGCGCCGGCGCCTGGAAGCTGCAGGAGACAGGCAGACCCCAAATGCGGCTACATCTCCCTCCGTCTCCAGGAAGAGGAAAGCCCGCTTTGGGAGCTCTGAAGTATTCCGGCCTCCCAGAAGAGAGATCTTTGCGCTTTTGAACGAAACCTTGGTGCTCTGACACAATTTAACCTCTACAACGCAGATTTTGGATTTCTCTTCTTTATTTTTTATTTATTTTTTTCTTGATCGAGAAGCCCTCCATGTTCACTGGAGGCTGGGGGAGGGAGGTGAGGAAAGTGAGAGGCGGTGAGGTGGTAAGAACTGCAGTGAACCACAGAACAAGCTAACCTTAAAAGACAGAGAAATATGTCTGCCCATCACTCACATTCCAATGAAGGCAATAATAGCTTATAATATGAAGAGACCAGGTACCATGTTTGCTTAGTGGTTTTGGATGGAATAACTAATTCAGGGGGAGGTCCAGTATTATTGTCTGGCATACTTTGAAACGCGACCGGATATAGTAGGACATCTTGGTACTTTTGACATACTGGATTTGACAGACATGTATTGGGACATACTAAATCCGTTTCTTGCATCCTGGATAGGATGCTAGTATGGGTATTGAAACGCAGCCTCACTGCTAGAAGCTGTCTTCCAGCACATGTGTTAATATGTGTTAATTACCGAAACTACGAAATATAGTTTCCCAACAGAATGGAACCACTCCAGGCGCACGGCCATGTAGTTTGTCTCGTAATAATCGCCCGAGACGATGCATATACATAGAAACTAGCACCAAGTGCACACGCATCTGTTATATTACTAATATTATGTATAACACTATGTGTATAATGCAATCTATCGTATTTAGAGTAGGAGTTAACACTTTAATCAAGTCACAGAAAACAAGAGATTCATCAAATAATTGCCAAACACTTTTTTATTGCATTGGGTAGACATGTACAGGCTTGGGTCTGTGCGAATAAAAGAAATGTGAAAATGACCGTTACAGAGCTCATGGCAATCTCAATGTCTGTGGGTGTAAATCAAGGAACATGTATTCAGACCGCTTCACTTAGACATTAAGACATTAAGACAGAATGGTAAGAATAGAATTGGTTCTGAAAGCATAATAAGGTTGCAATACACTAACCTTGAGGCAAAAGCATCCTCATACTAATATCTAGCCCGTATTGAAACAACATGCGCGTGAAGGACCCATCACAGCTCATTCAGAGCAGGCAGACGAGGATGAACTTTGACCTTCCCTTTGTCCTCCCTCTGCTTCACGACAAAGGTCAAGGGGTCATCGACCCCGTGACCCATTCTGAGGTGAGCCAGCAGGTCCTGGGTGACGTTGAGACTGTGGCGGGAGGTGTAGAGGTCGCGTAGGTCAGGTGGCATAGCCGATGGGACGTACTCTGAACAGGTGGGGCCCCCCAGACCTGGGGCACACTTCACCTGATATGAGAAGTACAGGTTGCCGTGCTTCAGGGGACAGACTTCCTCGTGGTTGCCCATGGTGATGGACTTCACGCAGGAGCCTAGGAAATCGTATCTGGTTGTAATCCAGAGCTTGTCCTCGTCCCAGACTTCCATCTTCAGCTCGCTGCTCAGGGAAACTTTCACCGTGCCAAAGTACATACTTTCGTCCCAGCGCGGGTTGTCGTTGTTATAGATGACCTTGGTCTGACGGCTCGTCGTATCTATCAGTACCTTAACAAAGCCATCTGTCTTGGAGAGAGTGTCTCCCCACAGGTCTGTGGCGTGCTTGACTGTGACAGTCAGGTGGGCCAGGCCTCGTTCCTGGGGACAGCACTGGCTGGTGACCTCCTTGTTGGCCTGGCAGACACACTGGCACTTGTCACGGGAGCTGGAGCTGGAGCCGCCGGTGCACTCTTGGGAGCAGCGCTGGATGAGCGAATTCTCCATGATGTAGTCCTCCACGGCTTTCTTCAGGCTCTGCCTTCTGTTGGTCGGCTTCACCAGCAGGTGAAGGGGTTGCAGGGAGTACCTGGTGATGTCAGGCAGGGTCTTCAGGCTCTTCATCCACTCACTGAAAGCAGTCGGGTTGTTCTTTGCGGAGAAGAGCAAATCCGAAGCTCCGTCAGTCTGGCCTCCCACCACCTGGGTGAGCCTCTCGTTGAAGGTGCTGCTGAAACTGTCCTTGCTGTTGCGCTTCTTCAGGTCGTTTTTGCAGAACTTTTTTTTTCGGCTCGGAGTTCGGCGTTCCCGGTGTGAGACGCCGCGGAGGCCTCGGCTTCCAGGCAGTCTTTGACCTCTGTTTCAGTGTAGCCGTCCAGCGCTGCCTGGCACACCCTCACAGATGTGAGGGATTTCACCTGGCCGCCCAGGCTGACCTTTCGGATGAAGTGGGTACCGAAGGTGGAGAGAAAGCGGGTGTAGTCAGCCTTGGTCTGGTCGCTGTAGAGCGCGGGCAAAAGCCCCAGGGAACGACTGAACTCTGGGTGCAGGGGCGGATCGTCTTTCAGACGGTAACTGACGAGGAGAAAAAGATCTTTTTATGACGTAAATAAAAGAGTATGTATGTTATATTATTTCATAATTTCCTTGAAAAACGACTCGCTGGAATCGTACACCTTGGTTGTTCGGATGTTCATGAGATGTTCACTCTATCGAACGTATTCAAGTTTAAAGTACAAGAAAACGTCTAGCTTTTATAAAGCCGCAAATTCTTTTATATTCAGACGCTGATAATGGCTAGGCTATGGGCTTTCTGGTATCCATTAATGGGTGGATCATAAAGTGTATTCTCTCCTGGAGCTGATGTGAGCAGTTTTGCATACAGAGCTCTGATATAGGAAAACGAGGTGAGACACAAGTGCCGCTCTCTTCCATAGAAGCTGGCCGGAAGATCTCTGAACACCCAGGCTCACCATCATCTGAACACTTGAGCACCGCTGATCCATATAGAGGGGAATTGGGGAGGGAAGCAGGCAAATCCTCACACTAGGCCCGTCCTCATTGTTGTTGGGGCCTGTGTACGGAAAATGTACGGAAAAGTGCAATTCTTATCAATGTAGAAGTCCTTTTGTAAATGAGTCAGGTTTTGGGATATGAAGGAGGTATGGTTGATGTGGTTTAAAATGTGTCACGGCCTGGCCCTTTGGGCCTGATTGATTTTAGTGTTTGCACCTGCGCCCTGTTGTCTCGTTTAGGTTTCCCTAGTTTTCATTGGTTTCTGGTATGCCCTTGTTTTGTATTTAAGCCCTTCCCCAGTTTAGTTCTTTGTGTTCTCATTGTGTTTGTTTGAGGTTCCGTGTGCTGCCTGTCTCCCTGTGTTCCTGGTCCTTTTATTAATAAATCCTCTGTTGCTCCTGATTCCTGCATTTGGGTCCATCCTTCCTGCTAGCCTCTGACAGAATGATGATGATGATATAATTGTTTTCCCATTTTCAGTAAGTGACAAGTCATTGCATACATTGATACTCTTAGTGCTTACTTGTCTGATACTCTACTCCTGTCTGTCTCACTGTTCATTGATCGTTCTGTCTCTCTCGCAGCTGTCCACCATCTCGGACACTGGTGAGACTGGAAATATGATAGTTTTGACTGCAAGTAGGTTCTGTGTGAAACGGCTGAAACACCTCTGTTGCAGTCCCCCATCAGTTCACACATCCGTGTGAAGGTGTCAACCAGCGGATTCCACAGCAGCCCCCAACAAACAGCCAGCAGGTTTGTTTCAACTGCTCTTAAGTAGTAAATGAGCAGAGACTAGCATACTAAGCCGTTGTCCAAAGAACCCCAGAGAGAGCCTTTTTGATTCTCCATTCATACGCAAACAAGCCCTGGTGATGACTACCTCATGACAAACTCGGTCACCACACTCAGAAACAGACTCTCCATCGGTGTGTAAATAACCGGGCAAGCATGTGGCTTGCTGTTGATTGGTCTTTGTAGGTTGTTCGGATGGAAGTAAGTGACTTAAAAGTCATTGCATACATTGATACTCTTAGTGCTTACTTGTCTGATACTCTACTCCTGTCTGTCTCTCTATTCATTGATCGTTCTGTCTCTCTCGCAGCTGTCCACCATCTCGGACACTGGTGAGATGCAGCCGTTCCCGCGCGGCTACGTGCACATGAACTTTCGAGAACGCCCAGGCGGTCCTGGACGACTACGCCAACGCCGTCCACTACGAGCGTGGCCACCTCAATCCCGACGAGCACCAGGCCGACCCCGACGACAAGGCGTCCACCTACACGCTGACCAACGTGGTGCCCCAGGTCCGCGAGTTAAGCGCCGGCGCCTGGAAGCTGCAGGAGACAGGCAGACCCCAAATGCGGCTACATCTCCCTCCGTCTCCAGGAAGAGGAAAGCCCGCTTTGGGAGCTCTGAAGTATTCCGGCCTCCCAGAAGAGAGATCTTTGCGCTTTTGAACGAAACCTTGGTGCTCTGACACAATTTAACCTCTACAACGCAGATTTTGGATTTCTCTTCTTTATTTTTTATTTATTTTTTTCTTGATCGAGAAGCCCTCCATGTTCACTGGAGGCTGGGGGAGGGAGGTGAGGAAAGTGAGAGGCGGTGAGGTGGTAAGAACTGCAGTGAACCACAGAACAAGCTAACCTTAAAAGACAGAGAAATATGTCTGCCCATCACTCACATTCCAATGAAGGCAATAATAGCTTATAATATGAAGAGACCAGGTACCATGTTTGCTTAGTGGTTTTGGATGGAATAACTAATTCAGGGGGAGGTCCAGTATTATTGTCTGGCATACTTTGAAACGCGACCGGATATAGTAGGACATCTTGGTACTTTTGACATACTGGATTTGACAGACATGTATTGGGACATACTAAATCCGTTTCTTGCATCCTGGATAGGATGCTAGTATGGGTATTGAAACGCAGCCTCACTGCTAGAAGCTGTCTTCCAGCACATGTGTTAATATGTGTTAATTACCGAAACTACGAAATATAGTTTCCCAACAGAATGGAACCACTCCAGGCGCACGGCCATGTAGTTTGTCTCGTAATAATCGCCCGAGACGATGCATATACATAGAAACTAGCACCAAGTGCACACGCATCTGTTATATTACTAATATTATGTATAACACTATGTGTATAATGCAATCTATCGTATTTAGAGTAGGAGTTAACACTTTAATCAAGTCACAGAAAACAAGAGATTCATCAAATAATTGCCAAACACTTTTTTATTGCATTGGGTAGACATGTACAGGCTTGGGTCTGTGCGAATAAAAGAAATGTGAAAATGACCGTTACAGAGCTCATGGCAATCTCAATGTCTGTGGGTGTAAATCAAGGAACATGTATTCAGACCGCTTCACTTAGACATTAAGACATTAAGACAGAATGGTAAGAATAGAATTGGTTCTGAAAGCATAATAAGGTTGCAATACACTAACCTTGAGGCAAAAGCATCCTCATACTAATATCTAGCCCGTATTGAAACAACATGCGCGTGAAGGACCCATCACAGCTCATTCAGAGCAGGCAGACGAGGATGAACTTTGACCTTCCCTTTGTCCTCCCTCTGCTTCACGACAAAGGTCAAGGGGTCATCGACCCCGTGACCCATTCTGAGGTGAGCCAGCAGGTCCTGGGTGACGTTGAGACTGTGGCGGGAGGTGTAGAGGTCGCGTAGGTCAGGTGGCATAGCCGATGGGACGTACTCTGAACAGGTGGGGCCCCCCAGACCTGGGGCACACTTCACCTGATATGAGAAGTACAGGTTGCCGTGCTTCAGGGGACAGACTTCCTCGTGGTTGCCCATGGTGATGGACTTCACGCAGGAGCCTAGGAAATCGTACCCGGTTGTAATCCAGAGCTTGTCCTCGTCCCAGACTTCCATCTTCAGCTCGCTGCTCAGGGAAACTTTCACCGTGCCAAAGTACATACTTTCGTCCCAGCGCGGGTTGTCGTTGTTATAGATGACCTTGGTCTGACGGCTCGTCGTATCTATCAGTACCTTAACAAAGCCATCTGTCTTGGAGAGAGTGTCTCCCCACAGGTCTGTGGCGTGCTTGACTGTGACAGTCAGGTGGGCCAGGCCTCGTTCCTGGGGACAGCACTGGCTGGTGACCTCCCTGTTGGCCTGGCAGACACACTGGCACTTGTCACGGGAGCTGGAGCTGGAGCCGCCGGTGCACTCTTGGGAGCAGCGCTGGATGAGCGAATTCTCCATGATGTAGTCCTCCACGGCTTTCTTCAGGCTCTGCCTTCTGTTGGTCGGCTTCACCAGCAGGTGAAGGGGTTGCAGGGAGTACCTGGTGATGTCAGGCAGGGTCTTCAGGCTCTTCATCCACTCACTGAAAGCAGTCGGGTTGTTCTTTGCGGAGAAGAGCAAATCCGAAGCTCCGTCAGTCTGGCCTCCCACCACCTGGGTGAGCCTCTCGTTGAAGGTGCTGCTGAAACTGTCCTTGCTGTTGCGCTTCTTCAGGTCGTTTTTGCAGAACTTTTTTTTTCGGCTCGGAGTTCGGCGTTCCCGGTGTGAGACGCCGCGGAGGCCTCGGCTTCCAGGCAGTCTTTGACCTCTGTTTCAGTGTAGCCGTCCAGCGCTGCCTGGCACACCCTCACAGATGTGAGGGATTTCACCTGGCCGCCAAGGCTGACCTTTCGGGTGAAGTGGGTACCGAAGGTGGAGAGAAAGCGGGTGTAGTCAGCCTTGGTCTGGTCGGTGTAGAGCGCGGGCAAAAGCCCCAGGGAACGACTGAACTCTGGGTGCAGGGGCGGATCGTCTTTCAGACGGTAACTGACGAGGAGAAAAAGATTTTTTTATGACGTAAATAAAAGAGTATGTATGTTATATTATTTCATAATTTCAGTGTCATTTAGAATTCACAGTTTAATTCAAATGTATAAAAAAATGCATATCATCAAAAAGTTATTTCTTTGTAAGAACAATAACAATAATCACTTGAAAACGATGTGTATGGTCTCACCTGTAATAGGAGCATTGCACTTCCTGTTTAATAAAGCTGTACTTGTCCTTCTTGGACTTTTCCATGACGTTCCTGGCAGCCCTGGAGTGGGTGCCCCCGACCGTCATCGAAAATGTACCTTTAGTTGTGACCAGATCAAGCCCAGTCTTCCAGCTGGCATCCACCCCTGTTTGGCTGTCCTTGACAAACGACTCGCTGGAATCGTACACCTTGGTTGTTCGGATGTTCATGAGATGTTCACTCTATCGAACGTATTCAAGTTTAAAGTACAAGAAAACGTCTAGCTTTTATAAAGCCGCAAATTCTTTTATATACAGACGCTGATAATGGCTAGGCTATGGGCTTTCTGGTATCCATTAATGGGTGGATCATAAAGTGTATTCTCTCCTGGAGCTGATGTGAGCAGTTTTGCATACAGAGCTCTGATATAGGAAAACGAGGTGAGACACAAGTGCCGCTCTCTTCCATAGAAGCTGGCCGGAAGATCTCTGAACACCCAGGCTCACCATCATCTGAACACTTGAGCACCGCTGATCCTTATAGAGGGGAATTGGGGAGGGAAGCAGGCAAATCCTCACACTAGGCCCGTCCTCATTGTTGTTGGGGCCTGTGTACGGAAAATGTACGGAAAAGTGCAATTCTTATCAATGTAGAAGTCCTTTTGTAAATGAGTCAGGTTTTGGGATATGAAGGAGGTATGGTTGATGTGGTTTAAAATGTGTCACGGCCTGGCCCTTTGGGCCTGGTTGATTTTAGCGTTTGCACCTGCGCCCTGTTGTCTCGTTTAGGTTTCCCTAGTTTTCATTGGTTTCTGGTATGCCCTTGTTTTGTATTTAAGCCCTTCCCCAGTTTAGTTCTTTGTGTTCTCATTGTGTTTGTTTGAGGTTCTGTGTGCTGCCTGGCTCCCTGTGTTCCTGGTCCTTTTATTAATAAATCCTCTGTTGCTCCTGATTCCTGCATTTGGGTCCATCCTTCCTGCTAGCCTCTGACAGAATGATGATGATGATATAATTGTTTTCCCATTTTCAGTAAGTGACAAGTCATTGCATACATTGATACTCTTAGTGCTTACTTGTCTGATACTCTACTCCTGTCTGTCTCACTGTTCATTGATCGTTCTGTCTCTCTCGCAGCTGTCCACCATCTCGGACACTGGTGAGACTGGAAATATGATAGTTTTGACTGCAAGTAGGTTCTGTGTGAAACGGCTGAAACACCTCTGTTGCAGTCCCCCATCAGTTCACACATCCGTGTGAAGGTGCCAACCAGCGGATTCCACAGCAGCCCCCAACAAACAGCCAGCAGGTTTGTTTCAACTGCTCTTAAGTAGTAAATGAGCAGAGACTAGCATACTAAGCCGTTGTCCAAAGAACCCCAGAGAGAGCCTTTTTGATTCTCCATTCATACGCAAACAAGCCCTGGTGATGACTACCTCATGACAAACTCGGTCACCACACTCAGAAACAGACTCTCCATCGGTGTGTAAATAACCGGGCAAGCATGTGGCTTGCTGTTGATTGGTCTTTGTAGGTTGTTCGGATGGAAGTAAGTGACTTAAAAGTCATTGCATACATTGATACTCTTAGTGCTTACTTGTCTGATACTCTACTCCTGTCTGTCTCTCTATTCATTGATCGTTCTGTCTCTCTCGCAGCTGTCCACCATCTCGGACACTGGTGAGATGCAGCCGTTCCCGCGCGGCTACGTGCACATGAACTTTCGAGAACGCCCAGGCGGTCCTGGACGACTACGCCAACGCCGTCCACTACGAGCGTGGCCACCTCAATCCCGACGAGCACCAGGCCGACCCCGACGACAAGGCGTCCACCTACACGCTGACCAACGTGGTGCCCCAGGTCCGCGAGTTAAGCGCCGGCGCCTGGAAGCTGCAGGAGACAGGCAGACCCCAAATGCGGCTACATCTCCCTCCGTCTCCAGGAAGAGGAAAGCCCGCTTTGGGAGCTCTGAAGTATTCCGGCCTCCCAGAAGAGAGATCTTTGCGCTTTTGAACGAAACCTTGGTGCTCTGACACAATTTAACCTCTACAACGCAGATTTTGGATTTCTCTTCTTTATTTTTTATTTATTTTTTTCTTGATCGAGAAGCCCTCCATGTTCACTGGAGGCTGGGGGAGGGAGGTGAGGAAAGTGAGAGGCGGTGAGGTGGTAAGAACTGCAGTGAACCACAGAACAAGCTAACCTTAAAAGACAGAGAAATATGTCTGCCCATCACTCACATTCCAATGAAGGCAATAATAGCTTATAATATGAAGAGACCAGGTACCATGTTTGCTTAGTGGTTTTGGATGGAATAACTAATTCAGGGGGAGGTCCAGTATTATTGTCTGGCATACTTTGAAACGCGACCGGATATAGTAGGACATCTTGGTACTTTTGACATACTGGATTTGACAGACATGTATTGGGACATACTAAATCCGTTTCTTGCATCCTGGATAGGATGCTAGTATGGGTATTGAAACGCAGCCTCACTGCTAGAAGCTGTCTTCCAGCACATGTGTTAATATGTGTTAATTACCGAAACTACGAAATATAGTTTCCCAACAGAATGGAACCACTCCAGGCGCACGGCCATGTAGTTTGTCTCGTAATAATCGCCCGAGACGATGCATATACATAGAAACTAGCACCAAGTGCACACGCATCTGTTATATTACTAATATTATGTATAACACTATGTGTATAATGCAATCTATCGTATTTAGAGTAGGAGTTAACACTTTAATCAAGTCACAGAAAACAAGAGATTCATCAAATAATTGCCAAACACTTTTTTATTGCATTGGGTAGACATGTACAGGCTTGGGTCTGTGCGAATAAAAGAAATGTGAAAATGACCGTTACAGAGCTCATGGCAATCTCAATGTCTGTGGGTGTAAATCAAGGAACATGTATTCAGACCGCTTCACTTAGACATTAAGACATTAAGACAGAATGGTAAGAATAGAATTGGTTCTGAAAGCATAATAAGGTTGCAATACACTAACCTTGAGGCAAAAGCATCCTCATACTAATATCTAGCCCGTATTGAAACAACATGCGCGTGAAGGACCCATCACAGCTCATTCAGAGCAGGCAGACGAGGGTGAACTTTGACCTTCCCTTTGTCCTCCCTCTGCTTCACGACAAAGGTCAAGGGGTCATCGACCCCGTGGCCCATTCTGAGGTGAGCCAGCAGGTCCTGGGTGACGTTGAGACTGTGGCGGGAGGTGTAGAGGTCGCGTAGGTCAGGTGGCATAGCCGATGGGACGTACTCTGAACAGGTGGGGCCCCCCAGACCTGGGGCACACTTCACCTGATATGAGAAGTACAGGTTGCCGTGCTTCAGGGGACAGACTTCCTCGTGGTTGCCCATGGTGATGGACTTCACGCAGGAGCCTAGGAAATCGTACCCGGTTGTAATCCAGAGCTTGTCCTCGTCCCAGACTTCCATCTTCAGCTCGCTGCTCAGGGAAACTTTCACCGTGCCAAAGTACATACTTTCGTCCCAGCGCGGGTTGTCGTTGTTATAGATGACCTTGGTCTGACGGCTCGTCGTATCTATCAGTACCTTAACAAAGCCATCTGTCTTGGAGAGAGTGTCTCCCCACAGGTCTGTGGCGTGCTTGACTGTGACAGTAAGGTGGGCCAGGCCTCGTTCCTGGGGACAGCACTGGCTGCTGACCTCCTTGTTGGCCTGGCAGACACACTGGCACTTGTCACGGGAGCTGGAGCTGGAGCCGCCGGTGCACTCTTGGGAGCAGCGCTGGATGAGCGAATTCTCCATGATGTAGTCCTCCACGGCTTTCTTCAGGCTCTGCCTTCTGTTGGTCGGCTTCACCAGCAGGTGAAGGGGTTGCAGGGAGTACCTGGTGATGTCAGGCAGGGTCTTCAGGCTCTTCATCCACTCACTGAAAGCAGTCGGGTTGTTCTTTGCGGAGAAGAGCAAATCCGAAGCTCCGTCAGTCTGGCCTCCCACCACCTGGGTGAGCCTCTCGTTGAAGGTGCTGCTGAAACTGTCCTTGCTGTTGCGCTTCTTCAGGTCGTTTTTGCAGAACTTTGTTTCGGCTCGGAGTTCGGCGTTCCCGGTGTGAGACGCCGCGGAGGCCTCGGCTTCCAGGCAGTCTTTGACCTCTGTTTCAGTGTAGCCGTCCAGCGCTGCCTGGCACACCCTCACAGATGTGAGGGATTTCACCTGGCCGCCAAGGCTGACCTTTCGGGTGAAGTGGGTACCGAAGGTGGAGAGAAAGCGGGTGTAGTCAGCCTTGGTCTGGTCGGTGTAGAGCGCGGGCAAAAGCCCCAGGGAACGACTGAACTCTGGGTGCAGGGGCGGATCGTCTTTCAGACGGTTACTGACGAGGAGAAAAAGATTTTTTTATGACGTAAATAAAAGAGTATGTATGTTATATTATTTCATAATTTCAGTGTCATTTAGAATTCACAGTTTAATTCAAATGTATAAAAAAATGCATATCATCAAAAAGTTATTTCTTTGTAAGAACAATAACAATAATCACTTGAAAACGATGTGTATGGTCTCACCTGTAATAGGAGCATTGCACTTCCTGTTTAATAAAGCTGTACTTGTCCTTCTTGGACTTTTCCATGACGTTCCTGGCAGCCCTGGAGTGGGTGCCCCCGACCGTCATCGAAAATGTACCTTTAGTTGTGACCAGATCAAGCCCAGTCTTCCAGCTGGCATCCACCCCTGTTTGGCTGTCCTTGAAAAACGACTCGCTGGAATCGTACACCTTGGTTGTTCGGATGTTCATGAGATGTTCACTCTATCGAACGTATTCAAGTTTAAAGTACAAGAAAACGTCTAGCTTTTATAAAGCCGCAAATTCTTTTATATACAGACGCTGATAATGGCTAGGCTATGGGCTTTCTGGTATCCATTAATGGGTGGATCATAAAGTGTATTCTCTCCTGGAGCTGATGTGAGCAGTTTTGCATACAGAGCTCTGATATAGGAAAACGAGGTGAGACACAAGTGCCGCTCTCTTCCATAGAAGCTGGCCGGAAGATCTCTGAACACCCAGGCTCACCATCATCTGAACACTTGAGCACCGCTGATCCATATAGAGGGGAATTGGGGAGGGAAGCAGGCAAATCCTCACACTAGGCCCGTCCTCATTGTTGTTGGGGCCTGTGTACGGAAAATGTACGGAAAAGTGCAATTCTTATCAATGTAGAAGTCCTTTTGTAAATGAGTCAGGTTTTGGGATATGAAGGAGGTATGGTTGATGTGGTTTAAAATGTGTCACGGCCTGGCCCTTTGGGCCTGGTTGATTTTAGCGTTTGCACCTGCGCCCTGTTGTCTCGTTTAGGTTTCCCTAGTTTTCATTGGTTTCTGGTATGCCCTTGTTTTGTATTTAAGCCCTTCCCCAGTTTAGTTCTTTGTGTTCTCATTGTGTTTGTTTGAGGTTCTGTGTGCTGCCTGTCTCCCTGTGTTCCTGGTCCTTTTATTAATAAATCCTCTGTTGCTCCTGATTCCTGCATTTGGGTCCATCCTTCCTGCTAGCCTCTGACAGAATGATGATGATGATATAATTGTTTTCCCATTTTCAGTAAGTGACAAGTCATTGCATACATTGATACTCTTAGTGCTTACTTGTCTGATACTCTACTCCTGTCTGTCTCACTGTTCATTGATCGTTCTGTCTCTCTCGCAGCTGTCCACCATCTCGGACACTGGTGAGACTGGAAATATGATAGTTTTGACTGCAAGTAGGTTCTGTGTGAAACGGCTGAAACACCTCTGTTGCAGTCCCCCATCAGTTCACACATCCGTGTGAAGGTGTCAACCAGCGGATTCCACAGCAGCCCCCAACAAACAGCCAGCAGGTTTGTTTCAACTGCTCTTAAGTAGTAAATGAGCAGAGACTAGCATACTAAGCCGTTGTCCAAAGAACCCCAGAGAGAGCCTTTTTGATTCTCCATTCATACGCAAACAAGCCCTGGTGATGACTACCTCATGACAAACTCGGTCACCACACTCAGAAACAGACTCTCCATCGGTGTGTAAATAACCGGGCAAGCATGTGGCTTGCTGTTGATTGGTCTTTGTAGGTTGTTCGGATGGAAGTAAGTGACTTAAAAGTCATTGCATACATTGATACTCTTAGTGCTTACTTGTCTGATACTCTACTCCTGTCTGTCTCTCTATTCATTGATCGTTCTGTCTCTCTCGCAGCTGTCCACCATCTCGGACACTGGTGAGATGCAGCCGTTCCCGCGCGGCTACGTGCACATGAACTTTCGAGAACGCCCAGGCGGTCCTGGACGACTACGCCAACGCCGTCCACTACGAGCGTGGCCACCTCAATCCCGACGAGCACCAGGCCGACCCCGACGACAAGGCGTCCACCTACACGCTGACCAACGTGGTGCCCCAGGTCCGCGAGTTAAGCGCCGGCGCCTGGAAGCTGCAGGAGACAGGCAGACCCCAAATGCGGCTACATCTCCCTCCGTCTCCAGGAAGAGGAAAGCCCGCTTTGGGAGCTCTGAAGTATTCCGGCCTCCCAGAAGAGAGATCTTTGTGCTTTTGAACGAAACCTTGGTGCTCTGACACAATTTAACCTCTACAACGCAGATTTTGGATTTCTCTTCTTTATTTTTTATTTATTTTTTTCTTGATCGAGAAGCCCTCCATGTTCACTGGAGGCTGGGGGAGGGAGGTGAGGAAAGTGAGAGGCGGTGAGGTGGTAAGAACTGCAGTGAACCACAGAACAAGCTAACCTTAAAAGACAGAGAAATATGTCTGCCCATCACTCACATTCCAATGAAGGCAATAATAGCTTATAATATGAAGAGACCAGGTACCATGTTTGCTTAGTGGTTTTGGATGGAATAACTAATTCAGGGGGAGGTCCAGTATTATTGTCTGGCATACTTTGAAACGCGACCGGATATAGTAGGACATCTTGGTACTTTTGACATACTGGATTTGACAGACATGTATTGGGACATACTAAATCCGTTTCTTGCATCCTGGATAGGATGCTAGTATGGGTATTGAAACGCAGCCTCACTGCTAGAAGCTGTCTTCCAGCACATGTGTTAATATGTGTTAATTACCGAAACTACGAAATATAGTTTCCCAACAGAATGGAACCACTCCAGGCGCACGGCCATGTAGTTTGTCTCGTAATAATCGCCCGAGACGATGCATATACATAGAAACTAGCACCAAGTGCACACGCATCTGTTATATTACTAATATTATGTATAACACTATGTGTATAATGCAATCTATCGTATTTAGAGTAGGAGTTAACACTTTAATCAAGTCACAGAAAACAAGAGATTCATCAAATAATTGCCAAACACTTTTTTATTGCATTGGGTAGACATGTACAGGCTTGGGTCTGTGCGAATAAAAGAAATGTGAAAATGACCGTTACAGAGCTCATGGCAATCTCAATGTCTGTGGGTGTAAATCAAGGAACATGTATTCAGACCGCTTCACTTAGACATTAAGACATTAAGACAGAATGGTAAGAATAGAATTGGTTCTGAAAGCATAATAAGGTTGCAATACACTAACCTTGAGGCAAAAGCATCCTCATACTAATATCTAGCCCGTATTGAAACAACATGCGCGTGAAGGACCCATCACAGCTCATTCAGAGCAGGCAGACGAGGATGAACTTTGACCTTCCCTTTGTCCTCCCTCTGCTTCACGACAAAGGTCAAGGGGTCATCGACCCCGTGGCCCATTCTGAGGTGAGCCAGCAGGTCCTGGGTGACGTTGAGACTGTGGCGGGAGGTGTAGAGGTCGCGTAGGTCAGGTGGCATAGCCGATGGGACGTACTCTGAACAGGTGGGGCCCCCCAGACCTGGGGCACACTTCACCTGATAGGAGAAGTACAGGTTGCCGTGCTTCAGGGGACAGACTTCCTCGTGGTTGCCCGTGGTGATGGACTTGACGCAGGAGCCTAGGAAATCGTACCCGGTTGTAATCCAGAGCTTGTCCTCGTCCCAGACTTCCATCTTCAGCTCGCTGCTCAGGGAAACTTTCACCGTGCCAAAGTACATACTTTCGTCCCAGCGCGGGTTGTCGTTGTTATAGATGACCTTGGTCTGACGACTCGTCGTATCTATCAGTACCTTAACAAAGCCATCTGTCTTGGAGAGAGTGTCTCCCCACAGGTCTGTGGCGTGCTTGACTGTGACAGTCAGGTGGGCCAGGCCTCGTTCCTGGGGACAGCACTGGCTGGTGACCTCCCTGTTGGCCTGGCAGACACACTGGCACTTGTCACGGGAGCTGGAGCTGGAGCCGCCGGTGCACTCTTGGGAGCAGCGCTGGATGAGCGAATTCTCCATGATGTAGTCCTCCACGGCTTTCTTCAGGCTCTGCCTTCTGTTGGTCGGCTTCACCAGCAGGTGAAGGGGTTGCAGGGAGTACCTGGTGATGTCAGGCAGGGTCTTCAGGCTCTTCATCCACTCACTGAAAGCAGTCGGGTTGTTCTTTGCGGAGAAGAGCAAATCCGAAGCTCCGTCAGTCTGGCCTCCCACCACCTGGGTGAGCCTCTCGTTGAAGGTGCTGCTGAAACTGTCCTTGCTGTTGCGCTTCTTCAGGTCGTTTTTGCAGAACTTTTTTTTTCGGCTCGGAGTTCGGCGTTCCCGGTGTGAGACGCCGCGTAGGCCTCGGCTTCCAGGCAGTCTTTGACCTCTGTTTCAGTGTAGCCGTCCAGCGCTGCCTGGCACACCCTCACAGATGTGAGGGATTTCACCTGGCCGCCAAGGCTGACCTTTCGGGTGAAGTGGGTACCGAAGGTGGAGAGAAAGCGGGTGTAGTCAGCCTTGGTCTGGTCGGTGTAGAGCGCGGGCAAAAGCCCCAGGGAACGACTGAACTCTGGGTGCAGGGGCGGATCGTCTTTCAGACGGTAACTGACGAGGAGAAAAAGATTTTTTTATGACGTAAATAAAAGAGTATGTATGTTATATTATTTCATAATTTCAGTGTCATTTAGAATTCACAGTTTAATTCAAATGTATAAAAAAATGCATATCATCAAAAAGTTATTTCTTTGTAAGAACAATAACAATAATCACTTGAAAACGATGTGTATGGTCTCACCTGTAATAGGAGCATTGCACTTCCTGTTTAATAAAGCTGTACTTGTCCTTCTTGGACTTTTCCATGACGTTCCTGGCAGCCCTGGAGTGGGTGCCCCCGACCGTCATCGAAAATGTACCTTTAGTTGTGACCAGATCAAGCCCAGTCTTCCAGCTGGCATCCACCCCTGTTTGGCTGTCCTTGACAAACGACTCGCTGGAATCGTACACCTTGGTTGTTCGGATGTTCATGAGATGTTCACTCTATCGAACGTATTCAAGTTTAAAGTACAAGAAAACGTCTAGCTTTTATAAAGCCGCAAATTCTTTTATATACAGACGCTGATAATGGCTAGGCTATGGGCTTTCTGGTATCCATTAATGGGTGGATCATAAAGTGTATTCTCTCCTGGAGCTGATGTGAGCAGTTTTGCATACAGAGCTCTGATATAGGAAAACGAGGTGAGACACAAGTGCCGCTCTCTTCCATAGAAGCTGGCCGGAAGATCTCTGAACACCCAGGCTCACCATCATCTGAACACTTGAGCACCGCTGATCCATATAGAGGGGAATTGGGGAGGGAAGCAGGCAAATCCTCACACTAGGCCCGTCCTCATTGTTGTTGGGGCCTGTGTACGGAAAATGTACGGAAAAGTGCAATTCTTATCAATGTAGAAGTCCTTTTGTAAATGAGTCAGGTTTTGGGATATGAAGGAGGTATGGTTGATGTGGTTTAAAATGTGTCACGGCCTGGCCCTTTGGGCCTGGTTGATTTTAGCGTTTGCACCTGCGCCCTGTTGTCTCGTTTAGGTTTCCCTAGTTTTCATTGGTTTCTGGTATGCCCTTGTTTTGTATTTAAGCCCTTCCCCAGTTTAGTTCTTTGTGTTCTCATTGTGTTTGTTTGAGGTTCTGTGTGCTGCCTGGCTCCCTGTGTTCCTGGTCCTTTTATTAATAAATCCTCTGTTGCTCCTGATTCCTGCATTTGGGTCCATCCTTCCTGCTAGCCTCTGACAGAATGATGATGATGATATAATTGTTTTCCCATTTTCAGTAAGTGACAAGTCATTGCATACATTGATACTCTTAGTGCTTACTTGTCTGATACTCTACTCCTGTCTGTCTCACTGTTCATTGATCGTTCTGTCTCTCTCGCAGCTGTCCACCATCTCGGACACTGGTGAGACTGGAAATATGATAGTTTTGACTGCAAGTAGGTTCTGTGTGAAACGGCTGAAACACCTCTGTTGCAGTCCCCCATCAGTTCACACATCCGTGTGAAGGTGCCAACCAGCGGATTCCACAGCAGCCCCCAACAAACAGCCAGCAGGTTTGTTTCAACTGCTCTTAAGTAGTAAATGAGCAGAGACTAGCATACTAAGCCGTTGTCCAAAGAACCCCAGAGAGAGCCTTTTTGATTCTCCATTCATACGCAAACAAGCCCTGGTGATGACTACCTCATGACAAACTCGGTCACCACACTCAGAAACAGACTCTCCATCGGTGTGTAAATAACCGGGCAAGCATGTGGCTTGCTGTTGATTGGTCTTTGTAGGTTGTTCGGATGGAAGTAAGTGACTTAAAAGTCATTGCATACATTGATACTCTTAGTGCTTACTTGTCTGATACTCTACTCCTGTCTGTCTCTCTATTCATTGATCGTTCTGTCTCTCTCGCAGCTGTCCACCATCTCGGACACTGGTGAGATGCAGCCGTTCCCGCGCGGCTACGTGCACATGAACTTTCGAGAACGCCCAGGCGGTCCTGGACGACTACGCCAACGCCGTCCACTACGAGCGTGGCCACCTCAATCCCGACGAGCACCAGGCCGACCCCGACGACAAGGCGTCCACCTACACGCTGACCAACGTGGTGCCCCAGGTCCGCGAGTTAAGCGCCGGCGCCTGGAAGCTGCAGGAGACAGGCAGACCCCAAATGCGGCTACATCTCCCTCCGTCTCCAGGAAGAGGAAAGCCCGCTTTGGGAGCTCTGAAGTATTCCGGCCTCCCAGAAGAGAGATCTTTGCGCTTTTGAACGAAACCTTGGTGCTCTGACACAATTTAACCTCTACAACGCAGATTTTGGATTTCTCTTCTTTATTTTTTATTTATTTTTTTCTTGATCGAGAAGCCCTCCATGTTCACTGGAGGCTGGGGGAGGGAGGTGAGGAAAGTGAGAGGCGGTGAGGTGGTAAGAACTGCAGTGAACCACAGAACAAGCTAACCTTAAAAGACAGAGAAATATGTCTGCCCATCACTCACATTCCAATGAAGGCAATAATAGCTTATAATATGAAGAGACCAGGTACCATGTTTGCTTAGTGGTTTTGGATGGAATAACTAATTCAGGGGGAGGTCCAGTATTATTGTCTGGCATACTTTGAAACGCGACCGGATATAGTAGGACATCTTGGTACTTTTGACATACTGGATTTGACAGACATGTATTGGGACATACTAAATCCGTTTCTTGCATCCTTGATAGGATGCTAGTATGGGTATTGAAACGCAGCCTCACTGCTAGAAGCTGTCTTCCAGCACATGTGTTAATATGTGTTAATTACCGAAACTACGAAATATAGTTTCCCAACAGAATGGAACCACTCCAGGCGCACGGCCATGTAGTTTGTCTCGTAATAATCGCCCGAGACGATGCATATACATAGAAACTAGCACCAAGTGCACACGCATCTGTTATATTATTAATATTATGTATAACAGTATGTGTATAATGCAATCTATCGTATTTAGAGTAGGAGTTAACACTTTAATCAAGTCACAGAAAACAAGAGATTCATCAAATAATTGCCAAACACTTTTTTATTGCATTGGGTAGACATGTACAGGCTTGGGTCTGTGCGAATAAAAGAAATGTGAAAATGACCGTTACAGAGCTCATGGCAATCTCAATGTCTGTGGGTGTAAATCAAGGAACATGTATTCAGACCGCTTCACTTAGACATTAAGACATTAAGACAGAATGGTAAGAATAGAATTGGTTCTGAAAGCATAATAAGGTTGCAATACACTAACCTTGAGGCAAAAGCATCCTCATACTAATATCTAGCCCGTATTGAAACAACATGCGCGTGAAGGACCCATCACAGCTCATTCAGAGCAGGCAGACGAGGGTGAACTTTGACCTTCCCTTTGTCCTCCCTCTGCTTCACGACAAAGGTCAAGGGGTCATCGACCCCGTGGCCCATTCTGAGGTGAGCCAGCAGGTCCTGGGTGACGTTGAGACTGTGGCGGGAGGTGTAGAGGTCGCGTAGGTCAGGTGGCATAGCCGATGGGACGTACTCTGAACAGGTGGGGCCCCCCAGACCTGGGGCACACTTCACCTGATAGGAGAAGTACAGGTTGCCGTGCTTCAGGGGACAGACTTCCTCGTGGTTGCCCGTGGTGATGGACTTGACGCAGGAGCCTAGGAAATCGTACCCGGTTGTAATCCAGAGCTTGTCCTCGTCCCAGACTTCCATCTTCAGCTCGCTGCTCAGGGAAACTTTCACCGTGCCAAAGTACATACTTTCGTCCCAGCGCGGGTTGTCGTTGTTATAGATGACCTTGGTCTGACGGCTCGTCGTATCTATCAGTACCTTAACAAAGCCATCTGTCTTGGAGAGAGTGTCTCCCCACAGGTCTGTGGCGTGCTTGACTGTGACAGTAAGGTGGGCCAGGCCTCGTTCCTGGGGACAGCACTGGCTGGTGACCTCCTTGTTGGCCTGGCAGACACACTGGCACTTGTCACGGGAGCTGGAGCTGGAGCCGCCGGTGCACTCTTGGGAGCAGCGCTGGATGAGCGAATTCTCCATGATGTAGTCCTCCACGGCTTTCTTCAGGCTCTGCCTTCTGTTGGTCGGCTTCACCAGCAGGTGAAGGGGTTGCAGGGAGTACCTGGTGATGTCAGGCAGGGTCTTCAGGCTCTTCATCCACTCACTGAAAGCAGTCGGGTTGTTCTTTGCGGAGAAGAGCAAATCCGAAGCTCCGTCAGTCTGGCCTCCCACCACCTGGGTGAGCCTCTCGTTGAAGGTGCTGCTGAAACTGTCCTTGCTGTTGCGCTTCTTCAGGTCGTTTTTGCAGAACTTTGTTTCGGCTCGGAGTTCGGCGTTCCCGGTGTGAGACGCCGCGGAGGCCTCGGCTTCCAGGCAGTCTTTGACCTCTGTTTCAGTGTAGCCGTCCAGCGCTGCCTGGCACACCCTCACAGATGTGAGGGATTTCACCTGGCCGCCAAGGCTGACCTTTCGGATGAAGTGGGTACCGAAGGTGGAGAGAAAGCAGGTGTAGTCAGCCTTGGTCTGGTCGGTATAGAGCGCGGGCAAAAGCCCCAGGGAACGACTGAACTCTGGGTGCAGGGGCGGGTCGTCTTTCAGACGGTAACTGACGAGGAGAAAAAGATTGTCATCTTTTCTTTTTTTATGACGTAAATAAAAGAGTATGTATGTTATATTATTTCATAATTTCAGTGTCATTTAGAATTCACAGTTTAATTCAAATGTATAAAAAAATGCATATCATCAAAAAGTTATTTCTTTGTAAGAACAATAACAATAATCACTTGAAAACGATGTTTATGGTCTCACCTGTAATAGGAGCATTGCACTTCCTGTTTAATAAAGCTGTACTTGTCCTTCTTGGACTTTTCCATGACGTTCCTGGCAGCCCTGGAGTGGGTGCCCCCGACCGTCATCGAAAATTTACCTTTAGTTGTAATCAGATCAAGCCCAGTCTTCCAGCTGGCATCCACCCCTGTTTGGCTGTCCTTGACAAACGACTCGCTGGAATCGTACACCTTGCTGGACAGCCTCATGTCACACTGGTGGGAGGGCCGCCAGTCGACCACGGCCGCGGGCAGCCTCTGGACTTGGTTCTCCACGAAGGGGTTGACACACAGGGTGCAGGAGCCGTTGTCCATCCAGGTGTCCACGTCGATGACGTAGGCTTGCTTTCGCTCCATGGTAACCACGTCAAAACTCTCGCCGGCCAGATTGCTACCGGGAACTGCCTGGGCTGCCCTGCACTCTGCAGGCCGGCCCTTGGTGCAGGAAGACTGGGCACCAGTAGGAAACCAAGTAGTTACCAACAGCCAAAGAAAAACCAGAGATGACTGAAGTACTGCGGGGAAAAAAAATTGTTGATCTGTTAAACCTTGGAACTAATATAATGTGGAGCTTGCCATCTATACCTTGAGACTACAAAGATGGTCCAAAATATAAAACATGTAAGCATGTTTTTCCAATTTGGACTTAAGTCACACGTTGCTGCCAAAAACAAATGAAACCAAGTGTATAGTTATACACTGTATTATATTAAAACAATGTACTCACTATATGGAAGTTTATCGTTATACACACTGTTCAATTAAAATAATGAACTGTAAAAAACAACAACACTAATTACAGGTGAGATCACTGCATAACAATTGTTCACTACAAACCTTATTACAGACACGTCATACTACTTACTAGACTACTTACCTGCCATATCAGGCTAGATGTTTAGGAAGCAGTCTATGAAGAAGATCCCTTTGCCTAGCTGCATTGGTCACCAATGAACTGAGTTTCAAAACGTGGTTCATTTTATTTCCTAGGTGGGTATACAGGAAATCCTGGTGTTGAAATAACACAACCAAATCTAGTCAACTAAAATTACAAGGAGAGTCTGTTTCACTTTCATCTTTTTTATTTACAAAGTAGAAAGATATAGCATGTATACTTATATATATTATGATACATTTCTAATCAACTCAATGACCTAAGACTTAGTCAAGGAAATATGATATCGTTTTGCCTGCAAGTTGATTCTGTGTGAAACGGCTGAAACACCTCTGTTGCAGTCCCCCATCAGTTCACACATCCGTGTGAAGGTGTCAACCAGCGGATTCCACAGCAGCCCCCAACAAACAGCCAGCAGGTTTGTTTCAACTGCTCTTAAGTAGTAAATGAACAGAGCCTAGCATACTAAGCCATTGTCCAAACAACCCCAAAGAGGACCTGTCGCCCGACTGCAGAGAGTTCCTCTACCTGGGAACGCCGCCGCTGGGCTTGGGGCGCCGCTCCCTGAAGACCATCTGCCAGCGCTACAACAAGATGCCGCGCTACGTGACCGTCTACGACACGGCCGACCACGTCCCCGTCTACTCGGCCTACACCTTCAAACGCTCAGACGGCGAGAAGCGCGTGGACGTGCCCTGGATGTACGAGCCCCAGGTTAGCATGGAATCGTAACTGTTAGAAGAAAGCTTGTACACTTACCTTTGTGCGAAATGTTGTGTGGAAAATAAATACGGAAAAGTGCAATTCTTATCAATGTAGAAGTCCTTTTTTAAATGAGATTTTTTAAATCAGGTTTTGGAATACAAAGGAGGTGTGGTTGATGTAGTTTAGAATGATGATGATATAATTGTTTTCCCATTTTAAGTAAGTGACTTAAGTCATTGTATACATTGATACTCTTAGTGTTTACTTGTCTGATACTCTACTCCTGTCTGTCTCTCTGTTCATTGATCGTTCTGTCTCTCTCGCAGCTGTCCACCATCTCGGACACTGGTGAGATGCAGCCGTTCCCGCGCGGCTACGTGCACATGAACTTTCGAGGACGCCCAAGCGGTCCTGGTCCACTACGAGCGTGGCCACCTCAATCCCGACGAGCACCAGGCCGACCCCGACGACAAGGCGTCCACCTACACGCTGACCAACGTGGTCCGCGAGTTCAGCGCCGGCGCCTGGAAGCAGCAGGAGACAAGCAGACCCCCAATGCGGCTGCATCTCCCTCCGTCTCCAGGAAGAGGAAAGGCCACTTTGAGATATCTGAAGAATTCGGGCCTCCCAGAAGAGGAGAGACAGAGAAATATGTCTGCCCATCACTCACATTCCAATGAAGGCAATAATAGCTTATAATATGAAGAGACCAGGTACCATGGATGGAATAACTAATTCAGGGGGAGGTCTAGTATTATTGTCTGGTCAAGGGGAGCCAGGCGTGTTGTTTTAATGAGGTGATTTCAACAGCAACTTTTTGGCCTGTAAATTACACATAACACAGTACAACACAAACAGATATTTAGATATTTACAGGAAATTCAAATGATACACGGTAAAAGTTTCCGTTTGAAAATCCACTCAGTGGAGTTCAACAGAAAACAATCCAGCATCACGCGCTACACTCAGAGTGATAAATGATGTTTGTTTAACATGTGGTGACCTGCACTTACGCTTGCGTCATTTCGCATGCCATCTTGAGGCTGCTGTAGTACCTTTTGTCGGTCTTGATCTCCACCCTGTGGACTTTTCACCACCACCCACTTGCCAAAAGAGCCAGAGACACCAAAAAGGGACTCCATGTTACTGGAATGTAAAAGGGGTGTAAGCATCGTCACTTACCCCAAGGATGTTTAGTAAACTTACATTCAGTTACATTCATTCAAAATAACAGCAAATAGGCCATTTGCTAGACAGGGTTAAAATTAAGGCACTTAAATGTGTACAAATGGTATGTAAAGTCACTTTGCAGGGATCTAAAAATTAGAGCTGACCATTGGGCGAATCGAACAAGGTATCACTACACTTAAAGCCTGTCACCTTAACTGTTACACAACCGCGCTAGCAAATTCAACTTTTCATGACAACTACTTGACCTGCAATGTAAACAGCGTCATAGAAAGAGAACAGTTGATGATATTGTTTCAACTGGCCTGAGTGGCTCATATCAGTGGACAAAGTGGTTAAATGTCACAATGGCTGTGTTTATCTTCTAGGTGTAAACTTACAATTTTAGATAACGTTATTATCCATAACCCTAACCTTAACCTCCCTGTTGTGTGAAAATAACACCTTGTTTGGGAAAATAGACGAGTTAATCAGTAAAATTGTGTAGGTTTTTGATGTTGGAGATGTAAAGTTTAGAGTTTAATTTAGGTTTGTACTATGCCTGCCCTTACAAAGTACGTACTTTTGCATTCAGAATGCATACAATTGGGACATACTACTTAGTCATAACATTACGCCATGAACTTTAACCCTCTTGCTCCTACAACCGTCGCAGGCCATAGCGCAAATTTGAAAATAGCTGGTGCTACATTTTTGCTGTTTGGAATCGCCTACAATGCATCCTTAAATACCATATTTGACAAAAACGAGTAGACAGTATGCCAATGGTACATTGTATGTGAAAATTGAGTATGAAAAAAGTTCCCGGATGACATCCTAAATTTGGGAAAATCTTGCGTAGCCAAGAGATGTCGCTAGACTATGCTTCACGCCCCAAAATGCAATGCGCCAACTGTCTTCTGGCTTTGACAGAATACGAGACGGTGCAGGGGTTTTGGTCACATGTTCCAGTTGAGTATACTAACAATTATAAGCAAATCTTTGTAAAAAGTAGTATTCTAGATTTCGGTTTCAGTAAACAGTATGCAGTATGTACTCATTGGGTATATAATAGATAGTATTCAAGGGCGTGGTTCCGAAGACATCCTTTGGCGCTCGTGCCTGTCGTTGTTCCATTGGTGGCGGCTCAGTTGATGTGAGGTATCTTCCGCATCGCAGAGAATTGTGGGTCAGAACAGCCTTAAAAGCCTGCTGGCTGGCATACTTTGAAACGCGACCGGATATAGTAGGACATCCTGGTACTTTTAACATACTGGATTTGTCAGACATGTATTGGGACATACTAAATCTGTTTCTTGCATCCTTGATAGGATGCTAGAATGGGTATTGAAACGCAGCCTCACTGCTAGAAGCTGTCTTCCAGCACATCTGCGAGACTGTCTGACTCTTGTATGACTCAACATAAATATAGCCGCCTTGGAACAGCCTCAGTGTGTCTGAAATCTTTATGTTGCAACTCACCTTAATCCCTGCTCATTGTCATGCACGCTTTTCTGGACAGCAGATCAATTTTAAACGTGGAATAAATAATGAAATATTGAATCTTTTTACCAAATTATGTAAATTTGACATAAAACACTGAATCATTTTTACTTCTATTTTCAGTACTTGACCAAACAAACGACAAATAATCACTTGCTCTTGACTTAAGTGGTAAAAAAAAAAACATTTGAGAAAAATAATCGAAACTCGAATAGCTCGATTCATTTACATGAACTGACTCTGGCTTACTCACTTTAATGCCCACTTTGTATGGTGTGTCCTCCTGTCTCTGCTGATATTCAGTGATGTTCCTCTGTGGTTCCCTACCCTACACCTTTTGTATGGTGTGTCCTCCTGTCTCTGCTGATATTCAGTGATGTTCCTCTGTGGTTCCCTACCCTACACCCTTTTGTATTTGTATTCTGAATTACTCATGTTTTATTCTCATTTTCACTATGGGTTTATTGTAAGGTGACCCTGAGCGACTTGAAAGGCGACCTCAAATAAAGTGAATTATTAACAGCAGTTGGCTTCATAGGCACATTGTATCAGTTTCAGACTTTTAACTAATCATGGATTTAAGTTTTTTATTTCTAAAAGCTATTCCAGAGAAGCCCCAGCAGAAATCGAACTCAATCCTGTATGTACAAAGCAATGCTTAGAAATACCTATTGAACTACTTACCTGCCAATCAGGACATTTTACTAAGAAGATGTCTTTGGTAATCAGCTTGAGACTCTACACAAATGGTGTAAAAACAGATTCATAAAAAAAAATATCCCCCGCATAGTAAGAGATGGTGATGCATAGCTTTTCTTAGTATTACAACCCTGTTTGTTGAATCCAGAAGCTCAAGACTTGAGATGAAGAAAACTCTTAGCAATGGAATTAAAATAAATACAAAATAAATATCTAAATATATTAAGCACAGATACAATTTTAATAAAAACACACATAAGATTAGAGGACCAGACGACCACAAGACCAGAGAGGGGACCAGAGAACCACAAGACCAGAAAGTGGACCAGGGGACCAGAGGACCGGAGGACCAGAGGACCGGAGAGCCACAGGACCAGAGGGTGGACCAGGGGACCAGAGGACCAGGGACCGGAGGACCGGAGGACGGAGGACCGGAGGACCGGAGGACCAGAGGACGGACCAGCTTGATTCTTCCCAGTCAAAACCACCAACACCCTCTGGATGGACACTGAACACATGGACTAGCTCAATCCAGCTCAGTTTAAACAGCAGCACTGGTAGTTCTGCACTACCACAACCATAACTTATACATCAACTTATGCTGCTAACCTAACTTATACATACTACAAACAAACTTACAGTAACATATGCTGCTACCCCTAGCAATACATTGTAGACTATACACTTCTGCATATATATATGCATATATATAATTGTATTGGCCATCTTTTAGCTGTAGTATATATGTCTTATCTGTGTTTGAATGTGCACTTTATATGTTTACCGCAAGAGTGTGGGAAACGTCTTTTCGATTCCTTTGTATGTCTCAACATGTGAAGAAATTGACAATAAAGCTACTTTGAATGGAAGGGTGGAGGGGATAGGGGAAAAAGTAGATGGAATTACAATTACAACATTAATCCTATTTATTTGTACCCAAGGAATGGTTGAATTTGTTTTTTTATATTATTTGAGTTCAATAAACATCTGGATAGTTACAAGGATAGTTTTCAATCGACATGTTAATAGTTTCTGTAATGCTTAATTTGTTCTTAGAGATGCTGCTCATCAAATACAAAAATATGCTTTTTCCCATAACATAATGCAACAAAAGAGACTAGTTCAAGTCAAATGTAGTTCCAAAAATTATAAAACTGACAAAAAAAAAAAAAACATTCCAAGTAAGATTAGTCAATTGGTAATGTATAGTAAATAATATGCTACTGCCAGTCAAAAACAAAGCATTACAGTTTCCCCTTTGTGCCTAGATGTAGAACTTGTTTAGCACAAACTAGTGATTAGTATTCAGAGGAGTTGTTAGAAAATTAAGCAGCAATCAACAATTTTTTTCGTTTACTCTCAAGCAAGTGACAACATATTTTTCCTGTGATTTATTATTTATGGCATATACATAATTTATTGGTCCTATGAAAGTAGGGTTCTTACTCAATGCCAAACGACTCCATAAGACTTTTTTCTGCCTGCTTTTTTGTGATATTTTTCCAGGCAGGGGGAATATCTGCAGCCAAGGCATTATATTTCTTGGCAAAATCCTTGTTGAATTGTGCCATCACATATTTCCAATAGTCTGAGGCTTCAATGCTGGAATCTGCAGGTATGTGCCACTCAGGGAAAATGTCACGGTATCTTTTGAATGGATGATGCTCGTCATTGGTGTCAAGGCACTGGAACGTGGCTTCACTATGCACACTAGACGAGCATATGTCAGTGTTCAGTTTCCTTGAATACAGAAACCTATAGGAACCAAGCCCCTGTGGTTTGTGTATAGATGCACAGTGCTCAGTGTGTGTCTCTCCACCAGCCTCACATGGTGCCTTACAAAATGGGCATTGCTTTCCACAGCCAAACACTCTTGTAAACAGTTCGTTCTGTGGTTGGATTTTCAGTTTTCTTAGTTTCGGACCAATATTTTTTTGTTCTGTTTTGTAGTTTTCCTTTATTGCCTGCTCCATCTCTTCAATAGATAGCAAAAGGCAACGAGCAAACTCCCCTTGGTCAGCATTGTTGAGGATCATGGTGGCATCTAAAGCATGCTGAGGAATGACAAGTGTCCCTCCAAGCTCCCTACAGATTTCCTTGATGAATCCCTTTATACCGTTTGTGTTAGTGGTTTGAGCCTTTTTGATTGTGTCTGTGATCATTTTAAATATTCTTTTAAGTTGGCATTCTTCCAATTCAAACATTTTGCTACCTTGTGAAAACTTGTTTAGGATTTCACCCAAAATCCAACTCTTAACAAAACTCTCATACGAGCAGATGTAATTGTAATACTTTTTAAAGCTAAATTCTGACAACAACTGCTTCAAGATGGAATACTGGAAAAACGACCGTGAACTGAATTGAAATGCGTTCTGCCCTGTCAGCATCTCATCAACAATTTCTGGACCAAGGGAATTGGTCACAAAGGCCTCCACTGCTGGTCTGAGACAAAGGTTGGCAAATTCTTTTGCCTTCTTTTGACACTGGTCTCTCTCGTTGAACAGATCTTTGAAATCAGAAAAGAAGTTTTCTCTTAACTCTTCAAGACCAAGATGAGGGTCATTGTCCTTTATGAACTTCTTGTGCATACTTTCAAATTGTTTGGCAGCAAAACCGCAAACATGCAACTTAATGGACACTTCAAATTTTTCACTGGTCCCAAGATCTTTGTTTGCTTCCAATTTTTCATCAATCAAGTGCAGGATTTCTCTAATATAAGTGTCATGGTAATCCATTTTCTTTGCAACCTTTTCAGACACAAATTCTTTGCATTGGTCTATAAGGTTATCAGCCATTGTTTGTGTATTTCTTGTGTGTTCATCAACATAAATTCTGCTTAATACTTTCTTTAAAAAGTTATCTGGGGAAACCTGAAAAGGTTTATTTCCATATTCTTCAAGTTTGGCCTTGTTTAACTTTTCTTTCACTGATCCAGCCTTTGGCTTGAGGTTCTCACGAAGCTGATTGAAAACACTACTTGGAATGTCTCGTTCCGGAAGTTTGACAGAGGGAAGCTGTTGCACGGTTTCTTTCCAAACCATTTCAAAGTCTAGAGCAAGCTCTTCATCAGAACGCTGGAATGTACTTTTTTTGCAGTCTTCTAGCAACTTCAACACATTTCTTTCTATGATGGCTGTGTGGTTTTTCTTTATTGAGTTTAGCACACTCGTGCCTTGCTGAATCTCAACGGCAGCGTCCAGTTTACTCAGCACAGCATTATCCATCTCTCGTCTGATGGCTTTGATGCTGCTTGCAAAGTCCTCTCTGTATCTCTCCACAAGATAGACATGTCCCTCTGTCTGTTCATAGTATTTCTTTAAGTTGTCACGAGTAATGTTCTCCCATTTGCTTATTTCCACAAAGGCTTCACATTTGATATTGCAGAGAAAGTCTTTTACATTTCCTTCTTGGGATTTTCCTGCCATTAATCCAAAGTTGCTTATCCTAGTTTCAGCATGTGTTATCCACGTGTACATGTGCTTTCTAAAGGACCATTCCCATTGGTTAAACTCGATGCACAACTTCATGTAGGCTTCTGCCACCAGACTGTTCCTGAAGCTGAAGATGAAGTTTTCATATTTCACAGCATTCCACAGGCTTTTTGTCCACTCTAGAAAGCCCATTATGTTGTTGGCAGACACACCACAGTTCTGAAAGACCTCAATCATGCTTTTCTTGAGCTCATAGACAGCTTCACTGTACCCAGCATTGACTGGTGCCATTGGGGGGTTTCCATGCCAGAGTCCAGGGATGTACCAGTTTCCGGTGTCTGGATTGTACTCCATCACATCAGTGAAGCTCTTGTTCTCCTCTTTCTTTTCCATCTTGGCTGCAGCACAGGTCATTTCATTCAACTGTTCCAAGAGCAGTTTTCTGTCTCTCATGTTCTTGTCATGAGCAGACACGTCGGACACATTCTGATGTACAAACAGACACTTGGGTTTTTTCCCCACTTCTTTCATCCTGAGGAAAGCATGCACCACAATCTGCAGAATGTCTTTCATCTCTGTTGAGTTCTCCATGGCAATGTTGATAATTGTAACATCACTCAAACCCACCACGAGTGTTGCTAGCTCATTGTCATGCTCATAGCTATCATCCAGTTGAGCAAGTTCTGGTGACTTCAAGCCCTCTGTGTCAATGATGACTAAGAGATCGCAATGCAGCTGTTCTTTGATGTTGTCATTGACTTCAATGAGCAACATAAAGGCACCTCTAGTGCATCGACCACTGCTGACAGCAAATTGCACTCCAAACATAGTGTTAAGGAGTGTGGACTTTCCTGTACTCTGGACTCCAAGAACAGTGACCACCAGAATCTTAGTCTTTGGCAGCACCATGGAATTGAGCTGACAAAGCACATCACTCACCCATCTCAGTGGTATGTTAGATGCATCTCCGTCTACCAGTTCTAAGGGGAATCCATCAAGCAGCAGTTCTGCACATAGTTTTGGCAGGTGTTCTAGTTGTTGACGTGATGGCGCATTTTGCGGCAGTGAAACCGCCGCCTCATAGAGCTGACCCATTTCACGTAAGAAGTGTTCCGTGCCCAAAGAACTGCTTGATAACTGAATGTCAAGTTCTTTAATTTCTTCTTTGTTTTCTGGGGAATTTTGACACTTTTCTTTGTACTGTTCCCTTAGGCTGGATAGGTTTTCTCTCGAGAGATCATCAAGGTTCAGTCGCATCCATTTTAAGAAATAAGACCTCTCTGTACCCGGACATGATATTGCTTTTATGAAGCATGTCATTGCCTCTGACATATCAAACTGGTTCTGCTTTGCCCTCAGTTGTGTTTTCTGGTCTTGGAGCTCACTTTTGTATACTTCGATGTTACTATCGCCAGCTCTTCGTAATCTACATTGCTCCTTCTCTAAGCGAGCCAATTCTTTCCAAATTTGACCTTGAAGGGGGAGCTGTCTTTCCTTGTACTGCTGGGTGTCTTGAATGTTTGAGGTGATAGAATCTGCATTTTGCTTGGCTTGTTGACATTCTTGGCTGTTTTCATCAACTGGGATGCCAAGTTCATGGGCAACATCAGCCATTTTTTCTACAGACATATACGACTTTGAAATCCTGACAACATTGCTCACTGTGTGTCTTAGGTTCTTGACAAAGTCTGCATCATTCATCTGTCTTGTCTTCAAGATGATGTTGCTTTTCTTCAAGTTCAACTCTGTTACTGTTTTTTTCAGTGCTTCAAGGCTGAAGTTCTGACTTTGAGGATTACCCACTAAAATGATCTGTGCCTTGGTATGTAAGCTGGTCAGTATCCTATAGTTTGAGTCCAGGTTGTCAAAGAAAACAAAAACTGCGCTAGAGGTTTGGCAAAGAAAGGAGTACTGTGTTTCAAATGAAGCGATGTCCCCTCTAAGGTTAGCTACAGCTACAGGTTCTCCAAAGATGTCAATGTTTTTTTTGCCACACGGGAGGTACCAGCTTATCTCAACCATTCCATTGGAGATTCTTCTTGGAATGTCCCCGCATTCCATGTCATTGTGTACAAATGTGTCATGATACTGTTGAGGGTTGCTCAGGAGTTTGTTCAGTATCTGTGACTTTGACAAAGAGCACTCACCCAATCTGACAAAAGAAACCATTGGTATATCAGACATGACGATTCTGTTTTCAACAAATCCTTTAGGATCAGCTAATGAATGGGGCCTGAATTTTTTCACTATGTCTCTCATGGCCCAGAGCATTAGCGTGCACTGATTTTGGTCACTATTGGGTAGTAGGAGAGGCACTGAAAACTGACACATGGACATTTTCAGGACAATCTCCTGCTGGAGAAAGCCATTGGAGCACAGAAAAAGAGCAGTCACAATGTCTAAAGGGTTAACCATGTCACATGAGCCCTGGCTGTTAACTAGACTATCGAGGTCAACATCTGCATTGCCTAAAGAATCATCACAAGGTGCCTCATCTGCAAAGGTATTCATAACACTCCTAGCGTTCACATTCACCATCATTAATTTCTTTAGGAAAGCCCATGGCAGGTTTGGAAGACACTGAGCTTTTTCATCAGCAATGGTCTTCCTGTCGATCTGGAGTACATCGCTCAGTGTCAACTTCTCCGTGTAGTGACGCTCTAGTCCTAGGTCATGTAGCAAGCTCTCTAGCTGGGTCTCTGTGTGAAGGCAAAACACTGGCTGAATTAACAAGTTTGCAGGGGGTCTACAGGTATAAACAAGTAAAATGTAAGACTTTTAAGACCGTTTTAATACTACGTTAATGAAATTTAAGACCCAAATCGCGATGGAAATACACACCAAAACTGGGCCACCACAAGTACATTTTAATCTCAAGCCATTTGTTGTCCAACTTTTTTCCCCGTTTCCATTAACTAACGAACAGGCTAGCTAGCATAACATTAGTTTAACGTTGCAGCCTCATTGCATGTATTCATTGCAGTATTGCATTGCAATACTTTTTAAGACCTTTTATTAGTAAATGTGTATTTAAGACATTTTAAAATGTGTTAAAGACCCATGGCCACCCGTATGTATGCCACAAATGTTTATAAATACATTCAAAGAGAATAACTAAACACGATAACACAAAATTATTACATCCCTGGGTTTGTTAAACTTGCATAACCTAGCGTTTTAGCAATACTATTTTACCCTACCTTTGTTTATAAGTGAGCACAAAAAAAATGTGACCAAGAGACAAGAATGATTACTCACTTGTGCGACAAAATGTCACTGTCGACTTGCTTTGGCTCCCATTCTTCAGCAGATTAAAAACCTTGAAGGAGTACGTCACCCCAGGCTTCAGCCCGGAGAAAGTCAGGCTGTTGGAGTCAGTTGTCATCTTTTCAATTTCCTCTCCATCACAAGCACAGGTCACAACGTATTCTCCAACTCCACCAGCAGGGTTGTCCCAGCTCAGAGACACCGAGTCACTGCCTATGTTGTAAACATAGACCTTGTCTGGAGGGACAGGCTCTGTGAAGGAGAGAAACAAAAGTTGTCCAGGTAACAAATAAGAAATAAATGCCTGTGTTATATTTTTGAAAAAGGGTGCATGTAGGGAAATAATGTTTGCCCATGTACATGTACATACATCTAAAGGCTGTCTAAAGGTATGGGAACGTTAAGGCATTCTAATCATCTTGGAAAAAAAGCTTTTTACACTAGCATAAGCTGTATGATAGGCAATGCACAGACAACAAAATGTGTTTTTATTTATAAAGGCAAAAATTCATAACAACCTTTTAGCGTTCTTTGTAACATTGCAGTGCTGTGTGTTTTTTGTACACAGTATAATGTACTAATCTCATTAAATACAACTGCAATAAGACATGGTTAGGCCCCAATCTGCACGGGTCAAAACAAAACCTTATACAGTGGCACAGTTTGTAGGCATTGCATTCACAGAATTACCTCATGACATTAAATATACTCACTTGTACACGTAGACACAGTGGCGGGTGAGACCTGTTGTTCATTTGCAGCAACCCTTGAGACACTAAACACATATTCAGTCCCTGGGAGCAGTCCCTCAATCTCTATGGTGTTGCTATCTGGGATGGGTACGCTATCGGACTGTGTGCTGCAGGAGTAGGTCAAGTCATGTGCACACCTGACAGACTCTTCAGGACGTGTCCACACCAAAGAAACAGAGTCACAGCCAGTATAGTCAACTGCTATTGTACCCTCTGTGGGGGGGAAAAAACATGTCTACATTATTTTGGGGCATTTGAACACTCCCGGCAAGTACGCAAACTAAGTGTCCTGTTGGTTTTCTAGCAATCTGGGCCGTTTGCATTTTTCAAACATTTATTTTAATTGGTTGCCCCCACTGGTGAAATGAAGGGAAGAAAAAGTATGAAGGTTGACTTTTTTACTTGAATGTAGCTGTCGGAACCTCTTATGACTACAGTTTGTAGTCCTGTCGACATACCTTCTACTGCCGTTTCAGTTTTTTTAGATGAGTCAGATGGTGCACAGGCAGCTTGTTGTGTGTCCTCTTCTTTCCCACTCGTAATGTTCAGTAAGGAATCGCAGGCTTCATAGAACTCCTTTTAAATGAAACCTTACAGTTAAAAGAGTCATTAGCATTATTTTGCTTATGCTTTTTTAAATGGTTTATGATCTTGTTATCGAGCAACTACATGCAGCAATTTTGGTAATTTCCATAGAAAGGTATTTATTGTTGTAAGCTAACAACTGCTGAAAAGTAAAAAGTGGAACCTGCACAATAACTCAAAGGTACATAATCTTATTGGGTGACAACGTTTCGATCCGGTCGGTTCTTCGTCAGGTCAAAACACATTTCCAAAGGGGACAAACAGCCATGTATTTACGTGACAAGCTGAATCCTCATAGGTTAACAAACTCTATGACGAGAGGTGGGATGGTAAGTCATCCACATATACACGGGACGGTTAAGCATTCGCAAGAAATCAATCGATTAAACAAATCAGCAGAACCTTAAATGATTCACATTAAATACAATAATTGCATAGGTAAGCAAAAGTACAGAGGTGCCTCTAAATATATGTATATGCAAAGGAAAATACCATAATATAATGGTAATTCATAATTCATAATACTTCTAAATGACCTTAAGTATGACCCAGTATACCTTGATAAGTTGCATGTTAATTTATCTTAAGGGTGGTTCCATAAAGACAAAGTATTATTTGGCCATTTATTTATTACATCAAGGCTGGTGACTTCTGTTTTGAAGGAGCCTTTCGATACACACAAAAAGTTCAACGGTCAAGTGCTCCAGTCCGACATGAGTCTGACTGTCATCATACTGTTTGATTTAATGTTTTTTTAGCACCTCACTTATAAGGGCACAAGGTTTGTCTTCCCTTCGTTTCATGCAGTTCTTAATGTTAAGACTTATTGTGTTTCCTTTGTTTGTATTTTGCATAGGTTTATGTTAAGTCTTTAGGCTGGCAAGACAGGCCTATTTTTTATTTTTTATTTTTTTACGTCTTTATTGTTTAATCAAAATCTGGCCAATTCAATAATAAACGTGTAAACAGCACAATACAAATTACAGACTGAGCAATTACAATTTTGTAATACAACATAAAACAATACTTTAAGAAACATAAAATAAATAAAAAAGGTCAGAGATCCCTCAGCAAGTAAAATATGCATGTTCTTGTAAATATCCAAGACTTGTTTGGTACATATATTTTAAAGCTTTTTTTTTAATTTATTAACTCATTCATAAAGACTAAGAACAATGGTCTGGTTTTTTTTTAGGCCTAAATCTACATCTGTGTATAAATTGTTTAGCCATAGGCCCAATAATCAGGCTACTTCAACAGGCCCTACTTCTGTATTAGCTTATTCAAGGCAACGCTGTCTATTCGAAAGATTGTTTGCTAGTGCTATGTAACGTTTGTGTTTCAAGTAACGACATACGATAATAAGCTTAATGTGACATAAAATATTTCATTTTGAGTGAAATATGTTTTGCCTATAGGCTATAGCCCTCTTATCAGAGATTGCCACTAAACTATTTGGTTCTAGGTCATATTTTTTTATTAGAGTATAAATTGTGATTTATTTTCAGTCAGTAGTAGACCTACATAAATTCGTTAAATCAGAATGTGGATAAAATTGTAATACCCTTATTTTGTAACTCTTACGATGTGCACAAGGTGTGCTCGCGGTTTTCATGGTAACAATAAACACTTTGTAAAACATCAGTTGGAGAGTAGGACTACAGACCATCAGCCGGTATGCTACAACATTTTTTATTCTACATGGCTTTGCCATGACGCAATGATTTGACACCACAATAATATCTCAAATAGCCACTATTCAATTACGTGAACAATAAAAGGGGCATATGCTTACCTCCTCTTCCTCATTTGGGTACTCCATTGGAGTTGGGTCTACACTGCTTCCTTGATCAAAGGCTAAGTTATGCAGGCTGCTTCTCACTGTAACGAGTTTAAGGCGGGGCAGGGGTGGGAGTGGGGGTGTTACCAACATCAGTAGCCTAGTGGTTTCGATTACAAAGAAAAATATGCTTGGGGGAGATTAGTCCAACTATGCCCTTAGTAAACAAACTATAGACCTACCCATACCGTTCTCATCCTCTTCGGCCTCTGCCTGGCATCTTGTGCAGCAAACCACCCCGACATCGCAATCCCGCGTAAAACATCGAGGGCACTTCATTGACTTCAGAAAACCCTAACCGGTGACAAGTAGCATAGATATAGTCAAGGTCTCTGCATGTTTCTAGAGCTATCACAACATAGGCCTACTTTAAAACTTTAAAATTTGCCGATGTAAAATAGTATAGTAAAATATTGGAGAGACAATAATGTTGCACTTTTCGGTCCCTACAAATATGTAGCCTAATCTGTAATTCTTTTCATTGACTAGATTAAGTTTAGGAACTTTAAAATGTACTCACCCACCCTTATCCAACTGGACTAAACGAGATGGGCAGGCAATGCTTATTTATTACATATGGACCCGACCATCTGACAATCGGTGGACCTTTAAAACCAATTTAAATTATTATCAATTGTCTGTCTGCACTGCGCGCCAAAATCATAATATATTAAATTGAGCAGGCCTACACTGTTGTTTGCAATCGAGGTCGTGTATTTAAACATTCAGAATAATAATTAAAAATAAAAATAAACTACATAAATAGCCTTTGGTTCAGTCCATGGTTTTGCACAGAAATACTTTTCGTTTCGTTTAAGCAAAATGAGATGGCAGTTTCATTTCAGGAGCTTTAGTATTGATTAGAGATTATTGTGCAACACTCAAAAATCACACACATCTTTGAGTGAGTTTACCTTGTTGCAGTGGCGGTTAAGGGCCCCCCTCTGAAATCTGAAAAAGTGTTTTGTTTATTTATTTATTATTATATTTGTTTTTTATTTAAAAAAGAAATGAACAACACAGAGGTATACTACAATTGTCATACAGTACATCAAAGAGAAATAGAGTGAAACAAAAAAGGCAACTTTATACAAGCCGGGGTCTTCAGTCCGTTCAGTGTTTTTGTGAGTCTTTTAAAAGTTCATTTTGATTTGTGGATGTCGAATTAACCAAGAATAATTAGGAGCTGGATTATGTAGTTGGCATTATTGTTCAACCCATGAAACACAAAATATAGCATCATCAAATAGCCTACATTAATTAGTAAAAAAGTACATTAGCGCCAATTTTCCTATTATCTTGTATATCAGTCCAAAATACATTTGAATGAGCACAGAAAAAAATAAAATATATTGCTTCGTTGTCTGAATTGCAAAAATACACAGGAATAGTCAATATTTAGCTTAAATCTTGCCAACACTTCCTTAACAGCTAAATTCAATGTAAAATCTTGAATGAAACTTCTTTTACTTTAACATTAATACAATATTTATTTAGAATACAAGACTTTTTCCACTGTAAATCGCTCGTGATATATTGTACAAAATATCCTTATTATTCCAAATAAAGTATGTGTGTGGACTGAAATTGTGTTCATATGTTCATATATGATTTTGTCGACAGAAAAATTGCATTTTAATAAAAAATCGATGCCACCAGAAGAATTAAATAGATATGCTGGAAAGCTTTCCAGGTACTATTAGAATTCTTAAAAAATTCTACAATCCACTTTATTTTAAAAGTTATATTCAAGATATGAGAGTCCAATACCTCATGACCACCTTTTTCTCTACTACCTCTAATAACGTATTTTTTAAGATAACGTTTTTGTTATTTTTCCTCCAGATATAATCATATAGCATCTTATACAACTCGGGAAAAAAACTGTAGTACCAACAAGACGAATGCACACATCACGTCAACGTCAAATGTCAACGTTTGCTTCCTTAGGCCTACTTTGAATGACCTTTTACCGAGCTCTCTTCTTTTATGATACATTTTTGAACATTAATAGAAATAGCCCTGCCGGTCGGGCTGATTCCTGGTATTGGACATGTTTGATCTGTTAAACTACAGAGATAATGCTGATTAGTCGAAATCTTTTCAATTCAATTTAAGTATTTTCATGAATAAATTAAACAAAAAAACTTTGAACATGTATTTACTTATTTATCGTCCGTCTATTGAGGTGTTTAATATGAAACCCATACAACATACATCTATATTATGTAGGCTAGTATGGTAGCCTATTATAGGCTAACCACGCAAAAAAGACAACGTTAAATCAATAGTGATTACATTAAAAGCAGTTTAATGTAAGAGTAACAAATTATATTCAAGACATAAAATGTTGTCTTACAATCATTGGACATACTTTAGTTTATATATAACCCTTTTCTCGAGAGATTGAGTAGATTAGTACCACAAAAATGACAGTAGATGGCGTTAGGATATAGCGTTTGTTTAAATTCGTTTTCAAAAAATCTCATACTGTGGAGACATGACACCTAAGTCTTCTATCTCTGAAAAAAAACTATTAAACTGAAGTTGAACTTTAAAAAATGAAGGTAGATGTAGCTTTACCCGTACCATCAGCTAGGTTTTACTTTTACATTAAAAACATGGTTGTTAGCATGGATACGCATATCACAAGAACAACATATATTCACCAGTTCGTGGTTTACTCTGTCAACCAATAAGTTGAGTTTACATATTTTGTAGTCTGAAGATCCACGGCACCTGGAACAGGCTGCAACATTCTCTGGATACCAGCCAAGCACTTAGCTTCACCAGTCCCCATTCTCGGCATATTTGCTTACCGAGTCATTTCCCTAGCTCGACGTTCATTGTTCCTCTGTGCGCTGAAAGGACTACATCTGAAAGGAACGCTATGGGAAAACCTCCTTTCCCCTTTCATGTCAGTGTTAGAGTGGTCAACAATGAAACAAAGATGTAATTTATTATCTAACGTTCTGCTTCCCCTTTGACCTCCGACCTGATCCACCCTTCCTATGAAGTGCAAAGGATCCAAGCACTGATGTGTCCTCTCCTGCTTTACCTCCTAGCCCTCGCCCTGACGCCGGCCCCACGGCTGGTGGCTGCAAGCGTGTCGGACAGCTTCCGAGACTGCGGCCAGTTCTTCTACATGAGCACGGTGCCCCGGGGGATCAGGGGCGTCCGCCTGAGGAAGATCTGCCAGCGCTACGGAGACCGGCCGCGCTACGCCACCCTGTACGACGGCAGCCGCCGCCTGCCTCTCTACTCGGCCTACACATTCAAGAAGTCCGACGGGAGGACGAGGGCGGACACGCCCTGGATGTACGAGCCTCAGGTAGGACTGGGAAGCATATCAGGTATATAGTAATTTCAGCTGTGTAATGTTATGCAATCATTTCACTACATCTCTCATAGATACCTTGACATGGCAAGACGAAGGCACAAGAGAATATGTGGCCAGGACAGATACAAGATCGATGTGGGGTTGTATTCACAATGCACTGTATAAAATGACTCCCTGTCCTCTTACCGTCTGTGGGCTTCTTCATGTCTAGCAGTCTGTCAGAAGTCAGAAGTCACCCCTGACATAGGCCTATGTCACACCCAAAGGTCGGGCTCACTGAGTCTCCCTGCTATCACATTCTCTCCCTCCCTTTCATTTTTCCCGTCTCTCCGTCTGTCCCTTTTTCCAGCTGGCCTCCGGGGACGAGGGCGGGGACATGAAGGTGCTTCCTCCGGCGGATGACCCCGCCCCCCTGATCGAGGAAAGCCAGGCTGTCCTGGTCGACTACGTCGACGCTATTGAGTACGAACGAGGCACACTCCACCCCGACCTCCACCAGGCCACGATCGACGACAAGGCCTCCACCTACACCCTGACCAACGTTGTGCCCATGGCCACGGACTTCCTGGATGCCTCCTGGCGTCCTTACATGGACGCCATACGGCGCCGCCTCAACAATTTCTGCAGGGGTAAATCGTATGTGGTAACCGGGGCGACCGTGTCAGGGGCCAGCCTACGACGGGGCAACGACAACCGCCTGTCCATTCCCAAACACCTGTGGCTGGCCTACTGCTGTCCGCGGTACGACCGTAACTCTCCCTACGAGGTCCGCTTTATGTTCCCCAGCTATGGGGGCTATGCCCGGAATGAACAAATGGACCACGAGGTGGTGGAGGTGCCTTTGAAGATTCTTGAGCGCTTCCTCAAGAGCCAGACTGACGTTGACCAGAACGTGGCCATTTTCTACAAGGACTGTGTATCGGAAAATACCACAAAGAAAAGGAGAAGGGACTTAACTTAATGAGTTTTTTTTCTACTTCTTTATGTGCATGTATGTGTTATGTTGTGGACAAACAATTTCTTACGGTGTTAATTACTGAAACTACGAAATATAGTTTCCCAACAGAATGGAACCACCGTCCAGGCGCACGGCCATGTAGTTTGTCTCCTAATAATCGCCCGAGACGATGCATATACATAGAATCTAGCACCAAGTGCACACGCATCTGTTATATTATTAATATTATGTATAACAGTATGTGTATAATACAATCTATCATATTTAGAGTAGGAGTTAACACTTTAATCAAGTCACAGAAAACAAGAGATTCATCAAATAAATGCCCAAAACCTTTTTTATTGCATTGGGTAGACATGTACAGGCTTGGTTCTGTGAGAATTTAAAAAATGTGAAAATTACCGTTACAGAGCTCATGGCAATCTCAATGTCTGTGGGTGTTAATCAAGGAACATGTATTCAGACCGCTTCACTTATCAGGCTTAACTCATTTAAAATAAAAAAGTAGTATATGGTATATTGTTGTTGGATTACATTACATAAGCCTTACCATTTGTTGAAACATTGTTTATTTTATTATAAATTGAACTGGAATCTGAGCAGACTAAACAGTGGTGTAGTCCGCTTATGCATCTGTGACTTATCAGTTCATTACCAGTGTAGAGACACTTTCATGTTTTAGACAAAAGGCCTTAAGCAGTAACGATACTTAACAAGAAAAGTTTATGTGAGACATTAAGACAGAATGGTAAGAATAGAATTGGTTCTGAAAGCATAATAAGGTTGCAATACACTAACCTTGAGGCAAAAGCATCCTCATACTAATATCTAGCCCGTATTGAAACAACATGCGCGTGAAGGACCCATCACAGCTCATTCAGAGCAGGCAGACGAGGGTGAACTTTGACCTTCCCTTTGTCCTCCCTCTGCTTCACGACAAAGGTCAAGGGGTCATCGACCCCGTGGCCCATTCTGAGGTGAGCCAGCAGGTCCTGGGTGACGTTGAGACTGTGGCGGGAGGTGTAGAGGTCGCGTAGGTCAGGTGGCATAGCCGATGGGACGTACTCTGAACAGGTGGGGCCCCTCAGACCTGGGGCACACTTCACCTGATATGAGAAGTACAGGTTGCCGTGCTTCAGGGGACAGACTTCCTCGTGGTAGCCCATGGTGATGGACTTCACGCAGGAGCCTAGTAAATCGTTCTTGGTTGCAATCCAGAGCTTGTCCTCGTCACAGACTTCCATCTTCAGCTCGCTGCTCAGGGAAACTTTCACCGTGCCAAAGTACATACTTTCGTCCCAGCGCGGGTTGTCGTTGTTATAGATGACCTTGGTCTGACGCTTCATCTCATCTATCTGTATCTTAACAAAGCCATCTGTCTTGGAGAGAGTGTCTCCCCACAGGTCTGTGGCGTGCTTGACTTTGACAGTAAGGTGGGCCAGGCCTCGTTCCTGGGGACAGCACTGGCTGGTGACCTCCTTGTTGGCCTGGCAGACACACTGGCACTTGTCACGGGTGCTGGAGCTGGAGCCGCCGGTGCACTCTTGGGAGCAGCGCTGGATGAGCGAATTCTCCATGATGTAGTCCTCCACGGCTTTCTTCAGGCTCTGCCTTCTGTTGGTCGGCTTCACCAGCAGGTGAAGGGGTTGCAGGGAGTACCTGGTGATGTCAGGCAGGGTCTTCAGGCTCTTCATCCACTCACTGAAAGCAGTCGGGTTGTTCTTTGCGGAGAAGAGCAAATCCGAAGCTCCGTCAGTCTGGCCTCCCACCACCTGGGTGAGCCTCTCGTTGAAGGTGCTGCTGAAACTGTCCTTGCTGTTGCGCTCCTTCAGGTCGTTTTTGCAGAACTTTGTTTCGGCTCGGAGTTCGGCGTTCCCGGTGTGAGACGCCGCGGAGGCCTCGGCTTCCAGGCAGTCTTTGACCTCTGTTTCAGTGTAGCCGTCCAGCGCTGCCTGGCACACCCTCACAGATGTGAGGGATTTCACCTGGCCGCCAAGGCTGACCTTTCGGATGAAGTGGGTACCGAAGGTGGAGAGAAAGCAGGTGTAGTCAGCCTTGGTCTGGTCGGTATAGAGCGCGGGCAAAAGCCCCAGGGAACGACTGAACTCTGGGTGCAGGGGCGGGTCGTCTTTCAGATGGTAACTGACGAGGAGAAAACATTTTTTTTATGACGTAAATAAAAGAGTATGTATGTTATATTATTTCATAATTTAGAATTCACAGTTTAATTCAAATGTATAAAAAAATGCATTTAATCAAAAAGTTATTTCTTTGTAAGAACAATAACAATAATCACTTCAAAACGATGTGTACGGTCTCACCTGTAATAGGAGCATTCCACTTCCTGTTTAATAAAGCTGTACTTGTCCTTCTTGGACTTTTCCATGACGTTCCTGGCAGCCGTGGAGTGGGTGCCCCCGACCGTCATCGAAAATTTACCTTTAGTTGTGATCAGATCAAGCCCAGTCTTCCAGCTGGCATCCACCCCTGTTTCGCTGTCCTTGACAAACGACTCGCTGGAATCGTACACCTTGCTGGACAGCCTCATGTCACACTGGTGGGAGGGCCGCCAGTCGACCACGGCCGCGGGCAGCCTCTGGACTTGGTTCTCCACGAAGGGGTTGACACACAGGGTGCAGGAGCCGTTGTCCATCCAGGTGTCCATGTCGATGACGTAGGCTTGCTTTCGCTCCATGGTAACCACGTCAAAACTCTCGCCGGCCAGATTGCCACCAGGAACTGCCTGGGCTGCCTTGCACTCTGCAGGCTGGCCCTTGGTGCAGGAAGACTGGGCCGCAGGAAACCAAGTAGTTACCAACAGCCAAAGAAAAACCATAGATGACTGAAGTACTGCGGGAAAAAAATATTGTTGATCTGTTACACACTGTGTTATATTAAAATGATGTTCTCACTATTTGGAAGTTTATCGTTATACACACTGCGTTATATTAAAATAATGAACTGTTAAAAAAAAACAAATGACAGGTAAGATCACTGCATAACAATTGTTCACTACAAACCTGATTACAGACACCTCATACTACTTACTAGACTACTTACCTGCCATATCAGGCTAGATGTTTAGAAAGCAGACTATGAAGAAGATCCCTTTGCCTAGCTGCATTGGTCACCAATGAACTGAGTTTCAAAACGTGGTTCATTTTATTTCCTAGGTGGGTATACAGGAAATCCTGGTCTTGAAATAACACAACCAAAAAAATCTAGCCAACTAAAATTACAGGGAGAGTGTTTCACTTTCATCTTTTTTATTTACAAAGTAGAATGATATAGCATGTATACATACATATATATATATATATATATATATATATATATATATATATATTATATTATGATACATTTCTGATCAGCTCAATGACCTAAGACTTGGTCGAGGAAATATAGTTTATAGTTTATTTATAGGATTCTCCATTCATCCGCAAACAAGCCCTGGCGATGACTACCTCATGACACACTCGGTCACCACACTCAGAAACAGACTCTCCATCAGTGTGTTAATAACCGGGCAAGCATGTAGCTTGCTTTTGATTGGTCTTTGTAGGTTGTTCGGATGTTCATTGAGATGTTCACTCTATCAAACGTATTCAAGTTTAAAGTACAAGAAAACGTCTAGCTTTTTTAAAGCCGCAAATTATTTTATATTCAAACGCTGATAATGGCTAGGCTATGGGCTTTCTGGTATCCATTAATGGGTGGATCATAAAGTGTATTCTCTCCTGGAGCTGATGTGAGCAGTTTTGCATACAGAGCTCTGATATAGGAAAACGAGGTGAGACACAAGTGCAGCTCTTGTCCATAGCAGCTGGCAGGAAGATCTCTGAACACAGAGGCTCACATCATCTGAACACTTGAGCACCGCTGATCCATATAGAGGGGAATTGGGAAGGCAAGCAGGCAAATCCTTACACTAGGCCCGTCCTCATTGTTGTTGGGGCCTGTTTGCCATCAATCACAATCGCCATCTTACCTCGTCTTTCTCCACCAACGAATATGTCGTCCGTGGGCCTGGCACTTGGGATACAGGCGGCCTTCCTCCTGGTCACCATGACGACGCCGGGCGTGCGAGGGACAGTGGAGCAGGAGCTGTCGCCCGACTGCAGAGAGTTCCTCTACCTGGGAACGCCGCCGCTGGGCTTGGGGCGCCGCTCCCTGAAGACCATCTGCCAGCGCTACAACAAGATGCCGCGCTACGTGACGGTCTACGACACGGCCGACCACATCCCAGTCTACTCGGCCTACACCTTCAAACGCTCAGACGGCGAGAAGCGCGTGGACGTGCCCTGGATGTACGAGCCCCAGGTTAGCATGGAATGGTAACTGTTAGAAGAAAGCTTGTACAGGAACCTTTGTGCGAAATGTTGTGTAAAAAAAATTACGGAAATGTGCAATTCTTATCAATGTAGAAGTCCTTTTTTAAATGAGTCAGGTTTTGGGATACAAAGGAGGTATGGTTGATGTAGTTTAGAATGATGATGATATAATTGTTTTCCCATTTTAAGTAAGTGACATGTCATTGTATACATTGATACTCTTAGTGCTTACTTAGATACTCTACTCCTGTCTGTCTCTCTATTCATTGATCGTTCTTTCTCTCTCGCAGCTGTCCACCATCTCGGACACTGGTGAGATGCAGCCGTTCCCGCGCGGCTACGTCCACATGAACTTCGAGGACGCCCAGGCGGTCCTGGACGACTACGCCAACGCCGTCCACTACGAGCGTGGCCACCTCAATCCCGACGAGCACCAGGCCGACCCCGACGACAAGGCGTCCACTTACACGCTGACCAACGTGGTGCCCCAGGTCCGCGAGTTCAGCGCCGGCGCCTGGAAGCAGCAGGAGCACGTCATCCGCCGGCGCCTCAACAACTACTGCCGCGGCACGGCCTACGTGGTCACCGGCATCACCACCTCCGGAAGCATGATTCGCAGGCACAACATCGACCGCGTGGCCGTGCCTGCCTACCTGTGGTCAGCTTACTGCTGTATCAACTACGACCACAACGCACCCTACGACGAGCGCTACAAGTTCCCGGCCTTCGGCCACTACGGCCCCAACGAGAAGGAGAACCACCGGGTGCAGGAGATGTCAGTGCAAAAGCTGGAAGAGTTCCTCAAGAAGTCTACTTACGTGGACAAGAACTTCCAGATTTTTGTTGAAGACTGTGTGGCCCCGGGCTCGGGGCAACCTTAGTCTCTGTGTACTCCAAGTGTCTGTCGTCTCCAGTCCCTTCTTAGTGAGAGCTTATATCTGAGTCAAAGTGATTTATTATATTGTTATTTACAGGACATACAGATCTTGACCTTTAGCATGTGTTGATCGAGCCTGTTATCCTATTAATATATTATATATGACATATTATGTAATATATTATAGAAATATTATTACATGCTTTTATAGTAATGAAAAATATTAAAACTTTCCTTAGTCATAAATGCACCAGTTATACTTGTAATAACTTGAACCCTACCTTACTGATTAAAGTGTGTTTAATTAAAATTGATTTAAAAATGCATTGTTTAACACCATGTTTACTTTCCATGATATACCATGGGTGTTATACATTAGACACAGCATTAGCATACATGTGAAGTTCTACTTAAATGACCAACCACTGTGAAGGGAAACAGTTGTGGGTATGATTCACATGGTTAAAAAGAAAACTATAGTGGGTTTCTTTTCACAGGAAATGTCTGACTAAGTGTTCAGACCGAAAGAACAAAACAAGTCCAAATTAGGCTGTGAGTTCTCTGATACAATTCTGTTAATTAATGAAAAAAAAAGTCAAAGTTTAGAGAATGTCCAAACCATCAATCAAACACAGTCTCCACTGCATCTCCCAATGTCTCTCTGAAATTTAACATAGCCCCTCCAATGATTAAAACCCCAATCTGCGCAAAAACACAAAATGTATTTCTACATTTTTAAAAGGCACTTGTGAGTAGACAGAACAGTGTCTGTCTACTCATACAAGCGAGTGGGTAGATATCGGAGAGGTCTGCTTTGCTTGTGACAACAACCTCAAGGAACAAGAAGGAGAGTGTTGGATGTCAAGAGATCCCAGTGCACTCAGGCCTTGGTCAGGCTCTGACAGACCCTGACGCAGACTACCATAGTCCTTCTTTCTCTGTGTTTCTTTGTATCTCTACCTCTCTTTCTCTTTATCCCTCCCTCTTTCTCTTTCTGTCTTTTTTTTCTCTCCCTCTCTTTCTCTTTCCATCCTCCTGCGCCAGAAGCAGGATCCCATGCTGTTATGAATTGTAGAGCGAACCCAAATGCGGGACATAGACGTGAGGCGTGGAATGAGGATCTTTAATAATTTATTTAACAGAAGGTAGTCTAGTAATCTCGGCGAGGAATTGTCCATTGAAGTGGAACAACAATCTGACACTGAGTGCATGAAAAACCGGAGTAGATATACTGAAGAGTAAATGGGATGATAGGAGGCAGGTGGGCTGATTGCAACAGGGAACAGGTGTGGTGGTGGAATTGGAAACCGGGAGACTAACACGCCCATGCCACAAACATACACAGAGGGGCCAGCAGGGGGACAACCAACACACTAACAGAGGTATAGACACTGGCCATAACACATGCAATTGATAGCCAAATTGCCTTCTGAGAAAGTCGTGTGCAGAACGTGAAAAAAAGAGAGCTAGATGGGTGTGTGTGTGTGTGTCGTGTTACTAAAAGATAGACAGGCTATCCTGTATGCTTCTGCTGCCTGCAGGCTTATCTTAAGGTGCCTACAAAGCTGATAACACACTTCACATTCGCTCACTCACTGTGTCTTTGTGAGTGGCGCTTTGAATATATGGAAAGAGGTATGAGTATCCAGATGAGCCAGCCCTCTGGTAACATTGGAGTGAAGTAGAGAGGAATGTGGCACTATACAAGTCTGCATGGTGAGTGTAGCATAGCACTGACTTCCGACCAGCCTACAGCTCACACCGAGGCCCATCAACACCATTTGTTGACAGCAGAGAGAGTGCAGTACAACCTGGTCCTGTTGCAGAAGCTGCAGAGGCGCTGTAGAAGAGAGCATTAGTGGTGAACACAATGGCCGTGTCTGTGGTCTGTGCCGTGGTCGTCATGGCCCTGTTGACCTGCTGGGTATGGGAGGCCCGGGGCGGCGTGGTGGAGGACTTCAACCACGTGGAGCGCTGCAAGGACTCCCTGTTCAGGGGCACCCCACCCAGAGGTTACCTCAGCAGCACCACCAAGAAGATCTGCCAGCACTACAAGGACAAGGCGCGCTACGTCACCCTCTACGACCCCCAGAAACACATCCCGGTCTACTCGGCCTACACCTTCCAGAAGTCTGATGGCGAGAAGAAAGTGGACTTCCCCTGGATGTTTGAGCCACAGGTGGGTGTGAAACACTGTGGGTGTTTGTACTCTGAACAAGTGGTTCATAATATATTGATACAGAACAATATTCTATGAAATCTTGAATGACTTCACACCCACAACTGCTCATTAGAACCCATAGTGAGTGCCTAACTGCAGCTATAGGCAAGAAGAAATAGGGCGAGATTAGCAGCTTTATTGACAGCAAAGTGTTTTTTTGTTATAGCTGTGCATATTTTGCACACTTGCACGTTTTTTGGGGGGCAGTATCAGTAAATTCCACAAACAACTTTGACAAAACACATTCTTTATCTTAGAGGACAGAATGAAAATATGATGTTTGTACAAATGAGGTGAAACTCACCACTATAAAACTAGCTTTTTTGTGTTAGCATTAGACAGAGCTGTTTCTTACTAAAAGCAAACTATGGTTGCATGGGCCCCCCAAAGCAACCAGGGGCCCCCCAAGCTGTTATTGTTGTCCTTTTTTCTCTAGAAATGAAAATGACCGGTCTGTATTGGTAACCAACCACCCTTGTGTGCTGACTGAAAACAATTGTATGCATATATTTTCCATGGGTCTCTTAAAGTGCATCAGATTGATGCATTTAAATGTTAAATGCAGGCCCCTGTACCACCTTTCAGGGTTTGGAATTCCCTAACAATTGTTTCACAAAATAGGGGCTCTCCAAACAACATTTTGCATAGGGTCCCCCAAAAGCTACAAACTGCCCTGGTATTAGCGTGAGCATACTATTTGAGAGTATACTTTTTTTTAAATATTGTTTTCTTCTGCTTTCTTTTTTCCACATTGTTGTCTTTCGTATCTCCCTCTTTCTTCCCTCATCACTAGTTGGCTTTGGAGAAGGGCAGCAGCAACATGGAGCCGTTCCCCCAGTCCTCCAGCATGCACATGAACTTCGAGGACAGCCAGGCGGTGCTGGAGGACTATGCGGACGTGGTGCAGTACGAGCGAGGTCAACTGAGCCCCGACGAGCACCAGGCCGAGCCTCTAGACAAGGCCTCCACCTACACCCTCACCAACGTGGTGCCCCAGATCAGAGAGTTTAACATGGGCCCCTGGGCCGAACATCAGGACCGGATCCGCAAGCGCCTCAACAACTATTGTCGGAGCAAGGCCTACGTGGTCACCGGGGTCACGATCTCCGGGAACATGATCCGCAGGGACAACATCGACAGAGTGGCCATCCCAGAGTACATGTGGACAGCCTACTGCTGCACCGACTTTGACCAGAACGCCCCGTACTTTCTCCGCTACAAGTTCCCAGTGTTCGGGGCGTACGGGCTCAACGACCGCGTCAACAACCACGTGGTGGAGGTTCCCCTCAAGAGCCTGGAGAGGTTCCTCAGAGGCCGCATGGACGTGGACAAGAACTTCCAGATCTTCTACAACGACTGCGTGTCCGACTTTTGAGATGCTGTGGAAGGAGTGGTCGCGCTGTCATGTCAGGCTCCATGCTTAAAATTCTATACTGAAATTGTTTTGCTTTTTATGTATTGCAAATCAGCTACTTCTGAGACTAACATAATTATACACATTTGACGATTCTTCATTAATCGTATATCAACGTTTTTGCTAACAGTGAATAATGTAAATTTAAGTTATTCCGTGAAATAAGGAATTTGCACACTACTTTGCCTGGTAAGTCATTAGGTCAGGTGCAAGGCAGGCAACATCAATAAAACATCAGTGGATCCAACACTTCAGGGCTTTCTTGTACATTTTTTTTTTTTTTTTTTACTTCTTTTCCTCTTTACTTGAAGCTCCTATTAACAATGTATGTCCCTTCAAAATATGAAATAGCAGATAGAAAGTATTTCATTTTAATACTATTGTTTCTTATTCAAGTTTCAACCCCGTGCCTTTGATCTGAGGTCCCATTTGCATTTTGGCTTCAGGGAGCGAGAAATATCTGATGCAATGAGTTGAATAAAGGAATGCTTTATTTTAACAGACTGGAATTGCAGCATTGACAGTAGTTGTTGTTTAATAGTAAATGAGACTCCATGAGAAGTCATGGGAGAAATGATTCATGCCTCGTAAAAGAAGTGAAAATGCACTGAAAATAGCTGAGAGGTAAAGTATTTGTGAAAAAGAAATTAAATGGATTTTAGGAGAATAAACTCAGCAAAGCCTGGTGGAGTGGTGCATATGAATAAGGTAATTTGGCACTTCCAGACTTCTATTACATTGAGACTTTGGTGTAGATCAATGGTAACAAATTGCAATATAGTCAGATGGTTTGTATGAGAGAGAAGAGTATTGCAGATCCTGCAAGGACAAATATTTCCCACATGGTGGCAGTGCCGCATTATTCACAGAACACATTTCTGTGTCAAAACACAGACGTGCATAATTGGCCTATTAAATCCCGAGGTACGCTTCCCCCCATGCATCTGTTATTTTATTAATAGAGAAATAATGTACATTTTGTCAGTAAATCCGGTGTTATAAAATCATTTCCTGGGGATCTGAGGCAAACACAGATTATAGAATGAGCTTTGATCAAGAGACGATACTTGCTTCCACGCAACCCACCCTTTGTCCTGTAGTGCAATCCTACCCATAGGAGACCCATAGTAGTGAGGGTCCATCACCAACAGATAGCTGCCTCCGTCCCCAGTGCACACCCCTAGAATCCCCTTGGAAGAGTTATCTCTGTCCCCTCCCATCATCACAGGACACCCATGCCTCTGGAAGTGTCGATGGAGCTCCTCCACGGCCACCTGCTCCAGCTCAACCCCTCCGCCCCTCACGTGTACCATCTTACAGGGAAAGTCGTAGAAGTAGTCTAGGACCAGGGAGGCCTCAAACGTCCCTATCCACTCCCTAGAGCCCGAGAAGGAGTCAGGCTTGTCCCCCATGGTAACCAAGGCTCGCTGGATTTCAGGAAGACTTGGTGGTGGTCTGCATTCGGTGCCCTTGGGTGGGGACCAGCCGCTGCACAGCCATGATGCCATGGTCTGGAGGGTGCGGTAGCCACACCCCCAGCCCCTGTCATCCTGTCCGTCACAGCCGTAGTGGAAGTAAAGGCAATCTCCGGACATTACTGAGCATTTCAAAAAGTTCGGGGTTGGGTTTGGAAGACCAGAGTGGGCATTCTTTATCAAAGTGTCAGTCCAGTTCGTTTTGCTTTTCTCCTTCGTCCCTTGTTGTTCTTGTGTTCTCTCTCCCCAGTCAATCCCATGCAAAGCTGCAGCTGTTGATTTGTCCCTATCGACCTTAGTTCTATTCATTATTTCTGCAACTATTTTGATTTCTTTGCCAACATAAAACTAGCCAATATCCGCTTAGCCATGCATGGATACGCATGCTGTAGTTAGGTAGTTCATCTCCTAACGCTTATATTGCACTACGTACCACTAGAGTGAGGAAATACTGTAGTGTCACTGCTTATGTATCCCCCTTGTTTCTGGCCAACAGTTTAGTTCCGCATCGCGGCGTGTGGAAGCCCACCCCAGCTAATCGCGCACATTAGTAACACCTGTTGCAGTAGTCCAACTGTCTGGTCTTTTGGATAATTTTTTCCTTTACAAAAAAAAAATATATATGTATATATATATATATATGATTTTTCTTTCAAAAAGCTTGAAACGTACAGTCAATTTAATGTTTTTTGTGCATTTTACGATGTACTTTTCCAACGCAAGAATATTTCTTCAAAATATCCAACTCTTAAATCTACTAAACTAGCCTTGGACGAAGTTGGACTTCAAGTTAAATGTGGGGCGAACCAGAGTAGGCCTACGAGTAACGGTTAAGAAGAAGTTCTTCAAAAGAAGACGAATACCGTTTATCCCTAATCATCTTAGTGTGAGCTCTACTGGGAGTTCAAGAAGAGTCTGCCTTGGTGTCTGAAATGGTGATTATTCAAAACTACAACTTAAACTGTGGTACTGTGTCAAGAATACTTAGACTTATATTTGGGTCCTAATAATCAGCCATGCATTTTCTTAAAGCATAGGCAGCCTTTATAGTATATCGTATAGGCTTATATAATTACTGTTACTTTCCTTTGCAATGATTTGCTCATATGGATATTAAAAATACTCTAGGTCTATGGGGAATGTTTGGTGTTTTACAACAAGCTGGTGCATGGTTTCTGCTGGGGTGACCTCCCCAGACAGCATGATCAGAGGTTTACAACAATGATACCCATTGAGTGTCACTATAAATGGTTTGTGAAAAGCTTATTTAGTAAGCTTGTGTTGTGATTCCCATGTAAGGGAAATGGCTTTGATTGTTTTGCTATACCCTGTTTGTGTAATTAAAGTATCGTATTGTTCATTATTGTAATGTTGTAAATTAGATCACACATCGAGGAACATCAGCCTGATAAGTCTGTGATACATGCTGTTTTATTGCAAACCAGGAAGCAGCTTCTGAGTGCAGAACTCCGTCCTGGCTGGCTATGAACTCTGCTATCAGTGTGTTTGGCTGGTGGGTTCCCCCTTTGTATGATGCTGACAGGTAAACTTCACTTTTAATAGGGTCCCATTACTAGGAGTTTTACTCATGGTATGGCAAGGCTCTCTATTTGCAATATGGAACATAACAGGAATTTAGAGCCTGATAGGACAACCATCACGGACACACAGCAAATACAAATTGTCTCTTCAATTAACTTAGCATTAGCAAACGTTTTTCATCTTGTGCCTAGATGACTGGCGGTCTCCCCGCAGCTCTTCATTCTACCAGCAGGGGGAGCCAGTGCTCCTCAAGAGTGGTGTGGATGCTCCACTGCATCCTTCTCTCAGAATCTACGTGGACCGCTGTGTTGCCATGCCTACCTCCACCCCTCAATCTACACCCAGCTACAGGTTCATCACAAAACATGGCTGTTACTTTATCCCAGACTGACGGTTGTTCCTGAGTGAACTGAAACTAGCCTGATGTGGCATAGGCCTTTGTAGTGTTGTATCCGGGTCAGTGGACTACATGGAGACTTCTGTTCACTTCTGGGTTTGTCCACTTCCACTTCAGTGGAGCCATAGCAGACCAGGTGAGATGACTTTATTGTAGCAAGGATTTCACAGTTACGTTGATATTTGTTTTACCCGTCTTGGAGGAACGTCTTAGTCTATTTTAACTTTTGGAAAAGCGGTTGACGAGCTATTTTAATCATAATCATAACTTGGCTCCAAAACATCTGTATAACATGAAGTTGTTTTTGTCATTCCCATGCTGATTAACTAACAACAACCTTAATTAATGTGGCTTTCGGAGAAGATATTCTCATTGGCCAACATCAATTTAAGCATGTGAAATGTTTCCCTGGCCGGATGTTTTCCAGATCTTCGTCGCGTGTCACTTGAGGGCCACTTTTAGTGGGGACCCCCAGACCCCATCACCAGGGCCTGCTTCCTCCAGGGCTCCTCCTTCAGGTGGGACTATGGTGAACTGCAAAGAAACCCCAAGGCATCTCAATCCTCTCTGTACACTGCAGTTAACGGCTACCATTTGTCACCGATAGACCATGCGTATTATCAAACTTTTTGTTATTTTTTTTTAACTCTTTGGTAAATTACCTATTGAATGAGTGACATTACATGTGGACTATAGACTGTGAAATGTGAATATGGTGAGAGAGTCCAGTGCAGACTTTCCAGTCCAGGACTCGTGTTGTTGGGCTGGCGGCCCGCAGAGGGAGACGGCGCTCTGTGTCCGTGCTGTCACTCTGAGCAAGGCTCCAGACGAACTGCCGCAGAGAAGACCGAGGGCTTCAGCACATCCGCTCCGCATACAGGTTACGGCCCTCTTCATCAGCGTATTTTAGCTGCGTGTCAGGTAAAGGAGATCGATGATGTTAAATAGGCAGTACAGTACAACATACCGTCGGTTGAAGATAGCGACTGAGCTTCGACCTCTGTGATTACTGAAGTATATTTACTACTCTGCGTTTTACTTTAACTGATTTTGTTGTTACCTCATGTCGGTCTATGGTTACGGTTTTGACTAAACGCATGCTCTTTGCAGAGGAGGCGGAGGCGGACAGAGAACTGTTGGACCTCTTCAGATCCACCATGGCTCCCATTGGTCGGGCCATCTGTCACACAAGCGTTGAGGATGTTTGAATTGACCACAGGTGGGTACCAGTGGCTTTCAGCCAAAAGCCTAGACAAAAACAGCGTTGTAGTAAATATATAAACATTCAAATCCTGAAAACTTTGTAAATCGGCACTCTGAGATCTGTTGACATTGTTGAGGTAATATGTCGTCTAGGCGACATGAGGGGAGGCTCAGCTTACCAAGCCCACTGTGGGTCTGATCCGAGCATTCCAGCACGTACTCTTCATGGTCAGCATGAAATGTGTACACGACATGGTAACCGTCCTATTCTATGGACTCGACTGTATAAGAATACTTTATTTTTTTTATTTTTTTTTGCCGTGCCCTGATACAATACCCACGGTCCCTCGCTGAAACTGCAGCAAGAACCAAAATACCGCTGGCGAACTCTATCCCCATTGTGCATGGAAAACCAAACAAGCTGGTCAGCATAAACAAACGTCAGGCTAAACATGTCTGCGCCGTAAAGCTTCGTTTGTGCTTTAAAATGCCCTCGCCCCGTCACAGGAAGCGAGGCGGGTCCACGTTGGCGTCGGCCTGCTCGTGGTCTTACGAGGTCAGCGTGGGGCTCCCCCGTGAGAATCCTCTGACTGAAGACCTCTTCCACGTGTGAAATAAGAACAGACGAAATGTGTGCGTCATACGATCATCAGGTAGTCATGCAGTCGTTGAATGTGTTTTGTTGTTGCAAGATAAACGGCAACATCGACAATCCTGTGCATACATACATGTGTAAAGTGAACGTGTTATGTATTGTTTTTCCATGCCGCTCCAAAGGGTCACCGCGCGGCCCCGCAGAGTAAAAGAAGAGCATCCTGCAATGGAGACTCTATCGCCACTACATCATCCCATCTGCAGACTGGCTTCTGCCAGCAACATAATCAGTGAACGGACAAACATGATCCTGATCGACTTGATAAGAGAATAACAGCACCCTGTGTGGCAGGAGGAAACGTTGCAGGGCATCCACCAGCGGGTGGTCCTTACTGCAAGCCCCTGTCTGCGTCAGCAGCAGAGGCCCCTGTTTACCTTCCTGTACAGGGACCCACTGTTACGCCAGCCAAAGCTTTGTGTCTCATTTAGTTTTTTTCAGAGCAGCCGTAAAAATAAGGCCCGGTATAGGATGGTTGTGTGTCTTACTGCGTGTGTGTTGCGTGTTGCAGTTCTATCTCTGTGTGCTTACTGCCAGAGTAACTGGCCAAGGGGAATCTGTCTCCGTTGCAGGTAGTGTCTATCGACTGCTTACGTGGTGTATGGATTTTTTTGCGGTAGTTGTGTACCATGTGGGCGGTGACGCTTCGATTGCACACCCTCAGTAGAATGGCATTGGACCTTGGTTGTCTCATACCATGTAATTTTATTGGTGGGGGGGGGGGGGGGGGGGGGGGTTTGGGGGCCTAAAAGGTCTCTGTGAGTTTATTTGCCATGTGTGTGCGTAAGAAAGAGCTTAGATGCTACCTCATTTTGAATGGCCATGAATGCCATGAGGACCGCTCTGGGGACACATTCATGTTGTGTTTCCTGCCATAGATAATCAGGGGCCTTTCGTTGCCTTTTCAAGTGTCAAATCCCCTGAGCTTATTAATAGAGCAGTAATAGTATTTATAGATGTCAGCGTGCGTGCGTGCGTGCGTGCGTGTGTGTGTCTTAAAACAATCACCAGAGGTGGCTTGGGGTCATGTGCAAAGGGGAGGCGAGGTGTGTCTGTGGCCAGACAGAGGGTGGGCTGCATGGGGCTGCCAAGTAGCTTCAAGTGGCTTCCTCTGCTGTGTGGAGCACGAGCCTGATGGTGAGCCACTTCACGTCTCCTCACCCAGCCATCCCGCAATGACAGCACGCTGGTTGGAATGACGTCATCAACCGCTCAGGGTTACTGCACACGATACCGCTCAAAGAGGGTAGAAATGCGTTGAAAATAAACAATTGGGTCGAAGGGTCATAAGGTCAATCCACTAGACAGATCACCTGTCTCCCCAGTGGACGCCTGGAGGTCCAAAACAATGACTTCCGAGCAGCTACCGTCCTGGCTCCTGCCTCTCGACCCTCCCCCCTCCATTCTTTCATGTCAGCTTCCTGTCTTGTGGCGCGCCAGAGGAGCAGACGTGGCTCGCCGGCGTCCCCAGCAAGCTAGGGAGGGACACACACGCAGTCAGCTGCCTATCCGTGACTTTCACGGCTGTTTACTACAGTATGAGTTCTCACTACCCCCCCCCCCCCCCATGTGCTGCATCACTGACTCCGGCTTGTCTCTGTTTATTCTTAGAGGGGGAGATGGGAAGTCCTTGGGTTCACTCAAGTTATCCCAACTTCAATGGCCAGGTTCAAGCCCAGCAGCGGAGTCAATGTGACGGGACGGCAGCACCCAAACCCCCCTGTTTTACCGGCACCCGCCCGCCCAGGCCCCGACACATGGCCTACGGCACGTACCTTGTCTCTCCGCCCCACTCTCTCTCTTTCACTTTGGCTCAGGCCTAAGTAAACACCCATGCAGGTTTGAGCACACAACAGAATAGTGTAGACCAAGGACAGTGTGCAGACAACAATACAGAGAGACCCCAAAATGTACTAGAAAGCCAGACAGACAGTTTTAGTGACCTTTGCACTGTACACCACAGTACAACCTTAAAAGCTCAAGTGAATGCACCTTTATCAAAAACATCAACGGGTTTCTCCCTGGCATCATATCTGTCTGGACACTGTCAACTAGGTATGCCAGAATCCCACATGGGTAGTGCTATTCAAGGCAGTAGGACTAGTCTAGCACTTTAAATTGTATGGAATCCTAACTGGGAATGTTACTAATGAGCAACAATAATGTGTTTTATGGATTGCTGGTTTTAGGAACTCGTTTGTTGGGATGTATTAGGTTTATCCCCTTTAATTTGTTGGGGAAAGTTTTTTCTTTCTATGCCACTGTGTAGCTTGATTATATTTTACGGTAAGAAATGTGCTGTAAAGTGACAGTTTAATTGTAAACTGGAGTTACTGGAGTGACCGGAGATGTGTTTGTGTGTCTAACATTGTACATCCATTATGCATGTGAACTTCTGTGTGAAGTGCTCTGTAGTTGGTTTACTTAGACGGTGTGAGCCAGTGGTGATAGCGCGTGTTCCAATATAGACACGCAATAGTTACTGCCCACTTGACGTAAAAATGATTTCTTTGCCCAGGGAAGATCCTTCTTCTCATGATCTGAAGCAGCCATTTCCAAGAAGCTTCTTTAAAGTTCTGTCACTTGGGAGACCCCAGGAGACTTTGAAAGGACAGGCCTAGCAATAAGCACCGTGAAGGGGCCCGTCTCTGAGGGGTCTGATACAGAGGATATTATAACTGGTCAGTGAAAAGGCAAATTTGCGTCACGTTCCATTGACCACTTTGTATTTATTATGGATGAGCTTTATGATATCACTTGATTAGCCGTGGCAAAATTTAAATTTTCTGGCACATTATGAAAATACATGGTTTTACTTTAAAATGATTTATGGTGTTATTAATTATTAAATATGTACTATTGTAATTAGAAAAGAATGTTAGCTGTGCTAACTGCTTTTAAGAGCTAAAGTTCACTTGTTTCATTGTATCAGAGGGAAGCGCGATCAAGAGGAAACTATTTCAAGAATGTCTACAACTAGCTAGGACGAGCCAAGGTCCCTTGTTTGAACCTGGAACATTTACTCAGCAGAGTCTCTGCACCTTCCTGACGTGCTTTCTATTTCAGTGTTGAAATGGATAGGGCTTATCCCCACACCATAGGGTATTCAGCTGTAGACTGCTGTAGGCAGGTGGGGGTCATTTGAGTTACTATTGCTAGAAGGGCCTGGTTATTGAGGACTTGCTGTGAGGTACTGTGTTTTGTAACTTTTTCCTCTAAACTCAAATCACTTAGATGATTTGTAAATCAATAATTTCTCACTCCTATCAGGAACATGCAGGGGAACAGCATGTGGAAAGGATATTGCACACAGGTAAAAGAGCATTTTTAAAAAGGACAACTTTGTGGGTGGGCAAAGAGGCAGGAGATCAACCCTTTGTACACGTGCCATCAACCCCTTAGCTTCCTAATGTCTTCCTGAAACTACTGCAACCAGGCTTATCTTGATAACGTAAGGTTAGTATATAACTCAAGATCCATACCAAATCACATTCATATTCTAGACAAAAAACGCAGGTGGCTACCTCAATGGGTTGTGTAGGCTTAACATTGACTGGTGGATTTATGTGTTCCTTATCAAATACATTCCTTGAGTGTATATAAAACCAGTCTTAGATGGTGGATCATCGGGCATTAGTGACTTATTCTGGATTTTTTTGTTTGTGCCTATGAACATGCCTGATATGAATACATGGAATTATTGCCAAGACTCTACAGCACGTGTGTGGCTCCCACTCAGTGGTCTACAGGAAGAGACGTCCACTCAGCTGGGTGGGGGGCACTTGAGTCTTTATGAGACTTAAAGGTGTTGACAATGGGCTACTCCAGAATGCTTTGATTTAATAAGACCACGTAGTAATCGTTTAGATTAGTGCTGAAATCAGACCTATAGCTAGGCCTGTACTTTTGGAGAGAGAAGGAACAACTAACACATTTTGGCACTATACGTCATCATGAAAATTGATTATTCATGATTTAGTCATCGATTGGTCGCTGAAGCGCATTCGGCTTGTTGAATATCAAAAACGGTAATTTCACTTTTTTTCGGTACATTGAATAAAGCTAAAAGAACGTTCCAGAGGATTATTCGCACAAACTGTATAGGAAGTCACTGCATGGCTTTTTTGAGACATTATTTACATGTAAGACCCATTGTTTTGAAAACATGGATATTATTTGGATGAGAATGAAAGAAAAACAATTACACAACAGAGGAAGTAGTTCAGATAATCATCATAGGACAATGCAACTTTATTTTCAAAGTCATCAATAAAAAAATCTAACGGATCATTTGAAGAAACACCTACCGGATAAGTGTAAACCCAGAAACGAATGCATAAAAGAGCCTCAGTTGCAATAAATGGGCAATGGGTGAAACAGCGAGGATACTGTGAGGGATTATGAGGATTCCGATATGAAGTTTCCCAGTGAGTAAATTCAATTCCATCAGAAGCTTTCTTCAGCGGGTTAGCTGGGTTTCGAGGTTTACGCAAGGGATGACTGGAGTTGATGTATTTTTTTTTTTTTTTTTGCTCTTGTCACAGTTGGTGCGTAAAGAGCGCGCACCCATTCCATGTGGGCTAGATTTCGTTATCACTGTTCAAATGGGAGGTAAATAAAAAGTTTAGAGGTTTGCCAAAGCAGTGGATCAAAGCCTGATAGCCTACAGTGCTACGAGGATCAGAGATCCAACTGACTCTTTGAACGAACGCGCTGACAAGATCTGTTTAGGAGAGGCTGGCTGCACGCGTGAGCATTTGGTTGATATTACTGGTTCCCTACATATAGGGAATATATCTTCATGTGGGACCCCTATGCTAATTGTTTTACAAATGAGGTGTCGCTAACATTTTATACGTTCATTTTATGTGGTTGCATCTCCATTTTCCAGTTTGTTGCATTCAATATTCCGTCAATCATATTGATAAATCCGGCCACAGATGTATTTTTGTAGCCATGTTTATATAATATTTACAGTAAGGAAATAGAAGTTGATAACAGTGCATGTGAATTACATCTGGTGGTACATTGAGTTTTTTGTTTGTAATTTCCCGCTGTTCTGATTAAGTAATTCATGGATGCGCTGCTTGGTTTGTTGGAGTATTGGATGTTAACCTGTCGTTTCCTGACTGGCCAATTTTTATAATTTTTTTAATAGTGTGTCGAATTTGTCATTGCGAGAAAAATAATAGGGGGTACAACATCTAGAATAAGAGTTTAGAAAAAAAAGCTTTACCCAAGTTATAATGTGTTTTTACTGCAATCATTCAAGCATGACACTACAGAGAGGCCGGGGGGGCGGGGGGGGTATTGCTGAGTCTGCCCTTCGTGAAAACATGACTTCGTACTTTTTTATGAAAGTCATGATGTACAGCTAAAAACAACAAGGGGCTTCCCTGGTATAACAGGAAAAGATTTATCATTTTGTCAGCCGATTGTATGGAGGTTCCCGAAGTCGTTTTATTTGTCTCAAGTACTACGATGACAGTGAAATGTATTCCCACCAACGTGCAAACAATACTACGAATAAAGGATCAAATAGAAGTACTAATTTTACCGGTAAATATTTTTTTATAAGCGTTAATAATTAAGTTTTGGTAATGTTGTGTTGTGCAAAATACAATTTCATGAAAGTAGTGCGTTGTTACTCCTTATGTCTTACACTATAAACAAAGAATAAATACCGATCACTGTTTTACAACACTTTAGAGTTAGTTGAAGGAACATTATTAGTCATTCTTATTGTGTGTATGTATGCGGGTCAGAGGCAGGTGGTGTTCTCATTGAGGATCTGGGTGGCCTGAGGGTAGAAGGTCCTCCTGAGCCTCTCAGTGCCTGGTGGTCCCTGCTTCCCTCTCCCTGACCACAGACGTTGTCCAAGTGGCCTGGATCCTCAATGATTGGCCCTGGACGCCCTGGTGTGGATGTCCCTGAGGTCAGGAAGAGCACGGCCGGAGATGTGTTCTGCTGAACGTACCGCTCTCCTCGGGGCCTTGCAGTCTCGCTCCGTGCTGTTCCCAAACTAGACGGTTTCCCGTCGTCGATGGTGCAGGAGTAGAAAGCCCTTAGTAGTCGTGGGGATACTCGGAATGACCTCAGGCGTCTGAGGTGGAACAGTCTCTGCCTAGCCTCTCTGTAGTGTCTATATGCTTAGTGACCAGGTCAGAGTCTCTGTGATGTGTACACCAAGGTACTACCAGCAGAGATCCTGATTAGACTGAATTCAAGGCCAGGCCCAGGTCAGTGTCATACCATGCATATTATCATAGTGCATATCATGTAGCCTATATGATCTGTTTTCTCTGGGAGCAGCTTGGTATCTGGTAAGGTCAAAGGAAGATCTTTGGAGGTCATGACACCTAATGCAGGGGCTACTCCAAAGTTAAAATAGCATCAAGGGACTTTGCACCTGATGTTGGCAGTGTCCCGTTGCCTTTCACCTTGGCCAGTGTCCCAGAGTCCCCACTCATGAGGGCAGCCATGGCAGGCCTGCACTGTATGCTGCTCAGGATTGCTTTGAGAGAAGTGTGTGTGTGTGTGTGTGTGTGTGTGTGTGTGTGTGTGTGTGTGTGTGCGCGGGGGGGGGGGGGGGTGTCTTGGGGTGGATGCTTGTGTTGACAGCACACAGACTTTTCATTAATGCTCACGTAGGCCATGGCGGTGGTCAAAGGTCATCGATAACACACACACACACACACACACACACACACTGGATTGCTCAACTTGTCACTCAATTACAAATTACAAACTGTATAGGAGTTAAATACATAATCTTAAGAATTGTAGCTGCAATGTATGATTATGTTTCCCACAGACTTCTTTTTGTGTGATTAGTTCTTTTAGTGTATGTTTGTTTGTTTGTTTGTTTGTTTGTTTGTTTGTTTGTTTGTTTGTTTGTTTGTGTGTGGCACGTGCGTGTTTATATCATGTGTCAAACATGATATCCTTTTGGTACCGATGGCACACAGAGACAAAAAATACGCTTGTTCAGATGGTGGAGGAAACCTCTGTAGTTCCTGATCGATTGTAGACCAATTAGCCAGCTGTAAAAAGTATTTGACAACAAAGATTTTCTTTGAAAAGCTCCAGGTGAACGTAAGGCTCTAAACACAGATTCATCCTACTTGCTCTTGAGAGAATTCTCTTTAGGAGAGAAGGGGTGGGTGCTAAAGGAATAACTTTTAATCCTCTTAGGGGACCACAACATAAATATGTTAAGAAATATCTCCAGTAAGCTGGATGGTTTAAAGGAAATTGCTCTGGGAAATAAGTATACTTTGAAAAAGGCCTCAAACAGGATTTTTAAAACTTTGTTTTTGTTGGTGTTTCTCTCCTAATTGGCAATAATCTAAGAGCTAATCGAAAACGAAATCCCCACAGCGTTACGAACATTACCTATGCAAACACTGTCCTCAACATTGGCTGCTACTGTACTGAAAGCTATGACAAGGCAGTCTGCTAGCTAACAAGAACTTCACTGTCTGAGGAGGAAACTAGCATGACCTAGCAGCTTAAGCAGGTGGGCTACAGCAAAACTGCTTCTCACATTCTGCCTAGCACCCGAAACACAGGGCCCCAGAACCATGCCAGCGATGCCATGCCAACCATTTTTACTTGAAGGGTAATGGCCCTTGAATAAAATCAATTTACACCTGGTTTAGCCCAGCTGGCTAGCTAGCTTCCTCAACTAAAAGCTGCTGTTGCATTACCGTTACATTGCATTATTCGTCCATAGTCAAGGTTGTAGGCCAACAAATGCACTGTAGAACACGATAGAGCACACATCCAGAGGATCACAGTCGATTAGGATGGAAGGCAGTTTGGGTGACCATACCCAAGCCTGGGAAACAGAGGGTGTGACTGACCCCCTCCAACTGAGGACTGCCTGGAAGAACAGCCTGTGATGATTATCATCTAACTGCGTCATATAGCCAGGCCTCTGTGAATGAGGGCATTGACTTTGCGGGGGGAAGAGGAACATGGCTAAAGGCCCACATGATACACTGAGGGGACACACCGCTGTTTAGTTCCAGTCATGTCCTCCTGTCGATGGAGGGGAGAGACCGTGCACTGAACTTTTCGCTGCTCATCTCTAAGAACTTTTCTCTGTTTCCCCAGGGCAGATACGACCTAACGACACATGAGATAAGTCACGTGTGCTCAAGATCAGATTAGGAATGGGTTGTTTATGTGTGTGTGTGTGTATATATATATATATATATATATATATATATATATATATATATATATATATATATATATACACATACACACACACTGCTCAAAAAAATTAAAGGAACACTTTTTAATCAGAGTATTAAGGATTAGGATTAAGATTAAGATTAAGTCAATTAATCTTCTGGGCTATTGATCTGGTCAGTTAAGTAGCAGAGGGGGTTGTTAATCAGTTTCAGCTGCTTTGGGGTTAATGAAATTGACAACAGGTGCACTAGAGGGGCAACAATGAGATGACCCCCAAAACAGGAATGGTTTTCCAGGTAGAGGCCACTGAAATTGTTTCCCTCCTCATCTTTTCTGACTGTTTTTCACTAGTTTTGCATTTGGCTAGGGTCAGTGTCAATACTGGTAGCATGAGGCGATACCTGGACCCCACAGAGGCTGCACAGGCTGTCCAACTCCTCCAGGATGGCACATCAATACGTGCCATTGCCAGAAGGTTTGCTGTGTCTCCCAGCACAGTCTCAAGAGTATGGAGGAGATTCCAGGAGACCGGCAGTTACTCTAGGAGAGCTGGACAGGGCCGTAGAAGGTCCTTAACCCATCAGCAGGACCGGTATCTGCTCCTTTGTGCATGGAGGAACAGGATGAGCCCTACAAAATGACCGCCTGCAGGCCACTGGTGTGAATGTCTCTGACCAAACAATCAGAAACAGGCTTCATGAGGGTGGCCTGAGGGCCCGACGTCCTCTAGTGGGCCCTGTGCTCACTGCCCGGCACCGTGGAGCTCGATCGGCATTTGCCATAGAACAATAGAATTGGCAGGTCCGCCACTCGCACCCTGTGCTTTTCACAGATGAGGGCAGGTTCACTCTGAGCATGTGACAGACGTGAAAGAGTCTGGAGAAGCTGTGGAGAACGTTACGCTGCCTGTAACATCGTTCAGCATGACCGGTTTGGTGGTGGGTCCGTGATGGTCTGGGGAGGCATATCCATGGAGGGACGCACAGACCTCTACAGGCTAGACAACGGCACCCTGACTGCCATTAGGTATCGGGATGAAATCCTTGGACCCATTGTCAGCCCCTACGCTGGTGCAGTAGGCCCTGGGTTCCTCCTGGTGCACGACAATGCCCGGCCTCATGTGGCGAAAGTATGCAGGCAGTTCCTGGAGGATGAAGGAATTGATACCATTGACTGGCCCCCACGCTCGCCTGACCTAAATCCAATAGAACACCTCTGGGACATGTTTCGGTCCATCTGACGCCGCCAGTTTGCACCTCAGACTGTCTAGGAGCTCAGTGATGCCCTGTTCCAGATCTGGGAGGAGATACCCCAGGACACCATCCGTCGTCTCATTAGGAACATGCCCCGATATTGTCAGGCATGCATACAAGCACGTGGGGGCAATACACAGTACTGAGTACCATTTTGAGTTGCTGCAATGGAATTTCAGCAAAATGGACTAGCCTGCCGCATCATTTTTTCACTTTGATTTTCGGGGTGTCTTTGAATTCAGCCCTCTGTAGGTTGATCATTTTCATTTCCATCAAACGATGTGGCATCCTATCGTTCCTCACTCATTACCCAGTCCATATCAGTATAGATATCCAGCATGATTTCTTTCCCCCATTGAGATCTGATGTGGTTTCAAAGTGTTCCTTCGATTTTTTTGAGCAGTGCATATATATATATATATAGGAATGGGAGTGAAAAGGATCCGTCCAAGAGAAAATCAGTGGCTGTTTTGAACCGCACATGTACTGTATCACCTCTAACTTACTCAAACCCCTATCCTCAAAGAACCAGACGTGAGGAACTTATTCTTCGCCTGCCGGGTTTTCCGTCCGTGTCAGCCCACCGGCAGCTTTTTACGGAAACCTGAGGCAGCCAGATTGAGGTCATTGGATGAGGGTGTTTCAGGGTATGACCCCCAGGCTGGTGCTTTCCCAGCATCTCGAGGCACTGATTGGTGGCCGAGCCTTGACAGAACAGGGCAAATAGCACGTCAAGACGTTTGGATACAAGACATATGAGGGTGTAGGTCGATGCTCACGTGCAGGCGCTATACCTTGAGTTCAAAGCCAGTCATTGGTCTCATAGCAATTCATGCCTTGTAAGTTTTTAGGGGAAAAAAGAAAACAAATCTGGCATGCAAGGCATTCTGCTCTCTAAGGAGGTGCTCATGCTCATTAGCAAATTCCCTCGTGGAACAGCGACTGTTACTAACCTTGCACATAGCTTTTTAGCTTTTTTTCTATATATATTTATTCAATTGTTTAGGTTGAGTATTGTTCAACACACTGATAGGTGTGTGTGTGTGTGTGTGCGTGTGTGTGTCTTTACAGGATTGTTTGCTTTGCTGCTGATGCTGTTGAAGTGGACCCGTCCAGGACTCCCCGCCCCCATGCGGCCGATGCCCATCTGTGACCTACGGGTTCTAGACCACTTCATCAAGGAGGCCAAGGACACAGAGGCTGCCATGGTGCGACACACACACACACACACACACACACACACACACACATTGCCTTAAATAATGTTAATGTTAAATAATGCCTTAAATCTATTCCATCATTGTTTCTCTTCTTGCCTTTCTTCATGTTATTTTATGTGTCCATATTGCAGCGGCTGTGTAAAGAGGGATGCAGCCTTTCGGAGCCTGTCACCGTACCCCAAACCAGAGTGGACTTTCTGGTTTGGGAAACCAAAAATGTAAGAGACTCCTGTCTTTAGTCTGTCTCGCTCTCCCTTGTCACCTCCCAGACATCTCTCACAAATTAAGATAGGGACCTCTATGTCTGTATTTAAGTGTGTATGTCCGATGCTGTCCACCCAGGCACTGGAGCAAGCCCAGGAGGTCCAGTCGGGCCTGTGGTTGTTGAACCAGGCCCTGGGCTCGTTGCGGACCTCAGTGACGAACGCCGCACTGCACGGCCTCATAGACATCAACATCACCAACCTGCTGAGTATCACCAACGTGCTCCGCAGCCTAAACATCCAGGTGAGGCCGCTCAGGGTTAAAGGTCAAAAGCCACGGGTTAAAGGTCACAAGGAAGTTGGGTTCTGGGATCAATGGATCATTACACCAAAACCTGATGTTGTTTCTTAACAAGCGTATATTAGAGCTAGAAATGGTGTATCTAGGAAAAAGATTGAGGCATTATTTTGGAAAGCAGTGGGCACGAGAATATCAGTGTTCCCTGGATAAAAGCCAAGACACCTTCAATATCAGTCAATGTTTAACCCCTCTACTCGGGGTAAATAGGGATAACACGAGCTAGGAAACATCACTCACCACAGACCTTTCTGACTCACTCATTGCATGATGATTGTACACTGTGTCCTGGAAATTCAAACAGGAACACTGAGTACTGTGCTTTGCCACCTTTTTAGGAATATGTCCCCCAAACCGGACCAGCAGGCGGGGAGGGAACCTGGAGGGTGTCATCCGCCTCAGAGCTACTCACGGTTCACGTCAACTTCCTGAGAGGCAAGGTGCGCCTTTTACCGGCCAACGCACCGGGCTGCCAAGACGTCAGCTAATTGGTTGTTCCTTTCATTTGGGCCAAGCTGAATGGTATTTCCTAAGAACAGTGGGTGGGATATGACACTATGGACCCTGCCCATTGGCAGGTAGAAGTACTCACTGAGGAGGAATATGGATGGGGACCCCCCCCGGGAGAGGAGAGGAGAGGAGAGGAGAGGAGAGGAGAGGAGAGGAGAGGAGAGGAGAGGAGAGGAGAGGAGAGGAGAGGAGAGGAGAGGAGAGGAGGCAGCCAAACGGACATCCCCCAGTGGGACTTGGGTTGGAAGAGAGCCAGTAGCATGTCGGACTATATGGGATGCAGTGAAGCACAAATCGACCTGGAATGAAGCCCTCTCAATGCACTGCTCTATCAGCTCCTCATAGAGCGCTCTTCAGCACTTTCTTTGTTTGTGTGTGTGTGTGTGTGTGTGTGTGTGTGTGTGTGTGTGTGTGTGTGTGTGTGTGTGTGTGTGTGTGTGTGTGTGTGTGTGTGTGTGTGTGTGTGTGGTGGTTTGTGGGTGCACATACTCGTTTCTGTGCACTTGTGGACTGAAAGGTCATAACCAATTCCACATAAAACATTTATTAAATGGGCAAATGTCCTAACCAGGCCATGAACTTTTCAGTATTCATGAACAGGATCCAGTTTATACAGATACCTGTAACTTCATATTTTACTGCCATGGCTCATACAGAAATATAAAGAATAGTGGTTTTTGCTCCCTTTCTGTTTGCAATATTATTTAAATGTATTTTGTACAGATCATTTGTAATTACTATTTATAGAGATTTATATTTCTACTTTTAAGCTTGTTAGTTTCACAAGTAGGTTAGGATAGATGCTTAGTTACTTCCTCAGTCATTCCTACTGTATCCTAGAATCTTTTACATTGTATTAAGGGTAGGTCTCACATTCATTTGAGCAATATGTGTATATTTGTATTGTATTTGAGAATCTTTGAAACATATGACAAATTACTTGAGCCTTTGAATAGAAATTGAGGCTGGGGTTGCACTTATTTGGAAAAATCTAAGTTTTTTGTCAGAGTCTATCAATGACTAAAGTATTTGCAAACAAGTAGCATTTTGTCAGAGATCTCCAATTTCCTTTACCTCACTCTTGGCCAAAGTGAGTTGAAGATTTGAGATAGTGAGACACTGCGGCCAGGTTCAGTTAGGGTGATAGAAAGAAGAAAGGGGTTGAGATTAACTCTAGAGGCTACATGAGAATTCTGAAGCCTCTTGTCCGATTACCCTGCCTCCTCCTCGTTGGTGGGTGGTCGAATGGAACCTCTTACAAAGATAGCAGGACTGCCAGAAACAATATTGATTGGGCTCTTAACAGGGACGTCCGACATGTCCTTCTCCCCCTGTCTGTCTCGTCCACTAAACAACAGCCAATCCAGCCAGGGGCCTGGGAAAACGCATACCCCGCTGACGTTGCAGATCTGTGAAAATGCGGAATTCTCTGCCCCTCTGCGTCGTTTCCCTGTTTGTTTGTTGCACTGGTAATGTTTTTAAGGATGTTTGTACATGTTATCTTTCCTGTTTTTGTGTTGTTGTTTTTTTACCTCTATCAACATGCCATTTGGTGTTTGAATACAAAATATTATTCTCTGATTAAAAAACGGATCTATGAAAACAAGAAGAGTGGAAGTTTGACTTTTACCTCTGGTGAAGAAAGATGCAAATTATTTTTGGACTGTGTAAATGTTCCTGTGCAATCAAGATATAAAAAAAAACTAACCTTGAAGATGTTTTTCTGTACTTCTGTATTTTCTCATTTTGATTTGGAGTGGCATGTTTTCCTTTGATAGGCAATAGGAAGAAATCCCAGGTATTCCAAAAAATATTTGAATTAATAACTATTTAATGTGCACTTTATTGATGGGATTATATTGTTTGTATAGTTTAATGCAACCCTGCTTATTACCCTTCTGCACAACCTGGGTAAAACCTGTTTTTGCTAATCCTCTAAACTGTTCGACATGGCTTTCCCGACGCAGGTTTACGATGGGGGTCTACGACCATACTAACGACCTGGTATTACCATCAAGGCCTGGTATTACCATCAAGGCCTGCCTGAACATCATAAAAAGCAGAGCATGATCATCACATCTCTGAAATAAGAGAGCTTCCTGTCACCAAATAGTAGCATGAATCTCAAGGTTTTTAGTGAGGAAATGGTACCAGAGAACACACTAGTGGTATTTTACTGCCATCAAGTGGAGAGCCACTGGTCCTGTACAAAAATGTATATATACACACACACTATTGTTTAGGGTCTTTATCTCAGTAATATTGTTTTGACAGATCATAATGTTATTCCTCTATTAATAACCCAACGACAAGAAACTGAAAATCCATGGCCACATCAAAATCATAGAAAATTACACATTTCTGTTTAGTTACATCTTTACAAGTATGAACATAAGGAGCACCTTTCCACCATGTTTTAAATTACTTAGCTATGTGAAAACATGCCTCATGGATGGTGTCTGATGTCAACAGATATAAGGCATTCCAACATTTAAAAATACAACCACAATAATACTGTGAATCAACAAAGCTGCCATTAGTGAATGCCTTAACCTAAGAGACTGTCTGCCCGTCATCCGTCAATGGATCAATTGAAACCATGCTGTGAAAATCACGGATGATTTTAAACGACTTGTCCAGCCCAACTTGTAACCAGTACTGCTTCTCACACGTCCTTTAATTCAAGGGTGTATTTCCAGCACCAGGTCACTGTGGGTCAGAAGGGTAGAACACCTTGATGTGAATGGCAGAGTTGTTGCGTGTGCGTGTCATAGGCTCCCCTGCCTCGTCGGGATCCTCTGGCTCCAGGTCGTCCACCAGCTCCACGGTGGAAGTGTTGGCTGCCAACTCCAGCGCCCCCTGGCTGCTAGCCTGGAGCTGAAGGGCGATATTGATGGCCCTGTTGATAGCCAGGCCCAGGCCGTGGACACAGATCTCCCGGTGTCCTCCGCCTTCTAAAAGCTTCTGGCAGCGAGCTAGCTGCGCCCGGAAGTCAGTCTTCATGTTGACATATACGTCGTTACGGCGCTTGGGGAGCTTTCTGGGCAGGCGCTTGCGGAGGGTGTACTCTACGGGGTCCATCTCTATGGCCTGGGGTGTGTCTACTGGAGTGGATATCCCTGCTGGAATCTGGGGTACGGCGGCTAAGACTGGGCTGCGGGGCTCTGTCATGCTTATATCTTTAAAAATTACTCTGGGAAAATGGTGTAGAAATACAGGTTACTATCAGGTCACCTTGTCAGATAGCAGTAACGTTAATACAATAATGTAAGCTGTATACATGTTATGTATTGATCAATTCGTGTTTGATAGGACGATGTGTGTTGAGAACTCAATAGCTTAGTCAGTAATATGTTTAAGTTATATAACGTGGTGAGAAACAGACAAGCATCCATTTTTTTCTATACATTTTTCGTGCTAAACTATATATGTGGGGACTAACTTTCATCGTATTAATATGTAAAACAACATAATACACTGATCATGCAGCTACCGTTACCCCCCAGAATTCTGCCAGAAACAATTTTCAAACCTCGTTTTCGGAAATTCTGGTTATTTTCATTAACAGCAAGAGAGAATCCTGAGAGCGCGTAGCGTTAGCTAATACAGAAGCAAATACTTTGTTTATGCCCTAATGCCCCGGAAATAACTGTTTAAAATCACACGACTGTTAAAATTAATATAGCGCCATCTATTGGCCCTTAAACGATTGGATGACTCAGACCAGTTGAAAGAAGCTATTATTTTATGGAGTATTTACAACTCTATATACACTGCCTGTCCAACTGTTTGTGTTAATGATAGCTCATCAAAAACAAATACTTCTGCTCAACAGTTTAGCCACCAATGAGGCTCTGAGCTTAGAAGTGTTGTTCTGCAGAAACATTGGCTGGGCGCTTGTCAATGTGAAGTCACGTGGCGCGCGCAAGGACGGCCATGTTTCCGAAACACAAACAACAAGAAGAGTAGCGAGAGCGTATACTAGACATCAACACGCAGCAGCGTCCATACGACGAGTGGGGGAAATAAATAAAATATTGACCACGACTTTTTGAAAGTACAATTTTGTTGAATGAATACGTTTACAGAGATACCGACGAGACCAATGCACACGAACCATTAGCGAATACTGAATAATACAGACGACGTGTGTCTGATAAAAACAAAAAGGTAAGACATGTCGTTCAGCTTGCCTTTCTACGGCTTCTTTGCTAACGTAGCAAGCCAGCTAACCTAACAGCAAGCTAACGTTAGAAGGCTGTCGTCTGCTGAAACAAATTCATGCCAAAGGACAACCAATGTGGACTGTCTTTGAAACTACCAATTACGCGTTGAGATTTTTTAAAATAATATCTTGTTTACAATGCGTAAGGCCGTAAGCAGCGGGGCAGAGTATCAGAGGGTGGCCGCTTGTAGAGTGGTTGAGCAGGCCAAGGAGGCGATTGATTCATACTAAGCGGATACTCCGCCCCCCAACGCCATATCTTGTGTCAGTTGAGCCTGACAAGAAACGCTAGACCCTATAAATGCGGCCAATATAGGTATGTTGGCTGATGTACTGAAATGCAAGTAAAACGTTACATGATCAAGCTCATAATTCTCAGGCTTTCGTGATTGATTTATGATTTCAAAGTGGAAGACCGCCGCCTTGCAACAGCGGGAATGCGCTCAAGCTGGGTTACTTGATGAAGGATTAAGCAGTTAGCAGGTAGACGTGAACATTATTCGTAGGTTATGCTATCGTGAAAGGCCAAGACTCTATTGTAAGGCACATGTTATGAGCAGCTAACGTTAGTCATTAGGGTACGTAAAAAAATGTAATTCTAAAATTGCCTACATTTTTTTTATTACTTCTTGGTATTATATATGGAATGTTTGAGTGGTCGTTGTGTCAGTGCGGGCTTGTCACACACCATATATAGAATGCACAACCTTATTATTCAAATACTGCCTTTAAAGAATGTTGACCAGTTGAGAATTCAGTGTGATTCACTTCTAGTTCTCCAGATGTTTTGTCCTTTTTAACTTCTGATTTATGCCACCATCTGATTTAGGAACGTGTATTATAACTGTAGCTCATGATTGACATGTTTACTAAGCCTAAATATTTTCACTGCACAACTTTCTCCCAAAATCTCACTGGGAACTTGACTTAATGACCTGTTTTACATGGCAGGTCTGAAACTAGACCAGGTGTTCCCTGGGAAAGATACAGGCTTACAATAAATGATCGGAATGAATCAACCAAGTTCTGTTGTCTTCTCTAATAAATTGCAATTTCAATAGACTTAGACTATTTGGTCTAACAACTAAACCTGGAAAAAATGCCTTTCAAGTATTATGATTAAATGGCTTATTACCAATATAGATCTAACTAAATAGTGAAACTAGTCAATTTGATTGGAGAGCCACAAATTGGAGCTAATGATACTTGTTTCTCAGCCCAAAAGCTGGGTAGCCTGTATGCTGCCTTTTTAATTGTCTAAGCTCTCGTTAGTGGAAGAAAAAAATAGACAAAAACAATTCTCTGGCAAACTCACCAGAATTCACAAATGCAAGTTTTACAGTTAAAAAAGAGACTTTGTGATTGTCAATGTATTAAAAACATGCTTTTCAGCGTAGTCCGTCCTCCACAGGCCAGAAGGTCTTAAAACGTGTGAAGGCAACACCAAAAAATCTAATGCTGCTTCCTCAGGCATGAGAAGATAGGCAATCTGCCAAATGCTGAATGGGGGTGTGCCTCTAAGTGACTGTTCGTTTATGAAGTAAACACAAATGCTAACCTTTACTGTCTTTCCCTCTCTATTTCTGACTCCCTCGTCTTTTCTCTTTGCCTCTCTCCCTGTCTTGTCCCCCCCCCCCCCCCCCCATGTCATCTCTTTTTCCGTTACCCGTCTCTTTCCCTCACTCCTCCTCATGCTTCGTTCTCTCTCTTGCCGTGTCCCAGTGGTGTGAAGGGCGGAGGACCGCAATCAAGAGGAGTTACCTGGAGGGTCTCCAACCGTCGCCCCCCACCTTTAATCCGGAGAGATATCACCAGACACTGGGCAGTAAAGGAAGGAAGGAAGGAAGGAGAGAGAGAGAGAGAGAAAGAAAGAGAGTGGTGTGTCTGCTCTCGACAGCTGTGTTCCAGCAGCCCACATCGTTTTCCTGCTGCAGTTTTGGTTTTCTCTCCCCAAGCATTATTTTGCTTGATGTATCACGGAATTGTTTTAAAATTTCATGCGTGCTATTATTAACTCACTGCTGTTAATGTTACTTTGAAGTGTTTTTCTTTGATTTGGATTCCAAACCTAAGCTCTCCCAGAGGTTTTTTTTTTTTTATTTACATTTTTTTTCACAACCGTTTTCGGGCTGTGATCGGCAGAAGCTTCCATCCTCTAACCTGTCCTCAACTCCCACCGCATCCTTCCTCAAACACGGGAAGCTGGCAGCTATTCTATTGATCTTTGTGTGTTTGGGGAGCTGCTCCGTGACTACAGCTAGAACACCATTCGGCCTTTTACTCACCTAAGCCTGCAACTGCACCAGGACACGCCTGTTCCAGCCTTGTCCCGAACCTGGTCAGCTCACCTGGACAGGGTAACGGAACCTTTGTTTTGTTTTGTGCGTGTGCGTGTGCACATGCATGTGCGTTTATGTGTAGCGTACATTTCGTTGTAGTGCCGTCTACTAAAACATTTGGCCTGTCTCCAGATACTCAGTTCTGGGAGGAGGCGAGGAATATGACTGCTGAGACTCTTAACTTCGGCCCAGAATGGTAAGGACTCTCCTTCATCTTCTGTCTGTTCTGTCGTGTCCTGACCCTTCAGCTCCTCCTTACCTCTTTACCTCTGTCTTAACACTCAAAGTGGCTTCTCTCTCGGTCCACCTCGTGGCTGATATATGAGAGGTGACTTGTGGGATCCCCAGATCTTCTTTTTGGCCGCTGAGCTGCTCCCCCACTCATTTCCGACGTGTCCTTGAGCCTGATGCCCTGTTTGTCTCTATGCCTTGTATTGCTGCCTGTTTCCTTTATCTCTTTATCTTCCTCGGTGTGTGTGTGTGTGTGTGTGTGTGTGTGTGTGTGTGTGTGTGTGTGTGTGTGTGTGTGTGTGTGTGTGTGTGTGTGTGTGTGTGTGTGTGTGTGTGTGTGTCTCGCTATCTGCCTTTCACTCTCGGCCGCCCTCTGTGCCCAGACCTTGGTCAATGTTTGTGGAGAGATTACTGGCGAGGCGTAGCCGCAGGCCCTGGTTAGGGTTAGGATTAGTGTTGGTCGTGGGCCATCTCTAATGGATCGTGGTCGCTGCGTGCATTCTTGACACACTGCCAGCATATCCTTCCCTCCGTCTCTGCCTGCATCTCCTCTAGTAGCTTTAAGCCATAGTCCCTCTATCCACTCCACTGCTTCTGTTGCCCCCCACTTATCCCCTTTCCCCCGGTGCCTACTTCAGACATCCCATCTGGTTGTGATGTAGGGCTGTTACTCACTGCCACGTGAATGGGGCTATTGTGAGCCCGGCTCCCCAACCACTAACGCAATTTAGGACCCCCAAAAAAATGAAATGTTGAAATTGGCACGTACATATATGTTCGCTTAGTCAAGGGGTGGGGGTGTGTGTAGGCAGGGGGTTCCGTATTATGAACAGAAAGACTGGGTTTGCAGTGCACAGATACCAGAGGCTGGGTTTGAAATGTAAATAAGGCTTCATCTAAACCATGCACACACGTTGTAAGGGGCTATAGAGACAATGTGCGTTTAATCAGCCGTCGTTGCCGTTTAAAAAAGCATTAGTAACTGTCTCCAAAAGTACTTTGGAAGTTGGTATTTAAAAGCCCAAAACATCACGAGCCCAGCGAAATCTCTCCTGATTACGTTCCAAGTTTTACCTGGCCATTAAGGGGAAGCAAATGGTGGTTATTTTTGGAGTATCTTGGCGCTTTAAAATAAAGCAGGGCGTGGGTGGATTGCCGCGGGTGAGTCTTTGACCTGTTGTACTGGTTGACTCTTTCACCAACTCCCCCTTTCCCTCCCTCCTTTTCAGGCTCCGTGCACTGTCCAGCGGGGGGAGTGTGACGTCCCCCCCCCCCCTCCCCTGCTATGCCAAAGTACAAGCTGGCCGACTACCGCTACGGCAGAGAGGAGATGTTAGCACTTTATGTCAAAGACAACAAGGTGAGTTGGAGCTTTTCTCTTCACTATCAAAAGCTCCACCGTGTTGGGGTTTGTTAGGGAAAACGGGCCCGGGAACACGTGGTGGGGCGTGGGTTTGAAGCTTTTGTGTGCGGGTGCTCCAGCACCCATGGCTCTGTGATCCAATTCCACGGCGTCGCCGCTCCATAACAAAGCGCCTCACTGGTGTTTGTTGCAGGTCCCCGAGGACTTGCAGGACAAGGAGTTTGCTGTGATCCTGCAAGATGAGCCCACGCAGCCTCTGGCCCTGGAGCCTCTCACCGAAGAAGAGCAGGCAAGACACACACACACACACACACACACACACACACACTGGGTTTATCTCATGCTGCAATCAACAGGTAGTTTGGCTGGATCTGTCATAGAGCAGACACACCGGTAATGAGGGCTCAGCCTTATGTTATTTACTGTCGTCGTCGTCGTCGTCCCCCCCCAGCAGGCACATGCTTGATCATGCATTCCTACTTAATAGTTCTCGTTCAAAGGGAACTGTGCTACCCTGCGACAGCCATGGCAGTGAGCTGACATACCTAACATTCCTGCTCTCGTTCTCTCGCCCTCTCTCTCCCTCCACCTCTCCTTTTCTGCCTCTCTCTCTTTCTGCTGCTCTCTCTCTCTCTGCAGAGGAACTTCTCCATGTCCGTGAACAGCGTGGCCGTACTGAGGCTCACGGGAAAAGGAGCGGGCGTGGCCCCGGCGGGCGTGTCTCGAGGGCGAGGCGCCGTGAGAGGAGGTCGGGGTGAGATGCAGTAGAACGTACCAGAACAAACATCCATGTCCTCTTTATTCAACCTCGATGACTCCATCTGCGATGCTGGTGCTGGCTATTCAAGCAAATGCCTAACCTCTAAGACTTAAATGAAACGATATTTCAAGCCGTACTAAACACAGCGTGTCGCTGAAAGGATCATCGTTCTAGTGCAGGGAGATTTATACGGTTGATCTAATGCCATCCGTCTACTTCCCCTTGAATGCTTTTCTTCTGCCCTCTTGATAGCACGCACTTCCTCCTGGCCCGGCTAGACAGGCAGCCCTTTGTCAGGCCCCAGCTTTCCTTAAACTCCCTGGGCTTAAGAGCTCACCTTGCACACACACACACACACACACACACACACACACACACACACACACACACAGCTCATTTAAACGAGAAGCAGGCTAGTGTAAACACGGGACGTTTTGGCTCCAGACTGCCGGAGGAAACGTAGTAGAGGAGCCCCTTTTCAACCCCCTGTGTGTGTGTGTGTGTTCCCAGGCCGCGGCAGAGGAGAGGGCGGATTCTACCAAAGAAGTATTGAGGACGCGGAGGTGGGGTTCGGCCGCAGCGGCAGAGAAATCCACCGCAGCCAAAGCTGGGACGACCGGTAACCAAGGCACCCTGATGGCGGGTCTCACCAGCGATTTACCGCACCATACAATTTCTCTCCCAAACTAACGGTGAGAGAGCTGGGGTCGTCTCTCCTCCTCACGTCTCTCCCACTCCCCGTCTCTCTGCCTCAGGGGGGAGCGGCGCTTCGAGAAGCCGGTGCGCTTCGAGAAGCCGGCGCGGACCGCCTTCGAGGAGGCCGTGGGTCCGGCGCCGGCCAGGAAGGAGTTCACCCGCTCGGACAGCGACAACTGGCGCACCCTCCGGGACGAACAGCAGAGGGAAGAGGAGACGGCGGCGGGAGTGGAGCCTGGAGGCAGCTGGAGGCTGACCGGGGTCCGCAGGGACGGTAGGGACCGCACGCACGCACACACACACACACACACACACACACAGGGTTCCTACGCAGTATGGAAAAGTATGGAATTTGATTTGAGTAATTTCCAGGTCTGGATAGGTATGGATAAAAGAAAAGAGAGTATGGAAAATATGTTTCCAGACTATTGCCCCTATGTTGTTATCTAAAATATAAAATTCTGAATTTCTAAAAATGTCCGTCCGTGCATATCGGCGTCGAAAATCCGCGAGCATGGTTTTCTTCTTGCGGGCTACAATATTGCTCAATATCGCGCAAGCAGAGATATTATTATTTGCAGGGTGCAATTTTTGAAATATCTAGTGGTGGGATAAAATCATGACATCACGATGGCAAGCATATATACAGCTGGACAATGTAACAAAATGTAAACAGTTCAGATAATAATCAAGTCAGTAGTGAACCGTGACTCATAAGCCTGGCATAGGCTGCGGGTGAGACTGAGGATTGGGAAGGGAACATACAAACATGTTAACGGTTGCATTTTAAAACCATTTATTTACAAAATAAACATCTAGCTATTTGTGCTCATGTCAAGGTCTGAAATCTCCCGAGAAGTATGGAAATTTGAGTCTGGAAAAGTATGGAATTTTGAAATGGAAAATGTGTAGGAACCCTGGCTACACCGTTACCACTTGAAGTTAGATCTTATGGTACAGTCAACATTGTCTGTATCAGTCTGTCTCACACACACACATGCACACCAGTAGCTACACCGGTACAACTTGAAGGTACATTTTAAGGTACAGTCAATACTGTCTGTGTCAGTCTGTCTCACACACACACACACACACATACCAGTAGCTACACCGGTACAACTTGAAGGTAAATCTTATGGTACAGTCAATACTGTCTGTGTCAGTCTGTCTCACACACACACACACACATACATACCAGTAGCTACACCGTTACAACTTGAAGGTACATTTTAAGGTACAGTCAATACTGTCTGTATCAGTCTGTCTCACTCACTCTGTCTCTCTCAGATGGAGGTCCTCGCTCAGCAGGCTGGCGGGAGCACGATGCCCCGGGGGAGGGCCGGCGCAGGAAGCCTGAGTTTGACTTCCGGGAGGCGGGCGACGGTGGTCGCCGGCGTCGGGGCAGCGAGGGCCTGGAGGACGACCGTGACGGTCTGCCGGAGTGGTGCACGGACGAGGAGGATGGAGAGATGGGTACCTTTGACGCCTCCGGGGCCTACCTGCCCGTCAAGGTGTGTGTGTGTGTGTTAACGTGCCTGTTTCTGTCATTCCAAGTATTAAGTTTGATGATATAATAACTAAAAAATTATAATAATCAATTTAAGATCATTCCTAAGTTTGCTTGCAACACTAATTCATTCTTCATCTATTTTGAATTCCACTCAGAAGGGTGGCAAAGAGTGTCTTCTGGAGGAGCTGGAGTTCCAGGGCATCGAGGAGGAGGAGGAGGAGGAGGAGGAGGAGATCCCCCCTGACACGGGGAGGAACGGCAGTGGAGGAGCAGAGAAGGTCCATGGTGAGAAGCAAAGTTCATTCTGCTTAGACCCCCTCTCTTTCTCTGCTGTATCAGTATCAGAAGGTCATGAGAAGCCTTCCCTCAAACACCCAGTGACACCCAACACCAGCCCTGGAGGTGAGACACTTACTGACCTCCGCTCACCCCACCCTGGTCTCTTCCCCCCCCCCCCCCCCTTTCAGAACTCAACGGAACAGGTGGCGCCAGCGTGTCTAACGGCGCCGAGGCCAAGCCCCTGCCCCTCTCCGCCCCCCCTGCCCTCTCTGCCCTCTCGTCTCGCGCTGCGGAGCCCCCAATCAGCCTCAAGGACCCCATCCCCCCTCGGCAGGCCACCAGCAGCCATCAGGCCCAGGCCAGCGGCATGTCAAGGGAAGGTACGCGCTCCAAACTCCCTCTGCCTTCAGTCTTCTCTTTGGTGGGGGGTTTTGAACCTCCCCCCATCACTGTTTGAACAAGGTAGCACTAACATCTCTTGGTGTGTAAAGTACAACGTGTCATTCTCTGTCTCTCTCTTCCAAAGTTGTGTCTCCTTACAGCAGCCCCTGGGTGCTCACAGCGTCTTCCAATACTCTGTGTACTAAACCTGGCGCCACTGCTCTTGTTGTTGTGCTTCTAGCCGAAGGACCAGCAGGGGCCTCGTCCCGGCAAAGCCCCAGCAGCGCCTCCTCCACTCTGCTTCCTCCCCCTCCCTCCTCTGCTGCTACACACCTCCCCCCAGCAGGGGGAGACACCGAGGACGACGAGGGCATGAAGCACTTGCAGCAGGTAACCGGGAAACCGCACCAGCGGAACTGGGAAGCTGCTGGTCTTTACCAGCAGCAGATTACTGGGTGGTAGAGCGGTGGCTATTTGGCGTTTTTGTAGCTTCTTAGTGTTTTGGTTGCCACGCACAAAGACGGTTTTCATATTATAGGAATTCCCAGAATACTATGTTAACATCAGTCGATTCACTGGTTTGTGTAGGAGGCGGAGAAAATGGTGGCGTCGCTCCAGGACACCTCTCTGGAGGAGGAGTGTTTCACCCAGACCCTGCAGCAGCAGCTGGAGAGCAGGAACACAGCGGCCGCCCTGCCCCTCTCCCACGAGGCCGCCATGAAGTGGTTCTACAAGGACCCCCAGGGAGAGATCCAGGGTACACACACACACACACACACACACACACACAAACTGGTTCTACAAGGACCCCCAAGGAGGGTACACACACACACACACACCGTCCCCTACTCCACCCACACACCTTCACAGATTTCCTAAGTGGCACAGAGATGAACCATGTTTTAAACTCACACCAAAACAAAAAGAGTAGTACAGAGCATATTGATGTGGTGACTTAAGCACAAAGGAAATCCAAAGAGAAGTCCGAACGCCATACGCTCAAGGTGTTTGTATAACTAATGATGTTAGCGTTTCTATTTACAAGAGATCTTCGGCTCTTCAGCCAAACACACACACACACACACACACACACACACAGCCACTACCTCCACCCAGCTGACCTTCCCCTCTCCCTCCGGCCCCCAGGTCCCTTCACCACGGTGGAGATGTGCGAGTGGTTCCAGGCGGGCTACTTCACCATGACCCTGCTGGTGAAGCGGGGCTGCGACGAGGGCTTCCAGCCCCTGGGCGACGTCATCAAGATGTGGGGCCGCGTGCCCTTCGCCCCGGGGCCCTCCCCTCCGCCCCTGCAGGTCAGGCAGCCGCCGCGCCCACTGGCCGCCCGCGCCACCTCCGTCAACGTAAGTGTGAGAAGCCGAGGGGGGGGGGGGGGGGGGGGGATAGGGTCCTAAAGGGAGAAGGATTAAAACAACCCCCATTCATTCATTCTCTCACCCGATTGTATTGATTGGCTGGATTTTTCCCTACCAATCTCCGAGGTAGTTGGATTGATTTCCTGTAAAGGAGCACAGCTGTCTGTGGTGGAGGGGACAACCAAGTGGATGCGGCTGTGTCCGCAGACCTTCAATAGCATTGCTGCAGTGGTTGATCCCTAACCGTGTCTGGGTGTGTTTGATCCGTGTCCTCAGGGTGGCCTGGAGCAGGAGCAGCGCCAGCTAAAGAAGCAGGAGCTGGCAGCTGCAGCCCTTTATCAGCAACTTCAGCAGCAGCAGCTTTTCCAGCTCATCAACAGGTCAGCAAATCAAACGGCGTTCTCATTACAACAAACCGTTTCCCCCGTTTGAAGCTGTACCTGAATTTCAAATGGTTGTCACGTTGCCCTGTTTAGTCGGGGGGAGTGATGTTTTCGTATGTTTTTCATGTGTGGTAATTGTGACTTATCAGTTTCGGTGTGTCTAATGTTAAGTTTTGTGTGCGCGTGTGTGTGTGTGTGTGTGTGTGTGTGTGTGTGTGTGTTGTGGTGTAGATGCGGCGAGCAGGGTATGATGCCTTCGGTCAACAGGTCGATGTCGGTGCCAGATACAGGCTCCATGTGGGACATGCATACCTCAGCTTCACAGCAGTCAGGTGCAGAACCACACACACACACACACACACACACAAACAATGTGCACGCATCCTACCAAAGAACACGTCCCTCTGACCTCTCTCTCTCTCTCTCTCTCTCTCTCTCTCTCTCTCTTTTCTCTTGTCAGGCGGTGAAGCCAGTCTATGGGACTTAACAATGAATTCTTCTACTCAGGGTCCAACTCTGGAACAGCTCCAGAAGGTATGCTTTGAAACACACTTGTAGACACCACTGTAAAACGCTCAGATGTTGCAAAGTAAAGTCTTGGCAAAGAAGGTTTTCAACCACAAAGATTGGCCGGATCGTGACGTGTTTCTGCTCCTGTCTGAAGACTTTCACTTCTCATTTAGCCCACGTTTGTCTTCCTCCCCTTTCGGTCTTTCTAAGTCGAGCTGTGAGGTCGTCCGACCCCTGAACTCAGTTTGACCCCTGACCTTTGTCCCCCTGCAGCTCCAGCAAGAGAGACGAGAGGCTGAACTCAGGGCCAAGCGCGAGGAGGAGGAGCAGCGCAAGAGGAGGGAGGAGAAGAGGAGACTGCAGGAGGAGCAGAAGAGAAGGGAGGAGGAGGACCTCTTCAGACGCAAACAAGTGAGGAGACTTGTTAGTCAGTAGGCCATGAGAGCATTAGCCAGTCTGTAGGCTAGAGAACTTTACACCTAAGCAAGCTAGCCCATTAGCTATTCTGTAGACTACTGTATCCATGAGCAAGCTAGCTAATTAGCCAGTCTGGAGACTACTGTATCCATGAGCAACCTTCTTGGACAACGAACATCATGTTTAGATGAGCTTTGCTCGTGTAGGATTTAGGATGTTTTTCTGTATTTCATTTACAAGGAATACCTGATATTTTGGCACCATTTTCCTGCCGTATCTAGAAAAGGTTGAACTGTCGAGTGTCTGTGTTGATTTTTGCACCCGGCCTCCCTCAGTGTCGCCAGCAGCAGGAGCTGATCATGAAGCTGCTCCAGCAGGCCCCACAGCAGCAGGGGCCTGGAGTAGGAGGCTCCAGCTGGAGTGGGGGCCCTTCCTCTGGGCTCTCCAAGCCAAGCAAGGCCTCCCTCACCCTGCTGGAGATGCAGCAGGAGGCCGAGAGGATACAGAAGCAGCAGCTCCAACAGCAGAGGGCTCAGCAACAGAGGGACCGCGTGAGTACACACACACACACACACACACACACACACACACTCACTTTATGGAGGAAATATTGTAATGACTGGACTGTTCTGACCCAGTGAGTTCCAGGAAATGAATATAATATAATATATAAATACCTGTTTGGAATGCTCGGTCAGGAAAAGTCAAATGCATTTCGAGTGGTAGGTACAATGACAGAGGCCCCGGCTCTCTTTCATTTATGCTCCTCCGAGGCAAGACAAATAACTCCCCTGTCATGGTTTCTGTGTGTGTTTTCAGCACCCCGGCCTGTTGATGGGGGGCTCCTCCATGGGGGGCCAGTGGGGTGAGGGCGTCGGCGGTCTGTGGGGAGGGAGCGGCGGGATGGACAGCAAGGCCAGCGGCGGCGTGTCCGGCGGGGGCATGGGCATGTGGGACGAGGCGCTGAAGAACCAGGCCGCTCTCCGGGGCGGCGGCAACAGCGGCATGGGCCTGAAGAACAGCCGCAGCAGCCCCTCGCTCACGTAAGGGCCTCACACCACCAGGACACTGTGCTGTCTCAAGGGGTTCACTCCATAGGGGGCCCTGGTCACAGGCAGCGCCTAAGGAGTTTTGTTGCACCCTTCAACAAGGTCACGGAAGAGTGTGCAACGTTCTTTAGACAGTGCTCACTAGTGGGCTTGATGTTTGAGGTTGTGTATCGCCTCTCTTTACTGCAAATCTGCATTTCATTGTCACTCCTACGCCCTCTGCCGGCGGGCCACTGGTCGCCCCCGTCCGTGCCCGCAACAATTAACGACCCTGTCGAACCGTAGGTAGACCCACCTGTCTGTCCGTGCCTCTGTTCACTGTGTGTGTGTGTGTGTGTGTGTGTGTGTGTGTGTGTGTGTGTGTGTGTGTGTGTGTGTGTGTGTGTGTGTGTGTCCGTCCCCTAGCGAGCAGTACATGCTGCGTCGTAAGCGCACCGAGGAGGAGGACAAGCTGCTGAAGCTGCTGCAGGGGATGAAGCCCCAGGACGGCTTCACCACCTGGTGTGAGCAGATGCTGCATGCGCTCAACGCCTCCGCCAACAACTCCTCCTCCGCGCTGGACGGTGAGCGCCACGTCACCACACCTAACCCCTCCGCACACAGTCGCTTTCCAGGCTTACATCGCTTTTGACTGTGTCTGTGTTGCTGGTGCCGTGGGTACACTTGGAACCTTCTGTTCATTGACTTGGATAAAAAGAAAGTATCGCTCAATCCGTTAAAAAGAAATTGTCAACCCCCCCCCCCCCCCCCCTATGCTCACACACTGAGTTAATATATTGTGTGTGTGCGCGCTGCAGTTGCCACCATCGTGGCGTACCTGAAGGAGGTGGAGTCTCCCTATGAGGTGGTGGACTTCATCCGCTCCTACCTGGGCGACACCATGGAAGCCAAAGAGTTTGCCAAGCAGTTCCTGGAGCGCCGTGCCAAACAGAAAGCCAACCACCAGAGACAGCAGCAGCAGGTGAGACCCCGAGCTAACGTGTGTGCGTGTGTCTTTGTTTTGAGAGAGCTTCTCCATATGTTCTTGTGAGGGTCCCATCTGTAACCTTCTTCTTCTCTTCCCTGCCCAGCTATCTAAGGAGATGGCAGGACTGAACATGAACTTCCCACTGCAGGTGAGGCCTCAGCGTTAAACGTCTGACCTTACTGCTGATGACGACAACATACACGGGACGCCAGCCCTCTCTGCGTCCTAAACCCTCCGCTTTCTCCTCCCTCTCGTCTAGGACTCCATGAGGGGGGTGAACCCCAGCGCCCTGCAGTCCATGTTCCAGGCCGCCCAGATGAGCAAGGCCGCCGGCCTCTACGACAACCAGGCAGGCAAGATGAAGAAGAAGGCGCCCGCCATGCTGCACCCTGACCCCAGCATCTTAGGTAGCAGCAGGCCCCCTGGTGGCCAGCCCTGTGTAAAACCACAGGAGGAGGAGGGGTTTCACCATCCATAGCCTTTAGAGATGACTGGTTTCTGTTGTGTTTGTTGTGCGTCCGTGTAGATCACCGCGGCCTTGGCTTCACTCCCCTGTTATTTTATCTCTGTCCATGCTACCAGTTATTTGTGTTGCTCCGCTCTGGCTCACCCCCTGCTCTGGCCTGTCTGCCCTCAGGGTACTCATTCCACAACGCGGGCGAGCGCCTCAGCCTGAACGAGATGGAGATGGTGGAGGATTACTGACGTGACGCGCAGCAGCAATAGCTACCTGAGGCCTTCTGTCGACTAATCAGACAACCTGATGACGAATGTGCACTGCTAGGGGAGGGAGGGAGGGAGGGAGGGAGGGAGGGAGGGGGGAGGAAGGAAAGGAGAGGGGGTGGAGAGGAGTGTTTGGGGAGCCCTATGGGGTAGTGTGTAAGGGGGAGAAGAAGTGGGATCTGTGCCTCCCACTCTAAACCCATCCCCCCCTTTCCCAGAATAGAAACCTGGGCTCCCCACCCCCGTCTCCTTGTTCACATGAGTGGGGAGAGATGGCTATCCTCTGGCACTTCAAAAAGAAAAAGACAAAAAAAAGAACAATAAGCACCTTAAACTGAACTATGCACTTTATTAAGATGGGATTTGAATAGGTTTAGTTCATTTGTTTTTGTTTTCTATGAACACAGAATCAGTGTGCACGTGGCGTGTGTGTATTAGAACTACAAGACACCGTGTGTACTCACGAGTGGGAGTGGGAACTGGAAAGGTTGAGGTTGGTGAACTGGTTGGTGAGTGTTGAATGGGAGGTTAGGTTCTTTAAAGCAAAGGGGACCTTTTAGTTGAAACTTATCCTAAATCAAATCCTTTCTTAAAAGACAAACACTGTTGATAATTATTTTTTGTTCCGCATTTGTTTTACATTTATAGAAAAAGTAAAGCTATTGTAAAACGGATTATAAAAACTTGAACAATTGCACTTGCCTAAAAAAAAAAAGACTGAAAAAAAAAAAATCTAAAACAAATGGGGTTTGGTATAGAAATTGATATTTTTTGTGTGAATGGATATGTGTGACGGTGGTGTGAATCAGTAACATACCAAGCTACACAATGTTTATTTTTCTATTTTTTATTTCTTTCTTGTTTTACATTGCTTACCAAGATGTATGAAACATAAAAGGCCATTTTTTTTTTGTCTTTTTGTTCAAATGCGAATGTTTTTGTGTTCTCATGTTTGAATGTGTGTTCCTACTATTCCAGGTGGGACCGCTATTGGTATGCTTGTGTGAGACTATCCCAGCAGGTGTGAGTGTTTGCTCCTGTGATGGTCAGAGAAAGAGAAGGGGGGTGACTGCACAATACATCCTTTCTCTCACCAGCTGTAATTCCCCAGCTATACTTAACAGAAATGCATTTACTTTTAAACGATAGCTTTGTGATGGATCGTAAGTTGACATCACCATCATTCTAATGTTCCTTATTGTATCAGTACGTTTTTTTTTTGTTTTCTTAGCTTTTCTTTCCCTTTAGAGCCAACTTTAGACCTCTGTGAGGACTGACGGACAGGCCGAATCATGAGGGACGTTAGTGCATGCATGCTCGCGACTGTTTGTGCACATCTTTCAATACTGTTCAGTGAAATGAGTTAAGACTACAGGTACTCATTTGTATGCTTGTTTTTTGTATAAGTGTATGAATGCACATTTGTGCCTAAGAACATGGAAAGGGTGAGTGGCCATTGAGACATTAACTTTTTTGAGGTGTGTGTGCGATGTGCATTGCACAGAGTATGTATGTACAAAGTATGTATATATGTGTGTGTGTGTGTATATATATATATCTCTCTCTATATATATATATATATCTCTATATATATATATATATATATATATATATATATATATATATCTCTATATATCTATGTATGTGTATATATATATATATATATATATATATATATATATTTGTGTATATGTGTACACACACACACACACACATATACATATGTGTTATTTAGCCTGGGGATGATCCATCGGAAGTTAGTCCAGTTTGTTTTCCGAGGATGTAATCGCGTTGCCTTTTGTCAGCTCTCAAACTTGTGAATGAAAGGTGTTGAGTTTCTGATTCAAAAATACAGCATCAAACTGTGCAAGTGCGCAGAATGGTGCACAACATGTTAGCATATTGTGTTACTTATTCATTGTTGCAATTGATGATGATGATGACATACATTTTTTTATGAATATTAATGAATATATATATAAATATTTACATTATATACAAAGTTTAAAAGTGTTTGGACTAAAATTATGAGCACTTGGGGCTGCTATTTTTGTTTGTTTAATGTTCCTTATTTTTTTTATTACTGCCATGTGAAGTGCGTTTTGTATTATTTCTTTCTAAAGAAAAAAATGAATGTATTCCAAAAAATGTCACGAAAAATGTGCGGATAACGCTTTTTTCTCCTCAAAAGATTTCAAAAATGGAAACAAACATCAAAAAAAGTTTATAAAGAAGAGGTTTTCAATGTCTTTTTACACAAAAGAAGGAAAAAAAGAACGATGGATATAGTTGAACACACTGCCTCTACAATCCTGTTCGTATAAACAATAGGATTAAGAAAATAAAGAGCGGACTATTTTCTATACCTTACTGGAGTTTTGGTTGTTTACAAACCACATGGACTTCTGTGGGTACAGTTTTTTTGGTGGAGTGGTGGGTGGGCGGACTGGACTTAAGCAAGTGCGCTTCTGCAATACGGACACGGAGGCGAGTTACTCCGTAAGAGGAGGGAAGTCCCAAACTGGGCGATAGTCCCCTAGATGGCCATCACAGTCATTGTCCCTGAGACTTGATGATCACTCACAAACGGGAATCAATTAAAAAAATGGTCTTCTTTTTTTACATTGTGGGCTATTGTTAGCCTTGAGAAAGCAAAAGGGTGATCGTGGGTTTCTCAGTGAATGCCTCTCAATACTCAAGCATTCTCAACTACTCACCTATGCACTTTGGTTCATTCAAGCTGTGAGGTACCAATTGGGGGTGGGAGCACAAATTCAAAAGGAGGACGAAAAACTAAAAAACTAGATTTCTAGGGCAAGGAAAAAGTCCTGATGTCTTGTCCCACCTTCTGTACATAACCACATTTTTATTACATTCAAGATCAAGCATATACGAATATACTCAAAAGAAATGAGGGAAAGTCGCCATCCAAGCAGTGAATGTTCTGCAAGGAAAACTATTGCTTTTTTTTCACAAGTTAGTGTTTGAGATACTAAGTGGACTTTTGACATTTCGCCCAGTATGCCAGTAGGTCTGTTTTCAGGGATTGAAGCGGGCAGACCTGTATAAATGGGCCGTGCCGCAGTGGTTCCGCGACTGACTGATGATGGCTGTTCATCGAAAGGGACGCCGCTGGTCCGACCCAGAGTATTTGAACAACAGACGATCAATACGAATGTGAGGATTGTCTACCCAGACTTCCACAGTACCAACCCAAGGCGCCCTGCCTGGAGAGCAATACAGTGACCGATGGAGAGTGAACCATGACTCTGGTGAGGCATACCGGGAAGTGTCTCATTGTCAGCACTCTGTTCTAGTCATGTGGCTAGCATTGTTGCTTTTGTCTGCAATATTGAGGTTTGGAGATAATGTAAGCATTGCTTTTTTTTTTTCTTTCCTTTTTATTTTTTTACTGCAGGATTCCAACTATTCCTAGTTTCCCTGTGCTTTGTGGAGGAACAGGATCCACAACCACCATCCCCTCCCTCCAAAGACCTGCTGTCATGATCTTCAGCAACCCTAAACAGCATACTGACTGGAACAGTCAAAGGATCAGCTCTCTGACGACAACGGATTCTGTCTGGATCGGACACAGTCAGGTCTTAGTGGACTGGGCTTTTGTTGTGCTGTGATTAAAGGGGTTTTAAGAGGAGGAGGACAACGTGGAGACGCTGTCATCTTTCCCTGTGTCAACGGTGAGGAGACGGAGAGCAGGGCTGAAGTGGTGGACTGTCCGGTTCTGTCTAAACGGATCAGAGCCAAGAAACTGGAAAAGAGAAAAATAACTTTACACACACCTAAACATCAATACTTACACACAGCCAACACATACTTATATATTTATACATATGTAGCAGGATTCTGTTAAAGAATCTCAAAGGTACATGCACACACAAAAACAGTACAAGTAGTCTTTGTGTATAACCACATGTACCCACATGAATCAGAAGCCAACTTCTACACTCATGCACACACACATGCGCGCACACACAAACATATGCAGCAAGTCTCAATATATACTGGAGCACTTTGCTGCACTGTACATAATGTACATTTTTGGGTGTTATTTTTTTCTTCTATTAGGTGATATTGTGGTTGTTTGTAGTTAAACATGCCTTAACTGTACAGGTCATCAGTCTCGGATGGCAGAAGTTGATCAAGGATCTGAAACTATAAGTTGCTTAACCATCACAAGCTATGTTTTTTTTGGACTGGAGTTCTATCTGACAGTGTACTAGTGGCTAAGCAACTGCTGTCAATGTTATTGATGAGCAGAACTGGACATGTTTCCACTGGTCGGCTACTCAAAGTAGAGCCAAAAGGATTCCTGAAGATAGAGAGAATGTTGGATGGCATTTACCTTTAATTTTCTGTAATGAATAGAGACTGTTTTGAGATCTTGTTTAGATTGCCTGTACATTACTTGTAGCATAGCATGTCGACATTGTCAGGAGCTAAGCTGACTGGGAGTAATGCTCTAAACGTGTGGAAAACAGATTGTTGTTTTTCAAACATTTAATGCCAAGGGAACCCTCTTATAGTATCTGAGAAATGACTGAGCATGTCCATACTACTATACTCAACGCAGTGTGACTATGAGGATTCTTTTCCTTCACACTGCTCTTGGTGTCCTACGAGTATGGTTTTGACACCGTGGCCAATTTGTGAAAGCAAACTAGAAATGGTGAATTTTAAAACGTATTTATTGTGGGCAGATAATGATTGGCTTAACAACTCCTTTTGTCTATGATGTGGATAGTATGTTGCCTGTCTTGTTTGAAGGCACTAATCAAACAATAAGATTACCAGCCAGTTGATTTTAATGCTAAATCAAAAATGTTTTTCTATACTAAGGTTTCAAGGTGTACTATAGGTTTTTCACACAGAGGCTTTCAGAAAACTATCGTCAGTGGGGCCACGTCTTACAAATAGGTTAATACTCAATTCAATATGTCATTGTTTAACCATTAGTAGAGTTTGTTCTTAGTTTGTTGTTTGTCACTAGTTGGTGGATAACAAAAAAAATCGAATTGGAATTACAGGTACGTCTTAAAATATTCTACTTTCCTAATGACCCTTTTGCATTGTCAGCACTATCATGCTGTTTTATATTTGGGGATGTGTGAAATTTAGAATATTGAAAGTTGATGAAAGAGTTAGATATCTGGTGCTATTTGTCTTTGAGGGTGATATATATTCAGTTGCTCTACTTCAACCAGGAATGTGTTTTAAAAATGGCTTAATTTTTGGGAGTTGACTAAAGTCTGACATTGACTTTTTCCGCAGTGAAAGATGTGATGACCTTTTGAAAGTTAACCATTGAAGTTCTTCTGTACATTAATAATAGTTGAAGACTTTATATAATGTTTCAGTAACAGATTTTCAGATATCAAGAAACCAGAAGTATGTTGCGTCAACTATGTTCCCAACTTTCAAAATAGCCCCAGTGGACATCTAATACCTGAAGAGTTCTGGCAGTAAAATCAGTCACTAGTTAAGAAACTATGTATTTGTTAATCAGGGGTTCCCCAGTCAGCTCAGCTCCTTTGCTTAAAACCTTTTGAATGTTATTGAGAAATTCTACATTTAACAAAAAAAAATCTTCATTTGGAAAGAAAAACTATTATAATTGTGTAAATAGTTTGGAATTTGTTTGTTTGAAGAGAACAAAAAAATAATAAAATAGCATTAACAAATATATCTAAAGTTTTGCGTTTTTGTTAATGAATTTTCCACAACTCAATTTTGCTTTACATAATGGTTATGATCAAACTGACTACGGTTGCATATACGTTTGTGTGTGTTTCAATTAAATATTTATTCCAGTACCGTTACAATCATGCAGGCTGTATATGCGTTGGTCTTATTCTCGCGACAGTTCTACTGAAGTATTATGGCTGCCACTGTTTACAAATGTGCAGCATGAGCTCCTGACTAGTCCAGTCTCTGGAAAATGAATTATTAAGTTGGAGGAAAGTGCTATGTGGAGCACAAACTTTAGGGAAACGAAGTGACACGCTACTGAAAAACAATACATTGTATTCTATAAGTCTTGGAATAAAACTTCAAAACTATCAGAAGGTAACGTTGTCTGGAAGCTAGCTAATTAGCTCTTAGCTGCTTTGCCAAAACTATGCGAGCTAGCTAGCCAGCTGCTTTTCTACGTTAACTAAAGGCTAACTTACTAGCTTGGCTGACAACATGTTAAGTTTGTTATATATATTTACGCCCGTGTGCAAGCAATGGCACAGTCGTTTCTTAGATAGACTGCGAGTGGTGCAACAGGTCTTGTGTTAGCCAGGTTATTCGATGGAAGGACGCATGTGGCTCAGGATGGAATCCGTCTGGTTACGTTGTTAGCTAGCTAGATTGCGCGATTCAATTGAATCTTGACTTGTAACTATTCGCTAGTATTAAGTTGCTGAAACGATCCATAAGCACTTGTGTTAATTTCCACTGTCTCTCTACGTTATCTCCCCTCTCTCCTTGCATGTTTGTCTGTGTCCAAGGTCTAGTGGGTGCTGTGATGTCCCCATCTTCCACTAAACTCAGACACCCACACTGCAGGAGGAAACACTACCCTAGTAGCACATACCTCACCTACGTCTGACAGAAAACCAAGGCATAAAACACAGGCCTGCGGTTGGACTCCACAGAGGAATCCAGAAATAACAGTGGTCAGAAGGAAAAAGAGATAGAAAGACATTATAAAAATGTCTGGTCCTGTGGGCAACGGGGAAATGGGAGGTGGGACTGGTGTAGGCCAAGATGCAGAGACAGATAGTGAACCCCCTCAGTCGTTGACACCGTTAGCCCAGAAGGATGCACCAGAGCTGGGTTTAAGTGTTGGAGAAGGTGGCCTCCCAGACGCCAAGCGACCCAGGCTGGGTAGAGAGGAGCAGGGCCTGGCTATGAACATGGCTCTTTCCGAGGAGCACGGAGAACACACGTCAGAACCTCCCATTGGAGACATTGTGGAACCGTTTGTTCCAAACGTCCAAATTGAAGGTAAAGCATATATAGACTACATTCTTTAACCACCATACCTGCAAGTAGAACAACATTCTAGAAAAAAAACAGGCCTTCGTAACCTTGACATTTAAATCTTCTGAAATAAAAATTTGTAAAGCCTAATCTTTTGTTTGACACACTTAACTTCACTGCTTAGTAGAGGCGGCCCTAATAAGCGGTGGGATTGGAGTGCCAGCAGAGGGGGAGGTAAGCGGAGACGCCGGTGACACAGAATGCTGTCACCACGGCGATAGGGACCATAAAGATCCATCTGTAGAAGATGGAGAGGAGAAACCTGAGGAGGAAGAGCAAGAGAGCAACAGTGGAGCGCAGCAGTAAGTCAGCAGGACTGAAGATGTTAAGAGTACACACTGCACAGGCTACAAAAGTATAAAGAAAGTCATGTTTTCCCCATGTCATACCTATCATGTTGAAACTATATTCACGAATGCCAAGGGAAACAATTTACCCCTTTTGAGAAAGCTTTTGTTAAAAAAATAATAATAATACAAATTATTTTTATATCAATCCTTCCAACCCCCCTCACTTAGGCCTTTTCTCCTCTCTTTCCACAGCCTGGGCTTAGATTTCACCCAGAAGCCCCAGATGCTGACTGGTTCCTGGGCTGAATACTCCCTTGTCCCAGAGAACTACCTCAAAGGTTGCAAATGGTAAAGCACTTACACTAGTATTACTGAAAGGCACTGCTAGTAATCTCTGTGAACTCAGTTTGGTTAAGTAGTATGCATAAGTGATCATATGGATTGTATATGGAATTGTACACAGCTTTATCAGGAACACTTTACAGTATTTGAACATTTCAAATACTTTTTCCTATTTGTTCCAGAGTGAATAGTCTCCTTTTTTGCCCAGTCTTAATATTTCTCTTGCGGTGTGTGTGTGTGTGTGTGTGTGTGTGTGTGTGTGTGTGTGTGTGTGTGTGTGTGTGTGTGTGTGTGTGTGTGTTCGTGTTCGCGTTCGCGTGTTCGCTCCCCCCCTTCCCAGGGCCCCAGACGGCTCCTGTATCCTGACCAATAGTGCCGACAACGTGTTGCGTGTCTACAACGTGCCCCCGGAGCTCTACACTTACAGCTGGGACCTGCTCACAGAGATGGTCAGCCATCCATCCCCAGCCTGCCTACACCCTCCCCACTCACTCATCCTAGCAGCATTGCCGTTGTTTTCCTGGCATAAAGGCTTCTTTTTTTATTATCAAACGATGGCCTTAGAATATCATAGGCCTGAGGCCTATACCACAAAGCAGGATTTGGGACTAGCGAGGTAACTGCAGCTTTAACCCTGGGTTATCTGTACCACGACGTTGAGTCACTTTTTACCGGAGTAGATTGCCATGGTAACTTATGCTCCAAACCCGGAGCAGTTTAAGTTTGAGATAACACATTAACTCGTATAAAAGCACCGCCTACTGACCAATGAATTGTCTTGGAAAATGGCATTACCAAGCCTTGAAGATCCCGAGGGCCTCGGTGCGGAAGTAGTGAGAGGGTTTTGGTAGGCAAGAGTTCTTAGAGACCGGCAAAACCCTTTGGCTTTCCCTGACGAATATCTTTATGAATTATATGAATTATCAGTGGAGGGAATATCTTGTGATTTGTCGGGTCCTGGAGCGATGCGTTGCCAGGGTGACACGTCAAAGTGGTGCGCTTACAGTCCGAATGCATTGGCTTACGTTTTACATAATTATGCATTTTACATTACATTTTTTTGTTTGTTCCCAAGCCTGCTTAACAGCTGCTGGGGTTGCAGCTGAATTAAAAAGGCTAAATATGTCTTACATGTCATCTGAATAGCGAAGCGATACAGTCATTTAACGAAGTGCACAATTGTAATTATTGTCAGATCTACTTAATGATGGGGCAATGATATTATCGATAGGCTTATTCATTTACACAATATTTCCTTCCTGCCTTTTGTAGCAGCCCCTGTGTTGCTTTTAGTCTGGAATATATTTTAAAAATTCTTCATATTTGTTTAATGTAGTTCTGCACATCTCGTGTCAAATATGTGGCTCTGTTTGACTGTTTTTTGATTGGTCATACGATGCAAACACCGGCCCTTTCATAGCTAGATCGGGTAAACCTGGGTTGACTCATCGAGTTGCTAACCACTGTGGTGGTACCACCTGTGCGTGAGAGCGGTTGTTAGGTTTAGTGAAGCCAGATAATGAAAAGACATCCTGGATGTGTTGAACTTGCGTGGTGGGATAGGCTGCTGGTTCCATGTGTTACTATGTGTTCTATGTGCTCAATTCTTTGGCCTTGCGCTGCTCATGAACCACAAATCTCTTCCTCCTCCTTCCCCTCGTAGAGTCCGGTTTTGCGGATGTCAGAGGGAGACACGGTCTATGACTACTGCTGGTACCCCAAGATGAGCTCCCTGGACCCCGAGTCCTGCTAGTGAGTCTCTCTCTCTCCGTGTGTGTGTGTGTGTGTGTGTGTGTGTGTGTGTGTGTGTGTGTGTGTGTGTGTGTGTGTGTGTGTGTGTGTGTGTGTGTGTGTGTGTGTGTGTGTGTGTGTGTGTCTCTCTGTCTCTCTGTCTCTCTGTCTCTCTGTCTCTCTGTCTCTCTGTCTCTCTCTCTCTCTCTCTCTCTCTCTCTCTCTCTCTCTCTCTCTCTCTCTCTCTCTCTCTCTCTCTCTCTCTCTCTCTCTCGTCACTACCTCAGGCTTACTAGCTACCACTCACATCCAACCAGAGACACCTAGTGCAGGACCGTTCAATTCCAGCTATTTTAAATGAGCCAGTCTTTTCAGTGGCCACTTTTCGAATCAGACGGTGCCTTCCATAGGCGCCGTCTTGTGGGCTGTAAGGGTATATGAGCGGTGTCTCACACGTTGTTTGCCACTCTGCACCAGGAATAGACATGTTACGACCACTCTGCCTCCGCCACACACCGCTGGTAGTCTGTGAGCCTGTTGGACGTGATGGCTGTGTCTCCGTGCGTCATTGAATTTGGTCAACGGTTTCATTGGCCGTGGACCCGGCACCGTTCGCAGGGACGTAAAACGTTCCTGATGACTTTACCAGGGTGGCTTTGGAGTCGCAGCGGGACTCGCGCTGGCGGACTGATCCGGAGCCAGCCGGCCCATTGAGACAGCGCGGTGCTGCTAGCTAGCTTAAGGAGGCGGGGTCCCAGTGCACGGGGACTGGAGAGGCTCTAAAAGGCTGATTAGCGCTCTCATTACGGCCAGAGGGTTTGGCCTTTACCTCGGCCTGCACGAGGAGTCCCAGTGGTCTGTCTGGGCACGGCGGCGCTTTACAGAGTGACTCACCTAACGACCCTCCAGACACTGGCTGAAGGGGCCACACACTCGCCACACTAGCTTTTTCCTCTGTTCGGCCTTGTGTGTGTGTGTGTGTGTGTGTGTGTGTGTGTGTGTGTGTGTTGGTTGGTTGAAAGAAAGAGTGTGATTATAAGATTGTGTGTGTGTGTGTGTGTGTGTGTGTGTGTGTGTGTGTGTGTGTGTGTGTGTGTGTGTGTGTGTGTGTGTGTGTGTCGGTTGAAAGAGTGTGATTCTAACTTATAAGATTGTGTGTGTGTGTGTGTGTGTGTGTGTGTGTGTGTGTGTGTGTGTGTGTGCGTGCGCGTAACATCCTGTGTCTGTACGCTTAGGCAGAGTCACGATCGGTGGCGCCCTGTTGTTAGTGGCGACAGTGGTGGGAACAGTTAATGAGCTAAAGCCCTGTGATGACAGCGGGCGTCGTGTAAACCTCCTCCACCACCACCACTCCCTCATATCCCCATTGGCTCTCTCTGATCACGGGCTCAGCGTGGATCCTGGTCCCCCCCAACGGCCTCCTTTCCTAGGCTAACAGCAGTGAGGGGAGAGGCCTCCGGGCTGAGCTTAGGGAGCCGATTGTTAGGGGGCGAGCCGCTCAAGTCGGGGAAGCGGGTGAGGAACACACACCCATCCCTCACACAGGTTACTAAGCCTCCTGATGACACAGCCCTCCAGCTCTCCAGCTGTCCTACCTCTCCCCTTCAGTCTCTCCGTGCGTTTTTTCAATCTTCGCCCCGCTCCTCTCAGCCTTCCCGCTCCCTCTCCTCCCTCCCTCCATCCGAGGCCACAGTGGCCCGAAAGTGGGAGCGTTGCCAGAGGGGCTCCTGTCCTCAGCGCTCCAGCCTAGCAGGCCTCCAGCGTGCTAATGGCCCTGTCTCTCTGCGCGGTTACAAAGGGCTCCCAGCGGGGGGCCGGGTCGCGGCGCTCGACCAAAAGAGCAGCTCATTTCCTGCCTCTGATGGGGGGCCTTGCGGTCAGCGCTGTTAGGAACCCCGTCCATGGTCTGTTCAGTCAGTGTGTTCAGAGTGAGCTCACATGTTGGCGCTGTACTGTTCTCAAAGGTCTGGGGTTGACTGTGAAGCAGTCTAAAGTCCAGGTCAAAGGAGTCGCTCACTGGCTTGGATGTTCCGCCCTATTTCCACGTCTCCCGGAGTTTTCCCGACTCGTCCAGATCATTAAGCATCCGGTTTTTCAATCAATTTTGGGGAAAACCCCAGAACACACGGAAACAACGTTGAACATCCCCAAAAATTGCGAACGGTGCCTTTAACAACTGCTTTCTTGGTCAAGTCTCTCTCCCTCTCCTCTAGTTTTGACATTTCCCCTTTCCCTCTTTAATAATGAGACTTTATTCATCCCTGTGGGGGAATGTTGTTCTCTGCATTTAACCTGTCCTATCCTACACCAGGACTAGGAGCAGTGGGCAGCCACAGCATGGCGCCCGGGAACCTACTCCAGTTCTATGTCAGTACCTTGGTTAGGGGATTGACAGGAGTATTAACCCTAAACCCTTTTCCCTGTGTCCCAACCGTTCCTCCTCTCTCCTCCTCTCTCTCCTCCTCTCTCCGTCTCTCTCCTCCTCTCTCCGTCTCTCTCCGTCCTCCTCTCTCCGTCTCTCTCCGTCCTCCTCTCTCCTCCTCTCTCTCTCCTCCTCTCTCTCTCCTCCTCTCTCTCTCCTCCTCTCTCCGTCCTCCCCTCTCTCCTCCTCTCTCCATCCTCCTCTCTCCTCCTCTCTCCATCCCCCCAGCCTAGCCAGCAGCAGCCGGGACAACCCCGTCCACATCTGGGACGCCTTCTACGGGGCCGTGCGTGCCACCTTCCGGCCCTACAACCACCTGGACGAGCTGACGGCCGCCCACTCACTCTGCTTCTCCCCTGACGGCTCGCAGCTCTACTGCGGCTTCGACAAGATGGTGCGCGTGTTCTACACCGACCGGCCCGGCAGGGACTGCGAGGAGAGGCCCACTATTGGTGCGAACCAGCCCAGACAGACCTCCTCACCGCGGGGGGAAGGGGAGAGGGAGGAGGAGGAGGGGGGGGGGGGGGGGGGGGGGGGAGGGAGTGGGGCGACAGAGCTGGGTGCTGGGGACCGGGAGGACAGGTGAAACCCACAGCGACTGGGAGATAGTTTGTTAGACGGTTAGCAGACAGTCAGGCCTATGCCGTTCCAAAATGGCCGCCGCCTTGCTGAGATTGAACGGTGTGTTTTCTCCTTCCTCCACCTGTTTCTCTCTCTCTCCTGTGACAGTGAAGAAGCAGGGCCAGGGAGGCATCATCTCCTGCATGGCGTTCAGCCCCTGCCTGTCGGTGTACGCCTGTGGCTCCTACTCGCGCACGGCCGGCCTCTACTCCTGCCAGGACGGGGAGCAGCTGGCCCTGCTGCCCACCCGCCACCACGGGGGGCTCACCCACCTGCTCTTCTCCCCCGACGGGCAGTACCTGTACACGGGGGGCCGCAAGGTGACGGACACACACACACACACACACACACACACACACACACACAGTCTGAGTTTGTTCTCATTGGGACTAGTTTTTTTTAGATGATGCTGGGGTTTCCTACCGCACAAACATACATTCTGGTGAATAGGGTGTGACTGAATACACATGCAGTCTGCTCTGTAAACTCTGTTCCTTTACTATGTTTTTCCTTCTTTGGCTCACTAACCCACACGCACACACACACACACACTGAAACACACACACTACCCCTCGTGGTACGTGCGATGGAAGTGTGACTGTCTGTGTGCTCCTTGTGGGTTAGGATCCAGAGATCCTGTGCTGGGACCTGAGGGATCCAGGCAAGGTGCTGTTCTCCCTGAACAGGAACGTCAGCACCAACCAGCGCATCTACTTTGACCTGGACCCGTGAGTCTGCTGCTGCATCACACCACCTCCACTCCAACACTGTTAGATCTCCAGTCCCTTAGAAATACGCCTGTGTATTAGGGTTATGGGGCTGTCCTTTGCACACACTAACTATACTGCTACACTTGTCTGCCTTTGTCTTGTCTTGTCGTGCGTGTGTGCGTGCGTCTCTGTTAAGGTCCGGCCGCTACCTGCTGAGTGGAGACACCCAGGGGGTGGTGTCGGTGTGGGACACCCTGACTGCTCCCCCTGATGGCAGCGAGGAGCGAGTGCAGCCCCAGCTCCAGTTCCACGCCCACGGGGACTGCACCAACGGCATCAGGTAGCAGCCAGGACCCGGACGGCCTGAAGGGACTCCTTCAGACGCCAGTCAATCTCACAGTGTGCAGCGCCAAAGTTATCACTCGCTCTTATGTCTCAGAAACGTCAGAAATAGTTTTCCTGTTTTTTTCTTCTTCTTTCTTTTGGTCAATTTGTGTGTGTGTGTGTCTCTTGCTCTGTCTTTCTCACGGTCATCCCCTCCCACCCATTTTGTCTCTTTCTCTTTCCTTCTTTTATTCTTTCTTTCTCTTTCTCTCCAGTGTCCACCCCTTCATGCCGTTGCTGGCGTCCTCCAGCGGGCAGCGCCAGTTCCCTGGCCCGGGGGGCAGCGAGAGCGACTCAGACTCGGAGGGCGACAAGGCGGCCGTGTCGCCGCGGGAGACCAGACAGGACAACGCCCTGACCCTCTGGTGGGCCGGACCACTCGGCTCAGCACCAGAGGACAACCAGGGGCCGCCCGCACCAGTAGTGGAGAGTTAGGTCTGCTCCACTCAACCGACCACCCCTTCTTTGGACTAAACCAAACTCGGAAATTGAACTGCCATTTAACCTTCAAGACATTGTTCGTTTACCTTTTGAGACAGAGAGCAAATTGCAACGTGTGTTTTAGCGACGTGCACCATTAGGGGTCCCGGTGCAGCCAGTCCATGAGGGCTTACCATCTGTCTTCTTCTATGTTAAGTTCTAGATCATTTTAAAGATGGCGGGTTACCGTAGATTTTCTTCCGTCGCCCTGTGCTCACGAGTGGCTGAGAGTCTGGTCATGGCTTACCTTCTGCTAATCACCTATGGTTACACTCCCACGCCCGTTGAAATGCCAGCCATTTCGTACTTTGAATTCTAGTGGCTGCTTGCACCAATCCACCAATCAGGGGCCAGCGTTGTTGTGCTACCCATGGACTTCCTCCTTTCATCCTGAAGTGTTTCGACGGGACAGGAAATGTTCAAATGCCAACAGGGCAGTTAGTCCCCTAACTCCACACACCACCGTGACATTATGACCCATGTTTTAAGAGCCTCTGAGACTAAATACACAGCCCATCTTTCCATCCACGTTGTTTCTAAGGGAGTTTGTTTACAGTGTCAGTGGCTATAGAAATGCTGCCCTTAACTACCCGTAGTTGCTATAGTGACAGTGTTAGCTGCCAATTGGCGATGAGCTTTGTCTTTTTTGTAACCCGACACGGAATCACAAATGTTTGCTTTTATTAATTGCTGTTTTACCTGCCAAGGTGTTGCTCCGTGGAAGTGAGTGAAATGTCTATTTTTGTAAAGCCGTCGTGACCATTATACTTTTTGGAGTCTACTCTTGCGTAACGCTTCCTGTCCCTCCTCCCTCCGTCTGATGTGTGTTTGGAGGGAGCCCGGTGCGGCTGCTGCCGTGTGGCACCGTGCCCTGTCAGGCGGAGTGTGTTGTGGGTCTGATTAAATGTTGTCGTGCAGGACGTTGTCGTTGTGTCCAACCGAATAAAGCTGCCAGCCTCTGTGACCTTGGCCTCCTGGTATAATTTTCACCCGGACACAGCTTTTTCTCCCGGAATAGGAGAGGATGCAGGAGTACACGTGCATTAAAACATTCTTAAGATGCTAACTGTCATGTTGCCCAATTGGTAAGCTTATTATAGTTAAGTTCATTACAAGTTTTACAAAAAAAATATACATATTTGCCTTGATAGAAAGGTTTAGTATTAACCCCTTAAACTGAGATTACAGATTAGTTACTATTACTGAGATTAGTACAAATTATGCCATTTGAGAGCTACAGTACAAAGTGTACAATCTTATTTAATGATTAATTTGATCAATGTACAAGGGGGATTAAACCGGTTTTGAATAAATACAGAATATTATGGTGCAAGTTACCATAATTTATGAGGGTTGAAAAGCGATGTACGGCAACAATGTAGATAAAACTATAATCAAAGTATTAGAGGCAAAGGTAATGTTCGAGATTGTTTGCTGTATTTATCCATTGCCTTTTGGCTGTTTGAATTGGTAAACAGGTCTGGGGTTTGTTAGCAGCTGCCAAAAATGTCCACTAGAGGGGGCACTCTTTAACTGGTGGATATAATGCAAAATAAATTGAATAAAAAGCAACATTCGACTATTATACCAGCTGTAATATAATTGTTATGGCCATGTTGTGTTTCTTCATCCATTTGTTTGGGGAGGAGGTCATGGGTTCTAATCCCACAAGGGAACTCATTGTAAGTCACTTTGGATAAAGGCGGCCTGCTGAACGACGAAAATGTAAATGTAATTACCCGTCACATTGCTTTATGGAACTCATAGTGGGACTCAATTGATTTCAGCTCTTATACAAGTCTCGTTAGGTTAGCCTTACAAGCAGGAGCTTATTCATGGCGTCCACCTTTTCCACATGAGCTTAAATATTAGTGCAACCACACACACACACACACACACACTTCGTATTGTATTGTTCGAAGCCGTGGGGATAAGTGGTGCAGAGAGCCAAGTTGGAGGGCTGTACTGTTGTGTTATGTCCGTTGCTTAGCGACTGTCGCGGAGAATAGAAAAGTGCCTCGGGAGAAAGAAGTGGGGTGAGAGACCGAAGAGAGGGAGAACTAAGGTGAGACACCATACAAGGAGAAGAGGGGTGAGAGACGGAGGATGGAGAGAGTGAGAGAATTGGGCCAAAGAATAAGAGAATGTGTCTGTTAAACCCATACCTATACGGTTACTGCCGCTTCTGGTGTGCTTGTCCGGACTGGCCTATTCCAGTCGATCCCAGTTACCATCGGAGATTTGAGCAAGGCCGGTGGGCCCAGGAGCTGTGCAGGTGTTTTAGGGCTTAGAGGTACCGGGAGGGGTGGCAGTGGCAGTGGCTGACACCATGGGCTCTCTGGAGAGGATGTTGAACCGAGCCAGGCTCTCTACCCATAGGCTGCTGCACACACACACAGACTAGGTGAGACATCCGGTTGGGGTGTTGTTCTCACACGACAAACAAATACCACCCTCTGTATTTTTTCCCCCATCTCGCCTTGCCTCCTCAACTCCCTCCCTCTCTCTGCCCAGAATACTCTCTTCATCAACCCCCCTATCCCACTTGTGGTTTGGCGTCTCTCTGTTACCCGCACATTTCTTTCAAACGCACTTCTACATATGCAAAGGAAGTCTTACAGAAAATGCGTGGTCATTATTCTACCTCTCCTTTCAAAGAAACTGCAGTCGTTAATCCACCTGTGAGCGTTTTTGTACAGCCACGAGCTGTCTCTCCCTCAATGCCACCACGCACACATTTGCACGTACACGCCATCGCCGGAAACACTCCCAGGTGAAGAATAGCAACCGTAATGGGGGTTTGATATTGAGGAAGACATTTGAGAACAATTATTGAAATGGTCATTTGCTGGGGAAGCGGTTACTCCTGAAGAGAAAGCACTCAACAGAACCCTCTGCGGTCTGACCCCGTCAGTACATTGTACAAGGAAATGGGTTGGTACATTTCTACCATCTCTCTCTCTCTCTCTCTCTCTCTCTCTCTCTCTCTCTCCGCCACAATCAGGCCTGTCAATGACGCGGCAGTGAATGTGTGCTGCCTGTGGCCCATAAAAACAGGATTTTGTTTATTTGCCCTATCATATGGATGAGATATTCATTTGTTTTGGTATTAACAAAGTTGATCTTTATCCGTTACTAGTAAGACAGTTTCACTTGGTTCCCTAGTCTGATCTCATCTCATTCACTCCAGCTGTGGGGTAACACACACAAACACACGCGCACAGTCGCACAGTCACACACTCTCTCTCTTTTTCTCTCTCTCTCGCACTCTCTGTCACACACACACACACAAACTCATGATCGCCAACACACTCACAAACATTAATTTCCCTCGCTTTTCACACATATACACACTCTCCCACACACAGGCATTCTCTTTATCTCTCTTCTACATACACACACACACACACATACACACACACACACACAATCAAACACACAAAAACTGATGTATGCACCAGGCAAATTCCATGTTAAAAAGCTTGCAAGATTAATGCACCATAAAGATAGTCTCTCCTTACACAGCCAACACACTATGGCACCCTGATGGGAGCGGCCCCAGATTGACGTTCCCATCCTGGATGGAGGCTGCACAACCCCTCTCATGAATATAGAATATATACAGTCCCCTCCAAAAGTATTGGAACAGTAATGCCAATTCCTTTATTTTTGCTGTAGACTGAAAGCGTTTGGGTTTGACACCAAAAGATGAATATGAGACAAAAGATCAATATGTCAGCTTTTATTTCCAGGTATTTTCATCTGGATCTGATAAACAACTTAGAAGATATCATTATTTGAAAAGAAAGACCACATTTTTAGATGAGCAAAAGTATTGGAACAGATAGACTTGAAATGGATTTAAGTGAATAAGACTCAATATTTTGTTGCAAATCCTTTGCTTTCAATAACTGCATCAAGCCTGCGACCCATGGACATCACCAAACTTTTGCATTCTTCTTTTGTTATGCCTTTCCAGGCTTTCACTGCAGCCTCTTTCAGTTGTTGCTTGTTTTGGGGGGTTTCTCCCTTCAGTCTCCTTTTAAGAAGGTAAAAAGAATGCTCTATAGGGTTTAAGTCTGGAGATTGACTTGGCCAGTCTAGGACCTTCCACTTCTTGCCCCTGATGAACTCCTTTGTTGCTTTTGCAGTGTGTTTAGGGTCAATATCTTGCTGCATGACAAAGGATCTCCCAATCAGTTTGGTTGCATCCTTCTTTAAATTGGCAGACAAAATGTTTCTGTAGACTTCCGAATTCATTTTGCTGCCGCCATCATGTGTTACATCATCAATGAAGATTAATGAGCCCGTCCCAGAAGAAGCCATTGAAGCCCAAGCCATCACATTACCTCCACCGTGTTTCATAGATGAGCTTGTGTTTTGGGGCTCATGAGCAGATCCTTTTTTTCTCCAAACCTTAGCCTTTCCATCACTCTGGTAGAAGTTAATCTTCGTCTCAGTAGTCCATAAAACTTTTTCCCAGAATTTTTGAGGCTCGTCTCTGTACTTTTTGGCAAAATCCAGCCTGGCCTTCCTATTCTTTATGCTAATGAATGGCTTGCATCTTCTGGTGTAGCCTCTGTACTGTTGTCCATGAAGTCTTCTGCGAACAGTGGATTCTGAAACCTTCACTCCTGCCCTCTGGAGGTTGTTGTTGATCTCACCAACAGTAGTTTTAGGGTCTTTCTTCACAGCTCTGACAATGTTTCTGTCGTCAACTGCTGTTGTTTTCCTTGGTCGTCCCGTTCGATGTCTGTTACTTAGTACACCAGTAGTTTGTTTCTTCCTGAGGATATTCCAAATTGTTGTACTGGCTATGGCTAGTGTCTGTGCAATGGCTCTGATTGATTTCCCATCTTCTCTTAGCTTCACAATTGCTTTCTTTTCACCCATAGACAGTTCTCTGCTTTTCATGTTGATTACTATAACTGCAGTCTGCACAGGCAAAACCAGAATCTGAAACTGAGCCTAGACATTCAGTGTTATTTATTGTTTGAATAATAAATGTAATAAGACCCACCTGGGCAACAAAACACACCTGTTAGTCACATGTTCCAATACTTTTGCTCAACAAAAAATGTGGTGTTTCTTTACAAATAATGATATCTTCTAAGTTGTTTATCAGATCCAGATGAAAATACCTGGAAATAAAAGCTGACATATTGATCTTTTGTCTCATATTCATCTTTTGGTGTCAAACCCAAACGCTTTCAGTCTACAGCAAAAATAAAGGAATTGGCATTACTGTTCCAATACTTTTGGAGGGGACTGTATGCTCTTTAGCTTCCATGTGCACTCCCTTGCCATTTCTTCTCCTACTAGTAAGACAGGTTTAGTTTTTGAAGGTTGATGGTTCTGCTTAACACATAACACTGCTCTGTACTTTGTAAGCGTGTAAGAAAAGACTCCCTGCAGCACATTTACCCGGTTGTTATTATTTCAAACAGCTCTAGAAGAGAAGATTTCCTCTGCATCCTCCATAGCCTCCAGCGTGGACCCAAGCCTGCAGCAACTCACACCCCACACACAGCACCACAGAGTGGGGGAGAAACAGCTGGATCTCCCATGGATGGCTGAACTTCAAAAGATGGCAGAAGAGGGCTCTGAAATAACAGAACGAGGTACATTTATGGAAACTAACAAAACACACGCACACACCCCTCTCTCTCTCACTCTCTCTCACACACACACACACACACACACACACACCCAACTCTCTCTCTTTCACACACACACACACACACACACACACACACAGACCCTACTCCCACAGACACACAACACTCTCTCTCTCTCTCTCTCTCTCTCTCTCTCTCTCTCTCTCTCTCTCTCTCTCTCTCTCTCTCTCTCTCTCACTCACACACACACACACACACACACACACACACATCCCACTTCCACAGCCACACACACATATACCCAACACCCACACATAGGCTTAGCCACACATGAAACCTTGTGATCTGCAAGATGTGTCAAGTGATATTTTCTATCCAAACCTTCATCCTTCCCTTCGTTTGCGTATGTTTTTCTCCTCCATTTCCATTCCAAAAGGCCCCGGCTGTGATTGACAGTTCCATGTTGGCTGGCTTACTTTGGAGGTGACTGTAATTGGCACGTAGTCAGACATCCTTGTTCCTCTCCACATACACACACGCATGCACGCACACACACAGGCACCAACATCCTGAAAAAAGAACACGTAGTACAAAGTTTCACTTGGTTCCCTAGTCTGATCTCATCTCATTCACTCCAGATGTAGGGTAACACACACACACACACGCACAGTCACACACTCTCTCTCTTTTTCTCTCTCTCTCGCACTCTCTGTCACACACACACACAAACTCATGATCGCCAACACCTCACAAACATTAATTTCCTTCGCTTTTCACACATATACATACTCTCGCACACACAGGCATTCTCTTTATCCCTCTTCTACACATACACACATACACACACACACACACACACACACACACACACACACACACACACACACAAAATCAAACACACAAAAACTGATGTATGCACCAGGCAAATTCCATGTTAAAAAGCTTGCAAGATTAATGCACCATAAAGATAGTCTCTCCTTACACAGCCAACACACTATGGCGCCCTGATGGGAGCGGCCCCAGATTGACGTTCCCATCCTGGATGGAGGCTGCACAACCCCTCCTCATGAATATAGAATATATATGCTCTATAGCTTCCATGTGCACTCCCTTGCCATTTCTTCTCCTTCTCCACTCGCTCTCTCCCTCTCTCTCTCTCTCTCTTTCTCTCTCTCACACACACACACACACACACTCTCTCTCTTTCTTTCTCTCACACACACACTCTCTCTCTGTCTCTCCCTCTCTCTCTTTCCTTCTAAAATACTTGCTTATCTATCATGTAACTTGTCATCCTCCTAATTCCTCTTCTTCTCCCCCTCTCGTTTTTCATCTGGCGTTTTACTTGGTTCCTATAGAAGCGATACCTATTGAAGGGTGTTAAAGGGGGGGGGTATAACTCTGGCAGATTGGAGGTACATCTAGCCGTTCAGCGGCTGCTCTCTGAGTAACTGGCTTGGTAATTGCACTCCGGGGAGGGGGGGGGGGGCAGCCCGGAGCCCAGACCCCCATCACTCTCCCCAGGACCACGGCCACCGCTGTCTCTCTGCATCCGGCTGGCTGTCCCTCCCTCCCCACCTCTTTTCCTCCGTCTCCTTATATCCCCCCCGAGCTTCTCCTGTCCTGTCCCTCTCTCCTGCCATGCCTTAACGTCTTCTCTCATTCTCTCTCTCTCTCTCTCTCTCTCTCTCTCTCTCTCTCTCTCTCTCTCTCTCTCTCTCTCTCTCTCTCTCTCTCTCTCTCTCTCTCTCGCGTGCTCTCTCGGTCTGACGCGCCCGACCCCCTGCCCACCACTCCTCCTTATCCTCCTTCACCCCCCCTCCCCATCCCTCTATCCCTCTCAACCCTCTGTCTTTTCGCCACGCAGTGCCTGGAGGCATGGTTTGTAGAGGCCTTGCCGGCTAGGAGCAAACTGGAGGCCGTGCAGAGGCGGTGAAGCGTGCAGGCCAGGTTGGAGGAGTGCTAGGCCGGGCTGAGGGAGGCCATGGAGAGGGGGAGGAGTGTGGAGGAGGCCGAGGGCTGAACTGAAGATGGAGACAGAGGAAGAGAGACAGAGAGAGGCGGAGCCCCAAACACAGGTGGAGGAAAAGATTGATGGGACACACACAGTTAGCTTGGTGTGTTTGGGTTCACGCATGCAGATTTCTAGATCCTGCTGCAATGTCAGCAAGTTGTTTTACATGCTGTCGGCACTGCACAGGAAAATCACCCCCAGACGGTCTCATTTGCCTCCCTCTCCTTCTTCTCCTCCACAGACATGCCACGGAGTGCTCTCTGATGATGATCAGGCAGCAACTGAAAAACATACCATCCAACACAAGCACGAGCACACGCACACACACGCACGCAAGCACGCATGCACGCACACACACGCACACACGCAGACACACATGCACACAGACTTGTTCCTCATGTTTTTGTGATGCTAAATGTCGGCTTCTTTCTGTGGCTGTGTTTTTGTGAGTAATGTCACAGCTTGAGGCTTAACTGATATGCCAGTCATTGTGTGTTTAATCTCTCTCTCTCTCTCTCTCTCTCTCTCTCTCTCTCTCTCTCTCTCTCTCTCTCTCTCTCTCTCTCTCTCTCTCTCTCTCTCTCTCTCTCTCTCTCTCTCTCTCTCTCTCTCTCTCTCTCTCTCTCTCTCTCTCTCTCTCTCTCTCTCTCTCTCTCTCTCTCTCTCTCTCTCTCTCTCTTTTTCTGTGTGTGTGTGTCTGTGTGTCTGTGTGTGTGTGTGGATGGCAAGCTCCGGCAGCTGTAGGAGAGTCTGGACCAAGTCACCGGGGAGAGGATGCGGTGCGAGAGCGAGTTTAAGGTCAGCACACTTAATGAGGTCATCATGAATAAATGAGCGGGACTAAACTGATCTCCTCTCTGACGGACCACATTCTGCTCTCCCTCTCTCTCTGTCACACACGCACACACACGCACACACCCACACATAGGTGTATGCACATTCTGGAGAGAATGGAGAGAGACACTCCCTCTCTCTGTCTGTCACACACACACACACACACACACACACACACACACACACACACACACACACACACTAATGCACATACACACTCACCTTTGCTCTCGCTCTGTCTCTCTCAGAACACACACACACACACACACACACACACACCACTCCCACACAGACACACACACACACACAAACCCAACACCCACACATAGGCTTAGCCCCACATGAAACCTTGTGATCTGCAAGATGTGTTAAGTGATATTTTCTATCCAAACCTTCATCCTTCCCTTCGTGTGCGTATGTTTTTCTCCTCCATTTCCATTCCAAAAGGCCCCGGCTGTGATTGACACACACACACACACACACACACACACACACACACACACACACACACACACACACACACACACACACACACACACACACACACACACACTAGCCCTTCCTCTGTCTCTTTCTCTGTCACACACACTGGCACACCCCCACATGCACACAAGCAAACACACACGTACAAGTACATGCACATACACACTGGAGACAGTCCAACTGTATCTCTCTCACACTCTTACTTGACTCCACACAGACATGCATAATCCCCTTAAACACAGGGCCCACAACTTTCTCTCCCTACACACACACACGCACACACACACACACACCAGGAGGCTCATTTTTCCAGCGTGTCTTCTCTGTTTAGCGGCCTTGTCTTCCTCAACACCACTAATGTCCGTCAGCTCAAGCCAGGGTCTGCAGCAGCTTCATGTTCTGGTTCACATATAACCCCCCTCTCACACTCTCCCTCCCTCTTTTCCCTCCCTCCATCACATAGCTATGTCTCAACCATTCCCCTTGGTCCACTCTCTAAGCTGGCTGACTCTCTGACTGGCTGGCTGACTGGCTAGCTGACTGACTGAGTGGCTGGCTGGCTGGCTGTCTGGCTGGCTGGCTGGCTGACTGGCTGGCTGACTGGCTGGCTATCTGGCTGGCTGATGTGAAACTGGCTGGCTATCTGGCTGGCTCTGACTGGCTGACTGACTGACTGGCTGTCTGACTGGCTGGCTGTCTGATTTGCTGAATGGCTGTCTGACTGGCTGGCTGGCTGGCTATCTGGCTGGCTGACGGTCTGCCTCTCCAAATCTTCCCCTTTGTGGTCACTGCCTGTTTGGATCGCACAACGTTCAATTTAAATTCTTCTGTCTGGGGAAAAAAATGTATAGCTTTTGGACAAAAAGCGGTCTCTCAAACGTTGTCCTCCATTTTGTTTCGGGGACTGCATTCCCTCCGCATGTCTTACCGATCATCTGTCTCTTCGGCTCTGTCTCCCAATTTCTCAGCTCTGTTGACTCTTGTCCACCCTCCCTTTTAATTATTGTAATTCACTTCTTCTCACCCCCCCTCGCTTTAACTCTCTCTCTCTCTCTCTCTCTCTCTCTCCCTCTCTCCCCCTCCCCCTCTCTCTCGCTCTGTGTCCTAAGTTACAGTGTTGCTACAGACAGTTTGTGGACCTGCACTTCGACCTCCTGCTGAAGCTACACGGGCTGGCCAGGGAGCCTAGCTACGCCCAAGGCAGCCACGCAGACAGAGGATGTCAGTGTGAGACGCGACGCCCACTACAATGACCAGTCCGTGTCTGTTTTATTAGAAGCTCTGTAAACATGCTGCTCAATGCGATGAGAACCCATGAATACCAATCAATTCGATCTTCTCTTGGTTTGATATAGTCTGATGATGCTCTTGCGCACACACACTTAATCAGACAATGTATGGCTATCAGCTAATCTCATCTTGTTGTTTCATTTAATTGATGTTATTATGGAAACCTAACGAATAGCGTGTGCTCCATTGCATACTCATTCTACAGGTGTCAGGTTATAAGCCTGTGGGCTTCATGATGACACGTTGCAGTTCTAGTTTAGGCCACAGGGTGGCAGTGCAGCCTGGACTTCTCTGCCCTCCTAAAAGGAGTATGGTCGGTCTGGGATCTGACCGAGTGTGTGTCAGTGTTTTTGGCGACCAGGGCACTTGCATAAACACAAGTGCGTGTGGCCGTTCGCTCGGCTGTCACCTAGGCCCTCCTGGATAGCATCACACTTTGAAAATGTTTGGATTGGAAATCGTAGCTCAGACCATACTTCTCCAAGCATGTCAGACCTGCAGAGAAACGACACCGTGAGAGAGGGAGGGAGGTCTACAGCAGGCCTAGACTCAGAAGCACAGTGGTCTTAGAAAATAATTAGTTTGAGATTATAACCTAATTAACCTACAGGCCGATCAACCGCCCAAAATCATTTCATATTTAAAGTGCATTTTGACTATTATTGTTGATGACTGATGAGGATTACAGCGTGAAAGCCTAAAAGGGCAATGCCTATACCGGAATGTACCTGGTATGAAAGTGCCACGTGTGATTCCCAGTTTAGGCACTGAGGGCGCTCGAGCTCTACATTCAATTTGAGACGCCAGCACGTTGGTAAGCATTGAAGTGGGTTTGACTTGTGTGTTTGAAAGAGGCAGAAGAGAGCTATACAAAGTCCGGGGGTCCGAGTTTTCCCTTGTGTTTCGTTTCTGAAAATCTGTAGGCTAGCTGACACATGGGTAAAGGGAGGAGGGGTGACACAGATAGAGGGAGGGCTGAAAGGACTCGATACCGCCCCAAAAACCCTGAAAGAGAATTCCGCTCCGTTAGTGCGCCTGCCAGTCGGAAGATGGGGATTTTTTCATTTCAGCATTCACGTCCCCTTTTCCCTCCCCCTTTTCTCAAACAAGCAGTAGGTCTGTCAATGTGCTGCAAGCATTAAGCAAGTCAACCCAGTGGGATTTTGAGCCAGCTAGACGGAGAGATAACGAAGGAAATACTATTTTTTCTACGGGGGGAAGCCTGCCGCCAATAATTCTAATTATAAAACAATTTCAACATAAGGACTCATGTTCGGAACCGGCCGGACTATTATTGACTTCAAGTTTTATTTTACTTATTTGACTTAAGGCAGACTCGAGGTTTTCCGTTGGATGTTGTGTTTCCCTCATTGCGTTTTTAATTTCAGTTATTTTTATTTACTAACACTATTTGTGTGGTTCCTCATTACAACGAACATTTAACAATTTCATAAACAAGATTGCGGATTTACACATTCCAACGAAAGAGAATACGGACGCTAAACGGAGTGAAGACCGCACATTGACTAATCCACCGGGCATCATGTCCTTATGAGGATGGAGCTGTCTGCAGGAGTCAAATCTCTTCCATTTTAAACATCAGACCGTTGCGCGGGGCTTTCTGTCGACCGCTTTTAACTAAAGTAAATTGTTGAAGGCCTACAGATTTTTTCTATCAAGCCTTTCTTGGTAATACATTTGCAAAGGAAGGGGAATGGGACAGAGTCTGAATAGAATCGGCACAGAGAACAAGGGAACAGTGTTCGGGAAAAGACAATTAGCGCACACCAACACGCAACCGAAATAGCTCTTCAGTGGCTATTAAATATATAGAGAAGTAGATTTACAGGAGTTCTTTTGTGCAGAACCCGCCTTCAAAAAATTGGGACTGATGACAAAATAATTAGAAAGTCATGGGATTGGCATAGCAGGCCATTTAGCGTGGACAAACTGAGACTATTGTCAATTTAGACACGTCAATCAAAGCGCTGGGATTGAGTAACTTTCTCTGCTTCACTTTGCGATTCCGTTTGTTTGATTTTGTGATACATTTTTGGTACAGATCCATGCAGTTTCCCAAGGAAAGCTTTCTCTGCACGCTTTGACTGACTCACTCACAGCCCACCAGGCAATAGCCTTTGTTTGGAAAGTCCCCTTAAACCTCATAAAAATAGATTTTTTTTTTATAAATGGGGGCACATATTAGGGGTTCCAGGGTTGAAATGGCCTGTCGAAGCAGAGCAAATGGATTTGTAATTCTGCTGATATTTTTTGTGGATTTACTGGGGTCCGCGGCCACCAACATGGAGCCTATCTACTGGAATTCCATGAACCAAAGGTAAGTGTATTAGCGCGAGCAATGCTTATTTATCTGGAAAATGCATGCAAACGATAATATTTTTCATAAGTGAAAGATTTACAGCACCTACGTTGTTAAACTGTTGAAGGCAAATACTTAGGCTATATTCTCAGTCGCCTGCGGTCACCCCTTTGAGGATTAAGAAGTTGTGCGTGTTGCCGAAATCAGATTTTTTTGTTTTTTTTTGTAAATTGTGAAAAAAAATATAAAGATAGTGCATCAAGCTGCCTTTTCCTCGTCCAACGTAAATAAGAACACCTGCCAGAGAGTGAGTGAGAGAGAGGGGGGTTGTCTGTTCTACTAGATCTGAAATCTGCATTGTCTTTAAGCCTAAATAGAAAACGATTGGTCCTATATGTTGGGGTATAGTGTTATGATGCCAGGTTCGTTTTTAAGGGCATCAATTTATTCAGAAACAGACTCGACTGATTGTTGTATCCTAACACCTCTCGACATATACAGCAGTCTGTGACAATTCAGAACGGTATGCCTTAACTCTTGTTTAAGGCTCAATGTCTTCAGTACATATAGGCTAACATAACTGATCCAATCCATCGCAAGTATGTTGAATCCATGACCTTGATTAATGCAGTCCAACTGAGACCTATTTTGAGCCAATCTGCCGGACCACAGTGGAACATTCATTAGCATTTTTACTCAGGAAGGTGTCTGGCATGAGCTGAGGAAATGTCATTTTAAACACCTCTCAGCCGTTGTCCCTAACGACCGAGACTACTTTCTTCACACCTCGGACAATTTCCGCGCGTCTGAATTGACACCCGGTGGTGGTGGCGTGTGTGACTGAGGGTCGGAAGCAGAAAGGGCCGTCTGGCTAGGCAGGAACGGTATGTAGGTTATGCAGGGCCATTAGTGATGCCAGGAGCTCTTTGAGAGACGAATAGGTTTTTAATGCATCCATAAGGCCAGAGCTATAGGCTATGCTACGCTGCTTCGTCGGCCCCTCGCTCTCTCTTTTTCTCTGTCTGTCTTTTTTTCAACAGATGCTAGAGTGAAATTGAATTCTGCGTGGGTCTGCCATTGTGGCTGTTGGCAGAAGCCCCTAATGAGCACTTTGTCAGCGGTGGGCGGATTCACCCAACGGGGAGTAGGCCAGTTCGACACGGGAGGGTAATTCTCTGTGTGAAGTAGCTCACCCTAATAAGTGTGATCCCGTGTCATTGGTTTCTAATGGAGTTTTTCATGAGTAGGTGAGGGGCATGTATGGCCTTCATGCGCCATCGGTCGAGCATGGATGCTTTAAGCATTGAACGCTGTGGGTCAATGCACGGTGACTCGTCTGTGGAACTTTCTCGAATTATCTTCCTCAGATAACATCACCTCAGAAAAATTAGGAAGTGAATGTACAAAAGCTGTATATATTTTTGTTAACCAGAGTAAACAATAATAATAATATCCGACTACTAATCATAATCATAATAATAATAATCATACTTTTTATTTGTATAGCAGTTTTCTTAACAACGTTGTAAAGGGCTTTACCAAGTCAGAAAGTATGCTGAAACACTGGAGAAAAATCATTCTGAGAATAGTGGTTTCCAGATTGGTTATGTAGCAAACAGACTGAAAGTTGACCTTAAACCCTCTGCTGCTTTGAAGTCCAGGCCCTCCGCCTGCATCTCTCTCCCACCTCTCCTTTGGTCTCTTGTTCTCTCGCTCTCTCTCTCTCTCTCTGTCTTTCTCTGTCTCGATATCTCTATCTCTCTTTTCCTCTCCCCCTCTCTCTCCCCATCTCTGTTTTCATGGCGCTTTGAGTTAATTCCCCTTTCTCCATTTGTCACTCGCAGTCAGCGTCTGGTTCTTGAAACTCTCCATCTATCCCAAATGTTGCTCTCGTCTCGTCTATTTTGGTCTGTGCTCGTCATATTTCCTCTCCGCCCGCCTGTCACTCACCTGCTCTGCCTCGCTCTGTCACTCTTCCCCGAGCGGGCGACCAGACCTGGCAAATTTGAAACATGTGTCGCGTGCAGACTAATTATAGTGGCACAGAGGCAGGCAGCGTGACACAACACAGAGAGAGCGAGCGAGGGTTAAGAAGAGAGAGAGAAAAAAGGGCTGGGATGACGTCAAAGAAAGAGAGGCAACGGTGAAAGGAGGAGGGAGAGTGGGGAAAGGTGCATGCGGTGGAGGAAGAGAACAAAGGGCGCACGGCGAGTTGATGAGGCGTAATGAATGGACGGGCCGAGGCCGACCCACAAGGGGTCGCCCAGGAAAAATCTAACGGAGACGAATAGACACAGAACTGTGTGCGTGCGTGCGTGTGTGTGAGAGAGAGTGAGAACAAGAGTGTGTGAGTACAGGTGGACGACAGAAAGAGAGAGAGAGTGAATCAGACGGGGTGGGTGGGTGGGGGGGGGGGGGGGGGTCGAACGAGTCCAGTCCAAACCATGGAGTGAATCAATACGACTTAAGTCACAAGTGCCGATACACGCTATGCTCCAGGAAGGGGGGATCGAAGCGGAACGATCACCTTGGCAGCAGCAGCCCCCCCCCCTCCGCCCCAGACATACATTATCCTTATCCCAGCATCTCCTATTATCAGCTAACACAGTGCGCTAATGGAAGATCGAATCTTACATTACCGCAGCTCCAGAGTTAGGGCTGCTAGCACCAACACTCATCAGCTAGCTGACACGCAGGTAGGTCACACACACACACACACACACACACACACATGCCCCTAGACCCGCTTTCCCAGTTGTGTTCATATCTTTGCCCGGTGTATAAAGCCCCAGACCTGCTTCTCTGTGTAGGAGAGCAGAGGTAGTGTGAGTCATGGTGATATGGTTCCCTGAGTTAGAGTTGAGGGCTACCATCCCTCTCTGGTCTCCCTGTGCCTCGCTCTGCTCCCCCCCCCCCCCACAAATCCCTTCTCACCCCGACCCTACCCCCATCTCTCGCCCCCTCTTTCTTTTTTTCCCTCCGCTGTGTTTAGGAAAATGAGTGTGGATTATGGTAAACGGTGCGTGAGCACCCCCCCCCCCCCCCTCCCCCCCCCCCCCCCCCCCCCCCCCCCCCGTGGTGACTTGTACTACAACCATTCCCTCTCAAATCCGCATTAAAAATGAATCTCCCTCCCCGTTTCCCCATTATTAATTAATTGCCGACTAATTGGCTCCGGATAAAAAGGCTGGAGCTAACTTGGATAAGTGTTTTCGACTACCGAAAGAAGAAGATCCCCCCCAAAATGGCTGCAAATCTTCATGGGAGGGCTGACGGGGGGGGGGGGTAGGAGGAAGTACGGGCGCTGCTGGCAGGTCAGATACAGTGCAGCATCAAAGACACATTGTTTTCCACGCCAGGGGTTCATTGATTATTTGTGTGTTCACGTCTGCAACCCCGTCTCACCCCGCGGAGCCCAGCCCCCAGCTTTAGGCCCTGTTCATGAATAATGCATGTTCCACACGGAGGCTTTTTCTGGGCGGTATGGATAAGAGAGCATGAAGCCTATAAGTCTACATGCCTCCTCGGGCAAAATGATTACAGTGTCTACTGTACGTTTAGAGAATATCTGCTGTACGTTTAGAGAATATCTACTGTACGTTGAGAGAATATCTACTGTACGTTTAGAGAATATCTACTGTACGTTGAGAGAATATCTACTGTACGTTTAGAGAATATCTACTGTACGTTGAGAGAATATCTACTGTACGTTGAGAGAATATCTACTGTACGTTTAGAGAATATCTACTGTACGTTGAGAGAATATCTACTGTACGTTTAGAGAATATCTGCTGTACATTTAGAGAATATCTACTGTACGTTGAGAGAATATCTACTGTACGTTTAGAGAATATCTACTGTACGTTGAGAGAATATCTACTGTACGTTTAGAGAATATCTACTGTACGTTGAGAGAATATCTACTGTAAGTTTAGAGAATATCTACTGTACGTTGAGAGTGAATGAGGACGGACACAATGGAAGAGGAGAACAATACGGCAAGAGGGAAGGGAGGGAAGGGAGGGAGGGAGGGAGGGAGGGAGGAACCAAAATGAGACGGTCTAGGCCCGAAGAAAACATGACATGCAAATGGAAAGGGAGATGGTGGAAACAAGGAGTAAATAGTTGGGAAGGGAAATGAAACGCAACAGGGAATGGCCTGTTATTCATTCCTAGTTTGTGCAGATGGTGTTCCATTTTGAGCGTTCCAAATACTATGAACTATTTGGGGAAAATGTAATTATGTGAAAGATGCTACAAGATAGGACTTTGCGCCCCATAATGCAATTAGTCAACTGTGACCCGGCGTCTTTGATTGGCAGTTTTGCCACGACGGGCAAGCCACCAACACTCCTGAAGCTAATAGGTACATCGCTAGACTTTAAAGGGAAACAATAAGGAGACACAATATTAATTTCTACATCAATGAAGACATCCGGCGTTTGAGATATGCTGCTGTATGGGGGTAGGGGTGTCTGAGGAGATATCAAAGCACGCTGTCGTCTCCTCTGGAGATATCTTGGACTCGGTTTAGGAACCTTTGGGAGGCCATTGAAAATCTACATGACATATCATGCTCTCCATGCACATTCCTCCCTTTAAAATATTGGCTCCCTTTGAGTTCTCCTATAATGGAAATTTGGAAAGGGAAAAAAAGTCTGTCAAAATAATCGAGTATCGGTATCTTGTAATTATTTCTAATTAAACTATACTGGTTCTAAAATATGTTCTTATTTCCAATGTGCACTGACCAAAATGGAACACTTCGGACACAGTATTTTAATTTGAAGAGTTTACGATATATAATAATAAGTCATCATAATGGAAACTGTCTGAATTCACTTTTAGCTTTAAAACGGCATGAAAGGTAACGCAACGTAGTCATTCCTCTAGGGGGGTTAAAGTGAAGTCTGCTCAGAGTTTCAATCTCTTTGTTGGTCTTTGTTTAGAAAAGGGTTTGGTCTGTGTTTCTAGTATACAGTACATGCTGATTGACTGCAGCCCATAGTTTGAGAGAGCCCATAGAACTCATACACACAACTCTCTTTCCCTCTCTCGACGTCTTCACGGTGAGACAGCTGTGTGTGTGTGTGTGTGTGTGTGTGTGTGTGTGTGTGTGTGTGTGTGTGTGTGTGTGTGTGTGTGTGTGTGTGTGTGTGTGTGTGTGTGTGTGTGTGTGTGAACGAGTTTACGTGCTGAGAACAATAGGAGCCGTGAGCAGGGCTTTCAGCTGATGTGGTAGAACAGAGAAAGGGGCTTTGACTCAAACAGAGAGAAACCAGCTAACCAACTAACCAGCCCAGGGATTAGGATCCAACTGTCTGGCCTACGCTGTGTGTGTGTGTGTGTGTGTGTGTGTGTGTTGAAAGCATGTTGTCAGAGGTTTGTACATTTGCAATCATGTGTACACACACACACACACACACACACACACACACACACATACACATACACGCACTGGTAACATGGAGATGAGTCCCAGGGGCCCTGACCTCTCCTCTTCCCTCTGGCGTACATATGTGGGTGTGAGTGTGTGTGTGTGTGTGTGTGTGTGTGTGTGGTCCTCGTACATCACCCACGCTGTGTGTGTAAGTGAGCGTGCAACACACGCGTCCCCCTGACACTAAATGCAGGAGGGGCGGACACACACACACACTCTCGCACACTCTCACACCGAAGAGCTGGCGGAGTCTTCCAGAGGGGTTTGGAGAGTCTGTTCCATCAGTAATGGTTGACTGGGGGTTTGAAGAGGCGCTGCTTAAAGACTGGGTCATTTGAGGATGAAGGGAGAGTTGAGATTGGCAGAGGAAGGCTGTTCCGCTTGTAACAGCTGTAGAATTAGACAGTGTGTTTTACACTTTAGAGGTGCACACGCACGCACGCACGCACGCACGCACGCACGCACGCACGCACGCACGCACGCACGCACGCACGCACGCACGCACGCCTTCACCTCATCACTTGCCTCTACCCACTTACTCTCTCTCTCACACTCAGAACAAAAGAGGCTGGGCTGGTAAGAGTAATCCGGGCCGTAGGTCTTGAGTGGGTCACATGGGCAGCTCGCCCTGTGTGTGTGTGTGTGTGTGTGTGTGTGTGTGTGTGTGTGTGTGTGTGTGTGTGTGTGTGTGTGTGTGTGTGTGTGTGTGTGTGTGTGTGTGTGTGTGTGTGTGTGTGTGTGTGTCTGAGCCCAGAGCTATGCTGTCCCAACAGGCCAGCCAACAGGGAGGCCCCTCATTAGCTTAGTTCACACAGACCCTGTCTAAGCAGGATCATCTCCACCCCCTCATCTCGGGCCGGCGGTGCTTTGGGCCAGCCCGGGTCAATCCTCCCCACTCTCCCATTGGCCAGGTGAGCAGACCACAGGAATGGCGGGCTGGGGACGGGGGTCGCCACGGAGGGACCACGTGCTGGTAGCTGATCCTAGATCAGAGGGGACCCGGGGGGGATTCGGGGGTGCCACCCTGCGGCCTTCATCCCTCCCCCTCCCCCTCCCCCTCCCATCCTGGCCTCCCATGCTCCCAGGGCCAGTTTGAGGCTTTGTTTAACCGGCGGATCAGGAAAAATGTGAATCACAGGTCGGCTAACCGGCTGATCTTAACAGCATGTGGATGTACTCATAGAGAGACATCCCCGCCCCCTGCCACACACACACACACACACACACACACACACACATACAGGTCTGGCTGGAGGGCCAGGAGATCGGGGGGGGGGGGGGGGGCAGGTGTGGTCGTCAGGGTGCACACTGTTGATGGTCGAATACTGAGTTGTAGTCGAGAGCAGGTTTTGCGTGAAAGTCTACTGCCGTCAAATGGTTAGTGTAGCTTCAGCCGTGAACCTGTGTGTGTGTGTGTGTGTGTGTGTGTGTGTGTGTGTGTGTGTGTGTGTGTGTGCGCACCCCCTCCCCCTCCCCCTCAAACAGCTCCAAGGTGGGGGCGTCATTTGCATGGCCGCCCACGGTTAGGCTGCCTGTTGTAAAATCCCTAACAAAAGAGAGAGAAGTCTTGTTGTCTGATGGCACTGGTCTGGAGAAACAGGATGACATTCAAAACATTTCTGAGACTGTGTCGCCGTCAGTGGTGGTGGCACGGCATTTCTCTGACAACCTCTGTCTGTCCTCTGTCTCTTTCTCTCTCTCTCTCTCTCTCTCTCTCTCTCTCTCTCTCTCTCTCTCTCTCTCTCACTCTCTATCTGCTCTCTCTCTCGCTCGCTCTCTCTCATTTGCAGTGGATATGGTGACAGTTTTAATTCTCCTGGACGCCGCTCCGAACATGTCGTCCAACTCAGACAAATTCAGACAGGGACACGTTTGAAGAGAGAGGCCGTGAGAAAGCAGAGTGTGTGTGTTCGCGTGCGTCTGTGTTTGTTTATCGGCATGTGTGAGGTGTGTTTGTTAGATGACACAACGACACTGTCTAGCACCAAACATGAGAGAGCGAGAGAGCGAGAGAGAGCGAGAGAGAGCGAGAGAGAGCGAGAGAGAGCGAGAGAGCGAGAGAGAGCGAGAGAGAGAGAGCGAGAGAGAGAGAGAGAGAGAGAGAGAGAGAGAGAGAGAGAGAGAGAGAGAGAGAGAGAGAGAGAGAGAGAGAGAGAGAGAGAGAGAGAGAGAGAGAGAGAGAGAGAGAGAGAGAGAGAGAGAGAGAGAGAGAGAGAGAGAGAGAGAGAGAGAGAGGTTAGGGTGAAAACGAACCGGTAGGAGAAAGTTTCCATGGCCACAGTTTGACGCCACAGAGAAAGTGAAAGGGGGCTGGAGGTCAAGGCGAGAGAGAAAAGAGAGCGTGTTCAAAAGAGAGATGGATAGAGGGAGACATGGCGAAATTGACAGGAGCCCTTTGTGGGCTCTAGCCAGGTAGCCAATGGAGCAGCGACTTGATTGGCTCCTTCCTGCCCATACCAACCAATCAACGCTTTCCTCCCTTGTAGAGCACCAAGGCCCATAAAACATTGAATAGGCATATTTATTTTAATTAGCAACACATCAAAATCCTTTAACGGATAATTTATGATTTTCTGAATATTTCATTTACTATTGCGAAAGAGTAATTAGCACTACACCAAAAAGGGCTTTTTTATGGCTACTCAAATCCTGAATGAATACCGCCGTCTCTCAAAGCATCTGAAGAGAGATGCACATAATATAAAACTTAATGGGTGCCCAAAGGATTCATTGGTGTTATTAAAAGCGGCATTTGGTTACACAGCCTTCCTTCCCTCTTCTTCAAAAGCTGTTCTGGTTTTGGACGTCTCTGGGTGTCCCTGTGTATGTAGTGCCAGATAGGAACCATGGGAAGGTGCACTGTGAGCCCCATCTGGCCCAACCATTAGCCCAGCAGCCCCCCCACCCCTCCCCCCGACAGAAACCTCCAGGTCTCCTTCCCGGGCTCAGGTTCAAAAACATCATAACTCAAAGCCATAAAGAGAATCTACAAAAACACTGTTATTTTTTGATGGAGCCTTTTAAAGTCGTTTAGGACGAAAAGTAGTCGAAGTCTTGTCGTCAAACTTTATTTTAATAGCGAGGGGTCCCGCTGAGAGAGAGGCTCATACATACCAGGGACCTGCGAGAAAACTAAATAGCAGAATTTATTTCCAAAAAAATAACAAATATAAACACAGGATGATTGAACCACAGTATTTTGAAAGGCGCTTTTGAATAAAATGTATTATTAATATTAATAAATACACAGGCAGCACACGGTTAAACAGAACAATGCAAGTATGTTCTGCAGCACACCAAAGCAGAGAGAAAGGGACAAACACTGGAGATGTTTATTCCCTTTCCTCTCTCTCTCGCTCTCTCTCTCTCGCTCTCTCTCTCTCTCTCTCTCTCTCTCTCTCTCTCTCTCTCTCATGCTCTCTCCCACTACCACAATTCGTTTCCATTCTCAACGAATTACTCTCCAACTGTCATTGGTGTGGATCCACAAGCAGGGTCTCCGTCTGATGGGGAACACACAGTCTCTGTGTTCCCGGACGAGACCATAACAAGATCCGTCTTGTAGGAGGCCGAGGGACTTCTGGAATTACCACCAGCTAGAATGTAACACTGTCTCCGACACTTCTTAGTACGCAGGCCCGGAGCTACAGGTTCTCCCCCTTCACTCAATCTCTCTCGCCCTCTCTCTCGCCCTCTCGCTGTAGCTCTCTCTCTGCCTCTCTCCCTTGTGGTAAGCTGTAACACATGCACACTTACACAGACATGCACAACCGTACACATGTACATACACACATGGAGATGTGTTGGCACACAGATTATCTCTGTTGGTAGACACACACACACACATACACGCATGAAAAATGTTATTGCTTTCAGTGCTGGCCATGGTCCAGTGCGAGGGGTTAAATTTCCTTCGAGACACAACCCCCCTCCTCTTCCTTCAGTAGCATATCTCTCGCTCCTTCTCTACCTCCCTCCCTCTTTCCTTCCCCCTCTCCTCCTCCTCCTCTCCTCCCCATGAACAAAAGAGCTCCCCTCCCAGTGCCTTGTTGAAAGCCCTCACACACCCTCTCTCACTCTCACTCTCACTCTCTATCTCTCTCTCACTCACTCACTCACTCACTCACTCACTCACTCACACACACACACACACACACACACACTCAATGCCCGTCTCAATACACGCCCTCTCATACTCTCACCACAGCTCTCCCTCATACACACTATTCCAAACATTCTTACTCGCCTGCTGAACGAGTCCCCCCCCCCCCCCACCACCACATTTCTCCTTTCATTCTCCTCATTTCTCCTTTCTTTCTCCTCTCCTTCAACCTCTCCTTTCTTTCTCCTCTCTTTCGTCTTTTTTTACTTTTCTTTTTCCTCTCTTTTCTTTTCTTTCTCCTATCCTTTCTTTTCTTTTCTTTCTCCTCTCTTTTCTTCCTCCTCTCCTTTCTTTTCTTTTCTTTCTCCTTTCTTTCTCCTCTCCTTTCTCCGGCTCCTGGATTTCCTCTGCACACTCTGGGC
>CM030188.1:9822012-9823513 GCA_017639675.1 Aplochiton taeniatus | reverse complement strand
CCCCCCCCCCCCCCCCCCCCCCCCCCCGCCTTTTCCCTGTTCTAGGACTCTTTTGTCTTCTGTTTCACATCTTCTCCTCTTTTCCGTCCTCCCTCTGTTTATGTCCGTGGGGCTCTCTTCCTTCGCTCCTCTCTGCCCTTCTCTCCATCCCTCCCTCCTTGTCTCACTGCTGCCAGTCAACACAGCCCGTTTGTCAGAGGAAACTTTTCCATGGTTTGAAAATAATCCGAGAGAGAGAGAGAGAGAGAGAGAGAGAGAGAGAGAGAGAGAGAGAGAGAGAGAGAGAGAGAGAGAGAGAGAGAGAGAGAGAGAGAGAGAGAGAGAGAGGAGGAAGAGTTGGATCAACCTTGTCATAGATGGAAAGAATAAAAAAAAGAATACTTCGAAAAAGCACATAGAGGACGGGCATGATAGAGAGAGAGAGAGAGAGAGACACACAGAGAGAGAGACAGTGAGAGAGAGTTCTAGAAGAAGGAGGGAGAGAGAGAGAGAGAGAGAGAGAGAGAGAGAGAGAGAGAGAGAGAGAGAGAGAGAGAGCTGCAGTGAACGATAGAAAAAGGGAAGAGGGGCGAAGTGGAAAAATCGATTTCTCTCCATCGCATTCTATCTTCCTGTCTCTCCGCTGTCCCTCTCTCTTTTCCTCTTTTCTCTCTCTCTCTCTCTTTTCCTCTTTTATCTCTTTCCCTCTCTCTCTGTGGTGAGTTATCCCAGGACTACCCCTAAACAAAGGAAAGGAAAAACAATATTTATAGACCCTTTCATTTACCCATTACCATAATGATTTGGGCTTTGTAGAATCTTTTCATGTATATTTTAGTAATGGCGCATGTCTCTCTGCCTCTCTCTGTGTGTGTGTGTGTGTGTGTGTGTGTGTGTGTGTGTGTTTATGAGAGAGAGAGAATTCAACAGGGTGTGCAGGGTGCTTCGCTGTGCTGCCGTTTAACGTCTCTGGGGAACAAGAGGTTTACAACCGCAAACGTTCTGTCACACACACACACACACACACACACTTCACAAATCGCTCACACTCATTCCCAGTCGTGGCTCCTGTCTATTTATTCCTAGATTCATTGGTTTCTTTATTTATTTTACATGCCAGTTCCTGATGCAAATAGGCCTGTCTCTGCCATGCCCGTGTGTGTGTGTGTGTGTGTGTGTGTGTGTGTGTGTGTGTGTGTGTGTGTGTGTGTGTGTGTGTGTGTGTGTGTGTGTGTGTGTGTGTGTCTTTGTGTCCTAGTGAGTAATAGAGCCAGAGCCCTTATCTGTCACCAGAGAGCTGCCTGGCTCTCGCTCGGCTGTCAATCACCTGGCTCTGGAGACAGACAGACAGACAGACAGACAGACAGACAGACAGACAGACAGACAGACAGAGAGAGAGAGAGAGAGAGAGAGAGAGAGAGAGAGAGAGAGAGAGAGAGAGAGAGAGAGAGAGAGAGAGAGAGAGAGAGAGAGAGAGAGAGAGAGAGAGAGAGAGAGAGAGAGAGAGAGAGAGAGAGAGAGA
>CM030188.1:9809512-9817012 GCA_017639675.1 Aplochiton taeniatus | reverse complement strand
GGAGAACTAGGAGGAGAACTAGAAGGAGCATTTGGAGGAGAACTAGGAGGAGAACTAGGAGGAGCATTAGGAGGAGAACTAGGAGGAGCGTTGGAGGCGTTGGATGGGTTTTGTTTTGATGGTGGGCAGGATTTATGGCCCCCTGAGCTGACACTACGAGGCCTCTTTGGGGAGCCCCTCGCTGTCTGAATGAGACTCCACGGACACCCCTTAGACAGCCGGCTGACAGCCCCCAGGTGTCAAGGAGGTGTGTGTGTGTGTGTGTGTGTGTGTGTGTGTGTGAGTGAGAGAAAGACAGACAGTGTGTGTGTACATTAGGACCGGCGAGACCACTCCAGTCCTGTGTGTGATTACAGTGTGTATACCGAGAGATTACCGTGGACAGCTTTATGCACGGGGCTCCATGAATAGACACGCACACACACACGCACACGCACAGTCACATTGCTGTGTTTATTATTCAATAATGGAAGGCTCTTCTCAGTCCCTCTGCTCACATCAGGTTGTGGTTAGCTCAAGGACATGTTGTGGACGAGTCCCAATACTGAGTGTGGTCTCCTTGTGTTGATATAAGTCGTGGAGGGATGAGTCCCAATACTGAGTGTGGTCTCCTTATGTTGATATAAGTTGTGGAGTGATGAGTCCCAGTAGTGAGTGTGGTTTTACGTTTACTAGTGATATATGTTCTCTCCAAACTCTTCAAAGAAATACCATGTGGCCTGTCCGCTTCGTCTTTTCTCTTTCTTTCTTTCTTTCTTTCTTTCTTTCTTTCTTTCTTTCTTTCTTTCTTTCTTTCTTTCTTTCTTCTTCTTTCCTTCTTTCCTTCTTTCTTTCTTTCTTTCTCTTTCTTTCTGTCTTTCTTTCTCGTCTCTTGTTATTCTGTCATTAAACAATGCACCTCTGTGTGTCTCTCTGACTTTCTCACAGATCCATTCCTAGCCCCCCCCCCCCCCCCCCCCCCCCCCCCCCCCCCTCTCCTTTCATATTCTCATGTTCTCTTGTGAACCCACACATGAACACACACGCCCTCTTGTCCTGCCGGCTGCACCTGTGTGTCCAGCTTTGGTCAGGACAAGGCTTGAGTTGCCTCCGAGGAATCTGGGAAATGCTGTGCTGCGCCACCCGCCCTGGAGGCAGGTACACGGAGAGAGCTGGATGGATGGAGGGAGGGAGGGGTGGATGGATGGAGGGAGGGGTGGATGGATGGAGGGAGGGAGGGGTGGATGGGGTGTGTGTGTGTGTGTGGGGGGGGGGGGGTAGAGGTCAGAGGGAGAGGTCGGTGGAACTAACACCTCGGCTGTTATCTGCGGCTGCTGGGGGTCATGGCTGGGCGGGCGGGGGGTTGACAAAATGATGTCCCAGCCCCTCGCAAAAGGGCTCGGAGAAGAAAGGAGAGGAAAGTTCTCCCCCCCCCCCTCCTGCCGGCGTCACCTCTGGCCCCCTCCGTGTTTCAAAGTGTGGCCACATGAATGCTCCTATTGTTACGAGAGAGAGAGAGAGAGAGAGAGAGAGAGAGAGAGAGAGAGAGAGAGAGAGAGAGAGAGAGAGAGAGAGAGAGAGAGAGAGAGAGAGAGAGAGAGAGAGAGAGAGAGAGAGAGAGAGAGAGAGAGAGAGAGAGAGAGAGAGCGAGAGAGAGAGAGAGAGAGAGAGAGAGAGAGAGAGAGAGAGAGAGAGAGAGAGAGAGAGAGAGAGAGAGAGAGAGAGGCTCCAGCCTCTCGCTCCGCGTCTGGTTCGCTGGGGGAGGATTTATTTAGATGTGGTCGGACTCCAAGTTGGTTTCGAAAAGTTCAGCCCACTTTACTTGTATGAAGTCCCCAGCCGCATGAAGCTCCTCTCTCTCTCTCTCTCTCTCTCTCTCTCTCTCTCTCTCTCTCTCTCTCTGGTGGAGTCGACCTCAGTGCCCAACCTTCACGCTCACTAAGCAAATGGCAAATCAATTGTATCTGTACTAACAGGCCTACAAATGTTTATGGGTACAAGAGTAATAACCAGGTTTCTATCTATATATACTGTGTGCGAGGGGACTTTTGTGTGTGTGTGTGTGTGTGTGTGTGTGTGTGTTGAGCATAGATTTCCCATGTCGCAGCAACAGAAGCTGTTTGACTGGGGTCCAGCTATGTTGACACAGAGGGCGACCGTGTTGCTGGGAAGTGAAAATGCTATTAGGGAGACACAGATAGGCTGGGACACACACACACACACACACACACACACGCGCATGCACACACACAATCCTCTGGGTTGAGTCCGCCATCTTGTGAGCGTCTGTTCTGTTGCAATCTCCCAGCTTCGTCATCTTCTCTCGTGGCTGTTTCTTTCCTTTTCAAGGCCAGGGAAGTTCCAAACAGTTCCCCTTTGTGCCTTTGCATCTTTTCCCCGCCATTCCTGGTGTGGCCGTTACACCTGCCTGTCATCGTTCTTCTAGCGCCCACTCCTTCCAACGAGATCCCGCCCCCTCCCTCCCTTCCTCCTTCCCTCCCCCGTCCCTCTCTCTCCCCCTCCCTCCTTCCTTCCCTCCCTATCACCCTCCCTCACCTCTATCTCCCTCCCTCACCTCTCTCTTCCTTTCTCCCTATCTCCCTCCCTCACCTCTATTTCCCTCCCTCCCTCCCTCCCTCCCTCCCTCCCTCCCTCCCTCCCTCCCTCCCTCTCTCTCTCTCTCTCTCTCCCTCCCTCACCTCTCTCTCTCTCACTCCCTCTCTCTCTCCCTCCGTCACCTCTCTCTCACTCCCTCCCAATCTCCCTCCGTCACCTCTCCTTTCCTCCCTCTCTCCCCCTCCTCTCTCTCCCTCCCTCACAATCTCCCGCCTCACCTCTCTTTCTATCCGTCCCTCTCCTCATCTCTCCCTCCCTCCTTCTTTCTCTGTTAAACGGCACGGTGTTTGCTCAGCCATTCTCTATTGCAGGGCTAGTGTGACTCAGACCACCATCAGATAACACTCTCAAATGTGCCATGCAGGAAGGTACAAGTGTGTGTGTGTGTGTGTGTGTGTGTGTGTGTGTGTGTGTGTGTGTGTGTGTGTGTGTGTGTGTGTGTGTGTGTGTGTTTTGGGATGCCCAACCTGTGTGCTTGGATCTGGCTGGATATGTTTGGGCGAACCTTTTGAGCCAGCAGGAAGTGAATTCAATGGGTATGTGTGTGTGTTTCTGTATCTATGCAGTCTTCCGTCGAAAAGGCCCATAGCAACCGTTCAATGGCTGCCATCCACCTTCTTGAAATGGTGTGTGTGTGTGTGTGTGTGTTTATGTGTTTATTTAGGCGCACGTGTGAGTGAGTAGGTGATAAGGGGAGCATAGAGAAAGGCCAGCCGCTGCCTCTCCACCCTCATGTAGTAGGTGTGTGTGTGTAGGGGGGGGCGGCGTGTGAGTGGGTGTTGAGTGGCGGGAGCGTTTCCCCTCTCCATCCTAAGTGCTGATAACCCGTGGGTGACCTGTGATGAGCAACAGGAGCAGTCTTATTTCCCCTCCCCGGGCCTCTGCGCCACAGCGCTAGGCTAACGGTGCTAGCCTCCCCTGAGCTAACCGCAACAGCTCCAAATCTCCATTGGCCTTAAGCCTAGGCCGCTAGCCAAACTTTGCTAACAGGGCAGCTTGATGCTCTGCTTCACGTCGCCTCTGGTGCCGCATGCTAATGGCTAACGCTAATGCTTTCCCTGTTGTTTTCGCTAGCCAAACAGATAGTGGCGAGTTGGCCTGAGCGGGCCAGCTGGCTGTGTGTGGTGAATGACTAAGCACGCTGGGCGGCGGCTGCTGGCGCTAGCGTTAGCGTTTGTCCTCCCCTGTCACTCGCGTCGGTCGAGCTCGGTAAATGTCGCCGGGCTCCCGAGGCGAAGGCACATTCAGGCCGTTCAGCGCTTTTCTAAGATTGGCTGGGGGGTTGTGTGTGTGTGTGTGTGTGTGTGTGTGTGTGTGTGTGTGTGTGTGTGTGTGTGTGTGTGTGTGTGTGTGTGTGTGTGTGTGTGTGTGTGTGTGTGTGTGTGTGTGTGTGTGTGTGTGTTAGTGTGTGTGTGTGTGTGTGTGTGTGTGTGTGTTTGGTGGGGCACACACAGGAAAGTTAGGTGGGCATGTCTCCTTGAATATATTCCCTCCTCTTTCTAAGCTGCCTTCATCTTGTGGATGCATGCACCTGCTCCCACAGGAGGGAGGGGAGCGTGGACATAACCAGAGGAAACAGCTGGTAGCCCTTTAAACTACAGACGTCAGCGCTGAGGCTGGGAAAGGCTGCCTCATCTAACACACCACACTAACGCTTGCTTTCTTTTTCCCCCTCATTTGTCTTCCCTCCATCACCCTGCCTCTCTCTCTTCTCCTCCTCTCCAGGTTCGGAGACGACAAGGGCTACGTCCTCTACCCCCAGATCGGGGACCGGCTGGACCTGATCTGCCCCTCCTCGGACCCCCCGGGGCCCCGGGCCCCCGTCGACTACGAGTTCTACAAGCTGTACCTGGTGTCGTCCCGGGAGCAGGCGGACCGCTGCGAGGTGCTGGGCGCGCCCAACCTGCTGCTGACCTGCGACAAGCCCTCCAACGACATGAGGTTCACCATCAAGTTCCAGGAGTACTCCCCCAACCTGTGGGGTCATGAGTTCAAGACCCTGCATGACTACTACATCATCGGTGAGTGAGTGTGTGTGTGTGTCTAATGGTGTGTGTGTGTGTGTGTGTGTGTGTGTGTGTGTGTGTGTGTGCGCGCCCGCGTGCCCGCGTGTGTGCCTGTAAAAACCTGGTGATGGGCGATAAGCTGTGAGTGCATTTTCGTGTGTGTGTGTGTGTGTGTGTGTGTGATGGTGTGTGAGATGAAGGGTGTGTGTGATGGTGTGAGATCGTGTTTCTAGGTCAGTTGAAAAGACAATGAAGGGTAACGAAGTGTGTGAGTGCATTCTTCTGTGTTGGCGTGCCTGCGTGATGGTGAAGCGGTGCGTTGTTTGAATTCGACATTGTGTGAGCCATGCGGGGGGGTGGGGGGGGGGTGTAGTGTGGGACTGACTGTTTGTAGGGCCTCATTCTGTTGCTTGTGTGTGCCTTGCGGGGCCAATCAGCTTTGATTATTGAATGTTAGTTTCTAGGTGACAGCTTTGTGCCTGTTGTTTGTTTGGTTAGCTTTCCTTCCGCCCTCTTTCAGGGAAGTCTGGGATATCTTTCTGTGTGACTGTGTTTTCCTGTTCTTTTGAGCAAGGGTGTTATCTGTGTGTGTGTGTGTGTGTGTGTGTGTGTGTGTGTGTGTGTGTGTGTGTGTGTGTGTGTGTTAGAACGGGCTGAGCTGGCCCTGGGCGTGTTTATTGTTGTTGCCAGACTGGCTGTGACGGCGTCGGCAGGGGGAGCGATGTGTTTTGATTTCCTCCAGAGGTTTTGGGGAGCGGAGGGTGCGTGAAGACGTGGTGAGCTCATCAAGGCGAGCCGGGCCGGGCCAGGCGGGCGGGTGGGGCGGGGGTATCAAACGGAACAATCTGGCAGCGGGTCGCCTCGGTTGAAACCTCTGGGCAGGTTTCTAAAAAAAAAACACAATGAGGGAGCATTCAACGTTGGGAAGAAACGCACACACACACATATACACGTTCATAAACACACAGACAAGCTGCCAATCCAAACAACTCTCTGTAAGAGCTCCTGAGAGAGAGAGAGAGAGAGAGAGAGAGAGAGAGAGAGAGAGAGAGAGAGAGAGAGAGAGAGAGAGAGAGAGAGAGAGAGAGAGAGAGAGAGAGAGAGAGAGAGAGAGAGAGAGAGAGAGAGAGAGAGAGAGAGAGAGAGAGAGAGAGAGAGAGAGAGAGAGAGAGAGAGAGAGAGAGAGAGAGAGAGAGAGAGAGAGAGAGAGAGAGAGAGAGAGAGAGAGCCTATCTTCACCCCATATTTGATTTCCACAGCTCTCCTCCCACGCACCTGTGAGATTCAGTCACTCAGGAGTGCAAATGCTATTTTCCCCTAGGGGAGGAGGAAGGAGAGGGGGGAGAATGGGAGGAGGAGGAGGAGGAGGAGAGGGGGGTGGGGGTTGAGGGACGGACAGAGTGGGATAGAACAAGCAAGGGGAAAAACACAAGCGACGATGTCACAGAGCAAGAAGAAAGAAGGAGGGGAGAGAGAGTCTGAGAGAAGGGAGAGAGAGAGAGGCCCCGAGCCACCTGAACCCCTGGGTGCTGTGTGAACGCTGCGTTGTGGAGGGGGCGGGGGGGGGACGGGGACTCGGAGCACGTCTCCCCAGAAAGCCGTCCCTCTGCCTGGGTGCCGGTTCAGAGGGAAGTATAGCAGGGTGCATATTTCAGCTCCGCCAAGCATTACTATCAGGACGCATGTCTCCAATTAGATCAGCCCTGTCTCAGCCGCAGCCTTTGATAGACCTCGATGTGTGTGTGTGTGGTGTGTGGGTGTGTGTGTGTGTGTGGTGTGTGGGTGGGTGGGTGGGGGGTGGTTGGTGTGTGTTTGTTTGTTTAAGTGCCTGCAGACACACACCGGAGTGCAAACACATTTGCCCTTTTCATTACAGATAAGGTGATGAATATCCCAATACAACTATTTGAGGTTGCCAGACTGGAATGGTTTTCTTGTCGTCTTGTCAGAGTGTCTGTTGCTGTCAGACGTGGCAACCTGTTTCCCCGGTCGAGGCTTTATCTGGCCTCACACACACACACACACACACACACACACACACACATCTAAGCCCATCGATTGACAGCTCCTGTCCGATCGACGGGGTCTCAAGGTCACCAACACGTACACACACACACACACACACACTCACACACACGCGTACGCACACCCACACGAACATGCAGACCTGAAGGCAGGGAGACAGAAGAAGAAGTGCTAATCGATTCATTCACAGCTATCTATAAACTAACTATCTATAAATCCAATCTGTAAATCATTGTACATAATCATTTAGTCCAGGCTTCTCAGTAGGTGTGCTTTATGCATGTCTTTGAGTCCATTATTCATATATAATCATTTATTTTCTTTGTACAACACTTTTTTGAAAACCAAAGATGCTAAGATATGCACCTGAAACAGGATTGTTTGAACACCTTGTCTGTGCTCTTGTTTCTGTGCTCTTGCGCTCATTTTTTTTTGGGGCGCTTGCATCACTGTTTCCTGTGTGTGTGTGTGTGTGTGTGTGTGTGTGTGTGTGTGTGTGTGTGTGTGACCCTGCGTACAGTGTGCATGTTGAGTGCTCGGTGCGTATGTGCGAGGGGGGGGGCGGGGTAGGTGTGTGTGGGTGGGTGTAAGTGAGTGTGTAAGCGCAGATGTATGCAGTTTAAGCCCTAAGGGAAATCTCTTTTAATTAACCTAGCTTAGCATGTGTTAATTCATTTACTCTGAACCAAATGAGAGGCAGGAAATGAGAGAACAACTACAGAGAGAGAGAAAGGGGGGAGGGAGGGATAGAAAGACAGAGAAGAGAGGAGCAGGAATCGAGAGAGATGGAGAGAGAGAAAGGGAGAAAGAAAGAGAGATGTCGCAGGAGAGTGTGAATGAGAAAGGAAGAAGAAAATTGATTGGTTGTAGTAAT
>CM030188.1:9792012-9797012 GCA_017639675.1 Aplochiton taeniatus | reverse complement strand
ACATGGGAATAGGAGGCAGAGGCCTTAAAACCAGGCGGTTATGTCTGCATGAGCAAAGAGAGGGAAAGAAGGAAGAGAAGGAAGGAGGGAGGGAAAGAGTAAAGGGTAGAAAGGAGGGGAGGGCAGACTGGCACTGACCCATTTCTGCAGGCATCCATTCCTGTGATGGATATAATAGAGAAAGGCCATGCAGAGAGACACACACACACACACACACACACACTCACTTACACACACACACTTGTAGAAGGGCGCTCTCGCTCTACTTGTAGACAAGGTCTGTCTCGCTGTCTGTTTGTCTGTCTGTCTGTCTGTTAGTCTCCCTTTCTACCTCTTACTTTGTCTTTCTCCTGTTTTTTTGTCTCTTTCACTTTCTGTCTCTGGTGCTCTCTCTCTCTCTCTCTCTCTCTCTCTCTCTCTCTCTCTCTCTCTCTCTCTCTCTCTCTCTCCCTCCCTCTCTTTCTCTTTCTCTTTCTCTTTCTCTTTCTCTCTCTCTCTCTCTCTCTCTCTCTCTCTCTCTCTCTCTCTCTCTCTCTCTCTCTCTCTCTCTCTCTCTCTCTCTCTCTCTCTCTCTCTCTCTCTCTCTCTCTCTCCCTCCGCCACACAGTGAGAGACACTTACTAGAGAACAAAATGAACCGGGTGCCCTGGGACAGAGGCTTTGACCCATTTGTGAGGCGCTGGCCCACATCTCTGGATCTCTGGCAGCGCCGGCTGACGTCACACACTGGACCGTCTGGCCAGCGAGCAGCCCCCTTCTCTCTCTCTCTCTCTCTCTCTCTCTCTCTCTCTCTCTCTCTCTCTCTCTCTCTCTCTCTTCACCTGTAGTCTGCCTTGCTTTCTCTCCGTTCTTTCTCCGTCCTTTGCTGCCCCCCCTCTCTCTCTCCCTCTCTCTCTCTCTCTCTCTCTCTCTCTCTCTCTCTCTCTCTCTCTCTACGGTACAGTAATCCCGTTTGTCGTTCCCTCTCTCCGTTCACGCTCCCGTCCGTCTTTCCCTTAGTCTCACTGTGTGGGTCCGACCTCTCTCTCCATTAACCTATGAAGCCACATCTCCGTCTCTTCCTGAGCCGGTGTGTCTCCCTGTGTGTGTCCCCTCTGCTGGCGGGGGGATCGTTTAGCGCCGTCGTTGTTGACGCTAACCATCGGGCCGCCGCCTGATCAGGGATAGTTAACCCACGCGTCAGAACGGATTACGCTAACGCATACAAACACACACACACACACACCCACACACACACACGTGAACGCATGCCCACACACACGTAAACACACGCACACACACCTGGATTATAGGGTAGGGCTGTTGCCCAAACAATGCCGTGTTGATCCAGTCTTGGTGGTAAATACCAGAGGATGGTACGTACGGACGGACGTGCGAACGGTACGTCGGCCATTTTGTACAGCGGAGAGCGGCCGTTGTTTTGAAAGGCTTTCTGTCAGAGCTTTGAATGTTTTGTATTTTGTTCCACTTTGGCTTGAACAGCCTGTGGTTCCTCTGAGGACCCAGTGTGTGTGCGTTCCTCCAGGGTGGTCCAGCTGTATCCACGACTGTCCGTGAAACGAGCAAAAGACTTGTTCAATCAGTGTGTGTGTGTGTGTGTGTGTGTGTGTGTGTGTGTGTGTGTGTGTGTGTGTGTGTGTGTGTGTGTGTGTGTGTGTGTGTGTGTGTGTGTATGTCAGGTGCGTGCCTGACACCAGCCCAAGGAGGTCTTTCTCCCTGTGGGTGTCTGTGGGTGTTTTTCCCAGACAATGTTGGAGCCTAATACGATGGGACCACATGCCTCCCACCATGCAGCACACACACAGGAGTGGGGAGGGAGATGGGGGAGGGAGGGTAGAGGGAGGGGTGACGGTAAAGGGTTGGAGAAAAAAAAAATGGTCAGAATTAAAATGTCATGGAGCACAGAGGGTTGAATCAGCCGCACGCAAGCAGAGACATTGAGATCATTTGCCCTTTCACAGTGTGTGTGTGTGTGTGTGTGTGTGTGTGTGTGTGTGTGTGTGTGTGTGTGTGTGTGTGTGTGTGTGTGTGTGTGTGTGTGTACATACTCACGTGTGTCAGTGTTCATGTCCACATGCAGTGAAGACTTCCTGTGCGTGTATGAGAACGATTATATGAAAATATATTTAGGTTTCTCTGTGTGTGTGTGTGTGTGTGTGTGTGTGTGTGTGGGGGGGGGTTGGTCTGCTTACTCGTCTTAGCCCATGTGATCTCTAGCCTGCGCTGTGGGGATTCACACACACACTCCTGTCCAGTTATCCTGTTAGTGCATGTTAAGCCCCCCCGCGCCAATGCAACCACCTTGGGGGAAGAAAACATTACACCAAAGCCTGTGTCTTAACAAACACACACACACACACACACACACACTTTGTCTCATCCTCTCCTGCACCATGTCTGCGCCCGCCTCTACCGACTGCAGCCCACAATGTGGCTTTGTTTGGAAAAACGGCGGAAAAGCGTCATTGTGGGCTGGATAACGAGCGTGGAGAATCCCGGCCTGTGTCACGGTTAACGGCGCGTGCGTGTTTTGCAAGTGGAACGTACCTGAAAATTACCCCCCCCCTCCCCCCTCCCCCCCCCAAAAAATGAAAATGTCTATTTTCGGCGGGGGCCCTAAAATAATGGCCGTTCTGTTTGACTGCCCCGGTTAATGTGTTTGTGCTGCGGCTGCGCTAAGCCCACGGCCATCGCTCCCCGAGCGCGTCACCACCGGGAGCTCCTGAAAGCGCCCGCGGGCTGATATACGCCGACATCTTTAGTGGCAGGAAATACGACGGGGAGAGACCCGGGACTTGGGGCTTAGGCGGCGCTGAGCAGACATGGATCCTCGGGTGGAAAGAGCAGCGCCCTCCATCATCGCCGTGACACCCAGGCCTACCTCCGGCCCCTCCGGAGAGAGGACTACAAATTAGAACGGGAAGGCGACGGTAAATTGCCTCCCCGCTGGAACACGGTGTGACAACTTGGGTTCCTAACGTCATTTCGGTCCGCGGTGGACGGGCGAGGAAACTTAATAAGTGGAACTAAGATGGAGAGGGGGGTAGGAGGGTATGAGGGTTAGTGTGTGTGTGTGTGTGTGTGTGTGTGTGTGTGTGTGTGTGTGTGTGTGGGGGGTGGGTGGGCGGGTGGGTGGGTGGGTGGGTGGGTGGGTGTGTGTGTGTGTGTGTCTGTGGCTGGGGGGGGGGGGTGCTTAGGGCTTGAGGCTTAGGTTCCTAAACAGGAGCACAGCACACACACACACACACACACACACACACAAACACAATATCACGCAGCCCTGGCGGACGAATCAAAACACCCCCACATGTTCCTCTCATCCGGGTTCCATTACCGGTGTATGATCTCATGTTCATTAACCCCCCCCACACACACACACACACACACACACACACACACACACACACACACACCCTAACCCGTGGCCAATGTGGGCGAGCCCCTCGTTCCCCGCTTGTTTTCAAGCAGGCAGGCAGGCAGACATTGTTTTGTTTTGTGTATGTTCCCTCCTTTCTTTTATCTGCTCCTTTGCTTTGACACCTGCTCCTCTACCAATCAGTGGCTTACCACCCGTCACCTGACATGACTCCACTAACCCATGCTAGGCTGTGTGTGTGTTTGTGCGCTCACGTGTTTGTTTTGTCAATAAGAGTTTCTCAGAAAGCAGGGGAAACATCTTAAAATTAAATAATGCTCAATGTTGGACACACACACACACACTCTCTCTCTCTTACAGCAACCTCTTTCATGGTCTGCATGGACTCATATATTCATACTGATCTCAGAATCTGTGTGTGTGTGTGTGTGTGTGTGTGTGTGTGTGTGTGTGTGTGTGTGTGTGTGTGTGTGTGTGTGTGTGTGTGTAAGCAGACAGCCAGTGCAGGCTGATGAAGGTTGACTGCAGTGTAACTCCTCTAATGAAGTTGTCCCTCTCCTCTTTCATTTCCCCCTTCTCTCTTCACGTCCGTCCCTCTTCCTCTCCTCCGTCCTGGCTGAGCGGCACATCCCGCCATCGCTGATGATCATCGTCTCAATTACTCCTCCTTCCACCCCTTCCCCCCCTCTCGCTCTCCTCACATGTCATCCCGGTATTCCGTTTTAGGGACTCTCTCTCTCTCTCTCTCTCTCTTCCTCCCTGTCCCCGCGCTGCCTCCTTCCCTCGCTCCGCGTCTCCGTGGCGCTAAGTGGCGCTGGGAGGACTCGGGGCGTTTTTCAGGCTCCTCGCCTTATCCCTGGCTTTCATCTCTCTCTCTCTCTCTCTCTCTCTCTCTCTCTCTCTCTCTCTCTCTCTCTCTCTCTCTCTCTCTCTCTCTCTCTCTCTCTCTCTCCTTCTCTCTCCCTCTCACCTCGTTTGTGCCGTTCCCTTTGTCCATTACCAATCTCTCTGCTCCCACCGGGGAGATCGGCTTAGAGGAACCACACACACTCTCTCTCTCGCTCTCTCTCTCCGTCTCTCCCTCTCCGTCTCTCTCTCTCCGTCTCTCTCGCTCTCTCTCTCCCTCCGTTCCTCTTTTTCGTCTTTTCCAAGTTATTCGATTGGCCACTCACTCTCTCTCTCTCTTTTTAGTTTCTGTCACTTTGTGTCTTTCTGCCTGTCTGTCTGCTTCTCTTTCTATTTTCAGTGTTTGGACTTGATTTGATCACCACACCCGCATTTCCAGAGTTTTGTTCTGTTAACTCAGTTTGCTCTCTCTCTCTCTCTCTCTCTCTGTCTCTCTCTCTCTCTCTCTCTCTCTCTCTCCGTCTATATATGTCCGTGTCTGCGTGGTTTCCTTCGCCTCCCATTGTCTCCTGTCTCAGCCATGTCAGCAACAGCTTGTCACAGGCTATCAGCCTCTACCTCCCTCTCCCCCTCTCCCCAACTCCCTCTTTCCCTCTCTCCCTCTATCCCTCTGTTTTCTACACTCCCCTTTGCTTCTTTCATGTGCATCCTCTATGCCTTTCTTTTAACTCCTTCTGAGAGACACCTCTTCATCCATCCATCCTTCCCTTTCTCTCCT
>CM030188.1:9777012-9787012 GCA_017639675.1 Aplochiton taeniatus | reverse complement strand
CATTTGATGGGAAATGAAGACCATGCACTCTGCTAGGCTCGTGGCTCAGATCTGTCTATCAGTTTAGGAGGCAGCCTGTCAACGTGTTGTCTAAACAACGATCCACCCCTATTTTCTGTCCGCAGGCCCGTATGGACTCCCCCAGAAACCAACCAAACCAGAGCAAACGGCGGGCCGTACCACCAACAGAAATCCAGGTGAGTGGCGGGGGTTTGGGGGGGGGGGGGGGGGGTGGAATGGGTAGGGCACCGCACCAACGGCTACCCCCGTGGCGTTACCGTGACAATAACATCTGAAAAGCAAAGAAGAAAAGAAGAGAGCGAGCCGAAGCGACAGATGGAGGATAGGCCGCGCCGACATCTGTGGATCCCTCCGTTTTAATTCCATCCGTCCCTCCCTCTGCCGATCTCCCTCTCGCCTCGCCTCCGTCTCAGCCCCTCAGAGCTAAGTGCTGCAGGCGAGGAATCGCTGCCTAATAGCCGCCTGGGGAGGACGACTAAAAAGACTAGGGGGAAAGAGAGAGAGAGAGGACGGAGGGTAGGCCGGGGGCGACGTTTTTCAAAGAGTTATTATTGTCATTAGTTATTATTGCCACTGAGAGAGAGAGAGAGAGAGAGAGAGAGAGAGAGAGAGAGAGAGAGAGAGAGAGAGAGAGAGAGAGAGAGAGAGAGAGAGAGAGAGAGAGAGAGAGAGAGAGAGAGAGAGAGAGAGAGAGAGAGAGAGAGAGAGAGAGAGAGAGAGAGAGAGAGAGAGAGAGAGAGAGAGAGAGAGAGAGAGAGAGAGAGAGAGAGAGAGAGAGAGAGAGAGAGAGAGAGAGAGCGATGAAACAAAGCAGCCAATGTGTGTGTCCAGAATAGCAATTGGCAATCCTGAGGGGCCGGCGTCCACCCTCCAAGCATCCTGCATTACCGCGCCCTAACCGCCTAGCCGGTCCCCTTCACACGGCCCGCTCCACAGCCCCCCCAAACCACCCTGTCCTCCGTCCTCTCCACCCTGGCCAGCCCGTGTTCTGATTATGGGGTGTGGTTCTGCTGGTCCCGAGGGGTTAAGGAGAGGTGGGGGTTTAGTGGCGTGGCGTGATGGAGAGACGCTATGTCAACATGGAGGCCGAGGCTAGGAACACAGGGGGCGGCCTGGATGGGGAGTGGAGTCTAGCCATGTTTGACTTGAGAGGACTCACACACACACACATACACACCCACTTACACGCAGCAGACAGGCGTGGGCACCTAAACAAACTTTCTTAGAGGTTTCATAACCCAGGCTATTCTCTTGGTCATGGCACTATTGGGTTCCGCCTGTAAGCCGCCATGCCGTCGTCGACGCCGGGGCCCTGGGTGTTGTAGTCCAGAGATGAAGGGTCTGGGGAGCCTGCTGTGTTTTCTGACGTGAGCTAACCTTCTTCTCTTGCGGCTGCTTGCAGGAAGCGGAAACTCCACCCACCCCCGAGGGCCCGGCGGCGGGGGGGCGGGGAGCGGGGCGGGGGGGGAGAACGGCCCCCTGCCGCCGTCCAACGTGGCGCTGATCGCGGGCGCGGCCGGGGGCTCCGCCTTCCTGCTGCTGGTGACGGCCGTCATCTGCGCGGTGTGCTACCGGCGACGGCACGCCAAGCACTCGGACACGCACCACCCGCCGCTGTCGCTGTCGTCGCTCACCAGCCCCAAGCGGGGCGGGCTCGGCGGGGGCTCCGGGGGGGGCAACAACAACGGCTCGGAGCCCAGCGACATCATCATCCCGCTGCGGCCCTCCGACTCGGCCTACTGCCCGCACTACGAGAAGGTGAGCGGGGACTACGGCCACCCCGTCTACATCGTGCAGGAGATGCCCCCCCAGAGCCCCGCCAACATCTACTACAAAGTATGAAGGGGGGGAGGGCGGACAGAGAGGGGCCACCCTCTCCCAAACCCGGACCGCTCCAGCCTGCAGATCTATGTTATTACAAGTCGTCGCCTTCGCAAACCTAAATCCCCCAACAGCCCCCCAACTCCCCCCCCCCCCTCCCCCACACTCCCACTCTGCTCTCCAGTGTTTACCCCCAGACCCCCTCCCAGTGTAGTTGAAGAGACCACCCCACCTCACACTGCTCGGAGTGTCTTTGAGATGTGGGCGGGCTCCTAGTTGCCCCCCCCCCACCTAAAAGAGCCCTTTGTATAATGCCTAAAAACTCTGAGTGCCCCCCCCCCCCACCGCCATTGTTCACCCAGCAAATCAAGCGCCCCAAGAACGCGATGGAAACTAGTGTGTTTATAAACACAAGTCTTAACATGGACCTTCGTCTTGGACTGACCACCAAATGAAAAGAACTACAAACCCTAGCCACACCTGTGATGAAAAGAACTACAAACCCTATCCACACCTGTGCCAGAGAACTCTGACTCCCCAAGGCCCCATGTAGTCCCGCCCCCAGAGCTCCTACAGCCTACCAGAGACTGGCCCCTGATGCTAACTCACCAATAGGATTCTAGTTTGTTTGTGTTTGTACGGTTTCTCATTAAAAACAAGGGGCTCAGACTCACCCAATCAGTGCGCCGGGCTGGGGTCAAATGACCAGACCCAGGCCAAAGGTCTGACCAATCGAGTCTTAGTGACTTTCAGATTCTTGTATATTTTAATAATGTGTGTGTTTGTGTGCGTGAGTGTGTATGTGTCTGTGTGCGTGTGTGAGCGACTAGGATAATAATTATGACACTGCTGTTGCCCTGGAAAGTGTGCACAGTTAGTGTGCGTCATTACAAAAGGAGTTTGTGTGTGTGTGCTTGGGAGCCCCAGCTGAATGTGTGTGTGTGTGTGTGTGTGTGTGTGTGTGTGTGTGTGTGTGTGTGTGTTTCTTTGTGTGTGAGCCCGGGAACATGTGTGATCGCGTGTGTTCTTTAGACTTGTCTTAAAAACCAAAACACAAAAAAGTGAGCGAATATTAAAAAAAGTGTCATTTTTTTTATCGCTATCAACACTTATAGATTATATATATGAATATCCAGTAAATCATTTGTAGATGTTTTTGTTTTCTATCCTTTCCTTTTTGTTTGGTTTTGTTATTATTTTGACCCGCTTTGTAAACCACACTTTTGTCTCTAGAAGTTTTTTACCCAACTTTTTGGTTTCTTTGCCATTTTAGAGATGCTGACTCTGTGTCTCTGCCCCTGGCCGTTGTAAATTAATTTAATCCAATTGTTTTATTTTATTTTCCTCTGCGCACTGAGGTTATTTCTCTCTATCTCCCTCCCTCCCTCCCTCCCTCCCTCTCTCTGTCCCTCCCTCTCTTTAGAGTCCTAGTACTCTATGTATATTTTTATAGCTCCTTGTACTATGCTGTAGTTTTGAAGTTTAGACCTCGTTTGTGGAAGTGTTGAGGTAGAACCACCCATGGAAGTTTTTGTGTTTTTTTTTTCTCCAAGCGCTTTTTTGAACACGAGAGAAAGACTGTGGGGTAGGGGGGTGGGGGTGGGGGGGGGGCTGAGAAGTTAGCGAGAGCGCCGTCTAGGGAAGGGGAAAATAACAGCGAACTTCATTAAAAAAAAAAAGAAAAGAAAGGAAAGGACTGAGAAGGATTCGCAGAAAGAAAGAAGAAAAGAAGCAATAGAGCGTGGAGGGGGGAATGAGGGAGTTGGGTTTTTTCAGAGATGAAGGGATCCCTGGAAAAGGAGGAGAGGAGAGTGGAGGAGAGGAGCGGGGAGTGGAGGAGAGGGGACTCCGTTCTTGTAATGGACTGCTGTCGAGGAGTGAACGGACGGACTCAGCCACTGAGGAATAGGATGAAACGGTGTCAACCGGGAACTCTCTCTCTCTCTTTTACACACACACACACACACACACACACACACACACACACACAATGCTTGAGGGACAGAGCGACTCGCTCTGTAATGCCCGCTCCCCTAGCCCTCCTCCTCCGGGGGAACGGCACATTTCAAATGATCCTTTTCTTTTTCCTTAAAATATCTTTGTATTTCAGGCACACATTCTCACACTGATTGTAATGGCACACGCACACACGCATGCACACGCGCACACACACACACACACACACTCGAGTAGGCACACTGATTGAGGTGAAACAGGCAGTGAGAAATGTGCCCCCAGGCTGTCTCACTCGATTGCTCTAGAACACACACGCACAAACACTCCCACGCAAACACGCACATATACGAACTATACACTGATTTCACACCCTTTAATGACTAATGCCTACTGATTGCTGTCAATGTCACACACACACACACACACACACACACACACTGATTGCTCTCATGCGGCTCCGTGCCTTTTGCCCCTCTGATTATTACAGGCTCGATGAGCAAGCGAGAGGTGACCAGAGGTTATGTTTACACACACACACTCACACACACACCGCTGTATAAGGACAGACACAGACCAGCACTGTATAAACCCTCCAGCTCACTATTTGCGTTCAGATCTGTTTTTCCAATCCGACTGTTGCCCTGTTTTCAATGAGTAAGTGCGCGCACACACACACACACACACACACACAGTGCCTCTCCCAAACGCATCTCTGTCGTAAGGCTGACGCCGTGCTGGAGTCAACAGGTGTGTGTGTGTGTGTGTGTGTGTGTGTTAGCACCAAAAGGTGTTTCTACTTTACACAGACACAAAGAGACACTTGTTCACGGCTCTGAAGTCCAATTGTTTGTTGGACGCTCTGCATTTCATCTTTTGTTTTTTTCTTAGAACGAAACTGAAATGTTCTAAACCATCAACATACACACACACACACACACACACAAACAAAGTAGAAACCTGGACAGCCACAACCACCCCTCCGATCCTCTCCATCACCTCCGGGTTAGTCATGGAAACCCTCCCATGACAGTTGTCATTCAAGATGGCTGACGCTGCAAGGATATAAACACTCCGAACTCAAAGGAGTTGACTCTGAAAGGTTGCAGCCGCTTTGCCAAAATGGTTGCCGTGCCCCCCCCCCCCTCTCTTTCTCTCTTTCCAACGCTCTCTCTGTTTCTCTCTCTCTCTCTCTCTCTGTTTCTCACTGTGGAGAATCTCCCAGACTCAAAAGATGTTTGGGGGTTTGTTTTGTTTTTTCATGTCGGTGTTTTTTCTGAAAAAAAGGGTTGTGTCCGTGTCTCTCTCTCTCTCACTCGCGCTCTCGCTGTTTGCTTTGAACTGTTTTGACTCCGTGTGTTGGCTTTTACCATGGTCGCTGCCGATTTCCATTTCAGTATAAAGAGAAAAGTTCTGTTTCGTGAAAGTAACGCACACCTCCTCCCTTACCTTTCATTGGTGTGCGTGTGTGTGCGTGCGTACGCGTTTCTTTGTGCCAATAGTCAGCGAGTCGAGACCGAGGAGCAGGTTGGCTCTCGTATGTGACGTGTTGAGAACTTTGTATTGGGATGCCGCTGTTTTGAGATGTTTTATTTTGTCTCCTGCCTCCCTCCCCCCCCCCCCCCCCCCCCCCCCCCCCCCTGCCCAATCACTATGACCCTTGTACCCCCGTCCCCCTTACCCTCCCCCAACACACCTCTAAAGAGAGGAAACAACTAGTACATTCCTGCTTTGGAAAAAAAAAATGTTGAATAAAAAAACAAACAAAAATGTTTAAGCACCACTCTTTGGTCCAGTGTTCTCGTCTTTATTGAGGTGCGTGTGTGTGTGTGTGTGTGTGTGTGTGTGTGTGTGTGTGTAATCCATAGACCAGTATTAACATGGTCTTTCGCCTTATCCATCCGTTGTGCTGCTCTCTGCAGGGGTCCTTTCATAGCTCCCCTTAAAAAGGGTGCCAATTCATCCTACTTTAAAAGCTCTCTCTCTCACACACACACACCTACACACTTACCTTACTGGGCCCAGTTGTGTATGTACCAGTTATCAACCCCTGCTTCAATAGCGGAGGGCGTTGCCAGGCAACGTTAGCTGGTTTCTCTCTCAGTCTCTCTCTCTCTCTATCTCTCTCTCTCTACCGTCTACCCTATTTCCCCTCCTTTCCCCCTTCTCGCTCTGGCATTGTAGCGTGTTTCCATGGCAACTGTTGGCGTCCTGTGCTTCCTAACTAGATGTGTGATTCGTCCTTTTCTTCTGCCCGTGTGTGTGTGTGCGTGCGTGCGTGCGTGCGTGTGTATGTGTCTGAGTATGTGTTCAGCAGACCACAGTGAACACCAGGGTGGCCCAGAGAGAGTTGACCATGCAGCTGCCACTGCCCTTTGATCTCTGGGGCTACACACACACACATACACATGCACACTGCCACGCAGAAACACAAACAAGCTAACACAGTCTGATACACACAAACACAGAGACCCTTTTGGAGCATGGTGTTTATCTAGGTAATGAGACTTCACACTTCCCCTCGCCGTGGCAACCTGTGGCTGTTGCCAAGGCCAAGTCCAAGGGAGGTCCACTCCGGTAAACATCCCATCCATTCAACCGACGCTAACGCTAATCTATCGCAATGAACCGCAATCGATGTGCGTGGTTGATCTATCGCCAAGCCCCACAAGAAACCGCACCAGAGACCACGGATGCCGTCATTCAATAGCGCTGGGCTAATAGCTAATCCAAAACTAATCTACGAGGACCTCCGCTGGTGAGGTTTCCCCTTGGTTAGCGTGGCGCTAACAGGGCTAATGCTAAATCCCTGAGGCTATGGCCTTGAACAGGAAACGTCTGCTGGTGCCAATCTAATGGCTGTTAAACTGTAATGAGACGGCGACCGCTAGGGGTTTGCATCGGGGCTGTCGAGGGGGGCTTCTGTGGTCTCCTTATCATTTCACGGTAATCACCCCCCCTCCCCCCTCATTTGTCTCCTATAATCCCTTCCAGACTAACACGCACGCGCACGCACGTGAATATTGATGTTGTTAATGGCGATAGAAAAGCATTTCGCCATTTACACGGGCAGGTTAGGTTTAGATGATAACCAAGCTGATTGTTGGCTGGGCTACTGTCCTCAGCTTCACATAGGGGGCAAAGCCATGCGCTCTCTCACCACACACACACACACGCACATACACCAGGCGCCTTGTGCTACTTTATTAAACCAGCGGAAGAGAGTGCAAAAGAAGAAAACTGAATAAATAAAAACGCTTTAAGTGAAATCAATAGAGATAATCCTCCAAATTAGATTTTGAAAAGCCGGTGCGTCGCCCCGGTAAAGCCCCGAGGATCGGCCCACTTGACTTAGCGCCGACACAAACCCCCCAGAGAAGATGCGGTTACTATGGGGACGGGCGGAGGTCAAGGGGAGAGGGAGACCGAGGGAAGGCAAACGAGGGTCCTCGGTTAATGGCGGAGGGGAGACATTTGCATATGGAATGGCGACAGAGACGGAGGGAGGTGCCAGTGTCACGGAGCGCAGGCTTGGAGGGGGACAGACCGGGACCTCCACCTGACGGGGTGTCACCCTGGGAGAGGAGGAGGAGGAGAAGAAGAGCGGGAGGTCACGTGACAGCCAAGTGTCTTTCTCTTTTCTATATCTTGTTCTTACGGCCTGATGGGTAAGGTAGTCTAACGGCACTGTCCCAGTGGGCTTTCTCTACTGAGGCCTAAGGAATGATGGGTAATGTAGTATAAGGTCACTGCGCCTCAGCGGGCTTTCTCTTCTGAGGCCTATGGAATGATGGGTAATGTAGTCTAACGGTGCTGCGCCCCAGCAGGCACTCTCTACTGAGGCCTAACAACCGTGCATGTCTCTGCAACGCGCTCCGTGGTCATGGAGGAAAAGCCCGGCTGCCATTTCTGTGTTCCTTCGTTTTTTAGCTCCGGTCCTCTGCTCGATTGTTCTCTCACTCCTAATCGACCTTCCGTTTTATATGTCTTTGTCCCCGGCACAGAGACCCACTGGATGTGTCAGGCACGCTCTCCTCCCACCCCGTTTCTCTGGGTGAGAAAAATAAACTGCCGTGTAGCAACTAATAACAGTCCGGATGACAAACGCTGCTGGGATGGGAAAATATGACGCCGATGGAGGGAGGAGAATGAGGGAGAGGGAGGGAGGGGAGAGAAGTGAAGAGATAGAGTACAGAGTAGCAAGGGGGAATGGAGGGTGATACGGCAAAACATTTAAACGCTGCAGTGTGTGTGTGTGTGTGTGTGTGTGTGGATGAGGGGAGGACCGATTAAGGCCTGGTTGATATTGCTGGGCCCTAGCGCCCTCCCTCCCCTTCATTATTTCCTCACTCTGAAAAAAGGAAAGTTTCCCATTCCGACGCTCGCCACGCCAACAACTGCTGTGTGTTTACACACAACACTAACAAATACACACAGTGACATCACTGGAGAAACGCAAACACCCCGCATACACCCCGTGTTCACATAGTCACACACACACTCACACGCGTTCACAGAGTCAAACACACACTAACATGCGTTCACATAGTCACACACACACTCACACGCGTTCACAGAGTCAAACACACACTAACATGCGTTCACAGAGTCACACACACACTCACACGCGTTCACAGAGTCAAACACACACTAACATGCGTTCACAGAGTCACACACACACTCACACGCGTTCACAGAGTCAAACACACACTAACATGCGTTCACAGAGTCACACACACACTCACATGCGTTCACAGAGTCACACACACACAAACACACTTGCATTCATTCCCCCCAGGGTCATGGGGAAACAATGAGGAAGGTTGCGTTCAATTAAGGGTCTTTGCCCCTAGACCTTATTCTCAGCTGGTTCACACAGCATTATCCCATGTTTAGGATTATAATTAGTGTGTGTGTGTGTGTGTGTGTGTGTCTGCGTGTGTGTGTGTGTGTCTCCCTTTCTCTGTCTTGCTTTCTCTGTCTCTTTCTCTCTCTCTCTTTCTCTGTCTCTGTCTCTCTCTGTCTCTTTCTCTGTCTCTGTCTCTTTCTCTGTCTCTGTCTCTTTCTCTGTCTCTCTCTCTCTCTCTCTCTCTGTCTCTGTCTCTCTCTGTCTCTTTCTCTGTCTCTGTCTCTCTCTGTCTCTGTCTCTTTCTCTGTCTCTGTCTCTGTCTCTCTCTCTGTCTCTCTCTCTCTTTCTCTATCTCCGTCTCTGTCTCTTGCTTACTTCCTGTGTCTCTTTCTGAATATCTTTCTGTTTGTCTCCGTCTCTCTTTTTCTGCTCAGTCTCCCTCTCTCTTTTCCTTTCTCTTTCTCACACAAACAAACACACACACACACACACACACACACACACACACACACACACACACACACCTACCCCCCCCCCCCACACACACACACACACACACACACACACACACACCACTGTACACCATGGTAAGTCCACAAACACATTCCACTGGCTCCACTCACATACTTTACATAAACCACATTCTATGAAACGTTCCATGGTGGTTCTTTAAAATAAGCCACGTTGTATTCCTAGGGTGTGCCCTGAAGACCACACACACATACACACACACACACACACACTCCACGGTTCTCACCGATCTGGGTCTCTTTATTTGCACCCACAAAGCACTTTGCAACGTTTGCTTGTACAGAGAAGGAGCAGACGTGTCATGATGATCCTCATCATGGTAACCCTGCACTGAGCTGGGTGGTAGCAACTTGGCGAGATCCCATCCAGGACGACTTGTTGTGCGGCCCCGGGGCCAGGTCCTCAACAAAAACAAAGAAGAGGGAACGCACGACTCCGGCGTCGACGCTACCTTGGGCTCCCGGCTGAATTTAGAATGGATTTTAAGACTGCGTCGATTGATCATGAAGCCAGGCAGGGAGCAGAGGCCGTCTCTCATTGGTGAACAGAGGAGCAGCCTCAGGTCCTGTAGCAGAGAAGGATCCCGATCAGGAACAAAGGGATTGGAGACTTTGACACGGTCTACCCGAGAGTCAAAGACGACCTGACTCCATGTTAAACCTGTCCTTAAAACGTTGTTTCTTTATCAAATATATATTTTCTTGCTACTCTGGATCTAAGTAGGTTTCACGTACGTTCGGTTTAAAATGTCATTTCACAGTCCGTCGTGTTGCAGTACATCGTCCCATTTCATTCGATGGTTTTCTGTGCTGCTCTAAATGGGTT
>CM030188.1:9762012-9764512 GCA_017639675.1 Aplochiton taeniatus | reverse complement strand
CGAGTGACCCCCTGTAGGAGTCGCCGCTATCCCCTTCACCCCCACTCCTTCTGGCTGTCTGTTGGTTCATGGACAGCGTCTCTGATCAGGCTGACTAATGGGATAGTGAGCAAGGAGGGGAGGGGAGGGGAAGGCAGCCCGCTGGGATGGCGTGGGCGTGGGAACGCGACTGGGCGGCACGTGGCTGTCTGGGGCTGGAGGAGGTCTGGGGAGAGAGGGCCGTGACGTGGCTGTCTGGGGCTGGAGGAGGTCTGGGGACAGAGGGCCGTGATGTGGCTGTCTGGGGCTGGAGGAGGTCTGGGGACAGAGGGCCGTGACGTGGCTGTCTGGGGCTGGAGGAGGTCTGGGGACAGAGGGCCGTGACGTGGCTGTCTGGGGCTGGAGGAGGTCTGGGGACAGAGGGCCGTGACGTGGCTGTCTGGGGCTGGAGGAGGTCTGGGGACAGAGGGCCGTGACGTGGCTGTCTGGGGCTGGAGGAGGTCTGGGGACAGAGGGCCGTGACGTGGCTTCTCTGCTGGGGGAAGGAAGGGGAATAACTGACCGACTCGGCCCTTGAACAGTCTCCGATGAGGTTTAAGTTAAGTTTCCGTAATAAAGAATGAATTCCATCTTTGATTGGATTTGACATTAGCCACGCTTCCCGCGTGTTGAAGGTCCGCTCCTTGGCTTCCCCATGGTCAGGGTTCACAGCACACAGTCTGTCAGACAGAAGGCATCAGAATTTGTCACCGCACAGTTTCAACAAAGCGGGCTGTTGTCAGCCTGCGTCGAGTAATTGGAAACTAAAATATACATAGACATAAATCATATGGAGAGTCTTGATGCCTGTGTGTGTGTGTGTCTGTGTCTGTGTCTGTGTCTGTGTGTGTGTGTGTGTGTGTGTGTGTGTGTGTGTGTGTGTGTGTGTGTGTGTGTGTGTTTGTGTGTGTGTGTGTGTGTGTGTGTGTGTGTGTGTGTGTGTGTGTGTGTGTGTATTAACTGCCAGTCCCAGTGCTGATCATCTATTGTGAGCGAGGCAGTAGCTAAAACACTTGACTGCACAATTGTTCATTTCTCTGAGTGAATAAATTATTAGCTGATAAATAAGAGAATAAATTACAGAACGAAGGGGAGGGAAGAGGAGGAGGGCAGGAGAAACTTTCTCATCAGAAAAATGTAATTTCTCACTCTGGCACCCACGAGAACAGGGGGAGGATAGGGTGTGTGTGTGTGAGTGTGTGTGTGTGTGTGTGTGTGTGTGTGTGTGTGTGTGTGTGTGTGTGTGTGTGTGTGTGTGTGTGTGTGTGTGTGTGTGTGTGTGTGTGCCTATCTACGGGCGGGAGTGCAGAAATGTGATTGATTTTCGTCTATCTGTCTTTCTATCACACACACTTCTGAGCACTGTCACCGATACGTTGGATTTCCTCTCTCAAAATTCAGGTCTGACAAACGGTGCCCAGCAAAACACACACGCACACACACACACACATACACACACCCAGGGTTTGACTTGACTTGGCTTTATCTTTTACACGTCAAGCAGCGTGACATGGACGCCACATGGAGGAGCACGTCTCCACAAGAGAAATCCCTCTCAGCATCCCCTTCATGGTGTGTGTGTGTGAGTGTGTGTGTGCACGTGCACGTGTGTGGTTTGCTCCCATAGCTGGCAGTGGAGCAGCAGAGAGCTCGGGTTCGAACGTGGACCAGCTCAGGTAGGACAACCACGCAAGGAAGGGAAACCCTTTGGGAGGTGGGAGTCATTCTGATCAACTGACTTGTGAGGCCTTTTAGCTGAATGTTGGCCTTTTAGCTGAATGGTGAGGTGGATTGAATAATCACATTTATGTTATTTTGTATTTTGAAATGATGCCGTCCCTTTGTCTTCACACACACACACACACACACACACACACACACACACACACACACACACACACATACGGGACAGGATGAAGGCGCAGATACACTAAAGTTCACTTTCTTTGGGCTGGGTGGGTCGTGGTGTTTTTGTTGTTTGCACATTTAGCTTCTGATTGATTGACGGGGTAAGTGGCCTGTCAGGACAGCGAGCTGGGAACTGTTGAGTGACAGATGTTCATAGTTCTTTAAGGGGAAATAAATATGGCCATGGTTATAGAATTTCGACTGTTTCCCTTCTATATTTCCCTTTAATAGCAGTTGATTGGGAAAAAAGTTAATAAAATTAAGATCTCTGTTGGAAAGGGGTATATGTTAAGTTAGCATGCCAAGTAGGCAGGGTTTGAGATGTATATTATGCACGTGTTTTTTTGTTCTTTCAAGGTGAGGTTGCTCTTCGTTCAGTGAGGTTTGTTACTGTGCAAGATGGGGAGGGTGTGTTTTTGTCACGCCCACGCCCGCACTGCAGCGTTCCTTGTCACCTGTTTACTGATTGACTCATGCTGTACACCTGTGCATTGTTAGTCGGGTATTTAAGCCCTGTGTGCCTAGACTCAGTTGGGCGTGATTGTAAGTATTACGAGTGTCTGTGTGTAATATG
>CM030188.1:9742012-9744512 GCA_017639675.1 Aplochiton taeniatus | reverse complement strand
TTATAGATTCCATTTCATATAGCGCTTCTCTAGACACCCGAAGCGCTTTACACTGTAGGGGGTGACTCACTGCCTGTCTGTGTGGCAATAAGAAATATCTGCATTTAATGAATCGAATAAAATAATCATCTTTTCTAATGCATGATGAATATCCATGGATTGGATTCTTTTTGGAGAACTTGTCTTACTGGCATGTAAAATAAGTTGGAAATTAAGTCTAATGTTCAGTATGGAGACCACATGGGGCCTGAGTGGTGCATTGTAATGGGGACACATTCGTTCAGGGGTCAGGAGACCTATGGGCCTTTCGTCGACTGCGCACGGCTCGCAGATCATTTTCAACACAATAAGTGACTGGAAAAAAAATCACCACGCTTTCAATATAATGTAACACTTGCCTGAGCTGGCGAGGGAACACCAGTGGACAGAAATAAAAAAAAAAATAAGAATTCAAAATAAACGTGAACCGGAGGGCGAGCTGATTCGAAACCGGGAATGCACTTCCCGTCACACACCACGCAATGCGACGCGTCCGTGTTGGGCTCAACGCGGCCTTTCTGCCCTCTGAAGAACGTAAAGACCGACCTACGCTCCCGTTTAACGGGCGGAAGCCTCGACCGCTGCGTGAACTTTGACCTAGGGGGGGGGGGGGGGAAATCGAAAGATATTAGGTATTAATGGCTCTCCCATCTAAACAGGTTCCCGACCCCGGATATACAACATGTCTACCGATACGTCCTCCTTCCCAGAGAGGATGAATAAATCTCCCGTGCTTGTCGGTGTGCCTAGTGGTTATCGATTCCAGACCCGTTCAACAGCAACAGGTTAGGGTCAGGGGGTTTTTATCGAACTCATTCCAGTACAAATGGAGAGTGTGTGTCTCAGTCGCAGACCCACAGACAGACAGATAGCCGGACGGACAGGATGCAGACACTGCTGTCCATTCTATCAGCAGTTGCGTAAGGGTCCGCCAACGCAGCGGCTAGAGAAACAGAGGGACAAAACCGACGAGAAGAAGAGGGTACAGAGAGAGAGAGAGAGCAAGAGAGAGAGAGAGAGAGAGAGAGAGAGAGAGAGAGAGAGAGAGAGAGAGAGAGAGAGAGAGAGGGGGGGGGGTGTTATTACACTGGAGAGAAAGGTAAAAGATTGCACACGGGTGTTGTAAATTACAATGTGTTTGGTAGGACAGAGAAACATGGCCATTAACCATGTAGGTCTTCATAAAGCTGTCGGGGGATGTTTCATGTTTTGTGAAACCAGAGCCACCTCAGATTGTAATGTTGTGTCTCAAGATGGCGGAATCCTCCCAGTGTCTTTGAGACGTTGTGGGACTTCATCGACTAGGGGCCGTATCCGTCCCTGACTGAACCCCACCCTTCTCCCCTTAATGCCTTCACCTCCACACGGGTCTTATCCCCGTGGCAACTTGTTGTCGTAGCCATGGCCGTAGGAATTTGGCGGCATGCTCTCCCCATCCCCCTGCCCAGACACACACACACACACACACACACACACACACACACACACACTGTAAAGCTAAGAGGAGCTTTATCTCCGACACGGGCCCTGGGGAGGTGCGGGGTCACGTTTAATGACTGTGTATGGGTCACCTGCTCGACCAATCAATCAATAAAGCCATTGGAAGGCAGCGGCATCCAATCAGAGCAGGTCTCCTGCTGGGATGGGAATGGTGTTGGCGGTTGAAATGCCCAGGGGGTACCATGTGACCACGATGAGATGAAGCTCAACAGCCATTTTGAAAGATCATTAAATTGCCCTTAAGATTCGATTTAACGTCACTGTTAATATGTATTATTATATGCTTTTATGGTTATTATTGGTATTATTCAAATATAATTTAGTTTGGTCTCAATTATAATTAGATGAGGAGAATCAGAAAGCGTTTTCTGATTTTGATGCTGGTGTGATGTTGTAATGGACATTTTCAGGTCTTCACAGAAAATGACCAATTAAACAGAGTGAGAGTCCGGGCAATAATCAAAGTACAATTTTATAATGACTACAGAGACAGCTGGTCAGAGAAATTACTATTGTGCCATTGTAAGTTCTGATTTGTGACAAGGTGGAAACAAGTATATCGGTCTAAACTAAACAAATCATTCCATTGGTCGAGGGGGAACACGTGTTACCTCCCAGTATTGATAAGGACTGGTATTCCAACTCATGTTGTGATGGCTACAAACAGATAACACCACGCCTTCAGTGTCTCAGAGGAACTTACCTTCCCTCACTTCTGAACAACAGCTAAGACTTGACCATCCGTTATGATGCTAAACTAGCCCATACAATTTTCACGTTAAGCAGACGCCAGCAAGCTAGCCTGAAGTAGGGCTGCACTACAGGGGGTCTAGTGGGTCTCGAGTCCCCCCAATTACAACTATATGTTAACGTTTGGGGGTCCATGTAATGTGGATAATCTTATATTACACTCAATTAGCGAAGACTAGGTGTTACCTTACTTCAATCTGTTCTAAAACAG
>CM030188.1:9719512-9727012 GCA_017639675.1 Aplochiton taeniatus | reverse complement strand
CTCGCTCTTTCCGCACTTGTCTCCCTCGCTCTCTCGTTGTTCTCTCATTCTTCTCTCTCTCTCTCATTCTTTCCTCTCCCTCTCTCAGATTCTTCTCTCCCTCTCTCTCTCTCATTCTTCTCTCTCCCTCTCTCTCTCATTCTTCTCTCTCCCTCTCTCTCTCATTCTTCTCTCTCCTTCTCTCTCTCATTCTTCTCTCTCCCTCTCTCTCTCATTCTTCTCTCCCCTCTCGCTCTTTCTCTCTCGTTCTCTGTCCCTCTCTGTCTCTATCGTTCTCTCTCTCTCTCTCTCTATCGTTCTCTCTCTCTCTCTCTCTATCGTTCTCTCTCTCTCTCTCTCTCTCTCTCTCTCTCTCTCTCTCTCTCTCTATTTCTCACTCTGTCACTCGCTAATGGTTATTTACCCTGTTGGAAAGGGCTTTGCTTTCTCACGACAGAGACACAGGCATGGCAGATAGAGGGATAATGAGAAAAAAAAGAGAGTAAAAGAAAGAGGGGACGGTAGGAACATATTTCATTCAGTTTCCGTTTTCTCATTCCCCCAGCAACACAAACCCCCTCTCTCCTCTCTCAGACTGTTATAAATGGAAAGAGATGGAGGGAGAGATGGAGGGAGGCAACGGACAGTGAGAGAATTACATGTCAATATTTGCTCCCCTTGGCCGGGCCGATAGAAACCGATACATTACACTCCCCTCTCCCCGTAAGCCAATTCAATAATTCCGCCTTTTGTTTGGGATCAGGAGGACTTTGAGGCGGCTGGGAAAAACAACGAAGAGAGATGGAGGGAGGAGAGGGGGGTGGACGAGGGGGCAGAAGAGAAATGGAAAGAGAAAGGCTATAAGGGGGGCGGGGGCGAGACTAGGGGAGAGGAGAGTGAGAGAGAGAGAGAGAGAGAGAGAGAGAGAGAGAGAGAGAGAGAGAGAGAGAGAGAGAATGAAGAGAGAGAGAGAGAGAGAGAGAGAGAGAGAGAGAGAGAGAGAGAGAGAGAGAGAGTTAGGAGTGAGTCACCATGGACGCGAGCGGATGTTTCCCACCGAGAGGGCCGACAACGCTGGGAGCCGTCATTGTTCTGCAGCCTCTCCTGCTCTGTAGACACAGTCTATCACACACAGTGTCTGTCTGTCAACCACATCGGATGGTGCACCGGCCTGCCCAATCACATTGGGCCAAATCATTGATTTGTTAAGACTATTGGGTGGAATATTTACTATTATTATTATTTTCAACTCATTTGGCTGTTATTTTTCATGCCTCGCTGTGGCAGTGTTTGTAGTATGGCAGGCCTATTCATTTGCTGTATCAACATGTGTCTTGGTTGCTCATACAGGCAATGTGCACAATGATGGATCTGTCGGTGCCAATACGTTTCTATGATTTTTCAGTGCCCGTCGAAGTGAATGAGGTCGGCTAGTATCGCCCACCGTGACTGTGCAGGTCTAGTTTCTACTTTCTAGGCCTATCTGTGCATCTTAAATTAGGTCTCTCCTGCTTGTCTTTGGTTAGAATTATCTATTTGATGACGTGAACTAAGTATGTTTATAATTATGTAAATATCCTGTGTATATATCCTGCGTAAATATCCTGTGTAAAGACTCTGGGGTCAGTGCACGTTTTCTGCATTGGATGATTGCGTTGATTGACTTGCATTGGACTCCTGCGGCGTAACGTTAGCTGGCCAATTCAGTTAACGTTGTGCCCGTCCACAAAACAATTCCTTGCTCCGCCACCGTTTGACGGTGTGTGTGCCGTGGGGAAAGACCCGATTATATGAAACGTCTGAGGCCGAATGCTGAGAGACTTTTGTTCCCCAAATGTAATAAACATGTTTCTGTCTGAATGCTGGAGGCAGGTTGCTGCCCTGTAAGACTTAGGGTCCGTAAATCGCCTTAATGTGCTGCCGCAGTAAAACCTCTGCCCTTTCCAGCTTTTTTTTCCTACTCCACCTTCAATCAGGACAATATTATCCTGCCGTAAACTGAACCACGTCTTCTTGCAGAAACAGTATAGTCCACTTAGACAGCGACAGTTGACGGTGATACATCAAAGTGAGGAAACATGACATGTGGTGATGTATGGGGCCTGTAGTTCACCGTTGATTGGGGGTTCTCAGTAAAGCTCAGGTGCCTGGTGATCTCCCCAGTTAATAGCCGGCTCCCCCCCCCCCCCCCCCCCGTCGCCCCCCCCTCCCCCCGTCATGCCACAATAGGGTGCTGACAGCGATAAGCCTGTCCCATCCGTCACCCACACCCAAAAGCAGGGTTAAAGGTGAACCTGGCAACCCATCTGGCTCCCAAGACTGGCTGATGGGGGTGAGAGTCCAGCCACGCCCACGGCGAACACACACACGCTGACACATGCGTGTACACACTCGGGCGGGCATGATCATGTGTAAATGGACACACACAGATATACACACAATGCTGCATATGCCTGAAAACATATTAAAATGCATGCACAGCCTATACACTCTCCAGGGTGGTGCAAGGGGGGAGTGAGGGGTGTAAGTGATCAGGGTGATCTGTCATGTGATGGACCTCGCCTGCGACAGATGGACACACACACACGCGCACACACGCACACACACACACACACACACACAAACACACAGTTTCCCCGGCCTATTTCCCGTCCCAGGGAAGCTGTCAAGGTCCTGACCTGTGTGACCGGGGTCCCAGACGGGATGGGCATATGGGCCAGGACGCTGGGGACACAAAGCTGGTCCACAAAGAGCTGGCACGGGTCTGCCTGGGGGGGGGGGGGGTTACGAGTCAGCCTGGGAGGGGGGGCAAGGGTCGGCCTGGCTGCTTCCACCTGGGTTAACACTCCCAGAACCCATTTAGTTCCCCACGGCGTGAGGCCCGTTCCACTGACCTGGATTAGATCGCATGGATCTGGATTAGCCCCTCAGGGAGTCTCCCCGGTGGGAGTTGTTTTTGCACACGCCTAGCGGCCGTTCCAGAACGGGATACTTAAACAACATTTGTGCGTCCCACCGGCCCTGGTGACGCCCCTGCTTATGCTGAGCACATTGTACCCTTGTACGATTGGTGTTTAATGTACAGTCCAATCAATAACTAACATTACTGTGGGAAGACCGGCTGTTACGTACATTCAGATGCCTTGTTCCCATTCCACCGGTGGGACTGAACCAACCAGGGACCAGGTACGGAAAATCCCGCAGGTAAGGCCATGCTGGCAAAAGGGTTCCATCAAACAACTAAGCTCATGTCTTCGTGCTAATGGTTGCTTACAGTCAAAGTCCTTTGAATATTTACTTAATATTTACTCGCTGTAAAACTCTTAAAGGGGAACAAATGATACATGATCTCCATTGATACTGGTGCTGAAGTTGGACGGTATCTTAAAGGCTGTGTACAAAATGCTATGGTACTATATCAGTGTACAAAATGCTATGGTACTATATCATTTTACGGAAGCTGCTGATGTATGAATAACGGGAATATTAACAAACTGTGCCGTGTCCAGGAGCTATGGATTTAGTCTGTTTGAAGTGTGTGTATTCTTCCCAGAAAGGCCATTTTATTGCACTTGCATTGCATCGATCGGTTCCAGGAGAAACAACCTTCACCTCCTCCCTTATCAATGGAGATTAAACCTTTCTCCACTCGTCTCTCCAAGACACACACACACACACACACACACACACACACACACACACACACACACACACACACACCTTGGATATGTCTTCAGGATCAAATCACCAGCTTTCAGAGCTAAATGAAGATATAAACACTGCAGGCTGCCATGTACCTTACCGCTGCCACTTAATCCTGTCATCCCTAATGTGGATGGACACCTCCTCTGCTCACACACACGCACACACACGCTCACAAACACACACACACACACACACACACTCAGACATACAAACACAGTCAGACATATACATGCACACGCGTGTGCTCACACACACACACACACACACACAAACACACACACACACACACATTCACAGATACAGACATTTACACACACACACAAACACCCACAACACACAAACATATACACAGACACGCACACACACAAATACACTGCCACAAAAGCTAACGCTGATTGACACTGGCGTAAGCATGCGCCTTTCTCTCTCACTCCCTCCTCCTCTCTTTCTCTCCCTCACCGCACACGCACACACACACACACACACACACACACACACACACACACACACACACACACACACACACACACACACACACACACCTTCTGTGAGCGGAGCACAGATCCCCTTAACTGCCCCGTTAACTCCTGTCTAGATCAGGCAGCCTGTCACTCTGTCTGATATCTCAGTCCATTCAGATTACATCTCCTCAATCCACACACGCACACACACACACACACACACACACACACACACACACACACAGGGAAATCATACACACAGATGATTACACACTGTGTCACAGATAAGCCCATGCATACGCAAGTGTACACAGCGCTCACAAACACCTTCTATTTTCCTCTTGACTTTCTTTCTTCTCTCTCTATCTATGTGTCTCGTTGTTTGTGTGTGTGCGTGTGTGTGTGTGTGTGTATAGTGGCGGTAGCACAAAGCCCGCTGGTCTGTGTGAGTGCCGTGCTTTCTCTCAGTAATGACAGAGCGGCTGCAATTAGAACAGGGTAAACAATTAACAGCTCGGGCAAAACATTCCAATGCTAATCACACAGGCAGAGGATAAGATGGTGCCATACGAACGCACGCATCTGCAGTAATAAGAATACCTTTCCTCCAGGCTTATTCTCTCCCTCTCTCTTTCTCTTTACTGTCCCTCTCTCTTTCTCTTTACTCTCTCTCTCTACCTCTCTCTCTCTCTCTCTCTATCTACTGTCTCTCTCTCTTTCTCTTTACTCTCTCTCTCTACTGTCTCTTTCTCTCCCTCTCTGTTTACTCTTTCTCTCTCTCTCTCTCTCTCTCTCTTTCTATTCTCTCTATCTTTCTCTCGCTCTCTCTATCTCCGTTGGTTGCCCTTTTGTCTATCTTTCTTATTAGAGCGCGTGGAATTATTCCGCCAGTAATGGACGTCTGACAGCCAAACGGGGGGAATCACGGGCAAATGAGCTTGAATGGGATGGAAATGACCCGAGCCTGAGTGACTCCTGCATTAGCGAGGCCCGGCATATTAGCATGCCGTTTCTCTCTCTCTCTCTCTCTCTCTCTCTCTCTCTCTCTCTCTCTCTCTCTCTCTCTCTCTCTCTATGGCTTGGAACCGCTTGGCTGATGGAGTAGATTATGTGTCAAGTGCAGGCGGTAATGTGTTTTTATTGACGCGTGTATCAGCCATTTTGATAAAGGACTTCTTGTTTGTGCAGCTCTTGGTAATGTGTAAAGATCCTTCCTGTTTGTGGACATTTTTCCCCATCCCTTTTTCTTGGAGAAGCTCCTTTTGGTACACCGCGTCTCCAATGCTGTTTTCAAACTCCAAATGCTCACTCTTCATACTTTCAGGGGTCTGTCTCTTTTCACGGAAAATATCTCCAATTTTCTGTTTAATGCATCTCCATTTTGGCCCTCTTTTCTGCTCCTCTCACTCTCTATTTCTCTCTCTCTCTCTCTCTCTCTCTCTCTCTCTCTCTCTCTCTCTCTCTCTCTCTCTCTCTCTCTCTCTCTCTCTCTCTCTCTCTCTCTCTCTCTCTCTCTTTCTCTGATAATTGCGTAATGGTGAACACTACTGCTAATGAATTACACAGCAGCTGAAAATTGAGGTGAGAGGGAGATAGGGGAGGAAAAGAGATGAGCCCTCTGTCGAAAGGGACTACAGTGGAAGAAGAGTGTGTGTGGGGGGGGTGGGGTGGGGTGGTCTTGTAGTGGTGGTGGCGGTGGGGTGGGGGGGTGGGGGGGGTAGGGAAGATGAAGGGTGCATTTTGAAAAGAAGCAAAAGACAAAGTGGGCCCGGAGAGAACAAGAAAGGAAGCCTGGGAGGAGGGGGGGGGGGGCATAAAAACGTGAGGAGGAGTCGGTCTGAGATCCATTGTGACATGGAGACCTCCAGTGCGGGGCCCAGGTGAAGGGTCTATCTGTCTGATGAGATGTCGAGAGGCTGGGCTGATTGAGACAGTGGACGGATTGAGACAGTGGCCCTCCTCCCCCCACCTGCCCACCCCCGTGTTCTCTCCCCCCTTGCCCTCCTCTCTTCCCCTCGACCCCCGGCCCCCCTCGCCTCGCCGTCCTCTCCAGCTGAAGTGCTGCCTTCTCTAATTAAAAGCCTTAATCAGGCTTCATAATTAGCTCTAATCAGAGTCTTGTACATCACTCCCCCTCCCATCTCCTCCCTCGCCCTGCACGGAGGGCCAAGATGCTTATGAAATAATTTAGACAGCCCCACACCCCCAAATGTGGGTTGTGAGTGAGAGGGACGGGGTGAGGTGGCAGGGAAGCATGGGGAGGGGGGGGGGGGGGACTTAAGAGATGAGAGAGAAACATGATTGGGACTGAGGGCTGATTACCATCCGTGACTGTCCCATTCTGGTGTGTGTAGGCGTGTGTGTGTGTGCGTGTGTGTGTGTGTGTGTGTGTGTGCGTGTGTGTGCGTGTGTGTGTGTGTGTGTGTGTGTGTGTGTGTGTGTGTGTGTGTGTGTGTGTGTGTGTGCGTGCGTCTGTGTTTTGCAGCTCTGATTGTGCGGCGCAGGAGCAATAAAAGTGGCAGCCTCCTGGATTAGTGCTCCCCCTGCACCAGCCGCAGTCCATACCCACCTGGTCATTAGTCTCCCTGGGGGACGGGTGGGACGGGGGGGGGGGGGGGGGGGGGGGGGGGGGGCATGGCACACTAAACACCCCAGCTCCTCTGGCCCACTGCCGCGCTGCTCCCCCCCCCCTCTCCCTGGGGGTCCGATGGGAGCACCACCAGATGCAATAGGGGGCTGCAGGCACTGGCTCACTGCTTATAGCTGAGAAGGGGGGGGGGGGGGGGTTGGGCTTATGGGTAACAGACTGTTTGTGGTTATTAAAAGGGATGGACCTGATAGGTAGGGGTACAGATCCTAGAAGGACAGGGGTACCCACCAGAGAGAGGGTTTGGTTCCAGTCCCATCACCACCACCATCACCACCACCAACCATGGGCTAGACTCCACAGCAAAGCCCTCAGGCCCACAGACACGGACCCCACGGCCTTTGCACCTTCTTCCGGGTTCTTTTAGTATGTACAATTAGGTCGCACTCAATTGGATCATAACACAATCAACTGACCAGACATGATGGTGTACCAGTATCCTTAGGGCATGATCAAGATGATTGCGTCACTGTAATAACTCATATGGTAATCAATAAACAACAATTATGCCAATCGTAACATGGAAATATATGATTATTTCAACCCCCCCCCCCCCCAGAAGACTGTGTGGAGAAGCCGTGCCGGTTGTTTTGCGATCGGGGAGGCCAAGATTGAGGAAAAGCTCAGATCAATGGAGAAGTGTCTGTCAGCGGGTAAGTGTCTTAGACCCACGGTGAGTCGTTAGAATCTAAATCAAGGTGTTCTTTT
>CM030188.1:9684512-9714512 GCA_017639675.1 Aplochiton taeniatus | reverse complement strand
CCCCCCCTGCCACACACACACACACACAGGTTAAGACCTCTCAGGTTACACACACACCACCCATTGAGGATCACACCACCAAGCATCACCGGCTTGTCAGACCAGCTTATTGTCATTAGTCATTAGTGTGTGTGTGTGTGGGCGGGGGGGCTGTAATGGAGAGAGAGTTAGTGTGTATATGTGTAATATACGGGCGCAACCACCATAAAACTAGTGTTTAGATGTGTGTGTAAATACATCCTCTCTGTGCGTCAACGATGGGGGGTAAACCGTTCAATACAAATAGTTAGATATATGGTGGGTCAGGAAACAACATACCTGGAAAGGATCTGATATCAAGTCTGTGTGTGTGTGTGTGTGTGTGTGTGTATGTGTGTTTGTGTGTCAACAGTGTGCTCTCCTGTGTGTGTGTGTGTGTCTCAAAATGTTTTTCTTTGTGGTTATTGCTTTCCTCCTATTGTGTATGTGGTCCTACATAGCTGCTGGTGATGACTATCTTCAGCAGATAGCTCTATTGATTTGCCTGAGGTAAATAATTGGCTGGGTCTCCAAGCTGTCATGTTTGCCCTGATTGCCGTGCATTGGTGGTCTGTGGCTGTTATCAGCCCCCATATCCTGGCCTGTTCCTCTCCCTCCTATCTCAAACTGTCTCTACATCCTTCTTTTTTAACTCTATATCCTCATTTTCCCATTCCCTAAATTGTTAGGCTGTAACCCTTAGTCTATTCTATGGGGCAGGTAACCTGCTTTTTTTATATAGTTTTGCAGCTGGAAGAGAAAAGAAAGTTGAGCCCAGTGAAATAAAAAGAGACATTGAGTAGAGCGGAAGTGGGGCATGACGCTGGGGGAGAAGCGGGTGGGGAATGTATATAACAAAAGCTGTATCCTGAAGCGCACAGGGTCATCGGACCAATGCGAGCCTTAGCAGACTCTTAGCGACCCCCCATGAATGCCCCCGGTACTGCACCTCTTTTACTACACCATCGAACACGAGTAGAAGAGAATCATTGTTGAAAACGTTCCTGTCAAAGTGTTCTTGTTGCCAGAAAAGCGGGTGTAATGTAAATATCATTCTACTAATGAATGAAACAATGAAGTGAAACCGTTTGGTCGCGTCCTCTAATTTGACTTAACAATTATTTCCATGAACAGCTAAATAGGCTCGGTTATCCCCTGCAATGGAAACAACTGCTTACTGTTGTCCGGGAGGCAACGGAATAATCGAAATTTCGGGGAAAGGCAAACATTCCAACTGGCGCAGGGAGAATAGTGAAACTTCCTCTGCCACGTTTCAGTCCCACAGACACACACACACACAGCAAGCTCAAGAAAATCGTTGGAGGAGTGTGAGAAGAGAAACTATTGATAATTAACGGTAAATACGGTACAACTTTTTCTATGACACTGTGCTATTCTATTGATCGTTCATCCTTGTAGTGTTTTAATTACTAACGATCAAATATTGCACGTCTTCCTCTCGGTAGGGAATGAAATCGGCTCTGAAAGAAAGCTTTATTTCGAGTTCGAACGTTATCCTCATGCAAAAGTAAACAGTTTGAAACCTCACCAGTATATCTGATCACAAACTGGGTTGACTGAATCAAGCAATTCCAAACAAATGTTTCCAAATGAAGAATAACAAACCTCATTTGAAGTTTGCTACAGTCCCACTGACAGAGATTAGTCTAGAATGTAGGGCAGATGGGAGGCAGATGGCAAAAAAGAAGGAAAAGCTAACCGCTATTATCTCCAACTGATTAAGAGGAAAGCATTTATTAAAGCATTTATTAAGCAAGTTTGAAGGCCTAAAATGTTAAGGTCTGATAATATATTTATGTTTTAAAACATAACTATGTCATTATCAAAGGTCTGCTAATAGTTAGACTATCTATTTTTTAACAAGGACTTTTGAAGGCCGCTGAGTTTTTTAGTGTACACGTACACACATTTTCTAGGTTATTGTATGTGAAATGAATGAAAATAGATTTGGCCTTTTAATAAAAGCAGATGGGTTGCTAGGATCGAACCTTCTCATTAGTCCCCTGTCCTCTGTAGGCCTGCCATGCTGCGCACGCTGTCAGTCCTTCACATCATCTCACTGTCGGCGCTGCTGGTGCCATGGGTCTCCTCAAAATCATCCAAGGAGACCCCCTCTGGCTCTGCCAGCTCCCTGCCCCGCCCTCCCTCCCCCCTGGGTGACTCCAGCTGGGCCCTGGGGCTCCGTCTCTACAAGTCCCTCCGCTCCTCTGGAACAGCCTCCAACACCCTGTTCTCCCCCCTGCTCCTGGCCTCCTCTCTGGGGGCTCTCAGTAGAGGGGCCGGAGGTGCCACCTCAAGCCAGCTCCAGCAGCTCCTCGAGACACCCAGTCCCTCCAAGACAGAAACCCAAGCCGAAGAGCACTTAGCTGGGGCACTGAGAGCCCTCCAGGTGTCTGATGGAACTGCCTTTAACCAGGCTAGCTCATCAGCGGTGTTCACCAAGCAGGGTCCCCCCGTCAACCAGGCCTTTGTGAAGGACGTCCAGGAGAGGTTTGGGCTGAAGCACCAACATCTGGGCCAGGGGGATGCCAAAGCTGACCTGAAGAAGCTCAACGCCTGGGCCAAAGGTGGCCTCGGTGGGCTGGAGGGTGCTCCCCTGCCTGGTGACATCCAGGCCAAGGCTGGAGCCGTGATCCTGGCCAACGCTCTGCACTTTAAAGGTGAGGGGATGTAAAAAGGGCACATACATCTTCCTATTACCTTACAAAGACTAGCCAATTTAAATGACTAGGATCAATGGCATCCCTTCAGAACACACAATGCTTTTTAATGCCCCTTGTGCAGTGCTTTTTTGACAGATTGATCTTTCTCTGAGATGAGGGTCTGACCTGTTCAGACAGGCCCTTTCCCGTGGCTATTGTGGGCTTAGTCAACGCCAGTGTTGCCACCATAGTTCTTGAAAGCCTGAACGGCTAGCTACAGTAACACCAGACTGAATGGAGCCCGTGGCAAATGGATGTGCATGTTGACATAGATCGGAATCATGGAATCATCTCTCTAATGGGCCGCGAGCAATCTATTGGAGGGAGGTCCGGAAACGTGTTAATCTCCTTGGTTGGCTGTTAATTATGATTCATACCTGCTAGCGTGCATGTGTGCCCGCGTCTATCGGCATTACTGTCTGCATGCCAGCTCGTCCACGAAAGCAAGTGAGTGTAATATGCCAGCTTGCCCACCTGGGTGTGTAATGTGTATGCATGCTTGCCGTGCGTGCGTGTGTGTGTGTGTGTGCGTGTGTGGGAGCCCAGCTGGTGGACGCAGCAGATAAAGGATGATTCTGCGGTCTATCACTGAGAGCTTATTTATCTTCCATTGGGGGGTGATGTGTCATCTTAAATAATTGAGTAACAAGTGTCCAGACCCCTCTCCCCGGGCGGCGGCCTGAACATCTGTGCTCTGAGCGCTCAAAGTCTGCAGCCCCGGCTCCACGCGCGGCGTGGCTCTGCAGCGGTTGACACTCACCAGCAGCCCGGCTTCAAACCCGCTTTATAGCACGCACAACACTGGTTCTCTAGCATTCATTCACTGCCCCCCCCCCCACCACACACACACACACAGGAACTGCTGTTGCTCTTCTCTGATCTTTTTTATTCATCCCTTTATTTCTGATTTATGTCCCAATCCTTCATCTCTTTTATTTTATCCTCACTTCTCGTTTCTCTCTCTTTTAAGGTTAGGATAGAGGGAGGCTGCTGGTGAGAAAGTAGGTTGCCTTCCGTCTGCTGATAGACAGCTCTCAGGAACAAAAAAATGTTTTTTCCCGACTGCAGATTGATAAGCAATCTAATTAATTTTCTTTGTTTGATGTTTTGACTTCATTAGGAAATTAGTTTTCGTTTTTTTATGTGGATTCCAAGTTGGCCGGTTCATTAATTTAAGGGAGGAAATACACAAATTAGATTATACAATAGATTACGGCTCATAAATTAGATTACGGCAAATTGGATTCTTTAGTTTTGATTTATAATTTAGAAGTAGTCGATGTTTTCACTGGCTGCATCAGCTCCATATTATGGGGTTTATTTGTCTGTGGGTTTTATCCCCGGGCTATTCTCACTCTGTGATACTGTAATGGCTTTAGATAACGATGGAGGAGGAGGGTTCTCTCGGCATACAACCCAGCATCTGCTTCCTTGCATTTATTTCTTTTTTGTTTGTTTCGCTCTGGTCCCTTTTAGTTAATTATTGAAGGGCAGAATAAAATGGCTCTCCGCTGTCCTGTCCCTCCCTCTCACTGCTGTGCATAAGAGATGGACTGAATGGCGGAGCAAAAGAGCAGAAAAGGTGGGGAGAGGTAATTAGTGGGCATGGGTTACAAGAGGGATGTTAAAAGGGCCAAGAGAATGGAGGGAGCGAACCAAAGTCTCCTGGAAATGTCGACAGCTAAATATGGGCAAGGAGGGGGGGTAGGGGGGTGGGGGTGTAGAGAGAGATGAGGGCAGGGAGATGCAGAAAGGCGCAGGGGAGGGGGGGCAAAGTAAAGAAAGAGAGTTGGCCTGCTGAGAGGAATAGAGAAATAGATTGACAGACATGGCAGAAAGATGTAAAAAGTACTACCTTGGGAACTGCAGTCCGCACTTGTTAATTAATTCAGGCTTTGTTCCAGTTTTACGCAAACAAACACGGCGGAGAAAAATAGGCTTTTAAAAGAACAATTGCAGCTAAGAAAAACCCACACGAAAGATAACGCAACAACAGGGAGAAGGGGGAAAAAACGTAGAGAATAACAAATCTATGCATATTTAACCTCTAATAATAGCTCCCAGAATCTACCGCAACGACTTGTAATCACAAAGTTGATGAGGAGGGTGGCCTTGGCCGCAACGATTCCTCCCTGTGTCTCCGGATGTTTGGACTCTGAAGAAGGGATTGTGGGCATGATTGAATTTCATTGCCTCACAATGGTGTCATTGTTTATTGTCTACGGATATTAATGGTTGCGAGTTGGGTAATGCAGGCCCTCCTTTGCAGTGTAAAGAGGAGGATAATTCAGCCCAAAGCCTGTAACGGGTCTGCCTGTCTAGACACAAGCCCACACATCCTCAAAGCCAGATTGCGCCAACTGTGGCCGCCTTGGAGTACCCGCCAAGACAGAAATTTGCCAGATAACACCTTATTATGGCATTTGCTGTCTCTCTCTCTCCTCTCTCTCTCTCTCTCTCTCTCTCTCACACACACACACACACAAGCATTTTGGGGAAATCACACATAATACTGTCATAAAGCCGATGACACCTCATGTAACCTAGACATACAACACTTATGCTTTTGAACTCCACCGGCGATCAGATTTCTGAATCTAAATTTCAAAGAAACTGGAGACTCTGGCTGGAACCTGTGTTTGCATATCTTTAGAGGACAAAGCAAAAGCCGCTTTTGTGTGTGTGTGTGTGTGTGTGTGTGTGCAGGGATCCTAGGCATGAAAGTGAGGTTCAATAAGTCCTATGCTGGTTGTCATTCATCATGAGTGGCATAAGTATAGGTCATTATCAAGGTCTTTTCACCAATTGACCCCCTTCGCCTGTCCATCAAATGCTCCCAGCTCCATCAAATGGGGCCCGGGGTGTAGCTGCTCCTCAATTCCACCTCTCGGCCGCCATCTAAATTGACAGCAGTCAGGAGGTGAGCCAGGGTTAGCCGAACGGGGTGGGAAGCAGGGAATGGACTATGGACAATCTAGCTGGCTCTAAAATGGCCTGAGCCTCACAACCAATCACGTCTTTATAAAGCGGAGCAAAGGGGTCTCCAATAGAATTGTACCTGTAATTGTCAACGTGCAAATAAGCTTTATATAAGGTATAATTGCCCGGGTCAATTTGTGTAAGTATGAAACTCCGTTTCTTGGCCTTCGTTGACAAGCCAGGTTTCACCTTTTGAGTGTGTTTTTAGCGACTATCTCGGTAAAGCTGTCTGGTTTTAAAAAGCTGTGCTGTGTTTTTGTTTCTTTGTCCCCAGGGCTGTGGGAGAGGGAGTTCAATCAGGAGAGCTCCAGCCAGCGCCCCTTCCTGGGCACCCAGTACACCCAGGTGGTCATGCTGCACAGAGCAGGTACACAGACCCCCCTCTCATGTCAACCAGCAACAGACTGTCCAACAGAGAAGGACAGAAATACCAGTCTTACCTCACGATACTTCTCTTCATATAGCACAGTACATGATCTGAACTTACGCTCTCATGTCTCATTGGTAGATAGGGGCTTATTTCTATTACTGTGTATTGTTTCGCCTAGGACACAACAAGTGCTCTTTCATTTCATTTATTTCCGTCCTGCCCACGCCCCCCCCCCCCCCCCCCCCCCCCCCCGCTCCCCCTGTTTTTTTCCCTCCCTAACCCGCCACAGGCATCCACCGTTTCTATGAGGACATAGAGAACATGGTGCAGGTGCTGGAGCTGAGGCTGTCGGGCGGCCAGGCCAGCGTCGTCCTCCTGCTGCCCTTCCACGTGGAAAGTCTGGCCCGCCTGGACAAGCTGCTGACCCTGGAGCTGCTGGCCAACTGGCTGGAGCGGACCGCCGACACCAGCACGTCCATCTCCCTGCCCAAGGCCAACATCACCCACACCCTCAGTCTGCAGGTATACTACACTGCACACCGCCTCATTCATACAACATTCACTTACGCACTTACCAGGGAAGAGAGGGTAGAAAGAGACCTATTAAAAAATATCTTAGCCCATGCTGTGGAAACGTAAAGTGGAATTCAAAACATGTAGTACAAAACAAACTTTCTTGACTGCTTAGTGCCCATGCTGCTCTACCTGTTCAATGACCACGCTCATTAGTTCACAACATATTTATTTATGCTAAACCTCTCCTGTCTGGACCTGCATCTCAGTCGAATTGATCTAGGTAATCCACCATCTCCATGAAGCATGGAGGTGGAGGGCAGAGTTGCCTAGCTGCGTCTGACTGATCTGCCATGGGGACCGGGTAGTAGACTTGGGTCTTATCCTCTTCCTCTACGGTTTGGGCTAAGAGGTGAGAGAGGATGCTCAGAGAGGCCTCGGTGCCTCTCTGGATGGCTCGGGCCTTGCACCCTAGCCCGTCCACAACGCCCGGCGCGGCCTCCCCACTCCGCCCCCTCCCCCGATTCTGGGTCGGCCACCGTTCATAGGCTCTGTCGCCTTTCCCTACCCAGTGGCGCCCGTGCAGCCTGAGCACGGCCAGGTCCGCGGGGATACCCGCGTTCTCCCCCAGGGCCTTGGCGGGCTCCAGCAGAGCCTGGGAGAAGGCGTGGACGGCCAGCTGCTCCATCCCCACCAGGCCCAGCCCCTCCTTGGTCAGCCCCACGGCCAGGGCCACCTCTGCCGCGCCGGCCCCGGGGACCAGCCTGGGGTCGGTCAGCAGGGAGCGGTAGACCCTAAGGGAGGCCGCGACGGCCGCCTGGGCGCTGTCTAACACGGCTTGGTCGGAGCAGCGGAGGGTGACGGTAACCTTGGAGCGGGCCTCTTCATCCAGGGGCCCCTCCATCACCACGGTAGCTGTCAGGGGGAGGCTGAGAGAGGGGCCGTTGGGGCAGGTTTGCCTGGCGGACGGGTGGTTCTTCCTGGGGGATCGGTGTGGTCTAGTGGGAGAGTACCGGCAGAGGCTGCCCTTGGAGAGCTGTCCCTGAGGCCGGTGGATCCTTCGTCTGCTTTGGGCGGAGTGGACTAAGCTGACGTGCTTGTACAGCTGCTGCCCACTGGACATGTGGTCTTTCAGTTTGTGGAGGCTGCCATGGACGTTGACTGAGAGCGAGTCCCGGTACGCCGCCTCGATCCTAGCAGCGTCTACGACTCCCTCCCTGGTATTCCTTTCTTCTCCCCATTCCCATTCGTTCTCTTTTCCTCCCTGGGCCACGGTTTCCCATATTTCCAGGCCCAGGTCGACCCAGTCATCAGCCCCCTCTCCATTTTTCACTCTTCTTTCGGCTTTGTCACTTCTGTTTTCGTTGCTCGCTTTAGCTAACTCGGCTTCCCCGTCTTCCTCTCCCCGACTGGGTGGGTGTTTCTTTGTATTCCTCTCCTCCTCTCTCAGACTCTTTCCAGCTCCACTGTTTGTGTCTGTCTTCTCCTCCCGCTCCAGTTTCTCATCTGGAATCGCCCTACTCTCCTTATTTTTCTCTGGTTCTTTTCCCTCCTCCACCATTACCCAACCCTCCTCAGCAGTTGACTTTTTGTTACCCTCTTCCTTCTCCACCTCGTCATCTTCCTCTCCATTTTCTATGTGTATTCCTCTTTTCTCTTTCTTTTCTGTTTCAGTCATGAGGTGCTGATCCTCACTTCCATTTTTCTCCTTCCCGTTCTTTTCTCCTTTTTCCTCCTCCTCTTCCTCCTGCTCTTTATCACTCTCCCTATTTTCCATTTTGATTCCTTTTTCCACTATCCCCTCGCTTTTCCTAACCTGACCTATTTCCTCCTCATTTGTGTTTATGTCTATTTCTCGCTCTTCCTTCTCCTCCATGTCTTTCTCCTTCTTTTCTTTCTTTTCCTTCTGTTCCTCTCTTACCTCCTTTTCCGTCCACCGACCCTCTCTCTCACTCTGTGTCTGTGTCTCTTCTCTCTCTGCCTTCTCTTCTCCCTCAGCTCCTCTCTCTTGTCCCTCTCCGTCCGTCTCTCCCCCCACCTCTCCACCGTCGGTCTTTGAGAGAGGTGCGGTAGGTTCCCTCTCTAGTACTGTACACACTCTGACACAGCTGGGGTCAAAGGCGACTCCCTCCCACACCTGACCTCTGTCCCCTGAGGTGATGGGCGTCCAACTGAACGCACAGCAGCGAGCCACCACGGCCTCCAGCATGGAGTCAAAGCCAGGCTGCCAGGAAGCCAAGAATGGCCTGAGGATGGCCCTGACTTGGAGCTCCTCCCTGGGTTCCTCCAGCCTGCCACAGACCCCCTGCTCCAGGAGCACCAGAGCTTTGCCGCAGCCTAGTCGATAGCCTGTCTGGATCTCGGCTTCTGTCACCCCCAGAGCAAGCAGCTCTCGGGCCTGGCTGAGGAGAGAGGAGGCCAGGAGGAGCACCAAGCCTGTCCCGTCCCCATGCTCCATGGCCTGGGCAGTGGCGGCCTGTGCCAGGGTGGTTTCCTGGGGCTCTCTCAAATTCATGTGGCTCAGCACTGAGGCTGTGTCAGGGCTGCAGACTGGAAGTTCGGAGAAGCCACGGGGGTAGCGGAAGAGCAGGGACTTGGCCAGACCTCGAGGCCCAAAGCAGGGGCGGAGACGCTGGGCAAGGTCCACGCTGGGAGACACCTGGAGGTTCTCACGGTGCGCTACACTCCGGCTCTCTGGCCAGCGGGGAATGCTACAGAGAATAGGGGTGTCTGTTAGTGGGGGGTGGTCTTCGTACTCCATAGCGAGTCTGCAGGGGAGGGGAAAAGACAAAGAAAGTTGTGTTTAGAACAGTCGCAGCGGAAGGCTTGCGCTTTTAAGTATTAATTGTAATGCTAGCTTGGCACGTCATCTGAATTGACAAAGAAGCGAGACGACAGTTGTACTGGAAAAGCATATGAGATTACAGGGGGGAGCCGAGTTCAAGCTACTTAGCAGCACGAACCGTCAGGCTGACGTTAGAGTAGCATGACGGCTACAGGCAGTGTGTTCAGCAAAGCTTATTTCCCTCTGGAGCTCCACGCAGCGCCCCCCCCCCCCCCCCCCCCCCACCCCCCTACATGTCTGTCTTAATGCTGGTACTATTACCACATGACGGAGGTGGGAACTCGACTTGCCCCCCCACCCCAAGTCATCCAGCGTCTCCACAGACGAGGGCCTGCTATGGCGTTCTGCTCAACGCTGACAGGAAGAACAAGCTTTTGACATTAACACGGCCGTGAGGGTCCGGCGGACAAGGCCAGGTTCTGGGACGGGAAGCTGAGACGGCTCCCTGGGAGGAGGCGGTGACTGTGCTGGCAACGTCGTGGGCCGTTCAATGCCTAGTGTGCTGTGCAGCTCACAGGGACAAAAAAAACGACAACTTTTCTTTCCCCCAGTGGTAAACAACTCTCTTCTTTTTAGTTGCACTACTTCTACTACGAAGTACATAACCGCGGTTGCTGATCTTTGTTTTTCACATAATATTCCCCATGCCATCTTAGATCTGTGTTACGTCATGTGTTGTCTCCCGTCATCCAGACTTTCCGAGGAAAAGTATGGGAATTTGAGGAATCATTACTGAATCATAATCAAGGCCTGAAGGTCTGCACTAAACCCCCCCCTCCATTTCCCCCCCAACCCTCAGGGCCATTTACGGCGGAGCTGCGCCTCTCTCACGCTCGTTTTTCCAATTGGGTCGAGCAAATATCGCTCATCACGGCACATTAATACTGTTTACCCCTCTGTCTGTCAAGAGCTGGGATGGCCCTGAATTTGGTGCGGGGAGAGAGGAACATCTGGAGCTGACAAACATGGATGATCAGGCTCGCTCGCTGGATGTCAGTCTGTCAGTTGAATCATCCAACCCTGAGACACACACACCCACGCACACACAGTCTCGCACACGCAACCACACACACACACACACACACACTAAGATTGCACCGCTGTTCAGGAGTTAAAATATGAATTTCAGACTTCTCCCAGTCCTCTCTCAGGCCCCCTAGCTCTCACTCTTCAGTCTCCCACAGTCTCTTTCTTCCTCCCTCCTATTATCTGCTCCCTCAATCGGGTTCATGGCGCAGTACGTCGGCCTCTCATCATGTGTTCTAATGTGTCACCGCTCGGCAGCCCCGCCTTGGCTCCTCTGACCTAAATTGGAATGACATTCAGTGGACGAGGGGGGGGGGGAGGTGGAGGGGAGGAGGTCGGGCGTGGGGGGAGAAGGTGGGGAGCCGGAGGAGGCACTATAAATAGCCACCCGGCTCTCTCTTTGCCGCTCTCCGTCTCTCCTCTAGGAGACTGGTGAAGGACAGAGTGTATTGAAGGAGCTTTGGTCCGGGGCCAGAGAGATAGACCTGTCTTAACGAGGCTGCCCCAGAGGTCACTGTCTGAGCCCATCATCGCCCTCACTCTCTCCCCGAGTCAGCCCTGACCATGCTGGCCACACACACACACACACACACACACACACACACACACACACACACACACACACACACACAACTCTTGTATAAGTACATAGTAATGTGACCACACACAAATTGAAAAATACCTGCCATACAGTGTTGCTCTTGTACGTACGTGCACACAGACACACACACAAACATTCACAGAGAAGCAGGTCACAAGCCCTGCTCTGGCTGGAGTCGGTGACTAAGACGTATTAGTGGGTACCAGAGAACTCACTCATGGCTAATAAGGTCGGGAGGTCATCAAATATTCGCTTGAGCACCCAGCATCAAGAGAGAGGTCTTTACTGCATATCAAGGACAAATAAGAATGAATTACACATACAGTTGCACGCCTTGTAAATGGAATGGCTCAATAAAAGCTCGGAGTTTTCATGTGATAGTTGATGTAATAAAATTTGCCGTGTGTGTGAGAGCGAGAGAGGGGAGAGAAAAATCCAGTCAAATCAGAAGAGAGTCAAAAGGCCGCTTAAATAAGTAAACAAGGCGATTTCATCGTGAAGGACGAGGAGGCCTGAAGATGTTAGGAGTTTGTCTGAGTTGAGAGGAGCGTTCTCTCTGGTCTGAGCCGGACACGTCTTCCGCGGCCCAGGCGCCTCAGAAGGGCCTCAGAAGGGCCTGAGCGCGCTCTGAACACGCAAGCCCGGTGACCGAGCACGTTTCCCGAATCTTTGAACGCCCCCCGTTGCGAGATGCGTGTGCCTGCGGTTATGTAAAGTCTCGAGTTCTCTCGGCGCGGAACACGGTAATTGTGTATGCAGCAAACAACGCTGCTGGAATATGCAGTAGGTCTGCCGTTAGATGAATTACATAGGGAATAGTTTGGGGGGGAAGAAAGGCAGAACAGTGTGGTGGAAAGGTGGAGGGAGAACATTAGAAGAGAAGTTGAGTTTGCTGGTATTTACTTAGCCCCTATTCCACCAGGCCAGCTCCCTCGGGGCGTGGTGCTGTGTATGCGGTAGCTCGGAGCCAAGTGTTATTTAGGCGGACAGTTCTCTACTAACAGTCCTTTTAAGATCTTCTGCCCAGTCTTCTTTTTTTTCTTTCCTGCTCCCCTCTCTCCCCTGTTGAGCCTGATGAGTGTGCTTGGACTCTTTAAAGACTGGTACCCGTATGGCTTCTGTCGAGGGACAGAGGTACGAGGGTGGGAACGCGCCGGCAGCCATCGCTGCCCTCGTTGACCCTGCTAATTCCTTACCAAGGAGCCAAGGAGACTGATGCACCAAGGAGTGGCCTTCACTGTGATACCCCATGCCTGGTTAGAGGGAGGCCTGTGCCCGAGACTGGGAGAATGCCCAGAACCACTCAAAGACTTCCAGACAAACAGTTTGGTTGCATCTCACATTGGAGCATCCCAGGTCCCCATAGCGACGCTGTACATCCAGAGATGCATGGAGAAACAAGGGCAGGGGCTGTGAGAGCAGGGCCCACTGGAGATCCTGTCCTCATCTCCTGGCCTGCCTGGAATGTCCCCGATACCCCCCCCCCCCCTTCACACACACACACACCCCTCCCAAGGTCCTGCCATCACCATGGCCTCTACCAGCGCCCTGCTCCGGGGACCACTCCATTTTTAAACACTGGATTGTTTTTAAAGATTAACCAAATGGGTCCCAAGGCTTTTTCCCTCTTCCACCAGAGTGAGCTGGGAGGAGGAGAGGAGGGAGGCAGAGCAGGGAGAGCTGTTCTATTTTAGTGGATCAGCTTCAGTGGAGGGAGGAAGCTCCCTGCTAATGTTGAGTGTGACTGTAATGGCTGGTGACAGCGTGGTCGTGGCAAGGCATGGTTACATGTTAGTGCTTTGGATACAAGCTGCTTAAGGTCAGGCCAACGAGAGCTGTCGCTGGAGGGAGCTGCGCATGCTTTTGGAAAGGAAGACAAAAGGAGAGGGAGAGAGGGAGAGAGAGAGAGAGAGGGAGAGAGAGAGAGCGAGAGAGAGAGAGAGAGAGAGAGAGAGAGAGAGAGAGAGAGAGAGAGAGGGAGAGGGAGAGGCAGAGGGAGGGAGGGAGGGAGAGAAAATGCTAGTGGAGAGAGCAGGCTCGGCTCGGCTCAGATAGATAGATTTTTTTCTATTAGTGCGGGAAAGTATCTGTCTCCCAAAACTTGAGGAATTCACCAGCTTAAGTCTATTACTGTTTGCCAGATAGATAAGAAAAAGTGAGAAACCTTGAAATGATCGCCGATGGAGATGGAGAGTCTGCGAGAGTGATGTCTACGAGAGAGCGCCCGTCGCCAAAGAGAAGGACGAGGGGGGGAGGAAAAAGACTGAGTGAGGAATGAAGGGAGTGAGACAGAGAAGGATAAAATGGAGGATGGAGGCGCGAATGAGGGATGGGGATGCCAGAGAGGTGGCAGCGCAGCGGAGGAAGACAGTGATGAAGCGGTGGAGGACGGAGGGAGGGAGGGAGGAAGAGAGGAGGAATAATGGATGAGGACAATAGAAGTGCATTAGTGCAGGGTGTCTGTGTGTGTGTGTGGGGACGAGCCAGATAGTGGAAAGTGGAGGGGATCAGGGGCGCTACGCATTAGAACCACCGGTTCCTTTTTTCGTCATGTTAACACAGGTGGTATCACGGGAAGTGAGCGTGCTTCCTCATGGCTTCACATTCCTTTCTCTCACAGTAACTTCCAAAAGGAAAACTGTGACACTGTGGCTGTGCCTGGCAAAAACTATTCTCAAAGTCGAGGTCCCGCCAAAGTAGATTCCTTTACACAAGGTTGTCTAGAATGCACTCAAAATGGTAACATCAATGTTATTGCACATTCACGACCGAAGCTATAAATGTAAAAACAAAGGGGGAAAAAAACAACTGTACAAACTGTCACTCACATGATCTCACCCCCCATTTTAACCTCGAGAACAATCCTTAGAGCGCCAACACCTCCGCCCTTTCCCCGGGCCCTTCAGAGGGGCCTGTCACGCGGAGAGGCTCTCTCTCGTGGGAGCATAAACTACCTGTCAGCCGGCGTCTTTGGGTGGAATTCATATCAGAGGCAAAACAAAGGAGGTCACGGGGATCAATCTTCAATTATTCATATTCCCACTACCTCCCCCCCCCCTCCCCCCTCAGCCTAACTCCTTGCTCCGCCTCCGCCCCTTCCTGGCGCCACGTTTGTATCACCGGAACACGACAAGGGCATCTGTCGCCCTCCAATCCGACGTTTAGGAGAAAAATAAACATTGAGAAAAATACCTTTGATTATTGATAGTTCTGTGATTGGCGCCGCGGACCAAGTTTGCATTGATCATTTGTAAAAAAAAAATAGGCAACAAGTAGATAATTCACTTTCGGAATTTAAGTGCATCATGAAATTTTAAAAACCGTCTTTTTTCTCCCTGCTCATTGTTGGGACTCTGCATGAATAATTGAACAATGTCGACCCCTCGTTCTAAATTTTGAGAAGCCAGAAAAGTTTGGGGAATTGAGTTGTCTCTGAGTCTTATCACAGAGGCTAATCTCTGTCACCCTTTTGTTTATAATTGAACAGAAGCAGCTATCCGCGCTGGGACTGACGGACGCCTGGGATCAGAAGATGGCTGATTTCTCGGGGCTGTCCGGAAAGAGCCAGGGCAAGCTCCACCTGGGGGGCGTGTTGCACTGGGCATCCCTGGAGCTGGGCCGTGAGTACGGGAAGGGAGTGCCAGAGCCTACCGACAAGGTGGTGGATAAGGAAAACATCAAGCTGTTTTACGGGGACCACCCCTTCGTCATCCTGGTGAGGGACAACACTACAGGGGCCCTGCTGATGATGGGGGCCCTGGACCAGGCCGAGGGAGAGGCCCTTCATGATGAGCTGTAGGCCTCACTGGAGCTGACTGACACGCACTAGCACACGCATGTTGTACACACACACACACACACACACACACACACACACACACACAGCCTCTTTCTCTGTCACATACAACAACTACCATAGAAGTATTGCACAGTGATTTGTAAACTGTGCCTGGCCCACAGAGTCGGGCGAAGCCATCGACTGTGACATGCTATCACATCAGACAGACTGTGGCTGGCTGTCACACACTCTGGCCCTGACAGCCCCTGAGTCTCACTCTGACACTGCCATGCTCTCACACATTGACATTCACGTACGGGAATGCAAGATATTACCATAGTTGACAGAAATGCTGAGATGCTAACTTGGAAAGACTGACACACACGCACGCACGCACGCACACACTATCAAATAGAATGGGCCACTGAGGACTGACACCTGTGAGATAGAGTTGACCCGGAACAAACTGACTGGCTGACTCTGACACGATTCAACAACAACAGCCGCCGTCGCCGCCGCCGCAGCAGCAACAACAACAACATCACCACACCGTCCTGTTGCCCCTGACGCGTTGAGTCCCTCCCGTCAGTCAGACAGGAGGGGAGGTTAACAGCAGGTGGCAGCGGGCAGACCAAGGGTGCCTCCGTCAACTCCCGTCGGGCCGGCGAGCTGGCAGGCGCCGTGGCTGCCGTTCCCCGGGGCTCCGTCACGGGGAGAGTGATCGCTCGGCCGAGCGCTTATTGATGGGCCTGCTTAATGCAAATGGCCCTAATGAGTGCGAGAGGCCTGTCAACAACGCAGAGGCGACGGGAAAACCGTTTAATCTCTTAACACCACCGGGGATCCATGGGGGCCCTGGCTTCTGCACCCCAACGCCCCAGTGTTGTAACCAATTGCATCCATTGACTTTAATAGCCATAATAATCATAAAGTCAAGCCTATCAAAACGGTGTTATTGATTCCTGGCTTGTCGTACGATGGCAAAAGAGCCTGTGTAGAATAACTAGTGAACGACCCAGCCAGGACTTCGATTGAGTGGTGTTTTAACCAGACCAGTGCTCAGTGCTTTAACTGATAAATAATGCTTAGTGAGAATAAAGGGTTTATTTTACAGTTCGGACAAAATAGCAACTCTGTCTATAATCAAGTAAAGATGGTATTTTTCACTCTTGTGCATCCCTCAACAATTTACTGTTATGAATTGCCAACAGCGCTGATCAGTTGAAACAATAAAACGTCCTCTGTCTTGACAACATTGATATAGGCCTCGACAGGCGGCTATTTTTTAAGGACCTTCCCACACAGAAATATATTTATTGGCAAGTGTCAAGCCTCTGAGGGGTATCCGGGTAGATTTACAGCCCTAACTCACAACAACATATTGAGTTTTGGGGTTTCGACAAATGACAGACTCGTGGGACCTAGAAACCTTCTGCAAGCTTATGGCTATAGCTGACACTGTCCCCCCAAACTCCTTGCAACAAACTTTCACATGGCTGCGAAACAAGCAAGAAGGATTCTGCATCGTTTTTCCTGGCAATGAATTATTGAGAAATAAATCAAAGTATGGAAAAAAAAAATAAAGAAATGCCTCCTTGCCATTAATCTTAAAAAAGAATAAGTGACTCTGCGTCTGCAATGTTTTATTAAAACGCTGGATACTTTTTTTTACTGTCTGATTCCGAAGAATGCTTTAGTGCTTTGCTGGCCACACAGATACATACACACACACACACACACACACACACACACACACCAGAACTCCTGACATTATTACTGTGAGATACTGCCAGTGTTTAGAAGCAAGAAGAGAAAAGGGAGAGATGTAACTTTTTGAGGCTGAAAGTGTAAATGTGCGGTACATGTGTCCTATTATAGAACAACCCTTCCCATGGACATCATGGTTCTCCAAGGTGAATGCCTAGTATTCTTCAAGTCTCTTACTGTGAAGCAGTGGTTGCATGCTTCTTTATATGCTTAACTGGTTTACAAGGCAACACAACGCAAAGTGATGGCTGTACTGTATGTGTGTTTGTGTTATTCCCGCTGTGTGTATTTGTGTCTGTATGTTTTCTTGTACAAACATTGTCTCATCAGGGCACTGTGTAGTACTATAATACTACTACTGTACAAAGTAAACACTGTTAAAACCCCTGGGTGCCATTGACGAGCCCAGGGCCTGGGCCCAGGGCTGTCAGCTGTGATCACATCAGTCCTAGTGCACTTCCTCTGGCATCAGCAGCTTCCAGCTGACCTTCACCTAATTTTCAGGTAAACATGTGTACACAATCACACATACATAGAAACTACTAGCCAAACAAAAACTAGACCGCCAATCTCTGCAAAATTGAGTTATGTTAAATGATGGTGTGTTGATGCCAAATAGTAGGTGGGCTGTACTTTTTGTTTATACTCGTACAGTGGCCATTTTCACATTCTTTCGCACTACCAGACCGCTATTGGTAATTGAGTTTAAATGCATTATAAGCTTGGAGTGAAACTGTGACATAACCACCAAAAGCAAAGCCCTTCTGTATCAAGGGTTTGAAGTTTAATTTTCGTTAATAAATAAGAAAATAAATCGAGAAAAACTGACATGTTCTATGTTGGATTTGGATTACTTCTCTTAACAGTACCAAATACTGAAGCTGCAAAGGGGGGTGGGGCTGGAGAGCACTCCGTGAGTGAACAGCCATTACAACCACAGTACTTACCCTTAGAGTTACAAGGCAAGTGGCTCTGATCCTCAAGGGTCAACTGGCTGATAGGGATCTACAGGTGGCCCTCCATTTTCACCTTGTTCTTTTTGAAAGCTTTAGATCGGAAAAGGACACAAGTACCAGACAGACATGTTACACTGTATGGAAAAAAAGATGTGCAAGTGCTTAGGGACTTTATGTTGACGTTTAAAATGGGTTTAAGCTTTAGGGCTGGTTTCCCGTGTACCTACATAGATTACGTAAACCAAGTCCTAGACTGAAAAACATTTGCAATGAAGAATCTCAATTGACAGTGAGATTTAGTCTAGGACTAGGCGTAATCTATGTCCGGGAAACTGGCCGTTATGTACAGTAGTTGCTAGTTCAAATCACTTGTAGGGCCGATTGACCTGCTAGGGAACGATTCAAAATAAAGTTAGGCCTACATTCAATAATATATGAGACAAAAATAATAATGTTCTTACTTTAAAAAAAAAAAAAAGTCAAATTGCTTGAATTAGCACCAATGTGACAAGTTCAAATGCTACACTGTAACATTTGGCCTACCAGGTAACCCTATACATTTTATTTACGGTAGCCTACAGCCCAAAAGCAGTTTTCACTGTAATCCTTTAAAACTACCCTTTAGCTTGCATGGAAGGATAACATTTGTAATATTGTAAACAACATTGTCTACATGCTTTGATTTTCTAATATTTTAGAGCCTAGCATCTCACCGTTGCTGATTAGTTGAAATTAAATATTCTTTAACAGAACTGACAGTTGGAGGGCTGTTCGGTAAATCATTGGCATTGCACGAGCACGAAACAATACTTCCTAATGCGCAGCAAGGAGGAGACATGCGAGTCATGATGGTAGACCAATGTGTAGGTATACTGACACAACCTACACGTAACATAGGTAGGCAACCTACATAGGCCTAGAATGTATGAATGCATATATTTTATCTAAAACATGCACTTTATTCCCTCAGTTTTTAACTAAACTATTTAATACCCTATGCAGATCATTTTCGTAGCAGTTAAAACAAATTTAAATCGATACAGAGTTATATCACCCACTTCGCCTATAACCCATAGAGATGTGGGGGTACACTTTCTATAACTCACTTTATATCTTTGTCAAATCAAAGATATGAAGCAAGAGATGAAGCCTGTGCTTCGTCTGATGAGCACGCCCCCCCATGCCCCGTTTCCTTGGAGACGAGTCTACAAAGCTCAAGACAGTGCTGCACGAGAGTGCTAAGTGTTCACAGAAAAGTAAACTGAAAAAGTTCTGTTAAAATGCGCTTCCATCACATTTGAAAAAGTGAATACGGAAAACCTTTAAATAGTCCAGTTTTTTTGTCTGTCACAGCACCTGGGTTAATTATTGAGGACTTGGAGTATTCATTAGTTTTTACCTGACAAGGTACGTTTAGGTGGGTAAGTGAAGTACCAATCGGTAGCGTAGATGTAAACTTTAGGCAGCTAACGTTAGCCAATTAACGTCTCGTAGTAGCATCAGCAACGTTGGATAAATTAACGTTAACGTTAGTTGACGTTAGCGCACAGTTCACATTTACTAACGCTAACGTTGTTGGCTCTCAAGTAGGACTACAGCTGGGTAACGTTAGATGTCGTTGCTAAGATAGCCAAACATTGGCTTGCTAACATAACCAAACACTGAGCTAGTTAACGTTCAAATGCTTTATTGTGCAACTAACGTTAACGCTGTTAATGAATAGGCAAACCTTGACCAAGTGACCTTTTTTGTAAACTCACTTTCGCAATAGACCAGTTGACTTTTGGCATACGATGGTGCAGACTATACTTGATGCAGACCAGACCACTTCCGCAGTGTCTCCCAAGTAGCATACCACTAGTACGACTAGTTAATCTGTGCCTGACAGAAACAGTTTCTACAGCAGACCATATTAATGGCATTGATCAATGTCATTTTACCTGCTGCCTTCATCCTCTGATATTTGAGAGTATGAGGTTTTCTCTCCAGTAAATGCTTCTTTTATATTGCTCCACTTCTTTCACACCTTTTCTCAATAACCTGTCTCCTTTATTACATACACTTCTTAAAAACTGACACTTTGGGGAATAATGTATCAAAAGTTTCAATAAAGAATGCTGCCAGTACTTGACAAGTGAGTTGGCTGGAGCGGGAACAGAGAAAGAGAGAAACTAAGAGAGAGGCTGACCACATCAGTCAAAGAAAGATAAATAGTTCATAAACTTGTTGACTTTTCTCACTTTATTACTTTTGTCTGCTTTTTCCACCAGCCTGTAGCACTGTCTACCCCCTATACAGTTAGGTGTTTATCCCATAGGCAAACTGTTTATCCCAGGCTTTGGTGTCAGATGTGAAAAGTGTGACTGCTAGATATTATTCCGGTGGCTCTGCTTAAGCTTAATCAGATAATTTCTTAAGTGAAGGTGCTCTTTGTTGATATAGATACTCTATAATACTAATCACATAATTGCCTTCATAACATAATTCTGCGTGCTTTGCTCTCCAATGCAAAACATTTTGAGAGAATGCAGAAAATGGCAATTGTCGTCCCTCATAATCAATCGTTTTTTGTAGACCTTGTACTTGTAACCTTTTTATCCTTTTCTCTTCTTTCCAGACTAGGAGGCGTTGCCATGGCGGATCCCGAAACACCTGGCCGCACAAGCCAGCGTACCTCCTCCTCCAAGTCCAAACGCTCCGGCTCAGGCAAGAGCCGCAAAGGCAAGAGTTCCTCCAACACTCCTGTTCCGGATAAGAACCTGGACGAGGAGGGCCTGGGGATGGGGTCTAGAGGTACCGTTCAAGATGAGGAACACACGCAATCTCACCATTTAGTCCAACGGTTTACCAGACCACACTCTATATCGTGTCATGTCAGAGCATACTGTAGTTGCTTCTTACAAATACATTTCGACAAATTGTTTCAGAACAAGATTACATGGGATGGTACTTGAGCTTTTCTTTAATACCTACATTGGTCAATTAGCATAATATACCCTTTTTAATGTAACTTACAGTAAGTTAAATGACAAGGCATCCTTTTTTTGTCATCTCCAAAATGCCAGATCATGGAATTAGATGTAGTGGAGCATCATTTTGACAAATATTTATTTTTTCGTTGAAGTCTGCTGGATCCACTTCAGAATTGTTATGCTCAGCGCAGTTATATCATATCATCATTATAATTCCCCAGAAGTCATAACTGCTGTCCCTTAATGGGACCCAAATTGAGAGTGTCACAGGATACAAATATGAGGAATTTTACTGATGAAAAGTTGTCAGTTAAGATGCATGTACTTGAATGTGCTTCTTGTTTTGTTTGAAACTGAAATATTTTATTGTATCGTAAATATTGTAACATATTTGTATTGGGCTATTTGCTTATTTTTAATTCTTCCCATCGTGTTTGTTTTGTTGTAGTTTATGTATATTCTGCCCACGGGGCACTGCTGGAAAAGAGACATAGTCTCAGTCGGTTACCCCTGTATAAAAAAAAAAAAGTAATGACTGCTCAAAGCGACAGAAAAAATAAATAGGCTGCGGCAGATATTTCAATACAACATTGAATGAACATGTAATTATGAAAGTTCAGTCTTGTAAGTGTGTCACTCTGCGTTCAAAGGTTGAGTGAATTGTTTGGTCTTTTGCTTTTATGTGTGTACGTGTGTGAATGTGCTCCTTTTGAATGTTGTTTTAATAGAGGCAACACCAGAAGAGGAGAATGCAGGGCCTGTAGCGGCTGCTCCAAAAGAAGTTGACTTGCACACCATGAGAATGGTAAACTCATCAACCCCTGCTGATAGATTTCTTGTGAGGAGTGAAGAATAGAATGTCAAGGACTCTCTTGCGTGCCTAACTGTGGATAGTTATGTTACTTCAAACATCAATTGCAGATGGCTAACTTTAAAAAATCTATAGTGGGGCCTTGGCTAGTTAAGTGAAAACCAGGAAATAATGACATCTCACATTGTTTGACTACCGTTGTTTAAAATGTATGCTAATGCACGCTATTTCAAATTTCTTTTAATATTTTCGGTGCTGGTCTTGACTATACTGGGAAAAAAATCTTTAGAACCACTCCCACCTTACACCTGCATGCATTTTTATCCATAATTGCATGGTTGAATTGCTTGGTATGCACAAAGCTGTCAGGATGGTGGAACAGATTGGAAGAATATTTTAAACAGGTTGAGATGGCTGGTCTGTGGTCAGTGAACCTGCACTGCTAATGTCCTCCCATCAATTGAATTAATGGAATTAAATACCGGTTTGTGCTTGGTAACATAGCTCTGGCATTTACCTGCACAAATCCAGCATGTGTGGGTGTGGGTGTGGGTGTGGGTGTGGGTGTGGGTGTGGGTGTGGGTGTGGGTGTGGGTGTGTGTTTGTGTGTGTATGTGGAAAATGGCAGCTGCTGAGTGGGGTCACGCACACACAAACACACACACACACACACACACACACACACACACACACACACACACAGAAACATTTCCCACTAGCTAACCTGGCTGTTAGCATAATTCCACAAGACAGCCCCGCACCCAGAGTGTAATCTGCATAGTAATATCATGGAGGTAGTAAAGGGGCGGTGGGCCTCCCCCTACCACCTGCTGTGGTTTTAAATTACAGGGGAAGGCTGGCGGGGGCAGAGAGAGAGGAGGACGGTGGGGCGTGTCGCATAGGCAGAATTAGAATGATGATACACAAAATCATAATCAGGATGTCACGAGTCATTTGATGTAATTGCCATAACTTTTTATCTCTCCGAGGGGTTGTTTTTGTTCCATAAAGTGACGTCATCCTGTTCATTCTCACCGTCTCCCATCTTTTATTTCTCCCGTCCCTTCCCCCTCCATGAAGCGGGTGCTGTTCAAGAGTCGCGTGGCGCTGACGGGCGTGACGGAGGCGTCGTGGACGGAGGAGAACAACCGGGTGCTGGACAAGTTCATCCACGAGCCCTCCCTCAGGACCCTGGTGGTCTACCTAGACCCTTACGCCGGCCTCAAGCTGGACAACGCCATCCCCTCTCAGGTAGGCCTGCTCAGGAGGACAACACCAGCATAGGAATACACCGAGAGACATACAACAGAATAACTCTGCCTCCCATCAACTTCTGAAGCACTTTCTTTTTTAGTGTGACTCATCAGATGCTTTCTTTAACATGTGGTTTTTAATTATTTGTGTGAACACCATTTTTTTTCTGATGGGTTCAAATGTCCTGGGCCTTTAGTACTTAATCTGAGCTGATGTCACCTCATTTCCTGTTCTCAAAGAAAAAGCAAACCCCCCAGGTGCTGTTACTCTATCTCCTCCCCTGGCTCTCGTCCCATGGCCTAGGCAGCATGCACTGTACACTGTACTCGCCCTGCCAGAGAGAAGAAGCTATAATGTGGGCTGTCGTCCACTTTGCCAGACACTCTTATCGACTTTCATTCTGCCTAATAAAAACGTCAAAACAAAAGCCCTGAAGGAGGCCGGACTACCCACACTCCTTAGAACAGATAGATGGGAGGGAGTGATTGCTGCAAGGCCTCTTCCAGGAAACGCACACACACACACACACACACACATACACTCACACACACCCGGCGTGGGGGCTGTGCTGCGCGGTATTACTACCGATAAGAGCGTTTGTAGATTGTGATAATGATGTCCCTGAATACCAAGCGAGCCGCATCCAAAGAGACCCACAGGAGTTAATAATAAAACTCCACATTTTCCCCGCCGCAGCAGTTTCCTGCTATCAGGAGAACAACTAAAGAGAATCTGAAAAAAGCACACCGTAATTATGCATCTCCGTACGCTCCTGTATGTTTGCTGTTCTTGGAAATCTCATAACCGCCGTTTTTGTCTCTTCCTTTTGTTCTCCGTGCCTCCCTCTTTTCTCTCGTGCTCTCTCTTTCTCTCTCTCTCTCTCTCTCTCTCTCTCTCTCTCTCTCTCTCTCTCTCTCTGTGTCTCTGTCTCTGTCTCTCTCTCCCTCTCTCTCTCTCTCTCTCTCTCTCTCTCTCTCTCTCTCTCTCTCTCTCTCTCTCTCTCTCTCTCTCTCTTTCTCTATCTCTCTCCCTCCCGCGGACAGGTGGTGGAGCAGCTGGCCTTTTTCGTCCGGCCCGGCGGGACACCGCTGGCGGAGGAGACGTTTGAGAGCGCCGTGCAGTTTGGCACGGTGCGGGGCAACGCCACCGAGAGCCTGCTGCGCCAGATGAACGGCGTGCACGCGCCCCAGGTCACCCTGAGCACCGCCTGGCCCGAGAGCATCAAGAACAACTACCTGGCCCACATGCACCGCTTCCTCACCAACCTCACCGGTGGGTCTGCGGGGGCAGGGGGCAGCGGTGTAGACGGCGGCGCTTCGGAGTGGTCCTCTCATAGTAGACAGAGTGCTGGTGGTCCTAGACCTTAGAACATTATTACAGGGGAGGCTGCCTCTAAACACAGCTAGCGCCCACGACTCGAGGCTAAACTTAAACAACGTTGTTTTTGAATTCTTGGCCACTGTTTATCTCCCAGTCTGAGGTGACCTACGTCCACTAGCATTTTCTCTCCATCTCTCTCTCTCTCTCTCTCTCTCTCTCTCTCTCTCTCTCTCTCTCTCTCTCTCTCTCTCTCCCTCTCTCTCTCTCTCCCTACGAGGTCCCTATTTACCAACCGCAGCCTTTCAGAAAGGTATCACTTTCGCTAAAGCTATCTAAAGGGCTGCCAAATTCTGGAAAACCATTTTCTCCCTGGAAAGAGAGTGAGTGAACCCATCACAACAACAAAGGTTACAACGCGTCGGGGTTTGACAAAATGACGCTTTGACAGCAAACCATTGATCTCTTTCCCGCCGCACACCGTCGAGGCTTTATAGAATTTTGAATTGTTCTTTCATGTTGGAGCCATGGAAACACTATTTTTTCCCCCCTACTGTAATTCTCTACTTCCCTCCCGCAGCCGTGAAGGTAACTGCGGTCGAGCTGAATGGAGAGACACCCAGGCGTAATCACCCATTGCACTGTGATGGTTCAGTTAGCGTTGAAATTCTGCCAATCAGCGTACAAAATGCCACTCCCTCCAACACACACACACACACACACACACACACACACACACACACACACACACACTGTAAACCCCCCCCCCCCTCCCCGTAGATAGGCAATAAACAGAAATCGCACACCCGCCTCAATCATGACCTGTGTTTGTACCTGAATATCTCAGTTTTCCTCGGATAATCATCCTGAGGTTGGATAATCCTGACTGCAATTCCCCTCGGTCGTTTACCCCCCAACTCTGTTTGCGGATCCTTTACAGCCCCTACGTCAACAATCACTGCATTCTCAGGGATTATGTATTCTTTGAATCTCCCAAAATCAGACCCCCCTGGAGCAAACGTTGCTGCTGCGAGTTACAGAAGACTTCCATTTGTAAACTTGCGAAGGCAACAGGAATGAAGTTACGTCGTGCCCACCACACTGCAGGGGGCTGCGTGTGTAAGGGGAGAACACATGTAATACTGCCCTGGTAGTACAGCCCCCCCCCCCCCCCCCCCCGACCTCCCTCACCCCCCACGGCCGGCAAAGCGGCAGCAATCATGAAAGGCGCTCATTTGGCTGGGCTGTACCTCGTTCACTGTGTCTTTATCTATTCACTTCAATCACAGAAAAGGTCAACGGCTGCCGGAACGCACACAATCACACACACATGCAAACACACGCACACGCACACGCACACACATACGCATACACGCACACGCACGTACACAATCACACACACACACACACACACATTAAAAGGTTAACGCTGAAATACACACCAACAAATCTCTCTCTACAGTTTGTTATGTGCTGCCTTGCTCACCTTCCACGCTCCTAGTTGGCTCATTATTTCCTTCTCCGTCAGCTCTGCTGTCCTCCCGTTGTTTCTCTTTACAAAGGCCAACGGAAGGCTATGTATCACAGCCTGAGTCGCTGACTGTTTGCTTGTTTGTGTGGTGCCTGTGTGCGCACGCAAGAATCCATTCTGGGTCTTGCAATGCGAGAGTTCAGGTTTGTGTGTGTGTGCGCGTGTGCATGTGTGTGTGTGTGTCTGTTTTTGAGCAGGCCAGACTGTCTGTGCCCCCAACCTGACTCTTATTTACTCTTGCTGCTCCTAACTATCCCCTTAGCCAGAGACGTATGCTCTGGTCTCACTGATCCTCTAGCCCTGTACCCTTTCATCTTTCACTTTCTCATCTTCACTCCAGTTCCCTCTCTCTCTCTCTCTCTCTCAATCTCTACGTCTGTCTCTCTCCCTCACTCTCTTTCTAACTTCCTCTCGTACTTCCTCTCACTCACCACTTACTTTTCTCATTCAACAATGTTTCTCTTCATGTCTTAGTTTTTTTGCTCACCCTTTTCATTTGGCGTTGAAGTGGTGGGAAAGCGGTGTGCCTTGCCGTCGGTATAAGAGTGAGGCGGGGCAATGGAGAAGTCTTTTCCTGTGCCTTCAGTGGAGCGCTGCAGATGAGGAATCTACACTTGTTTTTACCCCCGCCCAGGATAGCAGTGCAGATATTCTATTCTATTTGATCTGAATCGCAAACGGGGGAAAATACATGCGTTCCTTATTTGATTTCACTCCTTTTAGCCCTTTGTAGGCAGGAATAGACCTGAATAGACTCACTATCCCCAGAGAAGCTCTGCCCGCATCTGCTGCATTTAGCATTAGTGCTTATTGTAAATATATATAGAAATGTTAATCTATCTATGTAGTTTATATATATATATATATATACATATTTATATGTAACTTGTAACAGAGGCAGTTATGTGATTGTGTGTGTTTGTTCCTTCCTCAGACACCAGGTTTAAGCTGGTGGGGAACACGGTGTTGTACATCCCCATGGAGGCTATGCGGTACCCCGCTGAGACGGCCAGCAAGGACAAGGATCTGGTGCAGAGACTGGAGAGTAAGCCTCTGCCAGGGGCTGGACGTGTGTGTGGGAGTAGGGTGGTCCGTGTGTGTGTGTGTGTGTGTGTGTGTGTGTGTGTGTGTGTGTGTGTGTGTGTGTGTGTGTGTGTGTGTGTGTGTGTGTGTGTGTGTGTGCGCGTGTAAATGAGAAGGCCGGATGGTGGATAATGCTTTTGTGTGTGGTGTTATGGCTGTTAGAGAGGGCAGAACCAGTATAGATTGTGTCCCGTCCCGTCCCCCCCCAGTGTCTCTCCGGGGATGCTGTCTGAAAGGTCACTTTGGCTCTGTCTTTTGCTGTGCTCCATCGCCGAGCTCAGAACACCATTGATCTCCTGTAATGCCCACTTCCTGAATAATGCTTCGCTGCCTTTCTTTTATGACCGTACAGGCTTGTCACCTCCCAACATCATTTTTTCCACCTCTAGCGCTAAAATCCTCTTCTTCCGCGATGACTACCACATTCAATACATTCTCCCCCCGCCACTCCTCCCTTCATCTAGTGTCTCCTTCCCGCCATTACTCCCCCTTCCACTCCCCTATTGCCCCCTGTCCCCCCTGCTGACACCCTCATCCACCTAACCCCCTACCTCGCCCCTTTCCCCCCACAGTGGTGATGATCCACTGGACGCGTCAGATCAAGGAGGTGCTCAACGCCCAGGAGACGGTGGAGACCGGGGACAACTCGGGCCCCCTGGAGGAGATCTCCTTCTGGCGGAGCCGCTGCGACGACCTGTCGGGCATCAGCCAGCAGCTGCAGAAGCCCGGCGTGCGGCACATCCAGACCGTCCTGCAGCTCTGCAAGTCCTCCTACGTCACGCCCTTCTGCAAGCTGGCCAAGCAGATCCAGGTACCCCGGGAACCGGGGACAACTTTGTTATCCAGGAGAACGGAAACAAGCGGGGCCCTACCTGTCTGGTTTTGGCCTAGATTGCTTTTGCTAGATACAATTTGATTACCCCCCACCCCCAAAAAAAGCCATTACCCTCAAAGTGTTCTTTTGTTTGGGTTTTGCTGATCATTTGAAAAAAGAGAAAGCATCTACGCAGCAGTCGATGTCAGTGTTACATAGAGAAAGACTACAGCCTGGCATACAGTAGGAAAATCACATTATAGCCTAGTGCAACGCCCAGTAGCCAAGCACAGGATCTGCAAACACATAGAAAACCCCCACAAGCATAGAGCTGCAAAGCCTTACGCAGCCTCTTCCCATATACCCCTCCACCCCCCTGGTCAAGAACCACAGCATTCGTTCCAGAGCAAGCCACTGGGGCTGAGGGATGATTTATAACAGGCAGAACAGGAGCCACCCCGCGCTGCCAGCCAGCCAAGCTCCTTACCCCGCTGTTCTTTCCAGCCGGGGGTTGGGCCGGGCCCCGGGGCCACACCATCGATTTAAAAACAGTCACGCTGGGCACAGCCCTCTCACGGAGCACCGGCTTGGCACAGGGACGTGAGGAGTTTAGGGCCCGTCCATGAGGGATGACACTGGGCCAGGGCTCAGCTCACACACACCACTCCCTGTATTTAGATGTGTAATACAGTAAGGAGCCAGGGAGGTGTGTTTGGTGTTTGGTATGAGTAATGCACAGAGGGTGATCCGTTGTGTGTGTTGGCGGAAGGTTGTCTACTTTGGGTTTGAGCTGCAGGAATTATAATTAGTTCATCAAAGTGATACAAAGGACTTAGAGGTTTCGGTAAAATGCACACGTCAGTGGTAGTCAGAGTAAACCCTGGTCCACAATAACGAGCAACAGGACATGCTGTATATGTTTGTATTAGAAAGTTGTCTGACCCTTACTGTATGTATGTGTGTGTGTGTGTGTGTGTGTGTGCGTGCGTGCGTGCGTGCGTGCGTGCGTGCGTGCGTGCGTGCTTGCGTGCGTGCGTGTTTTCGACCCCCCAGGACGGCTCGATGCAGGCCCAGTCCAACCTGTCCTTCCTGTCCCTGCTGAAGGAGCCGTGTGAGGAGCTGGCCCAGCTCAAGCCCAAGGAGGTGGCCTCCAAGCTGACCCACATCCTCAGCCTCATCCGCCTCATCTGGGTCAACTCCGTCTACTACAACACCCGCGGCAGGCTCACCTCGCTCTTCCGCAAGGTAACCGGACGGGTGGCTGGCTTGTTACTGTGCGGCTGGTTCGCGGCCGTGCGTTCTCGAGTGTGTGTGTGTGTGTGTGTGTGTGTGTGTGTGTGTGTGTGTGTGTGTGTGTGTGTGTTTGTGTCTTAAACTATTCATCCTGCTCCCCGTCTTAATAACCTGTCGTACATAGAGGTGAGCTACTCACTCTCGCCCCTCTGACAGCTCTGCTCCCTTTCAATTACCCTTCATGCATCTTCCCCCTCTTCCCCAGCAGTACCCCTTGTGTGCTCGCCCCTCTCTAAATGGGCCGCTGTAACACAGCCAGATAACCTGTGACTCGCCCCCCAAAGGCCCCGTCTCCAGTGGATCTGCCACCCATGCGGATTACCCCGCCTATCGCGCCGCCCCCGATAAGGCCTCATCATCATCAGCTTAGTCCCGTCCAGCCCGCGTGGAGATCAGATGCGTTGGCCCGTGGAGGGCGGCGCCGGCGCCGTGTTATCCCACCATTTTCATTTCGATCCGCCGCTCCTCCGGAGAGCCAGAGAAAAGCGTTTAACCCTCTCGTAATGACGGCCTGACCCCCGGTCCCCCCCCCCCCCCCTCACAATCTCTTGCCGCCCCGCCGCAATTCTTTCCCCTTGTTCCCTTTCTTCCTCCCAGCCTCTCCTTTTTCTCGGGGTCGCACTCCGTCTCTCTGTTCGTCTCTCTCCCCGTTCCCTTTGATAAGACATCAAGGCGGACCGGCTCGCACAACACATTTCTCCTAATTGTTTCCTGAGGGTCTGTGTGGGTGCAGCCACGGCGCTCCTTTCAAAGGGGGACTTTACCCCCCCTCCCTCCCCCGCCCGCCACCCCAAACTCCCACCACCCCTTCCTCCATCCCTCCAATCCCCCAGCTCCACACCGAGCGGTCTAGAGCGCCGCCACCGAGTCACTCAGGGCCCTGCCGTTTATCAGCCTCCCCTCTGCAGCCCACGGGGCCCCGGCGCCTCCCTCATCGAGGCCTCCCGTCACGTCCCGCAGGAAGACCTCTCTCACAACACAACCCCCCCCCCCCGACCGGTGTCAGGCAGCACCAGAGGGGCTGGGAGAGCCTCCTTTGATGAGTCAGGGGAAACCTGGTTTCAATGAAGCCCTGTGTTCCGCCGGTAATGGCGGGTGGTGGTCCCCGGCCTGCTGTAGCCGAGGTGGTGCGTAGCTGTGATCAGGCCGCTTTACCACGTTGAGGCAGCCAGCGCTGCCAGCGCTGCTGCTGTCTCAGGTGGGCTTTCATTTCCAAAGGCCTTTTTATCCCTGCCTTTTTCCATTTTTGCTGATTTCACGGCTGTTTACTGGAGCTGTGTGTGCCCTTGGAGCCCCCTTTGACGCTCTTATTTATTATTCTCAGACCTTTGGTATAGTCAGCCCGTTTC
>CM030188.1:9656746-9684412 GCA_017639675.1 Aplochiton taeniatus | reverse complement strand
CAGCCCGTTTCGCTGCGTTTTAGCAGTGTTCAGGGCCTCTGGGTCGCAGCATAAAGGCACTCTGTGCGGAGTAGGCCAGACTCCTGCAGGCATCAGCGGTGGCCACTGACCTGGATCTGCATGGCCACCTGGTTTACAGACCCGGGCTATTTGCGTGTGTGTGCGTGTGTGTGTGTGCGTGTGTGTGCGCGAGAGTAGCTGACAGTGGGCAAGCGAGCGAGCGAGTGAGTGAATGTGCATGTTTACGTGTTATGATGCAGCGTGTATAATTGTTTATGTATGACACCGTGTGTGTGTGTGTGTGTGTGTTTGTGCGTGCGTGCGTGTTGTCTTTGGCACTAGAGAAACACGGAAACCTCCGGCATGTTTTATGAAACTCTAATGGCCTCAGTTATTCCTCTAGCTCCACTCGGCTGGACCTTTTTACCCTCCGCTCATGGTCCACAGAGTTCCTCTCTTCCCTCCACTGCTATCAAATAATAGAGAAGGAAAAAAAAATCCTTGTTTATTTCTTCCGGTAAGAATTCGATCTGCTTTTCTGGGCTCCTCTACCTCCCTCTCCCTCTCTTTGCCTCTCTGGGAGCCAGAGCACAGCGCGCCGTTGAGATGTGGTTTCCATTTGCCTTTAATGTTTTTCTGGCCAAATCATTTCTAATCTTAGGTCATTTGAATCACTGCGGTAGCCGCTTTCGCGTGCGTCTGTCTGTGCGCCCGTGCATCCCATGCGTACAGGCGCATATTTGTGCCTACCGAGTGTGTACTTGCGTCTTGTGTGTAAGAATGTTCGCCTCACCACCCTCCTTCGCCTTCCCGCCGGGGCCTCAACCACTTTTTTCATTTGTCTTCTGTTGTTCTTTTCCCCCCCTGTGTTGCGCGGGAGAACACAATGTTGGCTCTAATATCATTTTCCAATCACAGAGGACCGCGGGGCATGGACTTTTGACTCCGCTCTGCACCATTCATTCCAGCTAATACAGCGAGAGAGGCTGAGGGGGAGAGAGGGAGCCAGAGAGAGAGAGAGAGAGAGAGAGAGAGAGAGAGAGAGAGAGAGAGAGAGAGAGAGAGAGAGAGAGAGAGAGAGAGAGAGAGAGAGAGAGAGAGAGAGAGAGAGAGAGAGAGAGAGAGAGAGAGAGAGAGAGAGAGAGAGAGAGAGAGAGAGAGAGAGAGAGAGAGAGAGAGAGAGAGAGAGAGAGAGAGAGAGAGAGAGAGAGAGAGAGAGAGAGAGAGAGAGAGAGAGAGAGAGAGAGAGAGAGAGAGAGGAACATTAGCGATAATAGTCCCAGTCATCATCGGCAGTAATTGGTGGTTTTCTGCAGGGCGGATGTTCTCTCTGTTGCTGTTACTCGCTACATAGAGCTTTACGGCAGCTCGCGGCTGTGGTACAAACCCCCCCAACACACAAACACACACACACACACTTCGCCCTTATCCGACCCCCTTTTCCCTGCAGTACATCCCCATACCTTCACTTCCGTCTGGTTGGTTTCACTAAGCTCCAGTCTGGGAGAGACAGAAGGCGGCGCGCTAGACTCTGTCGGATGGGACTCTCAAAGCAAAGATGTGCCTGTTCCTCAGCCGGGGCCCTTTTGTGAAGAGCTCCAGATACTGCTGGAAACTGATGATTATAGAAGAAACTATGACGGTCTCTGGGGAGGCGAAGATTCAGGGACATATGCTGTGTTCATCTTCAGCCCTCCTCTTCCTACCTCCCTCCTTCCTATTATTTTTCCTGAGAAAGAGAAAGAGAGAGAAAGGAGAGAGAACGAGAGAGAGAAGGAAAATCATTATTAACTCATAAGCTTGTTAATTCTGTGGTACTCTCAACCTTCAGCTCAAATGAGAATTTCTGTCATTTACATATCAATTTAATTTCCGGTGTTTTCCTCTCTCCCCCTCCTTCATTAAAAGCTGCATTTGCTCGCTGCCGTAATCAGGCTGTAGAACACATTTTCCTGGGCTGTGAGCACTCACACACTCTTTATAATAGACGCACACATAGTAGGGTGAATCGAGCGCACACACACACACACACACACACCCACACATACACACACACACACACACACACGTATATGCATTTTACCAGTCTCACAAATACGTATGGATGACGTTGAAGCAAACCCAACACAATCTCTTGCCCGCCCCCACACGAACACACAGTCATACACAATGACAGTCGCACTCACACACATAGAAACCAACCCCAATGTGTGTGTGTGTGTGTGTGTGTGTGTGTGTGTGTGTGTGTGTGCCCGTGTGTGCCCGGGCTGTTAGAGCAGTGCCGGGCGTCTCAGCTCCCTAGCCCGCTGTTCCTCTGTCAAGGATTAAACCTCTGTTCAGGGAAATGAAAGGGGAGCCGTCATTCCACATAGTCCTCTATGCACATCACACCACATAATTACACACTCTGCTTCCTTTCTCCTCCCCCTCTCCTCTCGTCTCCTCTCCTCTCGTCTCCTTTTACCTGGCCTTTACGCATATGCGTGTCTGTATTTGTCTGTGTCTGTGTCTGTGTCTGTGTCTGTGTCTGTGTCTGTGTCTGTGTCTGTGTCTGTGTCTGTGTCTGTGTCTGTGTCTGTGTCTGTGTCTGTGCCTGCGTGCGTGCGTGCGTGCGTGCGTGCGTGCGTGCGCCAGACAGTGTGCTTGACTGACACCCAGCACATCAAATAGGGGCTTTAATGAAATGTGATGCCGGGCTGAATTATGCACCTCATAAGCCAGTTTTTTTTCCATCTCACCGGTGGTATACTGCCACACCTGTGAGTGTGGGGTAGGTTGAGGGATTGAGATAATTGTGAGTCTGCGTGGATGTTTTTCTGCGTGTGTGTGCGTGCGCGTCTCGTGAATTGGTACAGATGTAGCTCTATTCACCATCCATCTGCTGGTTGGATTGGACCTGTAGGGGATACAACGGGGCCTAACCACTTCAATCTGGGGGGCTTTAGCCCAGGAATATGATCAAATATTCATCTGAGGCTAAGTGTAACAGCCCCGGGCCCCCGGTGAAAAGCCGGGGTTACATCTGTCAGCCATAATCAATGCCATGCCTGACTTTCCTTAGTGGAAGTCAAGAATAGAGGCAATTTGTAGCATGTGAGTCGGCGCTGGAGCTTTGGTTGCTCTCTGTTCACACTCCCACAGAACCTATATTGCATTAATGTCATCTATAATATATCTGCCCCGCTCTCTTTTGTATTAATGTATGCATTGTGAAATGAAAGGGATTCATTCCTGGTGTCTTGAGTGCAATGCGTTTTAAATGGAGTGTTTCGCAGGTAAGTTAGTGTTGAAGGTTATTTTGATAGTGTTCATGGTCCTAACTGTGTGTGTGTGTGTGTGTGTGTGTGTGTGTGTGTGTGTGTGTGTGTGTGTGTGTGTGCGCGTGCGCGTGTGTGTGTGTCTCCAGATGAGTAATGAGATTATCCGGCTGTGTGTCAGAGACATTTCGCTGGACCGGATCTTCCAGGGCTACATTGTCTCCAGCAAGCAGACCCTCAACGACTGCATCCAGTGCTGCCTGTCCTGGAAGCAGCTCTACCTGCACACCTCCCAGCTTCACCACAAGTACGACACGCACGCACACACACCTTTTTAATCTCCATAACGCGCACGCCGCTGAAATGTGTTCTCGCAGAGTCGCTCAACGCACACACACACACGGGCAGGCCCGCGCACACTTACATCCAAATACACAATAGGAAACACAAACACCTAGTCTCTTGTAATTACTTTGGCTCTGACAGCCAACTCTAAATTCCCTCTCGGATGTAGAAGTTGTGTCTCTCTCCAGCGGCAGATACGGCCTCCTCCTCCCCAAACGCCCCGGCGATGACAGTGCCGCCCTCCCTCCTAAATGAACTCGGCGATGGCAGCGACAAGGTGCACGCCGGTCGTAATGACGGCAGATAAGAAGACCCCCCCCCCCCCCAAGTTGTCTTCAAAGTGCCAGCGCGGCGACAGCACCTCACCGCTACACACCCTCTCACCCCCCTCCCTGCCTCCCTCTTCTCATCTCGTCTTTGCCTCGGCGTTACATCACCTCCTCTCTCCGGTACCTGTAGTGAAGGTGGCGTGTCGTCAGACCGCGCCACTTAAAAGCCGCCTGACAGAACCTCTGTCGCAAGGGAAAGTGGATCGGCGGAAATGAAACGGGGTGGGGGAGGGAGTGGGAGGGGGAGGTGGTCGCTCCACAGGTGTTTGACGTGTTGGGGTCGATAAAGAGAGGGGGGGGGGGGGGAGAAGGGAAGGGTGGCACGCCACATCAGAGAAGAGAGGCCGGGATGGAGATGGGGGAAGAACACCGTCCATATATTACACCCAACACAATAAAGAGCTGAGCGACTGTGAAACGGTGGGAAGAATGTGTGTGTGTGTGTGTGTGTGTGTGTGTGTGTGTGTGTGTGTGTGTGTGTGTGTGTGTGTGTGTGTGTGTGTGTGTGTGTGTATTGGGGGGGGGGTATGGAGATAAACGACAGAGGCAGCGTCCTCGAGAAGGGACAGAGAGAGAAAAAGACGCGTGCGAGCGAAAGAGAGGATCAAAGCCGTTACCTCCCCGCTGTCAGACGGCCGGTGTGCGGCTGTGGCTCGGCGTAGTGGAGCGTATCTCCCTCCGTTACTCTGATTGCAGTGAGCGCCCGGGGGGCTGGGGGGGTCCGGCGTTACACAGGGAGGGCCCGGCCTCTCCAACAGCAGAGCCACGCTCCGGACGATCGATCCCCGACCAACCAATTAAAGGCAGGGCTTATTTCCTCGTCGATAAGCCAGCGTCCAAAGGTTTCACTCCTGATTCAACAGGAGGCTCTCCTCTGGCTGGCTGTGATAGTCCCCTGTTCTTTCAGCTCATATCATATTTAAGGAATAACCATCTGCTGGCCTGGCTGACTCGTTGACTAGACGCAGGGTTGTCTCGTGTGTGTGTGTGTGTGTGTGTGTGTGTGTGTGTGTGTGTGTGTGTGTGTGTGTGTGTGTGTGTGTGTGTGTGTGTGTGGAAAGAGCGAGTGAGAGACTGAGAGAAAGTCCTGTGTGTTAGTGTATCTTAAGAGTTTTGAGAAATGTAAGTTCAAGAGAGAGGCGCTGCCTCAGCCAACCATTCCGACCGCGGATGTTTGCTTTTTGCATCCTCTTTTTTTCTCTTTTCCTTATTCATGCTGTACTCCGGGGAGGGAGGGGGGGGGGGGGGGGGGGGGGGGGCCTTGAACTGAAAACGCCTGGGGAGACAGATAGCCACCTTTTGAAAAATAAATGAATAACATTCCTGTTATCGGCCCCTCTGTCATCGTCTGGCCGGCATGGAGGGAGGAATGCGGGCGTGGAGGGAGGGAGGGAGGGAGGGATGGAGGGAGGGAGGGTGCTAAGTAAAGAGCGGCTGAATCTGTTTTCCTCCACCCTTTCAGATATCACACCCAGCATGTCTACCGAGAGAACCTGTCACCCACACAGCCGGGCCACTCCGGGTTCAGCCACAGGGCAGCCAGACGGCGAGCGAGAAAAACCAGGAGGAGGAGGAGGGAGAGGGGGGGCAGTGGAGTTGAGGAAAGACAGGGAAATGAGGGAGAGAAGGATGGAAGGCAATAAGACGGGAGTACGAGAAAGAGGAGTGTGGGCTGGAGACCCGTTGAACTGCGGGGCAGCGAGGGGGAGTGTGGGGGGGGGGGGGGGGGGGGGGGGGGGGGGGTGGTAGGCGGGGAAGCGGCTGCCCGGGGACGAGCCAGGCGCACAGCCCAGGGAGGCTCTGAGCTCCATACCCCAGCCTCATCATCACACAACAACTCCACACCTCCACTGCAAGCAATAAAGCAGGTGTTGAGCCCTCTGTCTCTGACACTCCATCTCTCTCTCTCACTCCCACTCTCTCTCTCTCTCTCTCTCCCCCCCACCCTCCCTCCCTCGTGGTTTTCTCACTTTATCTCCTTCGCTCCACTGTCTTCCCCCACTCCTCCACCTCTTGGCTGGCTCGCCGTCTGCTGCTCCCCAACCAATTTAGCTCCGTGGGGAGGAGATGGAGAAGTGCGCGGGGCACGTTGGAGGATCGATCAAAGTTTAGGCTGCGCTGTATGTGGACGGCCATGAATCATGGTGAGCCGTCCTTCTCTCTGCCCGGCCTCCCCTTCACTGTGGCCCCGCTTGTAGGACAAAATGCTCTGTGTGTGTGTTTGTGTGTGGGAGAGAACAGGTTATTTGGTTTATATAACCCTCAAGGGGTCAGCTGATATGGCTTGCTTCTGGCTGTGTGTGTGTGTGTGTGTGTGTGTTCATACAGTCTCACTCCCGGCGAGCGTTCTATATGATGGGTGTAGTCATGGTGCTGGCTGGGGGACATGATTAATGTGGGCCGGGCTCCACGCTGCCCTCGCTCCTCTCCCCGTCCTCCCCGTGGCCTCTCCGCTGCTCTTCCTCACTCTCCTTCTTCTCTCCCGGTGTTCTCTCCATGTCTGCCACCCCCCCCACTCCATGCTCTTTTTTTTCTCATCCTCTTCCTGGCATTCGTACCCTGGTCCTTATTACCCGCTCGTGTCTCAGCCACTTCCTGTCCACTGTTTCATTCCTTCTGTTCTCACCACGCACACACACACACAAAAAAACATATATTTTATCCTCACACACATACACACGCAAAAACACACGCACACACACACACACAAGCACACACACACACACACACACACACACACACGCACGCGCGCGCACACAGTACCCATCTCCTGTTTATGGCTTCATTGGCTTCATTGCAGTAGATTTTCCCAGGCAATGAGATGTTCCCTTCTAGGAAAGGCTCTCGTCAGCCAATATCCCTCACTGTGAAACCAGTCACGTTTTCACTCCTGATAAAAGGTACTCGCTGCGACTAATTGTTCTCTGCGGCGGCTCTTTCTGCGATATTACACGGCCGTGGTTTCCCCCTGTCTGGACCGCCTTTGTGACATGGCCCCTTGTTTTGAGGGGTTGCCGGCTATCTTTAGCCAACATGAGAACTGACAACACTGGAGCAGCTTCAAGCCTTAATGGCCAATTCCAGGGCCATAACTAGCATGAGTCACGACATAATTACAACCCCAGATGACACAAACACAAACCCTCTCTGGCCTAATCAGCTTTTTAGTTGAAAAGTTCATTTTGCGTGTGTGTGTGTGTGTGTGTGTGTGTGTGCGTGTGCGTGTGCGTGTGCGTGTGCACGTGTGTGTCTATCTGTCTGACTACAGCGGTCACACTGTAGGCCCTCTTCTCTCTTATTGGTTCATGTTATGAACCCCAGACAGCCAGCCCCCCTGGCGCCTGTGGACGGTGACATGACAGTCCTGCCATTGTCCCCTCCTGCCCGCACCACTCCCTAAGTCCCACTTAATTAGCCCCACCATTGGGCGGATTTACGCTCATCCAGACGGCACAACTCCTCTTATTGGCTAGTCATGCCCCGAGGGCTGATCAAATGACACTGATTTAGCGCATAACACTGTCCTTTGAAAGTATGCGGGGCACGCATGAAAGGACACGGGATAGGACACGCTTACACGCCAAATCACACACACCAGACACGCACACAGCACAGCACAGCTGCATGGATACACACATGCACGCTCACGCACACAGAGCCACATGGACACACTTATAATTTAGTTTTTAAAGGCCAAAGAATAGCCATGTAATAAGCTTTCGCCCCGCATAACAAAGTTAATATTTCTAACAGCCGATGGTTGTCGTCTAAATCATAATCACCCCTGTAAATGAATGATGAACGATTGTATCTTTGTAATGGCTCTATTGCCAGAATATTACTCACGTTTTAAATTGAAGAGACAGCTCGTTGGATGTAGTGTAATGGGTTTTTAACAGGATAGGCACGCACAGATCTCTGCACTTCAGTAGCATTCGCTCCGTGCTCTATTTAAAACGAGAAGAATGGAACGAGGAGCGGTGAAAAACGCAACCTTGAGTTTAGAGTTCAGTCTATTGCTTGAGTGTGTGTGTGTGTGTGGTGTGTGTGTGTGTGTGTGTGTGTGTCCATGTGCACGGAGCTGGAGTGGTGTTCATTTCCCCCCCCAGAACAGGGCAGCGAGTGCTTAAGGTATCATTGAAATGATGAATGCTGTGCTGCACGGGGCCCAACTACACACACACACACACACACACACACACACATACAGACACACACACGTCAGGGTTTAGTCTGAGTCATTGGAGAAATAAAGCCGCGTCAACTTCAAACAACTTCCTTTCATCCGCAGTTTCAGAGAGAGATAGAGAGCGAGAGCGAGCGAGGGAGAGGAAAAAAGAGACTTGCAGATGTTAGCCTTTCACCTCCTCCTCGCCTAAAAAAACGAGCGCACCAATCTACATCTCCCTGTAGCCACCTGGTTTCCTAATCTACTGGCTGTGCCCTTTTGTTTGTGCATTTGCACGTGAATTTGTGTGTGTTCATTCACCCCCACACACAGACACACACACGCGCACACACACCCACACACACTCACAGATATCGAGCCTCTACCCAGTCTGTCCTCACGAGACAAAGAGTAACTACATTAGTTTCTTCTCACTACAGAGTGCTTTTTGCCATCCTCAACCTTGTCTTTAATGTGTAGTTCACCTGAAAGTTTGATGTTATTGAGATGGAGCCGGCGGAATATCGTTTTGACCCTGCCTCTCATTTCCACTGTGAACAGCAACTCAAACACTTTGCGTCTCCGGGATTACCTTTCCATCAGCGAAAGAATCAAGTGTGAAAAGCAATCTGGGCCACGCCAGCCGGCTGCATGGCAGTTTGGCGGATGCAATTATGCCAATGACAGATCATTTTTGACCTTATCCCTCACCTGTATGGATGGCAGTTGTTTGCCGCAGCGATTGCCTTTGTTTTGCTGTTGGGTGTTTGTGGTTGTTGGTCCGTCGGTTTGGAGACCAGCTCCGTCTCTGCTGGAGCGCTGCGCTGTTTGTAGGGTCGATAGACTTTTTATGTTTTTCTAACATTGATAAAGCTTTGCCTCTGCTGTTACCCCCCGCCTCTCTCTCTCTCTCTCTCTGTCTCTGTCTCTCTGTCTCTCTGTCCCTCTCTCCTCTCTCTCTCTCTCTCTCTCTTCTCTCTCTCTCTCTCTCTCTCTCTCTCTCTCTCTCTCTCTCTCTCTCTCTCTCTCTCTCACAGGTACTCCTCAAAAGGCTGGGTCCTGGACCAGACTAGTATCTTTGCTCTGGTGGACGCCTTCATGCAGAGATGCAAAGACCTGCTTGAGGTGAGCTAGCACACACACGCACACAAACACACACACGCAGACATACAGACACAGCTGGGTGGGGTCCCTGTACCCCTGTCACTCTCTCCTCTATGGTTTAGCATGGGTCTCCATTTTGTGACTCACTAACTATCCACCTTGACGTGCCATTTAAAGGCTCTTTTCCTCCACTGTATTTTAGCCCGGTTCTTTTGTCAGACTGCCATTGGTATTGAGCATGCCCTTTGTTCAGTAAAGTTTCTCTCTTTACATTGAAGGCACACAGTCAGTCTTGTCACCCCCATCACCCTGTTCCCTGTCGTACGGTAAAGCCAGCATTACAATGTAATACATGGGCCTGGCTGTACCCTTACAGGCAAATGACCTGATGGCGGATGCTGACAGCAAGGGCTCTCGCTCTCTCTCTCTCTCTCTCTCTCTCTCTCTCTCTCTCTCTCTCTCTCTCTCTCTCTCTTGTCTGATTATGTTCTCTCACTCCACCTGCCCCTCCCCAGGTGTGTGACTGCCAGCAGCAGTTTGCCCGGCGGGCGGAGGGCGATCAGATGCCCCTGCCGTGCTTCGCGGGGCGCCAGGGCGCCGAGGTGACCCGCAGCCTGCTGGAGATGGAGTCCACCTTTGAGCGCAGCCTGCACATCCTCCGCAGCGCCCGCAAGGGCATCCTGGACGTCAAGAATACCTCGTGGCACGAAGACTACAACCGGTAACCTTGTAGACCCCCTCTAACCTGACGCCCTGACTGGCTGGCTGGCGGGCGGGCGGGCGGGCGGGCGGGCGGGCGGGCTGGCTGGCTGGCTGGCTGGCTGACTGGCTGACTGACTGGCTGCTTGGCTGACTGACTGCACGCTAGAGGCTGCAGCAACCTATCAGCTATCAACAATAGCAACCATTGGAAAGATCCTACATTCATGTAGGGTTTTTGTTCAGTGTTCAGAAGAGAATCTCCACTCTGCAATGCAGGGTTCTATCAGGGGGGTTTTCTGGATGTTCTTTCAATTGGCTAAGCTGCATGCTGAGCCTGTGACTCTGTAGCTACAGTATGGCTACCCACTCCACTCACTGGCTAATATTTATGAGCTGCTAGTGGAGTTGTAGTAGGATCAATGTGTGTCTAGACAGCCTGTCCATCTGTCTAACATTAAATGCCTGGTTAGTACGTGTCTGCTAGATGAATGTGTGTGTGTGTCTGTGTGTGTGTGTGTGTGTGTGTGTCTGTGTGTGTGTGTCCGTCATGAGCTGGTGCCTGGAGCGACACCCCCTCGTTGTCATTCAGAGCCGGCCTGCCTCCTCATCTGAATATCACCATCAAAGATGGACGGGCCGCTGGCGTGCGCGTGACTGACTGTCATTGTGTCCCTTTCTCCCCTAAATAGGTGTATGTGTGTGAGGGGGGAGGGTATGTGTGTTTGTCATGAGGGTGGCAACCAGGGTCCCAGGAGAGTGCCCCTGCACCTGCTGGCTGTGACGCGGGCTGGGGGTCTTTGGAACAGGGGTCGGGCGGCAGGCTGTGTGTGATATGGATGATGGATTGGGATCGGGGGAGGTCGTCGGGTCGGGATGTTGTTGCCAAGACAAACAGCTGCGCTCGTGTCCGGGAAAGGAGTTTCAAAGCGACTCAGCACATTGAAATTAGCCAAATCAATACCCGCTTGGCTGCCAATACATACCTTGTGTGTGAGTGTGAGTGTGTGTGTGTGTGTGTGTGTGTGTGTGTGTGTGTGTGTGTGTGTGTGTGTGTGTGTGTGTGTGTACTCAGATGCTTTTGATCTGTGTAATCACTTCCTCCATCCAGCTAGTGTGTGTGTGTGTGTGTGTGTGTGTGTGTGTGCGTGCAAAGGTTCCGAGCGGGGGTGAAGGATCTGGAGGTGATGATGCAGAACCTGATCAGCTCGGCGTTTGAGACAGCGAACACAGTGGAGGACGGAGTTCAGCTGCTGGACGTCTTTCAGCACCTCTCCGCCCGCGAGGTCTCACACACACACACACACAAACACACACACACCCACACACACACACACAATCACACACCACACACACACACACACACACACACACACACATACACACACACACACACATTGACATACACAGACACTGACACACACACACACACACACACACACACACAGCCACGCTCGTCATTTTTTTGCTCTCGCCATGACCTTGAACGCGCTCACAAGTCCAAGGAAGGAGCTTAACACACTTTTGCACGCACTCACTGACGCACACACACACACACACACACACACACACACACACACACACACAAAAACGCAACGACACACAAACTCTCACTCGCACGTCCATTTCCTGATTCCCCACTCCCTGTCACCTGTATTTTTATGAACCACGCCGTAAACACCAGCCAGCATTTAGACTGCCTGCAGGGGGGCTATTGTGTGTGCTTCTCCACTCGAACCCATTTCTCCCCCTGAGCGGAGCGCACCGCGCCCCCCCCCCCCTCCCCCTCATTATGTCTCCTCTTAATGCAGGCATCGTCACGGCCCTCTCCCCACAACGGCCGCCCGCGGACATTATCCATCCTCGGCTGGTTCTCCCAGTGTGTTTCCTGCAGTGCTGAAGGCACCCCTTCTCTCCTTCTCACGCTCAGCCAACTTTTATGAAGCTCATTCACCAGGAGATCTAAACAGTCTCGCATAAACACTCTCACATCTGCCTTGCTTTTTCCTGCTTTCTTTTCTTCCCTTCCCTTCCACCCCCCCCTACTTTCCTGCGTTTACGCATTGTTTTGAATCATCCTCTCCTTGCGATGTCAGCCTCACAAACCTTCCCTAATTTTTCCTGACGTTTTCCTCCCTCATCCTTCTCCGTCATGTCCTCCCTCTCTCCCTCCCCCTAAACTCCCCCTCTCCTCTTCTCCCCCTCCCCAGGCCATCAAGAGGACCATTGACCGGAAGACGGTGGACGTGTACGGCCTCTTCAACAAGGAGCTCAACCTGGTCAACAAGGAGCTGAGCAAGAAGCTCTTCCACATCGCCCCCCACGTACCACAGCATGCGGGCCAGGCCCACTGGGCACGGGCCCTGAGGCGACGCATCGAGAGACCCATGGAGGTCTCTCTCTCTCTCTCTCTCTCACACACACACACACACACACACACACACACACACACACACATTCACTTGAATAATAGGTCGCCAGTTACAGGGGAGGTCACATAGGATGAGGTCGGGGCAGAGCACGCTCAATCACTTACAGTAGCGCGAGAGGCCTAATGCTCAGCTACACCGCCAAGCTTTCCACCCCGACCTTTGAACCTGGCAGGAAGTTCAGCTCCATCATCGGGCTCACCCAGCCCAGCAGTAGAACTCTGTCCTGGACACTAGAGAATTCAGCTGGAGGGGGGGGGGGGGGGTGAGGGTGGAGGTGGGCTTTTCAAGGGGACTTCACATCCTGCATGGGCTCTCAGTGCGGTATGGAGAGACTGGGTCCATGGCAGGCCTCCAGACATGGCCTTGGCGTCTGGGCCGCTATGAAAGCCAGCTGTTGTTGCCTCAACGCCCGCAGACCAGCGCTGTGTTTGACTTTCATATCTCCGGACATACACTCGCAACCCAATTAACAACAGGGTAAGGGGGGGTTTAATTGTGCACAGATATGATTATACAGCGCAACGCTCTCTTTATATATCCCTCAATAAGGAAGAATGGACACAGGGTGAAATAGGAGTCAGATCTCCTCACACAATCACACATACACACACACACACACACACACGGACACGCACACACAAACAGAGCAGCAACATCTTGGAGACACTGGCCAATGGGACTCCCAGGGGGTGATGTAGGTCCGTTAGAGAGTGCAGCGCTAACAGAGACTTGGCCAGGCCGCAGAAAGCGCACGCTGTGCCTTTTCCTTTGACCTCCTATTTACCAAACCTGAGGCTGATGGCGTAATCAGCGCAGGTCACCGCTCCTTCATCGTAATTAGCAACGCCCGGTTTAAAAAAGCAATGGCATGGGCCTCCCTGTCATGTGTGACCCAACACTCACAAAAAGAAAACAAAAACATGGCGATCATGAAACAGATATCAAGGTTCAAGGTTATCTTTATTATTCCACTAGGGGACAATTGGTTTGCAGCCAGGGTTCATCAAATACATCTAACACCATCATTGACAACATCAACACAACAAAGGTCAGTCATAGAGTCATAGATTGTTTTGTCTAAATATAGCTATACTTCTCATTCGCTCTAATATGATCACATTTTTGAAGTAACCAGTGATACAATAGTTATTATTGGTGCTATTGAGTACATTCTGCCTGTTGGTGTTTAACTTTTAATGTGATAATGTCTAACGCTTGATGACGTCTTGTTCGCTCAGTTGAAAAAGAGTCATTCTTGTGTGAAAATCCTCTCGGCATGTCTCACTCAGACGAGTGCTGCTATTCTTTCTGGAAGTTTCCCCTATGCAAGTAAACACGCTACCTGGATAACACCTCCTGAGAGGCGGAAGATCTTTGCTGCTAAACAGACGTGCGCTCTTCCCCACAGTTTTAATACATACAACAGAATACAGAATCTGCTTCTCAGTGCGCATATCTTTGCGCGAAACTCCCACTTTTCCCTCGACCATCCCAGGAATGCTGGGAACTTGGCATTCTGCGCTCCTGTAGGCAGAATACGTTTTTAGCCGTGTGTGATCTGTTCGTACATAACATGCCATGTTTTTAGAAGCACGTTGCAAAGAAACTACACCTAAAACGGCCCCTAACATGTTAGTACATCAGCCCCCCAGTGTTGTGTGTGGAGGAGACCATGGTAACATTGTGTTTAGCTGACAAGGAGGTGTGCCCTTGTACACCCTCAACAATGTCAGGTGCCTCCAATGAGCTCCTTCATCTGATTACTATGTTGTTGTATTTATCAATCTCTGGCGGAGAAAGACGGGAAAACTAAGACGGGAAAACAGAGATGCAGAAACGCGATACACATTGGCAAAAAAAAAAGTAATAAGCACAGAGTGTTTCCCACACACTGGAAAAACACAGTACCACTAACCAATGTGAACGTTACAAATGCCAGTGGAATGAAAATGTTTTTACCCTTTTTTCATCCTTAACCTCTGCATGAACCCTGATCCTCATCTCTACTGTCTGGAGCAGGTGGTGCAGCGGGCACACTACATCCCCCAGATTGGCAGCGGCGAGGAGTCGCGACTGGCTCACGGCCAGCTGGTGCAGACCCTGGACGAGCTGGTGCGGAGGATCTTCAGCGAGTGGAGCCAGAGCGTGGACCGCCAGAGCCTGAAGCGGCTGGACCAGCCCCTCATGGCACGCTGCAAGGAGAAGGCCGGCATGCTGGACGTCAACTTCGACAAGTGGGTTGCCCCCCCCCCCGACCCCACCCCACGCGCCAAAGCAACATGCGCATGACTTTGGGACTCTCACGCAAACACTATTTTCTTTTTGTAAAAATGTCTTTTTGTTGTTTTTTGGCTCACTCCTCGTGAATTGGATCTTTGAGTGTACATTTTTACATTGGTCTCAAACACACATACACTCAGCCAGGCTGTTTGAGTGTGCACTTTCACTTAGAAGAGACATGACCTTCCTATGCACACATACATTCAGACAGAGACACACTTTGTTTGTGTTGGCCGTACTCCGTGTACGCCAGCAGAGACAGCTGGAAGAGCAGCCATTTGTTATTGTGTTAAGGCATCTTGGACATCCTTTTATGTACTCGCATGCAACCATGTTGAGAAAGGTCTTTTACTGACCTAACAAACACACACACACAGGATAGAATAATTTCTCATCAGATTTCAAAAAAGACAAATGCTCTTATACATTTCAAGTTTGTACGTTATCTCCCACTCTATCTTTTCTCTCTTCTCTCTCTCTTCTCTCTCTCTCTCTCTCTCTCTCTCTCTCTCTCTCTCTTTCTGTAAATATCTATTCCCTCTCTCTCTCTGTCTATCTATCTATTCCCTCCCTCTCTCTCCTCTCTCTCCTCTCTCTCTCTCTCTCGCTGTGTATCTATCTAATCTCTCTTCCACACACCTTCACACACCCCTGCCCCCTGCTCCCTCTTCAGGAACCTGCTGAAGATGTTCAATGAGATCCACTACTGGGAGCGGCTGCTGTTTGAGATCCCCCACTATGTGTCGGACGTCTACCAGCGGCGCGAGGACCTGCGCAGCCTCAAGGAGAGTGTCCTGCTGGTGGTGCGGGACTACAACAGGTCCGACTAGAACACACACACACACACACACACACACACACACACACACACACACACACACACACACACACACACACACACACACACACACACACACAAACAAACAGACACCGGCATATCGCGTAGACACACAGACCCCTGTCAGCATATACTGTAAATATTATATTGCGTTATGCAAACAACTATTATGATATACACAGCAGTTATGGCAAGCTCCCAATTCCCACGGCAGCGCGTTCACATCCCAGGAAACACACAGCACAGCTTCAGGACTCCTGTATTTAGTCCTCCCTCCTCTGGGCAGTGCAGAGAGGCTGTTGGTGTCCACGCTGACAGGAGACACTAAAGCCGAGCACCGCACCGCACCGCTCCTCCCTAAGTGAGTCGACAGCAGTTACTGTCGTACTAGCCGGCGTTCATTAAGGCTCCCACCAAACCCCCCCGAGACTCAGCCCAGCCTCTGGGTCAAGTGGGGGCTTTTATCGCGGCTAACGTTTGCTCTTTCGCCGCTCTTTCGCTGTCTCCGCATACTTTTGTCCCATCATCCCCTGTGTCTGTTACCAGGCGGACGGAAAGGGCACCCGTGTTGTCGCCCTGGTGTTTTGACGTGTTGCGTGAAATATTTCCTGTTTTGTTATGTTGTGGTGGTCCAACCTCCTCCTGCTGGCTATAGAAGACCCTCAAAGCGGCATGTTCAAGAAAAAAAGCGCACGCACCCGCACACTTTTGCACATATAATACGCTAAGGGCTTGATGTGCATTTGTAAAAACATGTGTAAACGCCGTACCCCTCGCAGAAAGAAATTTGGGAGGAGACATGCAAAACAGATACGTTTAGCAATGTGAGGATTTTTACCAAACCTGAAAGTAATTATAGAAGTGATTGTGTGTGTATTTTAGTACGCCTGAAGGGCATGTACTAATCAGATGCGCACATTAGGAGAGATGGCTGCTCTTATTGTAGTGAGTAGGAAACGCAGGGGAAACCAAATAATACGTTGCCAACGTGTTTTTTTCTGCCTGTGTTAACATTTCAGAGAAGTCAGAGGCAAAAATGATTCAGAGATATCGCCTATCCTGCAATGCAATTTTTGAGTTATTGACTTAACTGAAGGATGATTTACAGCCAACAAGAAGCAGCCATGCAATGCCAGCAAAGTCAAAATCTTCTTGCGACTCTGCGTTTTCTCCTAATCTCCCATATGGCATTTCTTTTTGTTATGTTTGTATTTCTTTGCTGTAGCTCAACAATGTGCTTATTGGCCTCTTCCACTAGTTCCTCTAATTCGATGGGATCAAATTTGATTTTCCTTTTGCGGTTGTTGTGTTTTCCGTCCAAACTATCCATGCCTGGAATCACTTTAAAACAGAATAACAAACAAAACCTGAGAAATGCTTTATCATTTCTCAAGCGTTTACTATATGTGCTTATGTGTGTGTGTGTGTGTGTGTGTGTGTGTGTGTGTGTGTGTGTGTGTGTGTGTGTGTGTGTGTGTGTGTGTGTGTGTGTGTGTGTGTGTGTGTGCGCGCGCTCATGTGCGCCTTGTGCGTGCCAGGATCATCCAGGCGTTGTCGGCTGACGAGCTGGGCCTGTTCCGCGAGCGAATCCGCTTCCTGGACAAGAAGATCCAGCCGGGCCTCTCCAAGCTGCTGTGGTCCTCCAAGGGAGCCTCCACCTACTTCATCAGCGACTGTCGCCTGCAGGCCAGCAAGGTCTCCCACCAAGCCACCACACACACACACACACACACACACACACACACACACACACACGTACACCCCACTCCCACCTTCAGGCTACAGACAGCCAATTCTTCTTGTGCGCAGCGGGTTGTGAGCACACTGTTGCTGTTAATAATGAAGAGAGGCCGGCCTCAATAGTCCGGGTTAGAGAGGGTTGTCCTCCCTGAAGCAGACAAGTGCTGGGTGTGCCAGGCTGAGAGCAGGGGGGAGGGAGGGGGACGTGGCAGGGGTCAGGTCTACTGTTTGGGTGACCTTCCAAGCCGCACCGTCCAGCAGGAGATTCAGTAGAAAAGCTGTGAGTCTGGAGCAAGCTGAGCTAGCAGCATGAGGCTGGGGTCAGCCCCCTTTTGTTTTGTATGTTATCCTCTCTCTCTCTCCTCTCTCTCTCTCTCTCTCCTCCTCTCTTCTCTCTCTCTCTCTCTCTCTCTCTCTCTCTCGCTCACACACACACACACACACACACGCACACACACATACATAAATACAGATACATGCGCACGTACAAAAAACGCTCATTACACACAGAGTGCAGAACCGACTATCTCCCTGTCATAGTTGTTATACTTCCTGCTGTCGGCCTCTTCCTGGAAGCCATAAACATGTGAACGTGGGGAACAAATTGAGCCAGGCAACCCAGAGGTCGTTTGGCGGTGGTTTACAGCAAAGCATGATGCATGGAGTGTATGGAGACGCTACCGTCAGCCCCCCCTGAAAGTCAGGAGATGGATGTGCTGGGCTTCTCTACCACTGCATCGAAGTATCTCCATAGGGAAAAGAGAACCGTGTGTGTGTGTGTGTGTGTGTGTGTGTGTCTTGTGGCGCCCTACAGCATAAGTGCTCAGCCTGCTGCTGCATTTCCTTCCATACCACTAGCTATGTAGGGCTGCATGACAAAGCTGGAAGGGTCATGTCATTTAGCAGGGAAGGCATGGCACGCAACGTGTACACGCGCACACACACACACACACACACACACACATTCTAGATAGACAGACTTTTAAAAGTCACTGGAGAGGATGCCAGTTGGGCTGGGGCAGGGTAAGTTTTCCTTATGAACATTTATACTCGTTTGTAGGGATTTTCACCGCCCCCCTCCCTCTCCCCAGTCTGCTCCGGGGCTTTGAGATCAGGTTTGCATCAAGCCAATGTCAAGATCTATCGGGCCCCAAAGTCAAAAGCCTTCAAGCCACTGGAGGTAGATGGAGAGCGTAGCAAGGGGAAAGAGAGGGGGAAAGAATTCGGCACAAAAAAAGATGTGCTCCGACTCAGAAACCTAGCCCCCCTCTCTCCCCACACTCCCCCCGCCCTCTCTACTTTAGCTCCCCTTCATCAAACTCCCTCTTGGAGGCTTATTCTGCACGCCGTGCCTTATCCCCCTGAAAGCTGTAAAATCCGGAGATCGGGCCTTGGATCTGGAATTTTGAGAGAGAGTGGGATTACTCTCCACATGAATTAGGTCCGGCAGCAGCGCAAGAAAAGAGGGAGAGAGGAATTGAGAGGGAGAGGGGGAGAAAGTGACTGCAGGAGAGAAAGAGAGAGGGGTGGGGTGGTGACGGGGGACGGTGGGGAGGATGGGGGGTTGAGAAAGAAGGATCTCCAGTCTGTACCAGAGGGCTCCATGTTCCTACCAGTTGAATTGTAGTGGAGGTTTGGATGTATGTGAGCAGGCCTGATGTTGTCAGGATAAGGCCCGTCTACGGTAATTCAAACCAGAGGGAAGTCGGAGCCTTCATATTCCTCTATAATGAGCTCTGCTCTCATCTGTAAGGGCCTCGCTGGGTTGTGTGTGTGTACGTGTGTGTGTGATGGGGGGGGGGGGGGGGGGGGGTATGGGGTAGATAGATATAGGAGAGAGGGAGGTTGCATGTGTGTGTGTGTGTGTGTGTGTGTGTGTGTGTGTGTGTGTGTGTGTGTGTATAGAATAGAGATTCCTGTTTGAAGGAAAACACTGGAAAGCCCAGGGGGCCTGTACTCTAACTTTCTTTCCTCCCAACCATCCCTTTCATGCTCTCCTCTCCCCCGCTTCCTCACCTCCCCGCCCCCCTCCATCCCCATCACCGTCCCTCTCCCCCTCCCTCCCCGTCCCTCTCCCCCTCCCTCCCCGTCCCTCTCCCCCTCCATCACCGTCCCTCTCCCCCCTCCCTCCCCGTCCCTCTCCCCCTCCCTCCACCGTCCTCTCCCCCTCCCTCACCGTTCCTCTCCCCCTCCCTCCCCATCCCTCTCCCCCTCCCTCACCATCCCTCTCCCCCTCCCTCACCGTCCCTCTCCCCCTCCCTCCCCGTCCCTCTCCCCCTCCCTCCCCGCCCTCTCCCCCCTCCCTCCCCGTCCTCTCCCCATCCCTCCCCATCCCTCTCCCCCTCCATCACCGTCCCTCTCCCCCTCCCTCCCCGTCCCTCTCCCCCTCCCTCCCCGTCCCTCTCCCCCCTCCTCAGATCCAGTTGATAGTGGACGAGTACAAGGCAGCCAACCTGGCCATCTCTCGTCTCTGTCGCCAGATCAGTGAGCTGCTGCTGGTCCGCATTGACGGCAAGACTATCTACAGGTGGGTCACTATGGTTATGGTACTCACTATAGTGGAGAAATACATCCAAAGTCTAATGCTTGGGCACTATGGGTCTGGTACACACTATAGTGGAGAAATACATCCAAAGTCAAATGGTCACTATGGGTCTGGTACTCACTATAGTGGAATACATCCAGAGAGTCTAATGCTGGGCCACTATGGGCCTGGTACTCACTACAGTAGAATACATCCAGAGAGTCTAATGCTGGGTCACTATGGGTTTGGTACTCATTACAGTAGAATACATCCAGAGAGTCTAATACTGGGTTAGTAGAGTTTAAGCTGACAGAGTTCTTTGTAAGTGCAATATCATCAATAGTAGCAGTTAGTAATGGATTGAATACTATTATAAAGTGATGGTTGACTGGCTGGTTGTGTGTGTGTGTGTGCGTGTGTGGATGTGTGTGTGTGTGTGTGTGTGTGTGTGTGTGTGTGTGTGTGTGTGTGTGTGTGTGTGTGTTCAGGGACTTGGAGTTTGAGGGTGACCAGAAGGCCCACCAGGAGCTCCAGCTCCAGAGGCTGCGCTCGGCGCACCAGGACATCGTCAACATCATGACCCGCGTCTACGAGACCTTCCGCACCGACGGAGCCGAGGTCTGAGTTTGTGTGTGTGTGTGTGTGTGTGTGTGTGTGTGTGTGTGTGTGTGTGTGCCAGCTCCCAGGAAGTTTGGGTGAGCTGAGAAAAACCAGCCAAGGGATTATTCAGGCTTTACTTGCCTTACTCAGCAGGGAGTCCAAGAGGCTTCGCCAAGACCGGATAGTAATCTAATGAAGTGGAATCTGATTTCTTGGAACCCCCTGTGTGTTTGCGTGTGCGTGTGTGTGTGTGTGTGTGTGTGTGTGTGTGTGTGTGTGTGTGTGGGCATGAGCCTGTGTGTGTGTGTGTGTGTGTGTGTGTGTGTGAGACAGGTCCAGCAGCACTGGGTGACCTACACGGAGAAGATGGACTGCCTGGTGGAGGAGGCCTTGCGTCTCAACGTCAGGTTCTCCCTGCAGGAGCTTTCCAAGGCCATCAACGGGGACAGCAAGACCTCCCCCAACCCCCTGTTCAGGGTGCAGGTGGTGCTGAGCCAGGAGGCCCCGGGGGCTCCCTCACAGGTAAATACACGCGCACACACACACACACACACACACGCGCACAGACACTAGTATAGAGATTTTTTTCCCACGCACACACAGACATCCGATCACACCCGTGACGTACACACACATACTGTATGCTTTCAAACGAGCATATCGTCTTTCAAACAGCCGCAGCCTCTAGCCACTCAGAGGAATGCAATATACTAGGAGACAATAAAAGCATGGGGAGATATCAGTATTCTGCTCACTTACAAATTCACTCATACCGGGGGATTCTCGCAATAATTCTCATACACACACACACGTACACACGTACACACGTAGACGCAAGACCTGAATCTCATAAGACCTGAATTTCATATTTCCAAGCTGAACGAAGTCATCCATTTTGCCAGTGTGACGCTGGGTGACTGGGTAACACTTCTGAGGCGAGAGTCGCGTGGAGCCGCAGAGTGGAGGGTCAGCACCTCACAATGTGATCCCACAGAGGACTAACTCTTTGTCCTTGTCTTACAATGGCAAACACACGCACACACCCTCAAACCACACCGCTAGACCCATAGCAAACACCGGACACACACACACACACACATAAAGGGTCACAGGCACACACACCCTCAAACCACACCGCCAACCGCAAAGCAAACACCAGACACACACACACACACACACACACACACACACACACACACACACGGCATACATTACATGATTGGATCTATATCAGTGGAGAGCCAGCCCTCTGCTGTCCGACCAGTTTAAATCCAGTCTGTGACAGAGGGTTCATACCTTATGCATGTGCTATGTGACTGGTACCAGCGGCGCCCGTCCCGGAGCATTGACCCCCCCGTCTGATCCTAACCGTCTGGGACAGCCCCGCTCGTATTCTACGTGCAGGACACACCTGATGAGCGCCATGGAGACTGGGGGGACGAGACACGTTTCGCCAGTCCGAAGGGGGGCGTCTGGGGGGGGAAAACTGTGGTTATATCCGTTAATCCAGCCTCGCGGCGGAAAACATCGATTCAAAAGAGTTTAATATTAGTGGTTATATTATCCTCAACGGGGGTTTAGGCGGGAAATCGATATACATGCTCAGTCAAGTTTACCGTGTGTGTTTTTTTTTGTGTGTGTTTATAACTGTGTGTTTTCGTGTGCTTGTGTAATTTGTGTGTGTGTGTGTGTGTGTCCAGGTGGAGTTCTCCCCCACGCTGCAGAAGCTGGCCCAGATAGTGACCAACATCAGCTCTCAGCTCACCAGCACCATCTCCGTGTTCAAACGGCTGCCTGACCTACTCACCCGCAAGCGCTCGCTCAGGAAGCCCGTGCACACCATCATCGGTTAGCCAGCGAACACACACACACACAAACACACACACACACACACACTCCATCTCTCTTTTTCCTTTTCCTAACCCTTTCTGCGGCCTGCTTACGCTCCTCCTCTCCACTCCCTGTTCTCAAATGTTTTTTCTCTCTCTTCATCTCCTGCTATCCTTTCCCCCCTCTCTCTCCTCTCCTGTTTTCCCCCAACTCCGGGTCACTCCCTCTCTACCCCTTCATCTCCGTTTCTGCTCTTCGCCTCGCCATGCTCTCTCCCCATGATTTCACCCCCCCCCGCCCTCCCTGGCTTTGCCGTGGGGCCTTTATCTTCACCCCTCATCTATAACCCCCTCCATCCCCCGCTCTCTCTTTCTCTCTCTCCTCTCCTTGTTTTCATCTCTCCCTGCTCCTCACTCACTAAATCCTTCCCTCAGTTCATTTTAAGCAGCAAGGGAGCAGCTGTGTGTACGCTGGCTTGTGTGTGTGTGTGTGTGTGTGTGTGTGTGTGTGTGTGTGTTTGTGTCCATCTGTGAGTTTGACTGACAGCAGGGGGTCCGGGGGGAGCAGTAGGGGGCTCCCGACTCAGAGAGCAGCTTTAATGAAACGGGGAGGAGATGTTTGAACAGGGGGCAGAGAGGTGCCATATATTTATATCTATTCCTCCTCCTCCTCGTCCTCCTCCTCCTCATATGTGTCTCCCTGCGTCCACCACCTCCTCCACTGGGAAAGGGCCTCCCTCCAGCTCGTCAGTGCTGCCGGTGGCCCCTGTCAGGCTGGTCTGTGTGTTCACTCATGAAGAGCCCTTCTCTAACCTCTAACCAGGCTAAGTGACTTTTAGATTCACTCAAGGTTGTCGACGTAACGTTCCCTTTTGTGTAGTATATCAGAGACTCATATCAGTTGCCCTAGCTCCTTAGTACGGCAGAAATCCTTCAAGGTCGGTGTCTTGGCTAGATCTGTGAGTGTTCTGTTTGTTCAGCAGTGGTGGATTATTATTATCAGGCAATGAATTCATAGTTTTTCAATGCACCGGCAGCTCAGGGCCGCTGTACGCCAATATGAAGAAAATCTCCACCTTTTTGTTCTGCTGCTGCCCTCCTGGCCTGCGCTCTACTGTCTCTTGAGATTTTTTTATCTCAGTTTGACAAACTTGTTAAATGTTTAACGCCATTAATAATAATAATAATTCATTTTATTAATATAGCACTTTTCTCAGACCCAAAGATGCTTCACATAATCAACAGCATGTCAACTGGTAATACAAGACAATGGCACTCAGACGGAGTGGAATTCATTCTAATAAAAAAAAAGACTCCTGCATTCGTTGATGCTTCTTTCCAAGTCCAGCGTATGTGTATTTATTTCCGTGGCTCGAGAAACCAGCTGAACTTTGCATCCCACTATCCGTCTCCACCTGACCCCTCCCCGTGTGTCCGTGCCTCCCCAGAACAGGACGAGGAGATCGGGAAGATCCAGGCGGCGGTGGCGGCGGGCATGGCGGCCAACGCCAGCCACCTGCAGGCCTACCTGAAGACCTGGGACAAGCACCGGGAGATCTGGGAGATCAACAAGGACCCCTTCATCCGCCGCTACCAGAGACTCAACCCCCCCCGTGTCCTCCTTCGACGCCGACATAGCCAGGTGGGGGCGCTGGCAATCCGGGTCGGACAAAGGGAGTGGCCCGGCCTGTCTGCCTCCGTTTTGTTTAATTACCACTAAACCTTAGAATTCCAGACAATAACCAGAGAAAAAAAAATACATATTTATGTTTGTAGTTAAGAAAATACTTGTTTTATTCTAGGGGATTTTGAGTCAGAGGTGGGAGTGCTTTGAAATGGTTAGTGAAGGAGGTATGCGCTTGTGGGATGAGGAGGCAGGGCAGAGGGCTGAGGAAGGGAGGAGGGAGGGGGGAGGGATGAGGAAGGGAGGAGGGAGGGGGGAGGGATGAGGAAGGGAGGAGGGAGGGGGGAGGGATGAGGAAGGGAGGAGGGAGGGGATGTTAGCCGGGGGGTGAAGGGAGGGATGGGAAACTAAGCCAATTACACTGTCCGTCTGACCTCTACTAAACCTATAGATTCAGTTACACATGCAAGGCCAATATGTTTGAGACAGCGCGCGCGCACACACACACACACACACACACACTGCAAGGGTGCATTATGGATTCATAGCCGCTAGTATGTAAATCATCATTGTGTCAACGGGGCACGTGTGTGTATAGACACTCGGTACCCTGTGTCAGCACTTTGACCGCTCTGCCATCGATAAAACCTTCCCAAACGGCGCCCTTAATCTCTCCCTATCTGATTTGTCACACAATATCTAAATTAAGTTTGTATTGGATTTTATTCTTCTCTGTTGCATTTCAGCGACGCCAAAACACACCTTGCAATGTATGGAGTAGTAAGTCACCTCTGTGGTATTTTATAGTGGGGCGTCGCATATACATATCAGCGTTTCACATTTCCTTTGTCGCTTCCAATTTCAGTGGGCTTACATCGCCATTTGTCCAAGAGAGGCAATAACTGTGCAGATTTATGTATTCCTATCCATGCCAATTCAACACGACTCCGTGCACTGCCTTGACAGAAATTGCTTTACATACCGTGGGGGTCAATGTAAAAGGGGGAGCTCCTACGGTGGAGATGTTCCAGCTCCTAGAGGGAGGCCGCTAACCTTCTGGCCTGCGCCTTAAGGTACACGGAGGTGGCCAACAACGTGCAGAAGGAGGAGACGGTGCTGAGCGTCCAGTTTGTCCTGCTGGACTGCGCTCCCCTCAAGTTCTCCCTGGTGCAGCACTGCAACGAGTGGCAGGGCAAGTTCACCCAGCTGCTCAGCCTCATGGCCAGCACGCGCCTCCGCGACCTGCACAGCTTCCTGCAGGACAACGCCCACAGGTGCTGAGGCCGGGGGCTCTGTGGTAGCTCGTGTGGGGGGGAAAAGTTGTGGCATCCCGTATGTAGTACACTCGATTTTAAAAAGTACTTTATACACCAATATGTGTGTGTGTGTGTGTGTGTGTGTGTGTGTGTGTGTGTGTGTGTGTGTCCATCCAGACTGAGCCAGCCCCCCCAGACCCTTGTGGAGATGGGGGAGAGCCTACAGCTGCTGGATACTCTACAGGGAGACCTGGGCAAGATTGAGAGCCAGATCCCTCCCATCCACGAACAGTTTGCTATCCTGGAGAAGTACGAGGTCATGGTGGACCCGGCTGTAAGTTTAGACAGACACAGCATACAATAAACACGTACTACACACACACACACACACACACACACACACACAGACTGACATTTATCAAATACGTAAAATGACACCAGTTGAAACACGCTCAGATCTTTGCCGAACACAATATACCCAAACACACACATATTAAAGGATTACCTAAGTTCCTACCGGCAGGAGTTTTACACACTCTTAAATTGAAATCATTGCAGTGAAGGAGAAACGCCTTAATAGCCAAAAATATCTATTTCTCAGAGATTAGTCACGGTGTTCCATTTCACCTCAGGATTCATCCACAGGAAAGCTAATAGGCAGATAAGTAGCAAAGGTTTTATTGCTTTTCAGAGGACAACTGACCAGGAAAGCTGGGAAATCTCTTCAAGCTGGCAGTGTAGGATTTTACTTATGTCCACATTACCAGACATTGCAAGACGTTGTTTTTCAGATATTTTTTACTATTTTGCCAGTATTGATTTGACAGATGATTTTTTTCCCCTCCTCGACAATACACAATGTTTTGGCGTCTCAATGCAATATGTTTTGCCATTGCTACACACAAGCACGCACACACACACACACACACACACACACACACACACACACACACACACACCGTGTTCCTCTAACCCGTCTCTGTCCCGTCCAGGTGCAGCACATGCTGGAGGCGCTGAACGGAGAGTGGCTGTGGTTCCAGCATGTGGTCATCGACAGTGACATCATGCTGAAGAAGCACAAGGACAAGTTCAAGACCGGCCTCATCTTCTCGGCCGAGGAGTTCAAGAAGAAGATGCAGACCACCTTGAACGACTTCAACAACACCGGTCAGAGAGTCGACTCGCGTACCCCCCCTCCCACACACACACACACACACATGCAAAATGCCAAGGTGTATTTTTCAATATAGCTTACCTCACTGGGTATAATGAATCAGCCATGTTGCTGTCAAACCGGATCAAGCAGGGTTGGGAGGGTGAAAGGAAATGTCAGCTTAGCTGTGTGACGCCGTGCGTTTGGGTGTGCTTGTGCGTGTGATTACCCTGGCCGTCAGTGAGCCCCCCATGCAGATGTCCGTAACGTGATCCCTCACCCCACCGCTGGAGACATGGCCCCTCTCTCTGTTCCTCTGTCTGCCTTCCTGATTCTGTCTCTCTCTCTGTTCCTTCCTGATTCTGTCTCTCTCTCTGTTCCTCTGTCTGTCTTCCTGATTCTGTCTCTCTCTCTGTTCCTCTGTCTGCCTTCCTGATTCTGTCTCTCTCTCTGTTCCTCTGTCTGTCTTCCTGATTCTGTCTCTCTCTCTGTTCCTCTGTCTGCCTTCCTGATTCTGTCTCTCTCTCTGTTTCTCTGTCTGCCTTCCTGATTCTGTCTCTCTTTCTCTGTTCCTCTGTCTGCCTTCCTGATTCTGTCTCTCTCTCTGTTCCTCTGTCTGCCTTCCTGATTCTGTCTCTCTCTCTGTTCCTCTGTCTGCCTTCCTGATTCTGTCTCTCTCTCTGTTCCTCTGTCTGCCTTCCTGATTCTGTCTCTCTCTCTGTTCCTCTGTCTGCCTTCCTGATTCTGTCTCTCTCTCTGTTCCTCTGTCTGTCTTCCTGATTCTGTCTCTCCCTCTCGGTTCCCGTCTGTCTTCCTGATTCTGTCTCTCCCTCTCGTTTCCCGTCTGCCTTCCTGCTACTGTCTCTCTCTATGTCATCTCTCTCTCTCTCTGCATGTCTCTCTGTCTCTCTATCAACCTGCACATCTGAACAGAGCACCTGTTTCCCGTGTACCCTTTCGCCTTGCGTGCTGTGTCCTGACAGGGCCCGCACCAAGTCCCTCTCAAAGCAACGGCTAGAACAGAAACCGTCCTCCTGGCCTTTTCAAACATGGCCCCCTGAAACAGACCTGTCCTTGACAAGCGGCTGGTTAGACATGGGTCAGCCGTCTTGGGGTCCACGGCTAAAGTTGACATGATCTGGTGCTCTCTCGTCTGTACAGCTCCTCCTACTCTCTCTCTCCTGCTTGGCGGGCTTCCTACCTGCTGCACAGCACCTGTCTTTACCCTGCCCTGCCCGGTCTGCCCTTTCCTTCAGCACTCCTTCAACTCCTTTCTTTCAGCACTCATTCAACTCCTTTCCTTTAGCACTCCTTCAACTCCTTTCCTTCAGCACTCTTTCTTCCCTTCCTCCTTATTCCTCCGTTCGCTCTCTCCCTGGTGGTCCTCCACCCATATTGACTCTGAACCCACTCATCCATTCCGACTGGGCCCATGCTCTCTTTCCTTCTCTCCTTTTCTTTTCCCCCTGTCTGTGTCTATTACATATG
>CM030188.1:9649246-9651746 GCA_017639675.1 Aplochiton taeniatus | reverse complement strand
TGCTAGTTGGCTGGAGCTACGAGGCTCGTGCATCCAGTAGGCGTCAGGCCAGGCATTTGTCCAAACGTGTGCCAAAGAGCATCAGTAAAGATGCCGACATTTTCTGAAACCCCTTTAGTAGTCCTCTTAAGATCATAATACCACCGTTTTTATGATGTCAACAGGCATAATGGACAAAAGAAATGTATCTTTGGCCTCCTGGGCATAGACCATAAGATGGATGGTTTGAACAAAGTCTAGTAGGCGTAGAACAGACTGATGATGGCTGGCTAGAGCAGTGAGAGGTGTACACCACTTATACCCCCCCCCCCCCCGCCCCAACCCCCCTGCCCCTGTGCTCTCCAGACACTGGAACCAGATCCGGCACGAGGTGCAGCGCTCCTTCGACCAGACCAGCGCCGACTTCACCCTGGAGAAGATCGTGGCCCTGGGCCTGGACCAGTACGCCGACAAGATCAGCGAGATATCAGGGGCGGCCAGCAAGGAGCTCTCCATAGAACAGGTCAGGTGGACCTCCAACAGCTCTCTCTCTCTCTTTCTCTCTCTTTCTCTCTCTCTCTCTCTCTCTCTCTCTCTCTCTCTCTCTCTCTCTCTCTCTCTCTCTCTCCCTTTCTCCTGATGTCTTTGTGTCTCACGCCAACACAAACATTTCTCTCTGTTTCTCGTGTTCCCTGTTTCCCATGATCCTCTTCCTCTCTTCCTTTTCCCTCCCTCCCTCCTTCTCTGCGTCAGTCGAAGGTCATCCACATTAGTGTTTGTATTTGTTCCAGCTGCTTACTCGTTTGACCTCGGGTCGTCTCTCAGCATAGTTACAGTCACCTGAGCCTTGTGTTATACTTAACAGGGGGCCCGGGGTCAGGGGGATATCCTTTCAGAAACCTAAATGTGTGTGTGTGTGTGTGTGTGTGTGTTTGTGTGTTTGTCTGTGCGTGAGACAACGGTCACGGGCTGGCGTCGGCGGCCGTTGAGATGATGAATGGCTGCCAGGTGTTGGGGGTCGGCCCGTGGCGGGGACCCTGAGACCCCAGGTAACACAGCCATTATGTAAGTTACCCAGGGACCGCAAAGCAGCCGTGGGTGCAGCCCCTCGTCTCATTCCCCCGGCCCACCTCCTCCACGGGCTCAGGGAAGGGGCTCTGGCAGAGGGGCAGGCTGGGACAGGAGGAAATGGAGATGGATTTTAATTTCCTCCAGGCCAGAGCTGTTTCAGGGTGGGGGGGGGAGCTGGAGGGCAGCCTGCTGGGGCCGTACGGATCTTAGCCCCCGGCCTGGTGTGTCTGGGGCTCCACGTCCAGGCAGAGGAGCAGCGTCATGCGCCTGTCAGTTTGTGTCAGCCCCCCCTTCCCCCACCCTTCCCCCCAGATCTCCTCTCTCTGAGGTTACATCAACACTGATTTAGTGTGTGAATAGGCCAGGCCTGGGGAGCTGCAGTGTTTGAACCCCGCCAAAGCCCCCCAAACCCCACAGCGGTTCACTGACGTGTCATGATAGAGGGACGAGGGAGGGCGAGCGGGCGGCAGCGAGGATAGGGAGGGAGGGAGGGAGGGAGGGAGAGAGAGAGAGAGAGAGAGAGAGAGAGAGAGAGAGAGAGAGAGAGAGAGAGAGAGAGAGAGAGAGAGAGAGAGAGAGAGAGAGAGAGAGAGAGAGAGAGAGAGAGAGAGAGAGAGAGAGAGAGAGAGAGAGAGAGAGAGAGAGAGAGAGAGAGAGAGAGAGAGAGAGAGAGAGAGAGAGAGAGAGAGAGAGAGGGGCTGCGTTACGTGCCTTCATCATGAGGCTTATTTCCAGGAGGCTCTGATGTGTGTGCCGCGGTGCGCTCTGTAGGTGCCAAGATCAATGCCTTCCTGTCTCGAGAGCTGCCTGCTGTCATCGTCAAAACGTGCCTGGTCGGGCTCCAAAGAAGAAAAGGGAAAAGAAATACCTCCCTCCACCTCTTCCCCCCCTCATCCTCTCCCCGTTCTCATGTTATTTTATATGCGTGCTGGCGATGTGTTCCGCGTGTTGATGTGGATGTCCCACTGTGCTGTTGCAGGGCCTGGAAGGCATTGCCAAGACATGGCAGGTGACGTGCCTGGACATCACGGCCTACAAGGACAAGGGCCACTTCCGGCTGAGGTGAGCAGGGGGGGGGGCTTCTCCGTGGGGTGGGAGGTATTGGGGCGGTTGGTCGGGAAAACATCCAAGGTCAAAGGCTGTAAAAGGCCAAAGGCTCACGGCGGAAAGGCGTTGCGGCTAGCAAGGCAGCAGTGGGAGTCAGGGGATCGGCTGCTGGCTGAGCCACACCCCCCTCCCCCTGCGCAGCCTGTCTTTAGCACGCAGGCAGAGCGGTTCACTGAGATGCAGCTGTTTGGGCTTCTTTCTTGCAGCAAAAGGGTGAGCGGCGTGATCAGGCTTCTGCCAACTCCCCCCACACAAAGACTAGGTTCTGGCTGGCGTTTAGTCAGATCACAAAAAGCGTTAATTCCACCCCTAGGGAGCCCTTCAGAAAACACGCCTTCGCCCA
>CM030188.1:9631746-9641746 GCA_017639675.1 Aplochiton taeniatus | reverse complement strand
GTGTGTGTGTGTGTGTGTGTGTGTGTGTGTGTGTGTGTGTGTGTGTGTGTGTGTTCACGCTCAGCACACCTCCCCCACGTAGCCCGGGCCCAAAGCAGCAGACATGCAGGCAGGTCTCTAATTAGGTAGACAGAGTGGAGGAGCAGCTCAGGAGCAGAACAGGAGGAGGGGGATTGTCTGCTCTACTCGCTCCTCATGACAGAAAGGTTGCCTCTCTACACACACCTGTTCCGTCCAACGCACACACTGTGTGGTCACACACACACACACACACGCACACACGCACACACGCACACACAATGGCCCTACGCCTCTGCTGTGTGTGGGAGAGATTGATGTATTGAGAGAGCTACCCTGTATGTATCTCGGCATGCATTTTTGCTTGCCTGCCAGTTTGTGTGTGCGTGTGTGTGTGTGTGTGTGTGTTTGTGTGTGCGTCCCCCCACTCCAGTTTGTGTCTAGGTGTGCGCGCGCACGCTCGTCAGGTGTCACCCACCACCTCTGATCCCCGCAGAAGGCTGCCGCCACCGTTGGCATGGCGACGGCTGCAGTGCCGTGCGAGGCTGCTGCCATGGCAACCGGGCACGCTGCGCAGGGGGTGGAGGGAGCGATGCTGCTTCACTTTGTCCCCTTCTTTATCCTGCCCCCCCCCTCTCTCTCTTCCTCAGCCCCCCTTCCACACACACACACACACACACACTTACGCACACTTACGCACACCCTTCATCACCAAAGCTCACCTCAGGTACCTCCTTGTTAGGCTCGGCCCTTTGTTACATGCAGGAAGACATGACGGGTCAGCCAAGAGAGTAGAACCAGCCGCGGCAGAACAAGAGAGGCCCGCGGTGTTTGTCCATGACCAGGTCCCTGTGGCGCCGGCGTGGCTCCACATGAGTCAGGGGGGGCTCCGGTCGCTGGCTCCCGCAGCAGCCTCAGCACCCCCCGCTGGCTTCCAGATCTCAGGCTCCGATGAAAGACGCACGGGCCTGGCCTATTTACGAGCGCCACTATTTATGTGTGCCGTGTGCTGAGTTCCTTTTCTCCGGTGTGTAGCTGACCGCGCTGTCCTGCCGCTCTGTGACGACAGCGCTCGTCCATTTGGCCATTGTTCCCTCTGACCGGAGAACAGGAAATGCTACCCCCAGGACCAAGTGTTATTCAGTGTCCCTGCTTCTCGTGTCGACCTTGTCACCGTCTCTATCTCTCTCTGCCCCCCCCCCCCCTGCCCCTCTCTGTCTACCTCCCAGGGGAACGGAGGAGGTGTTCCAGGCGCTGGAGGACAACCAGGTGACCCTGTCCACCATGAAGGCGTCGCGCTTCGTCAGGGCCTTCGAGAAGGAGGTGGACCGCTGGGAGCGCTGCCTCTCCCTGGTGCTGGAGGTCATCGAGATGGTGATCACCGTGCAGAGGCAGTGGATGTACTTGGAGGTAAGGGGACGGGTGGTTTGCACGCACACATGCACACACACACACACACACACACACACACACACACACACACACACTCAGGGGCAGACAAGGATACAGGACAACAGGCAATACACAAAAGAAGCCTCAATTGCATTCAACATTCACATGCACCCACAGTGGTTTGGCACAAAAGCTGTACTTACGCTTTGTGTTTTAGGCTACCTGCCTTGAAAACATGTGCCTCATGCATAATACACGATACACTTCTCTTCCCTGACTCAGGCCTTGGGTTCTCTTAGAGGCCATCGAGGTAGGCTGCGGGTAAAATAAGTTCCTCCATCGGAAAACTTTAACTTTACCAAGCAAATTCAGTTTTCCCTGTGAAACTTGGTTTGGAGTTCACCCAGTAACACATTGGGGGATTAACCATGGGGTTTCTTTTGGCAGACGCCTCTTATCTGGAGGTTTTCAGCCACGTCCAATGTGTATCAACACCTTTCAACGCTGTCTTGGCGCTCTCTGTCTTTATCGTACCTTCATCACTCTCTCTCTCTCTCTCTACGTCTGTCCTGCTTATTGTGTCTGCCTCTCCCTCCCTCCAATCCCTCCATCTCCAGAACATCTTCCTGGGAGAAGACATCCGGAAGCAGCTCCCTCGCGAGTCCACAGAGTTTGACGGCATCAACGCCAACTGGAAGGCCATCATGGAACGGCTCAACAAGGACAGCAACGCGCTGAGGGGGACGCACCACCCCGGTAACTGACACGGGGGGGAGACAGGGACATACCATGTGGAGGAGAAGGGGTGGGTGGGATTCATGGGACAGAGGGGACGGCAGTAGCTTCAGAAGAATGCATTTATATCACAGTGTAATGGGTGGCCTTCTTCTGAGCAGCTCCATTGAGCTCTGAACACAGGCCAGACTGAGGGAGCCACTATCGTGCCTCTGCCACGTTTTGGTTTGTGTGGAAAGCATGGCGTCTGCTTTAACGTCATAAGGGATTCGCATGGTTCACGTACAGAAAACACACTGACTGTTTCTATATGAAGACAATAAGACAAGAAATAACTGAAGAACACGTTTCCGTCCCCGTTCCCCCCGCGCGTTAGGCCTGCCGGAGACGCTGTGGGAGATGAACAACAAGCTGGAGGAGATCCAGAAGTCCCTGGACATGTACCTGGAGACCAAGCGGCAGATCTTCCCCCGCTTCTACTTCTTGTCCAACGACGACCTGCTGGAGATCCTCGGCCAGTCGCGCAACCCCGACGCCGTGCAGTCCCACCTCAAGAAGTGCTTCGACAACATCAAGAGCCTGCGCATCGCCAAGGTGGGCTGGCGGCTAAAGGGACACACACACACACACACACACACACACACACACACACACACAGAATACCATCAAATCCTTATAACATAGCATATCACTGAGCCAGGGTGTGTTCTATGATTTGGGTCGTGGCTGTGCCGTCCTCTGTCACGTTCTGCTCTGTCGTTCTCCGGTCCAGGTGGGCATCAGCGGCACCAAGTCAGAGGCCAACGGGATGTACTCCGCTGACGGGGAGTTTGTGGAGTTCACCCACCCTGTCCTACTGGAGGGGCCTGTGGAGGTCAGGCTGAGACCACGAGGAGGAGGAGGAGTATTGATGGAGGAGGAGGATTATTAGGGTTTGGATGAAAACGATGCCTTTGGTTCACTGTGTGGAGGTGTGTCTGTGCGCAGGCCTGGCTGTGTGACGTGGAGCGCACCATGCGCTGGACGCTGAAGGAGTCTCTGAAGAACACTCGTGTGGCCTTGAAGAAGATGACGGGGAAGAGAGACAAGTGGGTCAAAGACTGGCCTGGCCAGGTGAGGGTTACCGCCTGTCACCCACACACACACACACACACACACACACACACACACACACACACACGTCACTGTGTGGGGTTCACCGGGGGCTGTGTTCCATGTAACCAGATGCTGATCACAGCCAGTCAGATCCAGTGGACCACTGACGTCACCAAGTCCCTCGTCACGGGCAAGGAGCGAGCCGACAAGTCTGCCCTCAAGTCCATGAGGAAGAAACAGGTGGGAAGAGATCGACTTGACACCCATGACGTGGGGTCGTTTCTGCTGTGCGCTACCAAGTCACATTACATGAAACCTCTGAGGATCATTTTGAAATCTTAAGGGATAAGGGCACCATTTTGTAATCCTAGCTAACTTAAATCCAACCAGGGATAGTATTTATGGCTCCATGCCTGTTTGAACCCCTGTCTGCCAGGTGTCCATGCTGCACCGCTACTCGGAGGCCATCCGGGGGAACCTGTCCAAGATCCTGCGGCTGAAGATCGTGGCACTGGTCACCTTGGAGGTGCACGCCCGCGATGTCATCGAAAAGCTGGCCAAGACGGGCTGCGCCGACGTCAACGCCTTCGACTGGCTCTGTCAGCTACGCCTCTACTGGGAGAAGGTAGAGCACAGGGAGGAGGGAGGAGAGGACTGGGAGAGGGAGGAGAGGATGGGGAGGAAGGATGAGAGGGAGGATAGGCACAGGGAGGAGAGGACTGAGAGAGGGAGGAGGGGATGGGGAGGAAAGATGAGAGGGAGGATAGGCACAGGGAGGAGAGGACTGAGAGAGGGAGGAGGGGATGGGGAGGAAGGATGAGAGGGAGGATAGGCACAGGGAGGAGAGGACTGAGAGAGGGAGGAGGGGATGGGGAGGAAGGATGAGAGGGAGGATAGGCACAGGGAGGAGAGGACTGAGAGAGGGAGGAGGGGATGGGGAGGAAAGATGAGAGGGAGGATAGGCACAGGGAGGAGAGGACTGAGAGAGGGAGGAGGGGATGGGGAGGAAGGATGAGAGGGAGGATAGGCACAGGGAGGAGAGGACTGAGAGAGGGAGGAGGGGATGGGGAGGAAGGTTGAGAGGGAGGATAGGCACAGGGAGGAGAGGACTGAGAGAGGGAGGAGGGGATGGGGAGGAAGGATGAGAGGGAGGATAGGCACAGGGAGGAGAGGACTGAGAGAGGGAGGAGGGGATGGGGAGGAAGGATGAGAGGGAGGATAGGCACAGGGAGGAGAGGACTGAGAGAGGGAGGAGGGGATGGGGAGGAAGGATGAGAGGGAGGATAGGCACAGGGAGGAGAGGACTGAGAGAGGGAGGAGGGGATGGGGAGGAAGGATGAGAGGGAGGATAGGCACAGGGAGGAGAGGACTGAGAGAGGGAGGAGGGGATGGGGAGGAAGGATGAGAGGGAGGATAGGCACAGGGAGGAGAGGACTGAGAGAGGGAGGAGGGGATGGGGAGGAAGGATGAGAGGGAGGATAGGCACAGGGAGGAGAGGACTGAGAGAGGGAGGAGGGGATGGGGAGGAAGGATGAGAGGGAGGATAGGCACAGGGAGGAGAGGACTGAGAGAGGGAGGAGGGGAGGGGGAGGAAGGATGAGAGGGAGGATAGGCACAGGGAGGAGAGGACTGAGAGAGGGAGGAGGGGATGGGGAGGAAGGATGAGAGGGAGGATAGGCACAGGGAGGAGAGGACTGAGAGAGGGAGGAGGGGATGGGGAGGAAGGATGAGAGGGAGGATAGGCACAGGGAGGAGAGGACTGAGAGAGGGAGGAGGGGATGGGGAGGAAGGTTGAGAGGGAGGATAGGCACAGGGAGGAGAGGACTGAGAGAGGGAGGAGGGGATGGGGAGGAAGGTTGAGAGGGAGGATAGGCACAGGGAGTAGAGGACGGGGAGAGTGAGGAGATGACAGAGAGAGAGAGAGAGTGGAGAAGGAGAGGATGGGGAGGAGGGATGAGAGGACAGAGAGAAGGAGGGGAGGAGTGAAGAATGCTAGGAAAGTGGAAGGCACAGAAGAAGGGGTGGCCAGTAGGGTGAGGAGAGAGGACTCCGAATAAAGGAAAAGGTTGGAAGTGTATCTTGTGATACTGTAGCACAGAAAAAGGTGGCTGACTAGAAAGAAGAGAGAGTTGGGTACAGCTGCTGGGAATTTCAATCTCTGCACCTGGAAGCCTTTCAAAAAAGAAGGAGCTGACATATCACTGCCAGCAACTACGAGTGGGTACAGATGTCTTGCCTTTGTCAAAAAGGGAAACAGTTTTTCAGTACGTGTCTCAACCTCCTCCCTCTATCTCCATCTCCATCTCCATCTCCATCTCTCTCTCTCTCTCTCTCTCTCTCTCTCTCTCTCTCTCTCTCTCTCTCTCTCTCTCTGTGGATCAGGAAGTAGACGACTGCATCATCAGGCAGACCAACACACACTTCCAGTACTGCTACGAGTACCTGGGCAACAACGGGCGGCTGGTCATCACCCCCCTCACTGACAGGTGCCAATCGCGTCGATGTCCAATCTAGGAAATGAACCATGTCAACAAGACATGACCCTGAATGCATGTCTTTCCTGTGTCATTTATGGATATTTCTGTATCACATGTAAAAACTATTACCAGTGTGAACACAGCGCCTTGTCATGAACAGTCAGTGTCACTTAAGTGTCTGTCATCCCGATGAACAAACAGCCACTCCTAAATGAGATTTTCCTGTGATTTAGCGTCAGCTACTATTAGCGGGTGTCATGGTGGCAGACGGGGCCTTCTATTAGCGATGTCAGGCTAACTGCTGTCTAACAACTGGAGACACACACATTGTCAACAGTGGCAGGCCATTGTCGTCTTTGCAGGCTCCTGGGGCTGTACGAATAGGAGTGTGTGTGTGTGTGTGTTGGGGTGGGGGGGGAGTCTTAGTCCTTTGCTACTCTTCACTCTTTATAACAGAGTAATGCTTACACACTGACACTCGCGGTCTAACATGCAAGGATCAGGTCGAATGCTCTCTTCTTGATTCGAGAACCACCGCCACTGAAGTCAACCGTATCAGGACGGCGTGTCCTCTTGGAGACTAAGCCCTCCCTCTGCCCGTGTGTCCAGGTGCTACATGACCCTGACCACGGCCCTCCACCTGCACCGCGGCGGCTCCCCCAAGGGCCCCGCCGGCACGGGGAAGACGGAGACGGTCAAGGACCTGGGCAAGGCCCTGGGCATGTACGTCATCGTGGTCAACTGCTCCGAGGGCCTGGACTTCAAGTCCATGGGACGCATGTACTCCGGGCTGGCTCAGGTAACGCTGGCGGTCCGAGTGGCAGGGCGTGATCAGGGGTCATCGTGGAGGTTGTCATGGCGAGACCGGAAAGTTTTGACTAGACAAAGCTGTTGGTCCAGTAGTGAGTTTTGGAGTGCGTTATTTGTGTTTGTGAACGTTTGTATTGCGCTACATTGTGTCATGCTTCTGTGGGCTGTAGGAACTGAGTGCTGTGTGTGTTTTGCCTGTTTGTGTGTTAGCTGTTTGTGTGTGTATGTGTGTGTGTGTGTGTGTGTGTGTATTTACTGTGTGCGTGTGTGTGTTCCCACCTTTCACAGACAGGCGCATGGGGCTGCTTTGACGAGTTTAACCGCATCAACATCGAGGTGTTGTCGGTGGTGGCTCAGCAGATCCTGTCCATCCTGTCGGCCTTGGCAGCCGGACAGACCAGCTTCATCTTCGAGGGCCGGGAGATCCGCCTGGTCTGGTCCTGTGGCATCTTCATCACCATGAACCCCGGTGCGGCCAAAACACACATAGAAGGCAGACACCTCACTTTGGAACATACATGTTACCTATCTTCTTATCAAAATATTCTTATTACTCTAAATGTGAGCTACAAAAATGTGTTGTTGTTATTGTAGCTAACTGCAATAACATTTAAGATTGGGTTTATCAACGACTTATATTTGTCTGTTGGTGTGATTTAAAATAATCGGGCGCTTTGCAAAACGCATTTTTTTGTTCAGATGAAATCCCATTATCTGTTTAACCTCATTCTTTCTTTGAACGTTGCATCTTCCTCACCTCTCTCTCTCTCTCTCTCTCTCTCTCTCTCTCTCTCTCTCTCTCTCTCCCCCCCCCTCCCCTGTTGGTGCCTCCAGGCTATGCCGGGCGGACGGAGCTACCGGACAACCTCAAGTCTATGTTCAGGCCCATCTCCATGGTGGTGCCCGACTCCACCCTCATCGCCGAGATCACCCTGTTCGGAGAAGGCTTCAACAACTGCAAGGTGCGCGGATTACAATAGGAGCTGGTCCCAGTGCGGGTACAATGGGAGGCTACAGTGTTCAGCCCCTACCGACCTACCACACAGTACATGTGCTCTTTCAGCAGCCAAAGTGTGAAAGGGACTGGAGTGGGGTGCCTTATTACCATCAGGGAGAGGAGCGCTTCTATAGAGAGTTGAATGAATTCCAAGGGGGGTGGGGGGTGGGATGTATTTAAACCCGGTGCCATCTCCTACGCGCGCTCCCATTTCTAAAGGGTATCTCTTTGAATTATCGGCGCCTTAATGAAATGCCGCCGAAGTCTTTATACGTGGAGAGCCAAAGCAATCAGCCGATGGGATTGATTGAGTCCTCGCTGCACGATTGGAGACGCCTATCTTGACTTCAATCAAGATGGGTTCAATTAAATCCTCGGCCGGAGAAAAACGACGCACCCTGCATCGAATGTTACTGTAAAATGTGAAGCAAAAAAAAAAGGTGGAACTGAAGAATGTCTGGCGCCGGACTCTCAGCGGGCTGGCCCGAGATCAGCAGCGGCGTTGATCCCGCTGTCTCCCGTCGGCTTGAACAGTTGGGAGGGCTGGTCTGGGATCGCTGTCAGAGGGGGGTGTAGGTGGCATGGCACCAGCTAGGGATGTTAAAGGATTAGCCTCAATAGGGGGCTCCTATCACATCTGACGAAGGTTGAGGCAGGCAGAGAGAGAGAGAGAGAGAGAGAGAGAGAGAGAGAGAGAGAGAGAGAGAGAGAGAGAGAGAGAGAGAGAGAGAGAGAGAGAGAGAGAGAGAGAGAGAGAGAGAGAGAGAGGGAGAAGAGGAGAGGAGAGGAGAGGAGAGGAGAGGAGAGGAGAGAGAGAGAGAGAGAGAGAGAGAGAGAGAGAGAGAGAGAGAGAGAGAGAGAGATGAGTACAGCACAAGGCTCCCTGGGACCAGAGCTGGAGCCGGATTAGCGCTGACTCACTGGGGGGCTGCTGGCTCTCCACTCTTTGCTGTGTGTGTGTGCGTGCGTGTGTGTGTGTAGGTGTAGGTGTAGGAGTCTATGTATGTTAGTAAAAGAGTTTATGAGTGTGTGTGTGTGTGTGTTTCCTACCCAGCGTGTGTTTAACAAGATTCGAATTCTCTTCTGAGCCACAGCACCCTCCCACCTGTGCAACAACACACACATCTGGCACACCCTGGGGACTTCTAACAAAACCCAACATACACACTCAGTCCTTCAAACTTTTCCATAAAGCTCCCAAGACATCCCTAACCTTCACCAAACTTCTCAAAAAGCCCCCCCCCCCCCCCCCCATACACACACAGACACCCATGGGCACACACACAGCGGCCCACCATAGCCCCAGCATTGCAGTACTGGCCCCTGTTGGGAGCAGTAATTAGCTGCAAGATAGAGACTCAAGAGTGTTAACTGAGTAACACAAATAACAGCAGATTAACACTGAGACAACCCAGGCCTGGCACAGGGATGGACAGAGGGAGGAGGGAGGGAGGGACGCCAGGAGAGAGGGAGGACAGCAGGGGGGGTTTATTACGCCTGCTTTACTTTGCTGCCCAGTAAAACTGTGCCAACTCAACCTTTTCCCCTGAGAACGGAATCTCCAGTGGCACCACAATAGGGCACGTAACACACACGCCCACACTCTCCAACACAGGCACACAGACACACACATCGGTCCCCGGCTAGTCAGTGAAAGGGTATGGAGTCTGGGTTGATGCGCCGCCATTAGAAGCAGAAGTAATGTGTGGCGGGGCGGCGCTGGCCTGGGTGTTTGGCCTAGTTCGCTGTGCTTTGGCCTGGTTTGGGAGACGGCAGCCACTGAGCTGTCAGCAGGAGCAGACAGGAGGGGGAGCGCTCCCCCGCCCGCCCATCGTCTGTTCCACCTTGCATGACAGCGCTCTGTGGGCTTGCGTGCGTGCGTGCGTGTGTGTGTGCGTGTGCGTGTGCGTGTTTGTGCACGTGTGTGTGTGCGTGTGCGTGCCTGTGCGCGTGCACGTGCGTCTGTGTGTGTGTGTCTGTGTCCTGCCGCGCTGCATGGCGGCGGTGGTGATGAGAGACAGACTGACGTGGTTGCCCAGGAGCTCGCCTGCCTCTCACTCGCACACAGAATACCGGATCAATCTTTGTCTCGCCTTTACCGGTCTCTCACTTTATGGTGGGTTGTGTTTTTATACACAAGACTTCCTACACACACGCCTCTCGCGGAGCGCCACCCAGATTGCTGGGGGTAGAGGTTGTGGCCCCAGATCGGTCTGTGTCTGGGGGAGAGGGGGGATCAAATCCCCCCGCTGTTAGAGACTGCTGCAGGGGTGGGAAGGGTTCCGCCACAGACGGAGGGATATGGAGAGGGCTGGAGGAGAGGTGAACGGGTGACACACACAGACACTCACTCACACCCACCCAGCAGCTGCCAGGAGAGGGGATCATCCCGGGGCGAGCTGTCAAGCTGTCTGGTGCTGAGCAGGCGTCCACAGAACATGTTAGCCTGTCTTTCCCCAGAGCGCCAGCAGGCACA
>CM030188.1:9624246-9626746 GCA_017639675.1 Aplochiton taeniatus | reverse complement strand
CTATCCATCCTTCTCACTCCCCCTCTATCCATCTCTCTCTTTCTCATCCCTCCCTTTTCTGTCATTGTGTCTGTGGAGCAGATGGGCTTAGATACTCCTTCTCAACACACCTGCTCTCTCTCCCTCTCTCTCTCTCTCTCTCTCTCTCTCTCGTCAATATTCTGCATCCCTTCCTCCCTCCCTGTCCTCATCTTGTTGTCTTTCGTGGCTCGCCTGGTTTCCCCCTCTTTTGTTTCTTCTCTCTCTTTTCTTCTCTTCTCTTCCTCTCCCTTTGTTTTCTCCCTGCCTGCCTTCCCCCGTGCCGTCGTCTCCATTGCTATGACTGGAGCATGTGTCGATCCGGCTTCATTACGCCGCTTCATTTCCCCGCTCCAGACACAATGGAGTCACACCCTGATGCACTCCGCTGGAGGAGAGAACCCTCAGCCACATTACAAACGCGCCGTGGAGAAGGAGCGGCATTCACATGCGCACACACACACACAAACACACACACACACACGCGCAGGCTGAAACTCGCATATAAATTCACACAAAACAAACAATTAGAAACAAAGACACAGATGCTCTAGTCTCTCGCACACACACACATCCACTCGCAACACACTTTCTGGCGTCCACACACTTTGTTTGACACTTTTGGCTGGCACACACACAGCGGTGGCGGCAGTGGCGGTAGTTCACAGCCAGCCTTAATTGAGTCGGCTCAGGAGTGCTTTCTAGTGACAATATGTTAGCGGCGGTGCGTTTAAGCGGGCCCAGCCGTTTGATGGCGACCCAGTTGGCTGAGGGCCTCCCTTAACACTCTAAAGAGGCTGGGGCTGGAACTTGGACTGGGACTGGGACTGGGGCTGGGGCTGGGACTGGGGCTGGGACTGGGGCTGGGGCTGGAACTTGGACTGGGGCTGGGGCAGGGCTTAGCACTGATGCTGGAGCTGGGTCTGGGTTGGAGCTAGGACTGGGGTTTGAGCTAGAACTGGGGTTGAAGCTAGGGCTGGGGTTGGTGCTCAGACTTTGGTTGGAGCTAGGACTGGGGTTGGAGCTGGGGTTGGAGCTAGGACTGGGGTTGGAGCTAAGGCTGGGGTTGGAGCTAGGACTGGGCTTGGAGCTAGGGTTGGGGTTGGTGCTCGGGCTTTGGTTGTAGCTACGGCTGGGGTTGTAGCTAGGGCTGGGGTTGGAGCTAGGGCTGGGGTTGGAGTTGGGGTTGGGTGGTTAGCCATCCATGGTCAGCTCCCTTCATCCATACCCAGCTCTCTTTCTGCTCCCTCTCCGCCTGTCGTGGCTCCTCCAGATGAGTCTATGAATATATACAGGGGGGCCAAAAAGTATTTAGTCAGCCACTGATTGTGCAAGTTCTCCTACTTAGAAAGATGAGAGAGGTCTGTAATTTTCATCATAGGTACACTTCAACTATGAGAGACAAAAATGAGGAAAAAAATCCAGGAAATCACATTGTAGGATTTTTAAAGAATTTATTTGTAAATGATGGTGGAAAATAAGTATTTGGTCACCCACAAACAAGCAAGATTTCTGGCTCTCACAGACCTGTAACTTCTTCTTTAAGAAGCTCTTCTGTCCTCCACTCGTTACCTGTATTAATGGAACCTGTTTGACCTCGTCATCTGTATAAAAGACACCTGTCCACAGCCTCAAACAGTCAGACTCCAAACTCAACCATGGCCAAGACCAAAGAGCTGTCGAAGGACACCAGGAAGAAAATTGTAGACCTGCACCAGGCTGGGAAGAGTGAATCTGCAATAGGCAAGCAGGTTGGTGTGAATAGATCAACTGTGGGAGCAATTGTAAGAAAATGGAAGACATACAAGACCATTGATAATCTCCCTCGATCTGGGGCCCCACGCAAGATCTCATCCCGTGGGGTCAAAATGATCATGAGAACGGTGAGCAAAAATCCCAGAACTACACGGAGGGACCTGATGAATGACCTGCAGAGAGCTGGGACCAAAGTAACAAAGGCTACCATCAGTAACACACTACGCCGGGAGGGACTCAAATCCTGCAGTGCCAGGCGTGTCCCCCTGCTTAAGCCAGTACATGTCCAGGCCCGTCTGAAGTTTGCCAGAGAGCATATGGATGATCCAGAAGAGGATTGGGAGAATATCATGTGGTCAGATGAAACCAAAATAGAACTTTTTGGTAAAAACTCAACTCGTCGTGTTTGGAGGAAGAAGAATGCTGAGTTGCATCCCAAGAACACCATACCTACTGTGAAGCATGGGGGTGGAAACATCATGCTTTGGGGCTGTTTTACTGCAAAGGGGACAGGACGACTGATCCGTGTTAAGGGAAGAATGAACGGGGCCATGTATCGTGAGATTTTAAGCCAAAACCTCCTTCCATCAGTGAGAGCATTGAAGATGGAACGTGGCTGGGTCTTCCAGCATGACAATGATCCCAAACACACCGCTCGGGCAACGAAGGAGTGGCTCCGTAAAAAGCATTTCAAGGTCCTGGAGTGGCCTAGCCAGTCTCCAGACCT
>CM030188.1:9584246-9621746 GCA_017639675.1 Aplochiton taeniatus | reverse complement strand
GGAGCCCCAACGGGAGGCTAGTGACTCAGAGGCAGGTCCCAGCCAGCCAGCTCCACGCAATGTTTCATCTGCTGCCTCTCTCTCTCTCCGTCTCTTTCTTTCTTTCTTTCTGACTTTCTTTCTGTCTTTCTCTCTCTCTCTCTCTCTCTCTCTCTCTCTCTCTCTCTCTCTTTTCCTCCCGCCGCATCTCTCTCCAGCTCTGTGGCCCAGTGTGTATGCTGCTCACTGGAGATACCAGGGACAGGGCGCCAAATCCCCCCCCCCCCTCTCTCTCTCTCTCTCTCTTCTCTGTATCTCTCTCTCTTTCTCTCTCTGTTTCTTTAGTCCTCCCATCTCTATCTCCCTGCCTGCTTTGCCTCAGCTGGCCTTGTCCAGGTTCTCAAACGGCGTACTGCTGGCACACAGTGTGTGTGAGGTAGTGGCACAGCATACACACACACACACACACACACACACACACACACACACACACACACACTCAGCGATGTTGGAGCACTTCCCCCACATACACACTGAGGCACAACAACAACACACTGAGGGAAATGTTTTTTTCCACATTTGAATATTTCAAAAGGCTCGAAAAATTCCCAGTAAATTTCTAGAAAACTTCCTGAAATTTTGGGAGAATTTTTGTTTTTTCTTGCTCTCTAATATTTAAATGTTACTTCTCTGGCATGAGGCAGCCCTTCTGTTGCAGTTGGCTGTGGTACTTTGCCTGTGATCCTGACATCGTCGTGTTGTGGCTTGAGGTAGTTGCTACCCGTTGCTACAAGCAGCCATTTTGTAGGTTAAACAACCACTATTGTTACTGAACTGTGTTTGGAGAGGGTTGACTGTAACTGTGTGTGTGTGTGTGTGTGTGTGTGTGTGTGTGTGTGTGTGTGTGTGTGTGTGTGTGTGTGTGCGTGTGCGCGTGCGTGTGCGTGGACTGTCTGTGGTTGCTGTTTGCCAACATAGCTTGTTGCCTCCCTGACAGGCCCTACAACACAGACAGACACACAAACACACACACACACACAGATGCACACTCACACAAACACTTTTTCTCTCTCTGCAAACACTAGAGCGAGCCAAACTGGCTCCCTGGCCTGCCTCTCCTCCAGTATTCATCTTCTGTCTTTCCTTCTTTCCCTCCGTCTTCCATTCCTTCTTTCTTTCTTGTTCCCCTCCTTTAGTTCGTTCTTTGTAGTCACGCTGTTCCCAACAAATTTGTCAAACACGAGTCATGGTTGAAAGCTAAACCCCTTTACCTTCAGCCTCTGTGCTAGACTATTCTTTTTGTTGGTGTTTCTGCACTGGGCCGGTGTCCTTGCTACACCAGCAGCTGTCTTCTCTATTCTGAGTGGGCTAAGGCAGGAGTGTTTCTCCCTTTCCATCCTTCTCATCCATCCATCCGCCGCTTCATCCATTAATCTATCCGTCCCTAAATCCCTGCATTCATCCATCCATCCTTCCATTCTTCCCTCCGTCCCCTCCTGTCCCACAGGCTGTCCCCCTCAGTCCTAAGGCCTATTCCCTCAGGGAGCTGTACGGGACCTTTGACGACGGCGAGTGGCACGATGGCCTTCTCTCCGCCGCCATGAGAGGGGCTTGCACAGGTTACCCCCACCCTCTCCCCTCCCTCCTAACCCCCCCCACCCTCTTCCCCTCCCTCCTAACCCCCCCCACCCTCTCCCCTCCCTCCTAACCCTTCGCCCCCCCCCTCCCTCCTGTCATCCAGTCACCCATCCAAGGTGCTAATCGCCTCGTCTCACCCCACCCCTCCATCATCCCGCCCCTGCTCCTTCCCCTCTGCGCCGCCAGCTTTCCAAGGAGATGAGACAGCCTCGGTCGCCGCGGTGACATAACCGCCGATCCGTCTATCCATCTATCCACTCCTCCCCCGCTGGTTGTCACCTGTGTGTGTTGTGTGCTTTTTTTTTGGACTCATCCTCCATCTCTCTTCAGGAGCGGCGTATCATTTCAGAGTTGAGGTTGTGTCTGCTTTGACAGTCACATCTCACCTCCCATCTGCTTCTTATTTCTATCAATCAGGGCGCGCAGAGCAGCAGGAGCTCTCTGCCGTGTGTGTGTGTGTGTGTGTGTGTGTGTGTGTGTGTGTGTGTGTGTGTAGCTTCAGCTCTGTTTATCTCCACCTCTTTCCTTTATGTGACTGAAGGATTGCCCCAGAGGACCTGTGACAGTTTTACCTGTCAGGATGTGTGGCTGTTTATGTGTGTGTGTGCGTTTTAAATTGGCACTGTGTCTCACTGTCACTATTACCTTTCCTTGTCAGACCCGCTTAGTTTCTTTCTTTCTCTCTCTCTCTCTCTCTCTCTCTCTCTCTCTCTCTCTCTCTCTCTCTCTCTCATACTCAGTGTGTGCTCAGAATCATAGGTGGGTGTGTGTGCTGTGCTTTTGGTCACGGGTTTGGATATTATGATCAGAATCAGATTCAGTACACTGAGGTCCAGATTGGATTAATAGCCGACATTACCGCATCAACGCGCAAATTCAAAATGGTGTCTGTCAGCCGGTGATACAGCCACACAACGTTAAATGCATGCCTGATTGTGTGATAACCTGCAAATATTCATAATCGGATTATACCCGTCGTTATCTTGAGTCTTTGTTGTTGCCTGTGAGAAACCAAACCTCTCCTAACACACACACACACACACACACACACACACACACACCATTTCTCTCCTCCCTGCGTGGCCGCAGACGAGAAGCCAGACGAGAAGTGGATCGTGTTCGACGGCCCGGTGGACACGCTGTGGATCGAGAGCATGAACTCGGTCATGGACGACAACAAGGTGCTCACCCTCATCAACGGGGAGAGGATCTCCATGCCGGAGCAGGTGGGAACACACACACACACACACACACGCTGCTTCTCAACACAACAGAGTTGATACGAGTGCTCGTACAAGTGGTGAAAAGCCCATAGAAATACGACAGAACATTATCATATCATAGTAAGAGTGTTACTGGGGAAGGATGCTATGCTGTCAACTGTATCACATCCAGAGGGACTATTATATAAAAATGTATATCCAAAGACCTGTCGAAAACCGCTGGAAGCAATGTCTTTTCGCCTGTCACAGTCACAGCATTTTAGATGCATACAGCCCACCCCGTTGTGATGACACTGTGTATGTGTGTATGTGTGTATGTGTGTATGTGTGTATGTGTGTGTGTGTGTGTGTGTGTGTGTGTGTGTGTGTGTGTGTGTGTGTGTGTGTGTGTGTGGGTGTGTGTGTGTGTGTGTCCTCCAGGTGTCCCTGCTGTTCGAGGTGACGGACCTGGCGGTGGCGTCCCCGGCCACAGTGTCTCGCTGTGGCATGGTGTACAATGACCACTCTGACCTGGGCTGGAAGCCCTTTGTCCAGTCCTGGCTGGACCGCCGCCAAAAGGTACGCCGTTACCCTTTGGAGAAAGAAAGCGGTCGGCTCCACTCGTCCCCCCGTGACTTGCCGCTCTCTCCTCCCGATTTGTTGTGTTCGTCTCCTGCAAACACCATCACTCCTCCTTTTGCCCTCCTCCTCTCCTCTCTCTGTGCGGCCAGGCGGAGGTGGAGCACCTGAGGCGTCTGTTTGACAAGTACACGGAGAAGACCATGGCCTTCCGGAGGAGCAGCTGCAAGGAGCTGGTGGCCATCACCGAGCTCAACGGGGTGGCCTCCCTCTGCCGCCTCTACGACTCCCTGGCCACGGCCAGCAACGGGGTGCGTCTCTGTCTGGCCAGTCTCCACGTCGCTGAACCCCTAAAGATCCCATGGCCCTTCTTGATAAGAGTGGGGGTGTTAACTCCGGTGTCCTGGTTAAATTTGCTTGGCCCTATATCTATCACGGCCACCTTATCATCCCTTCAGCTCCCAATTGGCTGATGAATACCCCCTCTCCTGCCCCCTGTGGCTCTCAGCAGGTCCTAAATCGGTGTGTGGTGTGCAAGTCAGGGGCAAAAATGTCTTCCGTTACATCTCGCCGGGGGGGTGCTACACATTGGCGACCAAAACTGTGTTTATATAGTGTAAAGCAGGACTCTTTAAAAGTGCCGTATCAAATGTAATCAAGGATCTCTGTAACGTCCATCGACTAGTATGAACTAAATCGGCTGAAAGCACGGTCGCTCGGATCGTGGGAGGAGGTGCCTTCTCCGAACAGCGGATCGGCCAAGGATCCTGCCTCTGGGGTCGGTGGGCCCAGAACCCGGGAGTGATCCCAGTCTGGGGCGAACAGGGCCGTGTGCGACTCTCTTCGCCAGCACGAGGGCGTCACAAATCGCCGGGGCGGGGGAAACGCGCAGACCGATCTCCGCTCAGCGCCGTCTCACTACGGTCCACCCGCCGGTGCGGCACCTCCCCCTCGCGCTCCAGCCGACCAGTGGAGACTGTGTCTGTGCGGAAAGCGCGTCGTTCGGTATGCGGGTGCGAGGCGAAGGTGGAATCGCGTGCCGACCACGTGGTGCCGTTGCTTCGTGGCTCATTGAATAACGTTCCAAAGAACTTTTCAATCCGGCCCGGGAACGCAGGGCTTTGTTGTGCGGCACACGGAGAGGGGTGGAACGGGGGGTGCCGCAGTGAACTTGCGCGTCTTACCATCCCGTCTCCAAAAGCTTTGGTGCTATTATTGACACCGAGGCTGCCTCAGTCAGTCAAGTCAGTGACGGCGCTTTGAAGGCAAACTTTCAGCTAGTTTAGCGGGAACTTGTTGTTTTGTGGAGGATTTAAACAGGGAGTGGGAGAGAAAAGCAACGGTGTTTTGTTGTGCCACGCTTTGGTGTGTTTGGGGCCTCTTTGATTGCGTCGCTGGCGCTCTGAACCTGTGCCTACCTTGATGGGACTACAAAGACATGCATAGACTCACTCTCTCTCTCTCTCTCTCTCTCTCTCTCTCTCTCTCTCTCTCTCTCTCTCTCTCTCTCTCTCTCTCTCTCTCTCTCTCTCTCTTTTGCTCTTCCTCCCTCAATCTCTAATGCTTTATTGGCGTGACTGCCATGACAAAAACAATATTGCCAGAGCCATTCGCTGCAAATGGGAAAGCCCAAACCAAAACCCGTGTCTTTGTGCGTGTGCCCGTCTACTGAGGGAGAATGCAATCATCATACAGTCAGGTAGAAGCAAAGGCAGGAGAACCACACAAACAAACAAATCACTGTTTCAACCCCTCTTGGCCCTCTCTCCCCCTCCACAGGTGCAGCCGTCGGACACGGACAACTTTGGGCGCATGGTGGAGCTGTGGTTCATCTTCAGCCTCATCTGGTCCCTGTGTGCCTCCGTGGACGAGAACGGGCGCAAGAAGATGGACAACTTCATGCGGGAGATAGAGGGCAGCTTCCCCAACAAGGTCTTGGGGCGCACACACAGAAATTACACAACTTTGTCATGCGCCGTCCAACACAGTGTGTCTATAGAGGTCAGGTTTTGATGAGAATATTCAGAGGGACGCCTCTATGATCTCCAGCCACTCATCTGTCCCTGCCCTGCCCCCTCCTCTGTCTGTGTGTGTGTTTGTGTGTGTGTGTGTGTGTGTGTGTGTGTGTGTGGTCTCCCTCCAGGACACCATTTTTGAGTACTACGTGGATCCAAAGAACAAGACCTGGGCTTCCTTCGAGGACAAACTGCCCAAGGGCTGGCGCTACGCCTCCAAGTGAGTGGCCGTCTGGCCCTTGCGAACCCCACCTCTGTGTGTGTGTGTGTGTGTGTGTGTGTGTGTGTGTGTGTGTGTGTGTGTGTGTGTGTGTGTGTGTGTGTGTGTGTGTGTGTGTGTGTGTGTGGCCGGCAGGTGCACCTGAGCCCCGTGGCCTGCGGGCGTGCCAACCCCCTCCTCCCGTCGGCAGCCTGATTTACTGGCCAGCCATGAGTCACTGCACCACGCAGGGCCAGTGACCTCACCAGCTCACACTACATCACTGTCTTGGGGAGGTTCTGTGAGTGTGTGTGTGTGTGTGTGTGTGTGTGTGTGTGTGTGTGTGTGTGTGTGTGTCTGTGTCCATGTTAGAGAGAGCGACGGAAACTAAGAGAGATATATCCCCTGAGTGCATTTTAAGCACCATTAACTAGTGTCTTCGATTCCAACTGTAATGCCGTTTTTATCTCCTCGCTGCTTATGATCTATCCCCTTAATCTCCACTCTTTATTCCCTCCATTTCACCTCCCGACCCTTCTCGTCCTTTTCTCCATCTCCTCCCTCCTCATTTCCTCGCCCTCCCTTCTATCCGTCTGCTGACGCCTTTTCATCCCTTCTCTCATCCCTTTCTCTCTACAGCTTTTTAACTCGACCCCGTCTCGCTCCTTTTACTTCTACCTTGCTCTTTATTTTTCTCCGACACTTTCTCTCCGCTTCATCCCTCCCCCCCCCCCTCCAAAAACATTTCCACGCTCTCTGTCGCTCTCTTTCCCTCCCGCCTCCCGGTCTTAAGATCCCTATTGGAGTATATGAATCAGACCAGGTTTCCCCCTCCATCCTCCGCAGCGCTCCGTTCTATAAGATCATGGTGCCCACGGTGGACACGGTCCGGTACAACTTCCTGGTGCGGGCCCTGGTGATGGGTCAGTACCCGGTGCTGCTGACGGGGCCGGTGGGCACGGGGAAGACCTCGGTGGCCCAGAGCGTGCTGCAGGGCCTCGACGTGGCCAAGTGGACCACACTCACCGTCAACATGTCCTCACAGGTACCGTCGGGCTCAGGCTGGTGGGGCTGGATGTGTTTGTTTGTTTTAAATGTTTCTGAGTGGCCATTACCGCAGACTTAGAAGAAGTACTTATTTTTGAAATGTTGGATTGCTCTCGGGCATGTGTGTTGTGAGTGTGTGTTATCCAAAAAAGATTCTGTATCGAGGGACATTAGTCCTTCAATGGTTAGGTGTTGAGACTCACTTTGTACATGACTACATCACAAATAAATAGCAATTTAACAACGTTCCATTCCATTGTGATGATGTGAGAACTACTTCATCTCCACACTGTTTGCCAAAGTCTGGCATCCGAGGAATAGTATGACAGGTACAAAATAGTGTCATACACACACACACACACTCGCTCAATCCCCGAAACAAACGTATAAACTCCATTTATAAGGTAGGCAAGGTGAGACAATCAGCAGCCGTCTTTAAAATGACAGGATTAAAACACGTCCAGCCCAGGGAGCAATTGTCTTCGGGCCCAGGCCTCGGGCTAGGTTTTCATTCAGCACCGCTTTGCCCCGGGACAAGTTGCTCTTGTTACCAGGGGCCATAGAATATTAGGGGCTTGAATATTGAATGTGGGGAGTATCGCTCACACACTGACTGTCAGCCAAATGTATTTTGGACGAGCCACTCTCACCCACAGCAGGACTTGATGCTATGAGAAGGTGAGTGTGTGTGTGTGTGTGTGTGTGTGTGTGTGTGTGTGTGTGTGTGTGTGTGTGTGTGTGTGTGTGTGTGCGTGCGTGCGTGCGTGCGTGTGTGTGCCTGCATGTAAACCCACTGCCCTCCAATAGCCTCTGCTCTCGGCATCCGGTGATTACAGGGAGCGCAGCGCTCCAAGGTGCCGCCGCAATTAGCTGAGTCACGTCGGCGGAGCCACCCCGGACGAGCGGCCATTACGGGAGCAGGAGCAGGGATGATGGAGGCCCTCGTCAACTCCACCAGCATCAGCATCCATCACCCTCCACTGCCCATTACCATTAGAGCAAACTTAGCCCTGCAGCGGAGCATGTGGCAGGGGATCACGTCTGTCTGTCTGTCTGTCTGTCTGTCTGTCTGTCTGTCTGTCTGTCTGTCTGTCTGTCTGTCTGTCTGTCTGTCTGTCTGTCTGTCTGTCTGTCTGTCTGTCTGTCTGTCTGTCTGTCTGTCTGTCTGTCTTTATGTTCCCTCGGTCTGTGTGATGATCAGGGATGTAAGGTAAACTACACTGCCCTCCCATCGCCCGTATGATTGCACTACTGATCTGCTTCCTGTCTGCCCCAGAGACTGTTGCCATGGAGAGCTATATCCAAGAGGCACTGGCCATCTATTGACTATAGAGGACTTAATCGGATCACTATAAAGAACTGCTATCCTCTCCCACTCATGAGCATGGCGTTTGAGCGACTTCAGAACGCTACCGTCTTTACTAAGCTGGACCTACGCAACACCTACAACCTTGTTTGTATCTTGGAGGGCGGTAAAACGGCATTTAACACTCCTGCAGGCCATTACCTTCAATACCTTGTGAGGCCGTTGGGTCTTACCAACGCTCCCGCCGTGTTTCCAAACCTCATAAATGAAATGCTGCTGGATAGGTAAGTGTTTGTTATCAACAACGTCCTCCTCTCTTCCAATGCCTCGAGGAACGTCGCCGTCATGTCCAATCCGTGCTTAGGAGACCTTTCCAACGCCAGCTCTTATGTTAAACCTGAAAAATGTCGAGTCAAAGCGGTCTGGGATTGGCCCACTCCAGACACACATTATCCAAGTGCAATGTTTTGGGGGTTTTGTAAGCTTTTAGGGATTTCCGTGTGGTAGCAGCTCGCCTGGCTCCCCGCTGCACTAACTGTTCTACGAGCTTTAGCCTCCCCCCCTGGCCGTGGGTGCGTTCAAGGAGCTGGAGACTTGTCAGCCCCCATACTGGTCCCCTGCATCCCAACATTCTGCTCCTGGTTGAGGTGGATGCGTCTCACATGGGCGTGGTTGCTGTGCTCTCCCAGCATACGCCAACTGTGGAGAGTGCGGGGTATCTGGGGGAATTTATTGCATTTTGTACAACAACATCCCTGCATCATATTGTATCAAGACACATAGGCCCAAGGCATTTCTACATTCAACTGGCGTCACACACCATGTTCGGAAATCAGTCCAAGTGAGCCATATCATATCAGATATAGAATTTCCACGATTTTACAACTGTAACAACGCATCATGAGTGCTCAACATTTAAACAACATGTCAGCTCATAGTTTTGGAAAGAAAAGTACAGTGGGGCCAAAAAGTATTTAGGCAGCCACTGATTGTGCAAGTTCTCCTACTTACAAAGATGAGAGAGGTCTGTAATTTTCATCATAGGTACACTTCAACTATGAGAGACAAAAATGAGAAAAAAAAATCCAGGAAATCACATTGTAGGATTTTTAAAGAATTTATTTGTAAATGATGGTGGAAAATAAGTATTTGGTCACCCACAAACAAGCAAGATTTATGGCTCTCACAGACCTGTAACTTCTTCTTTAAGAAGCTCTTCTGTCCTCCACACGTTACCTGTATTAATGGAACCTGTTTGACCTCGTTATCTGTATAAAAGACACCTGTCCACAGCCTCAAACAGTCAGACTCCAAACTCAACCATGGCCAAGACCAAAGAGCTGTCGAAGGACACCAGGAAGAAAATTGTAGACCTGCACCAGGCTGGGAAGAGTGAATCTGCAATAGGCAAGCAGGTTGGTGGGAATAGATCAACTGTGGGAGCAATTGTAAGAAAATGGATGACATGCAAGACCATTGATAATCTCCCTCGATCTGGGGCCCCACGCAAGATCTCATCCCGTGGGGTCAAAATGATCATGAGAACGGTGAGCAAAAATCCCAGAACTACACGGAGGGACCTGATGAATGACCTGCAGAGAGCTGGGACCAAAGTAACAAAGGCTACCATCAGTAACACACTACGCTGAGAGGGACTCAAATCTTGCAGTGCCAGGCGTGTCCCCCTGCTTAAGCCAGTACATGTCCAGGCCCGTCTGAAGTTTGCCAGAGAGCATATGGATGATCCAGAAGAGGATTGGGAGAATATCATGTGGTCAGATGAAACCAGAATATAACTTTTTGGTAAAAACTCAACTCGTTGCGTTTGGAGGAAGAAGAATGCTGAGTTGCATCCCAAGAACACCATACCTACTGTGAAGCATGGGGGTGGAAACATCATGCTTTGGGGCTGTTTTACTGCAAAGGGGACAGGACGACTGATCCGTGTTAAGGGAAGAATGAAAGGGGCCATGTATCGTGAGATTTGAAGCCAAAACCTCCTTCCATCAGTGAGAGCATTGAAGATGGAACGTGGCTGGGTCTTCCAGCATGACAATGATCCCAAACACACCGCTCGGGCAACGAAGGAGTGGCTCCGTAAAAAGCATTTCAAAGTCCTGGAGTGGCCTAGCCAGTCTCCAGACCTCAACCCCATAGAAAATTTGTGGAGGGAGTTGAAAGTCCGTGTTGCCCAGCGACAGCCCCAAAACATGACTGCTCTAGAGGAGATCTGCATGGAGGAATGGGCAAAAATACCAGCTACAGTGTGTGCAAACTTGGTGAAGACTTACAGGAAATGTTTGACCTCTGTCATTGCCAACAAAGGTTATGTTACAAAGTATTGAGTTGAACTTTTGTTATTGACCAAATACTTATTTTCCACCATCATTTACAAATAAATTCTTAAAAAATCCTACAATGTGATTTCCTGGATTTTTTTTCTCATTTTTGTCTCTCATAATTGAAGTGTACCTATGATGAAAATTACAGACCTCTCTCATCTTTCTAAGTAGGAGAACTTGCACAATCAGTGGCTGACTAAATACTTTTTGGCCCCACTGTATGTGTACATTCAAAAGGTATTTTTCACCTCAATGATCTGTCTGTGGGAGCCATACCAATAACTAGGCTACATAAAGTGCATGATACTGCATCAATAAGTGAAAATCAAGACATAAGTAATACTCAAACAGCAACATACATGACCCTTTTCAAAAATAAATCCTCATCACTCGTTTAACTAACATAGGTCTACCTGTTACAGATGTGATTAGCCCTAATGAGAAAAATGAAACGTTTTTGCTTATGCACAGAACAGACGTATACGTTGTCAGGGCAATACTCATACAGTGGTGCAGCTGCTGGGAGTGATGCGCAATTATCAGTTTTATTGGCATTCATGTGTGAGAACGCATGTGTATGTACGTTGAGCCAAACATTGAGATCAAGTCCGTGGAAGGCTTGAAACGTTTACAGATGTGACGTCTAGATTAGAATAGAGAGGAACTCTAGGAGCCAGGGAGGCTACTTTTTAGTGTTATTTTATTGCGGCAGCACAAAGTAGTTTGCTTTTCAAATATTTTTTTGTTTTTGTTTAAGAAAGAAAAGTAAATGCACCTTGTTTTGGCTTTACCCACTGCCTGCCTTGTCTCACTCTTCTCTGTGCCTGGGTCCTTATCAACAGCACCACAAAACCTCAAGGCTCTGTTTGTTGCTCTCTGTTGCTTACTCTCATACATTACCATCCTATCTCCTTTCCTTCCCTCTTTCTTTCTCTCGTCCTCTCATCTCCCCATCTCTCTCTCTTCTCTATCAATCTGTCGACCCAGTGCGTGTCATCCACTCTCCCTATCCACTCTCCCTTCATCATGGACCTCTTTTTAATATCCCAATTTCGCTTTCTCGTCTCTCATTTTAGTCCATTTATTCTCCCTCATGTCATTTGTTCTCTTTATCATTGTCTCTCTTTCACCCTGCTGCTCACCTTCCATCCAATTTTCTACCCTCTGCTTTCCTTTTCTTTTTGGAGAGTGTATTTTTAGGTGTTTATGGGCTTTATTCAGGTCAGATAAAGAGGGGCAGAGGATAGAGGAGGGTGGGGGGAAAGAGAAAGAGAGGTGTGCATTTTATCCTGGATTGATTATAGTCAGGGTCCACACTGGTGTACTGCAGCATGCTACCTATTACCTTACAAGTGTTGGCAACTGATCCAATTGCCAAGTCACTCATGCTACACTGTTCTTTATAACCCTCCAACGTTTGTTAGTGCCCCTTTTGGTTGCTCCAACAGCAGGCACACCCTAAAACTAGCCTCCCTCTACACCCCCCTCCCCTTCCCCAGACCACGTCCAACAACGTGCAGGCCATCATCGAGAGCCGCGTGGAGAAGCGCACCAAGGGAGTGTACGTGCCGGTAGGGGGGAAGTGCATGCTCTGCTTCCTGGACGACCTGAACATGCCGGCGCTCGACAGCTTCGGCTCCCAGCCGCCTCTGGAGCTGCTGCGCCACTGGATGGACTACGGCTTCTGGTACGACCGCGAGAAGCAGACCCTCAAGTGTGTCAAGGTGAGTATGCCACACGGCGCCTTGGGTGTGTGTGTGTGTGTGTGTGTGTGTGTGTGTGTGTGTCACACGCTTTACCTAGCCCTTTCAGGTCCTCTTTAATTCATAGCTTGAGGCGGTTTTATTTCTGTGGATACAGGGTCGCTTGTGTGTTTGTGTTGCTGAGTGAGGGCTTTGTTTGAGCGATGACCTGACCCTGCTGTGCTTTGTGTGCTTTGTGTGTGTGTGTGTGTGTGTGTGTGTGTGTGTGTGTGTGTGTGTGTGTGTGTGTGTGTGTGTGTGTGTGTGCGCGCGCACGCTCCAGGACATGTTTCTGCTGGCGTCCATGGGGCCCCCTGGTGGAGGGAGGACTCACATCTCGAGTCGCCTGCAGAGTCGCTTCAACCTCATCAACATGACCTTCCCCAATGTGAGTCCCTCCAACCCCCCTGCCTTCGTTCCTCCCTCCCTCGTTCCCTCTGCTGCAGCAAACACCCTTCCATGTCTACCTATCTCAGTAACACTGATACACGCTCCTCCCTATCAGTATCACTGATACCATCTATATATTATAACAGTATATTGGTCCACTACTGATAAGATCTATATAGGTCCAGTACTGATTCAGTCTATATTAGTCCAGTACTGATACAGTCTATATTGGTCCAGTACTGATACAGTCTATATTAGTCCAGTACTGATACAGTCTATATTAGTCCAGTACTGATGCAGTCTATATTGGTCCAGTACTGATACAGTCTATATTGGTCCAGTACTGATACGATCTATATAGGTCCAGTACTGATTCAGTCTATATTAGTCCAGTACTGATACAATCTATATAGGTCCAGTACTGATACAGTCGATATTAGTCCAGTACTGATACGGTCTATATTAGTCCAGTACTGATACGGTCTATATTAGTCCAGTACTGATACGGTCTATATTAGTCCAGTACTGATACGGTCTATATTAGTCCAGTACTGATACGGTCTATATTAGTCCAGTACTGATACGGTCTATATTAGTCCAGTACTGATACGGTCTATATTAGTCCAGTACTGATACGGTCTATATTAGTCCAGTACTGATACAGTCTCTATTCCGTGTCTTTAGTTGGCCAGCACTGATACAGTCAGTCAGGCTCCCTGCTTCGCCCATTAGTCGTGACTCTTGTGTTTCCACTCTGTCCTTTCTCTCTCTCTCTCCGCCCAGTCATCCACTCCAGTGTTTCACATGTCAGCGCCTGGCTGCTAATGGCTCTGTTCCACTCTCTTTTCTTTCCGTCTGACATTTGATTCTCCTTCATCACCGTCTCGCCTCACCGGAATTACACTGATTATGATGATGGCTGTGATCCTAATCAGCCCCACCACCAGTATCACCCGTCCTCTGCTCACAGTTTATCTCCCACTCTCTCTGTTTCACTCCCTTTCTCTCGCCCTTATTTCTGAGGCCACGACGAAACAAATGATAGGCTGCGAAGCGACAGGCAGTGTTTCCGTCCTATATATATATATATATATATATATATATATATACAGTGGGGCCAAAAAGTATTTAGTCAGCCACTGATTGTGCAAGTTCTCCTACTTAGAAAGATGAGAGAGGTCTGTAATTTTCATCATAGCGACACTTCAACTATGAGAGACAAAAATGAGAAAAAAAAATCCAGGAAATCACATTGTAGGATTTTTAAAGAATTTATTTGTAAATGATGGTGGAAAATAAGTATTTGGTCACCCACAAACAAGCAAGATTTATGGCTCTCACAGACCTGTAACTTCTTCTTTAAGAAGCTCTTCTGTCCTCCACTCGTTACCTGTATTAATGGAACCTGTTTGACCTCGTCATCTGTATAAAAGACACCTGTCCACAGCCTCAAACAGTCAGACTCCAAACTCAACAATGGCCAAGACCAAAGAGCTGTCGAAGGACACCAGGAAGAAAATTGTAGACCTGCACCAGGCTGGGAAGAGTGAATCTGCAATAGGCAAGCAGGTTGGTGGGAATAGATCAACTGTGGGAGCAATTGTAAGAAAATGGAAGACATACAAGACCATTGATAATCTCCCTTGATCTGGGGCCCCACGCAAGATCTCATACCGTGGGGTCAAAATGATCATGAGAACGGTGAGCAAAAATCCCAGAACTACACAGAGGGACCTGATGAATGACCTGCAGAGAGCTGGGACCAAAGTAACAAAGGCTACCATCAGTAACACACTACGTCGAGAGGGACTCAAATCCTGCAGTGCCAGGCGTGTCCTCCTGCTTAAGCCAGTACATGTCCAGGCCCGCCTGAAGTTTGCCAGAGAGCATATGGATGATCCAGAAGAGGATTGGGAGAATATCATGTGGTCAGATGAAACCAAAATAGAACTTTTTGGTAAAAACTCAACTCGTTGTGTTTGGAGGAAGAAGAATGCTGAGTTGCATCCCAAGAACACCATACCTACTGTGAAGCATGGGGGTGGAAACATCATGCTTTGGGGCTGTTTTACTGCAAAGGGGACAGGACGACTGATCCGTGTTAAGGGAAGAATGAACGGGGCCATGTATTGTGAGATTTGAAGCCAAAACCTCCTTCCATCAGTGAGAGCATTGAAGATGGAACGTGGCTGGGTCTTCCAGCATGACAATGATCCCAAACACACCGCTCGGGCAACGAAGGAGTGGCTCCGTAAAAAGCATTTCAAGGTCCTGGAGTGGCCTAGCCAGTCTCCAGACCTCAACCCCATAGAAAATTTGTGGAGGGAGTTGAAAGTCCGTGATGCCCAGCGATAGCCCCAAAACATGACTGCTCTAGAGGAGATCTGCATGGAGGAATGGGCCAAAATACCAGCTACAGTGTGTGCAAACCTGGTGAAGACTTACAGGAAACGTTTGACCTCTGTCATTGCCAACAAAGGTTATGTTACAAAGTATTGAGTTGAACTTTTGTTATTGACCAAATACTTATTTTCCACCATAATTTACAAACAAATTCTTTAAAAATCCTACAATGTGATTTCCTGGATTTTTTTTCTAATTTTTGTCTCTCATAGTTGAAGTGTCGCTATCATGAAAATGACAGACCTCTCTCATCTTTCTAAGTAGGAGAACTTGCACAATCAGTGGCTGACTAAATACTTTTTGGCCCCACTGTATATATATATATATATATATATATATATATATATGTATTTTTCTTTTAATGCAGTTTTCTTCCCCCCTTTTTCTTTTTTTTTTTCTTTGTTATTTTCCTTTTTTTCGTTGCCGAGGCACTTCTTCCTCAGTCCCCTCATCCTCCTCGGCTCCCTCTCCAGCTTCCTCTCCTCTTGTCTCTTTTCAATCACCGCGCCTCATTTTCCCCGACCACTCTTTCATCTCAGCGGTTTCTCTCCTCTCCCGGACGCGGCCTGGCCCTCTCTCTCTCTCTCTCTCCCTCTCTCTCTCTCTCTCTCTCTCTCTCTCTCTCTCTCTCTCTCTCTCTCCCCCTCTCCCTCTCCCCATCCCCTGCCACTTGTCCCCCCACTCACCCCTCTCTCGCTCCCTTCCTTTCATTCTCCCTATTTGTTATGTCTTCCTCCCGCCTCCCCTCCTGCCCCTCTCTGCTGCTCGAGCTCGGCCCTGGAGAAGATGAAATCCATTTTGAAGATGGCTTCTGTCCGCGTGCTGCATTCAGTCACCAAATAAACAATTAGAGGGCAGCCTTTTGAAGACGCCAGGCAGACTAAGTGAAATGTCTTTCTTTTGTTCCCCTACTATTATGTAGCTATTATGTACCGCTGTACCCCAACCCTTTCCTCGGCCCCTGTCTCTCTCTGTCTCTCTCGATTGGTCTCTCAGATTAGTACAATGCCTGGCTGAGACTTTTGAAGGTAGAAACCACCATGATCCTCTCCCCTATACACGAACAACAAACTCACCCCCAACCCTCCCTCCCTCCGCTGTTTCCAGGAGTCTCAGATCAAGCGCATTTATGGCACCATGATCAACCAGAAGCTGCAGGAGTTTGAGGAGGAGGTGAAGCCCATCGGCGTGGTGCTGACCCAGGCCACGCTGGAGCTCTACTACAACATTGTGGGCCGCTTCCTGCCCACGCCCGCCAAGATCCACTACCTCTTCAACCTCCGCGACATCTCCAAGGTTTGCAGGCTTCACACACACTTACACACACACACACACATACAAACACACCCTCTGTACAAACGCATCCATGCGTGTAGGTGTGCTTATATCATCTCTGTCTGAGACTCAGTGAAATTCCTTTGTTATCACTGACAACTTGTCAGCTCCTAATTTGTTGTGAATTGGGTTCAATCGACCAGTTAGAGGACAAAGATGTGTGTGTGTGTGTGTGTGTGCGCGCTCGTTTGTGTGCAGGTGTTCCAGGGGCTGCTGAGAGCTCACCGAGACTTCCACGACACCAAGCAGAGCATCACCCGTCTGTGGATCCACGAGTGCTTCAGGTAGCCGACCAGACCGCCGTCAAAACCACCTACCAGAATGCACCCATCGACGTTGCGCTGCTTCCCCCGAACGTATCGGAAAGGGCCTGTCACGCGTCACGATTCCCGCAGTTTGAGAAACTCATTTCAGCTGGCCTCACATCTGGTAACCATGGCGACCGTGCGCTAGGCGCCGCGAGTATGAATGCCCGCGTCAAAGTCATGTGCCGCTGCGCTTGTCAGCCTGTCAGCCCCTCACTGTTCTCAGATAGACGCTTCCCCGGTCCCCTAGTGATGAAGGATTAAACACAGCCTCCCCCCATATCCGATCCAAATGATGACAGTCCTATTTAAGATGAGATACTGTGATAGAGATAGTCATATAGACTGTGATAGTAGTTCTTTTCGTTTGTGTGTTCTTCACCTCAGGGTGTTCTCCGATCGCCTGGTGGACCATAGTGACATGGAGGCTTTCGTAGCTCTGCTGGCTGAGAAACTGGGCGCTCTGTTTGACCTCACCTACCACAGCATCTGCCCCAACAAACAGCCCCCCATATTCGGTACGCACACACACAATCAGACACACACACACACACACGCCGCTCACACACAGCGCACAAAGAGTATAAGTGATTGATGGATGGATAGGGAGTCTGATTGCATGATGGATTGAGTGGTTGAAATATCGACGGAGGAGTTGACTGATTGTAATCAGTGGGCTGATTGATTGATGACTACGACGAGGGAGTCTCAAGAGATTTGTGAGAGCGTCGGTCTTTGCCTGTGAATACTGTTTATGTGGGAACGAGAGTAAGTCTGTTTCTGCCTGTTATATATATATATGTATATATATATATACATATATATATATACTGTTATCTAAACGTGTGTGTGTGTGTGTGTGTGTGTGTGTGTGTGTGTGTGCGTCCGTCCGTCCGTCCGTCCGTCCCAGGCGACTTCCTGAAGGAGCCGCGTGTATATGAGGACCTGGTGGACTTGAAGACCCTGAAGACGTTCATGGAGACCCAGCTGGAGGACTACAACATGACGCCCGGCGTGGTGTCCATGAGCCTGGTGCTCTTCAGAGACGCCATCGAACACAGTACGCTGCTGCCTCCGCCCACACACACACACACACTAAGGTTTATTACACATCACTGAGAACACACACACGCTAAAGTCTATTACGCATGCACTGAGAACACACACACACACACAGTAAGGTCTGACACAGACATACACTTAGTGACTGAGAACACACACACACACACACACACAGTAACACCATACTCTGAAAGCCTCGTATGACAGCAAATGACTTTCCACTGTGTAACCTCTGGAGACGTCTCCTCCTCCTCCGCGTCGATACGGCGATGTCAGTGTCAATCCAGTCAATGGCTCCGGTGGCACAGCAATCAATGCGCCCAATCATGCAGCGCAACCTTTTTTGTCTCTGAACCGTTTGGTGGGCTTACTGGTGCATCGTGTTAAATACACTTTAAGCTCGTCCCACAGGCGGAAAGTGTTTTCAATGAAAGGGTGTGTGTTGTCACTGCCTCCGCGCTCTTTGGCTTAACCCATGGTGCACGGCTTGTCTTAGAGCACTGCCCCGCGCAGTCCCACCAGAAATCAGTGCCAAATTACTCCAGCACCCAAACAGGGAAGGCTTCACTAACGTGTGTGTGTGTGTGTGTGTGTGTGTGTGTGTGTGTGTGTGTGTGTGTGTGTGTGTGTGTGTGTGTGTGTGTGTGTGTGTGTGTGTGTGTGTGTGTGTGTGGGTGGGTGGGTGGGTGGGTGGGTGGGTGGGTGGGTGGGTGGGTGTGCATGTGCATTTCTCTCTCCCCCCGTCCGTCAGTAACCCGGGTGGTGCGTGTCATCAGCCAGCCCAGGGGCAACATGCTCCTGGTGGGCATCGGCGGCTCGGGCAGACAGAGCCTCTCCAGGCTGGCCTCCTACATCTGCGAATACCTGACCTTCCAGGTGGAGGTCACCAAGCAGTACCGCAAGCAGGAGTTCAAAGAAGGTAAGAGAACGCCACCAGGCCGCCCGCCGCCATGAACCCTGCCCCCCGGACAGGGGGTCTTAAAACATCTCGCTGTCTACGTAATGAAACAGTGCAACAGCTCTTTCAAGCGGCAGAATTTTGACGGTGGAAGGTTAAACTAGCTCATTGCGTGCCGTTTAATACATGTAACAGAGAGGCGTATCAGTTGAGCAGGGCATTGAGCTGAATGCGTTAGGAAAGCGAGTAGCCTGCTCCACAATGGGGGGCCTTGAGACGTCACAGCCGGTTACTGCCATTACGGCCCACTGAACAATCGTTGTTAAGACGCCAAAACGAACTTAAGCACACCACGCGCGGGGAGCGAGATTGGAACTGCAGGTCTCGGACGCGTCATGCGAGAGAAATCGATTAGTAAACCATTTGGGCAGATTTGCCAACACCTTGTTGGTATTTCTTGTCCCTTGTAATTGCGGTGAATTACGTCGCGGCGGCTTTCTGAGCGTTCCATATTAATTGCCCCAGACGGTCGCCCTTATGTTGGTGCTCCGTGCTCGGAGGACACTTCACCTCCGCGCAATTTGTCCCAATTGTTGTCTGGTGGCTTCCATTTAGTCTGTTTCATGCGTTGCCCCCTTCCCGCCGTTCTGCGTCATCCCCAGTTTGACGGCGAATCAATCGACAGCCTGGGTTACAAAGGCTTTCAGCTCTGCCGTTCCCTCCGATACACCGGCTGCTGTGAAGGATACCGTCTATGGACGCTTCCTTATTGTGTATTGATTGAACTATCTGCTAACCCTGGCGCTGTCCGCACGCCGTTACTGTGTCAGGGTCGTACAGGTTATCAGACGTTCGCATGAAATGTATCGAACGTTTTGTTAGACAGCATTCATAGAGGGCCTCTGCTAAAAAATGATCAACTTCGTCTATTTGTCCCCTCTAAGTAACATTAAGGCTAGATTTCTCCAGTCCTGTGTGCCTTAAGTGTGCTGTTCTCCCAGACATCAAGAAGCTGTACCGTCAGGCGGGCGTGGACAACAAGCCCACCGTCTTCCTGTTCAACGACACGCAGATCGTGGACGAGTCGTTCCTGGAGGACATCAACAACGTGCTGAGCTCCGGAGAGGTGCCCAACCTCTACAAGCAGGACGAGTTCGACGAGGTAACACACACACACACACACACACACACACACACACACACACACACACCCTTGGGGATAGAAGAGCAACTTGGACCATTCTCTGGGGCTAACATGCCAAATTGAAATTGGTACCGCTAACTAGAAATACGTTTTGAATGACAGTCAACTATATTTGTCCCCCGGCTTTACTCAGTCACATCAGCTCAGTCCCCGTTTCCTCCCGTATCTCTCCGTGTCGTACTTAAGTTCCCATGCCTCAGACAAACGTCTGTCTCCGTCGGTGTGAAGTCTCACCGCGGCCTGGCCGCCCTAACAAGTGCCTGTGGCACGTCCCCCGCAGGTGTGCAGCGCTCTGTCGGACGCAGCCAAGAAGGACCACGTGTTGGAGACCCCCGACTCCATGTTCACCTACCTGATAGAGAGAGTGAGGAACAACCTGCACATTGTCCTCTGCATGAGCCCCGTGGGGGACCCGTTCAGGTAGCACACACACACACAAACACACACACACACACACACACACATACACATACCTCTCATCTTCTGTTCCGTTTATAGTGGCCTTGAAATTGTAAACACAGTCACTCACACACACACACACACACACACACACACACACACACACACACACCTCCCATCGGGGAATCCCTTTTATTTAAGATTTTTTTATGCACAGTGTCCTCGATCAAGCCCGTACCTGATATGCATCCCAATATTTAAAGACACTGATCACTACAAAAGTCCCCTCACGCTCCTTTATTTGACCTCTAGACACACACTTTCTGAGTGGAGGAGACACACTCACAACTTCCCGTGCACTAGTCACTGTGTGTGTGTGTGTGTGTGGGTGTGTGTGTGTGTGTGTGTGTGTGTGCCTGTGCCCACTGTAGCTGTGCGACTGGGTCCCTATTCAGACGCCAGCCCAACACACAGGATGTATTTCCCATTTAGTGTCACAGTCTGCCTCTCCGAAACAATCACTGACTTCTTCCACACCGGGCTGTCCCGCAGACGGACCACGCACCAGCCCAAAAGCACAGCCCCGCACCCCTCCAGTCCTCCAGTGGTTGGCCACGGGTGTCCACAGTGAGCTCTTCCACGCCTGGAAGCAGCTCGTTAACAGTTGATTGGCGTCGCACACGCGGCAAATGAGGTCTGGTAGGTCGTCGCTCGCTGCCGCAGAGACCTGAGGCCGACCGTAATTGGAAATGACAGGGTGGACCCGACGACAGCGGCCCCGGGTTAACCGGCTTCACGCTGCACCCCCCTCACACACACCCCGTCCATGGGCGCACACAAGTTGGTCTGTGCACTGAGGGACACACACCCCCACACTGACACGCGTATCTCACTCACACGCTGTTTTTAATTAGTGGGACAGGGCAGTGGTCACACATAATGCCACTAATTGGGCTAGCAGGCCCCATTACCCGGGGCTAATCACTGTGTGCTGGCTCAGAGGCCTCCTGGCCCGTCCCCTATCCCCTGCCCCTCCAGACACTAGCTAGCTGCTAGCTCCCTTATAGCCGCCTCACCCACGGCACCCGGGCTAGCCGTGAAACAGAGCGGCTCAGGCAACAGGCCGGCTGGTTGTGTGTGCTGCTGTCTGGAGATTCAAGAGGTTGGAATGCTGGGAATCAAACAGGCTTTGGCGGGTTGTTGCAATACCGGGTGCCGTGTCAGGTGATCCAGCTGTGTTAACTCCCCTTACCTGGTGTGTGTGTGTGTGTGTGTGTGTGTGTGTCTGTCTGTCTGTCTGTCTGTCTGTCTGTCTGTCTGTCTGTCTGTCTGTCTGTCTGTCTGTCTGTCTGGGTGGGTGGGTGGGTGGGTGGGGGTGTGTGTGTGTGTGTGTGTGTCTGTTTGTGTCAGAGAGGCATTTCCTGTGTGCATATTGTTTGGTTTGTGTGTCTACCAGGAATTACATCCGTCAGTACCCGGCGCTGGTGAACTGCACCACCATCGACTGGTTCTGTGAGTGGCCCAAAGACGCACTGCTGGAGGTGGCCGAGAGGTACCTGGAAGGACTGCCTCTAGGCACCATCGAGGGGGTGAGAGAGACACACACACACACACACACACACACACACAAACACTCGTCATACTTCTAGAGTGGCGGGTGTTTGATATGCAACAAAAGGAGCAGCTCTTCTACCGTGTTCACATGACCCCGGTCTCCCACCTCGCCCCCCCCACCCCACCCCCGGCCGCGTTGCAGGGCGCTCCGGTCCTTGGAGAGAGGCCCATGAAAGGCAGCCGGCTGCTCCAAGCCTAAGGCTACCTCCGGGTCCTGGTGCTGATGGCGGCGCCGCGTGTGAACCAGGGCGCAGAGACGGAGGTGGCCGCCCTGGCTCCACCGGCAGGGACACTCATCCCCCCTTTCCACGTCAGAACACTTCCATTTTCGCGTCCACTGAACACAACCCCGCTTTAATTGCATTGACCGCGGCTTTGCTCCCAGCGTTCGGCGCGGCCCAATGTCCTTCCGCTTGTTTTGAAAGCTTGTAAAAGGTCCGTCTCAGTTTGTGACGGGCTAGATTGAGATTTGCCATTGGCCTGAAAATGGCAATGGAAATGTAGCAGTGTAAAGTCTTCTTTCTGGAGCTAGCCATGGCCTGTTCTCTCCGCATTGTTAGATGCAGACCAACGTGAGCATGCGCCAGTCAACCAACTTGGTCGTAGCCGGACCTACCAGCCCTGAGTATTCTATTGGCATCACTGAAATGTTTTGTTTCTCCGTTCCCCTGTTGAAACGTTGTAGATCCAGACCAAGGTGGCCAGTGTCTTTGTGACCATGCACCAGTCAGTGGCGCAGTACTCCCACAAGATGAAGCTGGAGCTGAAGAGACACAACTACGTCACCCCCACCAACTACCTGGAGCTGGTGTCGGGATACAAGAAGTAAGGCTGACCTCCAGAGGGCTCCTCAGCCTCCCTCCTCGGCCTCCCCTGGCCAGCTGAGAGACTGTCTACTGGGGCTCTGTCCGGGCCGTCCTGTCAGCCTAACCCTTGCCTGTCTTCCAGTGTCTCCCCGTCTGTCTAACTGTGTCTGTTCAGTTCTGTCCATCACTTTGATAGTCTCTCTCGCGCTGTCAGTCTTCCTTACAATCGCTCAATCACTCTTTGACTGTGTGTGTGTGTGTGTGTGTGTGTGTGTGTGTGTGTGTGTGTGTGTGTGTGTGTGTGTGTGTGTGTGTGTATGTATATGTGTATGTGCGTCTGCCTGTCAGGCTGCTGGGGGAGAAGCGTCTGGAGCTTGGGAGCCAGGTGTCCAAGCTGCGCAACGGCCTGTTCAAGATTGATGACACGCGGGTGAAGGTGGAGGCCATGTCGCTGGAGCTGGAGGACGCCAAGAAGAAGGTGGCCGAGTTCCAGAAGCAGTGTGAGGAGTACCTGGTCATCATCGTCCAGCAGAAAAGGGAGGCCGACGAACAGCAGAAGGTCTGTGTGTGTGTGTGTGTGTGTGTGTGTGTGTGTGTGTGTGTGTGTGTGTGTGTGTGTGTGTGTGTGTGTGTGTGTGTGTGTGTGTGTGTGTGTGTGTGTGTGTGTGTGTGAGTGTGTGTGTGTGTGTGTGTGTGTGCGTGCGCGCGTGCGTGCTTGCTTGCGCGTGGTGAATATTGATGAACAGGGGTTTTCTTCTATTCAATTTCTGAAAAGGTTTTGAAATGTAGTGAAATACAGATGATGTTTTCTAAAAGTTTTCAAATTTGAATTACTGACCGTTAATTATTTACTATCCATGCTTAAAATCCATAGATTTTATGCTTATACTCAGACTGCTAAAATAGTCATGAAAGCTTTGTTAAAGGTTATGAAAAAGTGATTTAAAGGTTTGATAATGAATTAGTAAAAAAGGGAGGACTCTGAATATTAAAATTAATAGTTCTATCAGTCTGAGTTATAATGGTGTCTGTATCATTTACCAGTAGCTGCATGCGCTCAGTAGATGTATTGGCTATTAGCTATGCCCATACGGTATGGCGTAAATCTGCCCCATGTTATGGGGATCCAGGCTGTGTCGATCTAATATATCTATTCATGTTGTGTGGTGGTGTTTGTTGAATAAATAATATATAATTGTTCATGCTGTGTGGCGGTGTTGGTTGAATGAAGTAATATATATCTGTGTTATGTTCTCAGGCGGTGAGTGCCCACAGCGAGAAGATTGGAGCAGAAGAGATCAAATGCAAGGCAATGGCAGAGAACGCCCAGAGAGACCTGGACGAGGCCCTGCCCGCCCTGGAGGAGGCCATGAAGGTACTGTCTACTGTTTGTGTGTGTGTGTGTGTGTGTGTGTGTGTGTGTGTGTGTGTGTGTGTGTGTGTGTGTGTGTGTGTGTTTCAGTCAGTGTGTCAGTCAGTGTGTGTCAGCGTATTTCCATAAGTGCTTGTCTTTTGCGCTCTCATACAGTATGTATATGCCAGCTGTGTGTGTGCGTGTGTGTGTGTGATCATGTTGAGTCAGCGGTGTCACCGTCTCCCCCCCTCAGGCCCTGGAGTCCCTGAACAAGAAGGACATGACGGAGATCAAGTCGTACGGCCGTCCCCCGGCCCTGGTGGAGACGGTCATGCAGGCTGTCATGATCCTGCTGGGCAAGGAGCCCACCTGGGCCGAGGCCAAGAGACAGCTGGGTGAGACTGTCAGCTGGAGGAGGGTGGGTGGGGTGGGGGGGGGGGGGGCTGTGTGCATTCAGACACAGTTCATCAAGACGGGTCCGACAAACGGAGACCTATTTGAGAACTATTTGTTGTCTTTTTCTATTTCAATATATAGGGAGTTTTTCTTTTTTTAGCTGGCCATGCACCATGAAGCCAGGTGTAAGGAAAGGGACGGGAGGGGGGAGCGCCAGGCTAACGTGCCCACCGTTTTTTGGCAGGCGAGTCGAACTTCATCAAGGCGCTGGTGAACTTCGACAAGGACAACATCTCGGACCGCGTGCTGAAGAAGATCGGCCAGTACTGCACCCAGCCCGACTTCCAGCCCGAGATCATCGGCAGGGTGTCTGGCGCCGCCAAGTCCCTCTGTATGTGGGTCAGGGCCATGGAGGTCAGTGCTGGCACACACACACACAGTTCATAAACAAACTCAGATTACTGTTAATCTGGTCAGGATCTCTCTCTATGTTTCTCTCGCTGTCTCTCTTTCTGGCAATCTCTGTATCCCTCAATTTATATTTTCATGTACTCGACGGTAACGTTAAAGTTTGGATCTGTGTGTGTGTGTGTGTGTGTGTGTGTGTGGCAGGTGTATGGGCGTATCTTCAGGGTGGTGGAGCCTAAGAGAAACAGGCTCAACAGTGCCATGGAGCAGCTAGCAGAGAAGCAGGCTTCGCTGGCCGAGGCCCAGAACAAACTGCGAGAGGTAGACCCCGAACTGGACTGTTAAACGGTTTACTGGTATCTGTGGAATGTATGAATGTTTTGCCGTTTTGCTTTGTCTGTGACCAGAAGTTAAACCGGTGGGCTGTAGTTTATTAAAAGTCTCATTCCTTCTCTTAGTTTTTATCGCTCTGAATATCTAATGGCAGAACGCAAGTTCAATTGATGTCTTTGATCTTTGGAGAGGCAGTTATAAGAGTTAAGTGGTTTGTGTGTGTGTGTGTGTGTGTGTGTGTGTGTGTGTGTGTGTGTGTGTGTGTGTGTGTGTGTGTGTGTGTGTGTCTGTGTGTCTAGGTAGCGGAGAAGCTGGAACTCCTGAAGAAGCAGTACGATGAGAAGCTGGCCATGAAGGAGAACCTGAGGAAGAAGTCTGAGGACATGGAGGTGAAGCTGGACCGCGCTGGCAAACTGGTGTCTGGGCTGGCTGGGGAGAGGATCCGCTGGGAGCAGACTGTCATCGTACGTCACACACACACACACACACACACACACACACACACACACACACACACACACACACACACACACACACACAAAAGCCGGTTATGTGGCTGTTGAAACTTTAAGTGGCTCCTGTGGTGTCACAGTGATGTTAACTATAACCGTCTGCTGTTCTGTTCCATTGAATTCACTGATGTTGTTATATATATTTGTCGCGTTGTTATAAGAGAGGGCAGCTCATTGTCCACCTCTCCCTGGGAGCAGAGTGAGCACAGCCTGTCCTCCCTGGGCAGCCATTCCATCCCATTGTATTGTTGCCATAGCATGGCCTTGTGGGATTGAGTGGCTCTGACGTTTCCGTTGACGTTGGCTCTGGTGGTTGTGATCTCATCCTGTCCCTGACCTTGTCTCTCAGGGTCTGGAAAAGAACATGGGCTACCTGGTGGGGGACTGTCTGCTGGCGGCCTCCTTCCTCTCCTACATGGGGCCGTTCCTGTCCAACTACCGGGACGAGCTGGTCTCCAGCATCTGGATAAAACAGGTCCCACTCCGCACCCCCTCTGGAGACGCCACCTAGTGGCCCCAGCTTGCCTGTCTCTCTTTCCTCCTCCTGCCGTTTTCGGCCCGTTGACACCCTCCCCTCCGTTGTTCCGTCTTCCTCCAGATGCGAGAGCTGGAGGTGCCCTGCTCGCCGGGCTTCAGCTTCGCCGTGTTCCTGTCCAAGCCCACCGCCGTGAGAGACTGGAACATCCAGGGCCTGCCCTCCGACGCCTTCTCCACCGAGAATGGCGTCATCGTCACCCGTGGCAACCGGTCAGACATACACGCACACGCGAGCACACACACGCAGATACACACAAGCTCTTTCTTTCGTCTTATTGACCAGATTACCACTGTAGTCCACCGTGAAGAGGGGCTGAACAGGGCTTGATATATGGCTCTCTGAAAGCTTTGGCCTTTCCGAGCCCGCTATCGACAACTGTGGTCAAGTAGGCATCGCTCTGTCAAACAAACAGAAGAGCCAAATATCACACTTAGAAACCGACCGCCGCGGCTATCGATGAGGCGGATAAGGTCAGGCGCAGAGGAAGAAGGGGATTTTACAGTCTGGTTGACAACTTTGTTTACCGTTTTCTTTCTCTTTCCCTCCCAAGATGGCCGCTGATGGTGGACCCTCAAGGCCAGGCCCTGAAATGGATCAAGAACATGGAGACCAAGAAGGTATTTTGTAATGTTGTTCTGTCCTCGCTGGCCTGTTTTTAAATATATTCCTGTCGACTCTTAATTGTTCTTGCCCACGCGACGTCGCCGCTGTGCTGGCTCGGTGGTAAAGCCTAGTGAACGTTTCCCCCTCCTCCTGTAAGTCCCTCTTCCCACGACCTTTAGCATTTCTTAAAGGTCAGGAGTGCTCTGAAAGCATGTAGGCTGAGGCGGTGACAACATGGGTTCCTGTCTTGTAACCTGGCCCTCAAGGAGCAAAATGGAAGCCAGATTGTCCGACATTGCTACAAACAAAGCTATTGGGTGGGAGTGCATCTGCAGTCACATTTGGCGGCCGGGCTGTGACATTTGTGGACATTCGGTTTGGCTAGTGGCCCCTGCTTTTATCTGATAATGGTACTTTTCTTCACGGAGAGCTGGGTGCAGGGGAAAAGGTTGACAAAACTCCATCTGTTCTTCCTCCTTTTTTTCTCTCTCTTGTCGCTGTCTTTCCTGTCTAGACTCTCTTTTTTTTCCCCCTGTGTTTGGGTTTGGCACGCCACTCAGAGTTCTCTCTTCCCTCCCTCTGTCTCTCTGTGGGATGGAACAGTCAGTCAGTCAGTCAGCGGTCAGCCTGTTGACGGTGAGCTGGGAGCTCCATTCCCAGTGTGTGTGTGTGTGGGTGTGGTAGACAGACAGAAGGCAGGTCTATTTACCCTGTCTTGTTGGCCTTCCTCAGTCTCTCCTTTAGGTCACAATGCTTCTTTCCCCCTCCTCCACCTCCTCCTCTCAGTCAATTTTAACCCGAGTCTCCACGGGACCTCTCTTCCTCGCCCATCTCTCTGGCCAATTTGCCCGCCTGCGTGTGTGTGTGTCCGCCTGGCCGCTCTCCCCCTGGGTGCGAGTGTGACCTTTCCCTTGTGTCTGCTCGGCTCCGCTCCTCTCTGATCCGCCTCGTTGGCCCCACTCCACTCGGCTGGCCGGCCACAATGGGGTCAGACCGTGACATTTAGGGACAATTTGTGGATGACAGGGGAGGGAGCCGACCGATGGGCTGAGGGCTGTCCGTCTACAGCTGGCTTCTAGACAACTGCCTTTACCCGCAAAGTTCTAAAACAGCTGGCGTTTTCGAGATACTTTATTGGCAGTGGATTCTTGCTGTCCTTAGCTAGCCTGAGAATATTTGTGTGTGTGTGTGTGTGTGTGTGTGTGTGTGTGTGTGTGTGTGTGTGTGTGTGTGTGTGTGTGTGTGTGTGTGTGTGTGTGTGTGTGCGTGCGTCTGTGTGTGCGTGCCTCAGGGTCTGAAGGTGATTGACCTCCAGATGCCAGACTTCCTGCGTGTGCTGGAGAACGCGGTTCAGTTTGGGAACCCGGTTCTACTGCAGAACGTCCAGGAGGAGCTGGACCCTTCCCTGGCCCCCATCTTGAACAAGTCCCTCACACGAGTCGGTAGGTCAACACACACACATCACTTGCTCACTCACGAATAATAAAACGTTCTGTTTTGCTGTAGAACCGCTGATGTGCTGTGTGTGTGTGTGCATGCATGCGCGTGCGTGTGCGCGCGCGCGCGTGTGTGTGTGTGTGTGTGTGTGTGTGTGTGTGTTCAGGGGGCAGGCTCTTAATAAAGCTGGGAGACAAGGAGGTTGAATACAACCCAGAATTCCGTTTCTACATCACCACCAAGCTGTCAAACCCCCACTACACGCCTGAGACCTCCACCAAGACCACCATAGTCAACTTTGCCGTCAAGGAGCAGGTCAATATGTGTGTGTGTGTGTGTGTGTGTGTGTGTGTGTGTGTGTGTGTGTGTGTGTGTGTGTGTGTGTGTGTGTGTGTGTGTGTGTGTGCGTGCAGTTGCAAATGCCAAAAGGATGTGTGGTGGTTGGTGCTCATATCAGCATCTTTTAATGCTAAGAGACTATAGGAAATCTATAGGAAGTTGAAAGTGTTTTTGTTTGCCAAAAAGTAGAGCCCTTTTCAACTTGGTGCACACTGAAAAGAACAAATGCCCCCAGCTTTTTTAAGAAGCACTAAAATGTGCAGCCACTATTGAAAATGACAGGAGTGACAGGAAGCGTAAAGAATTGTCGGGTGTTAACAAGGACTTGGACTTTCTTGTTGGTACATTAGTGCATAAGCAAGTCTCCTTCTGCATTGCACTTGAGACTTGTGCGTCCGCTCATCCCCAGTGTGTATTATACCATGTTACCAGGCTCAAAAACACACATTTTTACTTTCAAAGGTAAAAATTAGATCCTGCTGATTGTCTTTGTGTGATGGATTGTGCGTGCGTGTGCGTGCGTGCGTGCATGCGTGCGTGTGCGTGCGTGCGTGCGTGCATGCGTGTGTGTGTGTGTGGTGAGCAGGGTCTGGAGGCCCAGCTGCTGGGGATCGTGGTGAGAAAGGAGCGTCCTGAGCTGGAGGAGCAGAAGGACACTCTGGTGATCAACATTGCCTCTGGCAAGAGAAAACTTCAGGAGTTAGAGGATGAGATCCTTCGGTAATGTCACTTGTTATTTATGATCTGTATAAATAGTTACTGCCTGCCATTAGGTTGTCTAAGAGCTGCAGTTGTAACTCTATCACATCTAACACTATCTCTATCTCCTAATCCTACAACCTGACCAGTTATTGGCTAATTACGGGTGTGTTTCTGTGTTGGTGTGTGCGTGTGTGTGTGCGTGTGTGCGTGTGTGCGTGTGTGCGTGTGTGCGTGTGTGTGCGTGTGCGCGTGTGCGCGTGTGCGTGTGTGCGTGTGTGCGTGTGTGTGTGTGTGTGCGTGTGCGTGCTGCTGAACGATGTGTCCAGACTGCTGAACGAGGCTACGGGCTCCCTCCTGGACGACGTCCAGCTGGTGAACACCCTGCAGACGTCTAAGGTGACGGCCACCGAGGTGTCGGAACAACTGGAGACCAGCGAGCTGACCGAGATCAAGATCGACACGGCCAGAGAGGTCAGTGGGGGGGGGGCAGAGGGAGGGAGGCTGGGGCTGGGAAGGTGCGAACGAACGAGTGACCGACTGACTGACTGACGGAGGGAAAGGGAAGGGTAGGGGGTAGACCAAAAATGAAAGGAGAGGGAGAAGAAAAGCACAAGAGGTGGTGGGAGAAAGAGAGGGAGCGAGACAGAGAAATTACGTAGATGTTGGAGTAGCGGGACGAACAGAGTCACCAGGAGACAGAATGGGAGAGACAGGATGGGGGACACAGGAGACAGAATGGGTGGGACAGGAGACAGAATGGGTGGGACAGGAGACAGAATGGGAGAGACAGGAGACAGAATGGGTGAGACAGGAGACAGAATGGGGGAGACAGGAGACAGAATGGGAGAGACAGGAGACAGGATGGGAGAGACAGGAGACAGAATGGGAGAGACAGGGGACAGAATGGGTGGGACAGGAGACAGAATGGGTGGGACAGGAGACAGAATGGGAGAGACAGGAGACAGGATGGGGGACACAGGAGACAGAATGGGTGGGACAGGAGACAGAATGGGTGGGACAGGAGACAGAATGGGAGAGACAGGAGACAGAATGGGAGAGACAGGAGACAGAATGGGAGAGACAGGGGACAGAATGGGTGGGACAGGAGACAGAATGGGGGAGACAGGAGACAGAATGGGAGAGACAGGAGACAGGATGGGGGACACAGGAGACAGGATGGGTGGGACAGGAGACAGAATGGGTGGGACAGGAGACAGAATGGGAGAGACAGGAGACAGAATGGGTGAGACAGGAGACAGAATGGGGTAGACAGGAGACAGAATGGGGTAGACAGGAGACAGAATGGGAGAGACAGGAGACAGGATGGGGGACACAGGAGACAGAATTGGTGGGACAGGAGACAGAATGGGTGGGACAGGAGACAGAATGGGTGGGACAGGGGACAGAATGGGTGGGACAGGAGACAGAATGGGTGGGACAGGAGACAGAATGGGTGGGACAGGATGCGGGAGACAGGAGACAGAATGGGGGAGACAGGAGACAGAATGGTGGGACAGGAGACAGAATGGGGGAGACAGGAGACAGAATGGGAGAGACAGGAGACAGAATGGGGGAGACAGGAGACAGAATGGGGGAGACAGGAGACAGAATGGGTGAGACAGGGGACAGAATGGGGTAGACAGGAGACAGAAGGTTCTCTTTAAGTTCCGAACGGAGAGGAGCGACGGGAGAACAGGAGAAGGCTATGGGATGAAAGTGGAACAGGAGAGGAAGTGGAGCTAATAGTTTGGGAGGCTTGGGGAATTAACAATTTATGGGGGGCGAATGGAGCTGTTTTGGTCCAGCTGTCGCTGGGTGGCGAGGGAGAATGTGTCTGGGGGCCCAGGGAGCTCAACCTCCCTCTGCCTTCTACATTCTGCGCTGTGCTGCTCGGTCACCCACGTCAATTGGCTCAATAAGTGAAATGCTTTTCCCCAATCAATAGTTCTTTTGAGAAATATTACTCAATGTTCTTATAGTATATTTTTACAGCAGTATCTTAGTGTATTTTTATCTGCTTGTCTAGGATCATTGAATATATATGTGTGTATCTGTGTGTGTCTGATCATTGTATCTGTGTGGGTGTGTGTGTCCGATCATTTTATCTGTGTGTGTGTGTGTGTGTGTGTGTGTGTGTGTGTGTGTGTGTGTGTGTGTTTGTGGTCCCAGGCCTACCGTCCGTGTGCCCAGCGGGCATCCATCCTGTTCTTTGTGCTGAATGACATGGGCCGCATCGACCCGATGTACCAGTTCTCCCTGGACGCCTACATCGACCTGTTCAACCTGAGCATCGAGAAGAGCCAGCGCAGCCAGAAGCTGGAGGAGAGGATCGCCAACCTCAACGACTACCACACATACGCCGTCTACAGGTCCACAACACAATACTGCATACTACTATCTATTTTCAGCTAATTTCACTACTCCATTGCTAGCAGGACTGGAGGTAGAATAGAATAACCATGTTATTTATTCATATAATTATATTCAATTTTATTTGTATGTTTTCCTGCAATTGGGACAACATTTAGTGTGACTAAAATGCAACCCAAAAAAAGGTAATGGGGACTGAATACTTTAAGCACTAAAAGCCTGAGGCTAACTTCTAAGAAATGACGGTGAGGTAGGCAAAGAGGGACCAGCATCAAGGAAAAAGCTCAGCCCCACAAATTCTCAAAAACTCGCCAGCAAAACCAGGAAGTTTTGCAAAAGCTCCTTTGTAGTAAATCTCCTCTCCTTACGGGTCGCGTTAGTTTGTACCCAGGTTGCACTGCTCCCCCTTCCTCTCCTGTGACGGTTGCCTAGCAACGAGGCACTCTCCTGCTGTTATTTTCCATTTCCTCTCTTGTTCTTTAGCATTCGTTTTAAGGGATATTTCAGTCCCCAGATCCCTTTAGTTACATAGTTTTTCTAACTAGCCCCTTTTAAGAACCAGCGCTATTCCAACCCCCCTTTTTTAATGCACTCTAATAAACGAAAATTCGATGCTGGTACATTTTGAAACCCTTGAAGCACTGAATTAGACTACTTTTTGGGGATAAAATAGTTTGTGCCATTGTGAGTGCCTTGCTTAGTACATCTCCCCCTTGGGCCTGTGGCCGTTGTGTTCATCTCGCTATCTTGTTGTGTGTGTGTGTGTGTGTGTGTGTGTGCGTGTGTGTGTGTGTGTGTGTGTGTGTTCTAATGTCCACCCTGACGGTCTTCCAGGTTCACGTGCCGCGGCCTGTTCGAGGTCCACAAGCTGCTCTTTAGCTTCCAGATGTGCGCCAAGATCCTGGAGGTGTCGGGCAAACTCAACATGGACGAGTACAGCTTCTTCCTCCGGGGGGGACTGGTAAGAAGCGGGCTGGGACACACACACACACACACACACACACATTGTCGTGAAGGAGAGGCAGTGGAATCCGACAGACGGGGATTGTAAAATAATAAATAACAACGGTTTTGAATAGGGGGAAAGGATCGAATGGCTGTACAGAAGAGTTGACATTTCTGATTGTCTTAAACTGTCTGACGAACTCTGTGTAATACTTTCTGTTTTCAAAAACTGTAGCAGAAGTCCAACACTGCCAGTGTCTTAACTGTATTTGCCAAGCTTTTAATGTGTGGGGTCTACTTCTCTTGAGTACTTTGGAAAGAATAATTGTTCGGTTGATGAAGTGGTTGTGTGTGTGTGTGTGTGTGTGTGTGTGTGTGTGTGTGTGTGTGTGTGTGTGTGTGTGTGTGTGTGTGTGTGTGTGTGTGTGTGTGTGTCTTGCTAGGTGCTGGATAAGGAGGGTCAGATGGACAACCCGTGCAGCAGCTGGCTGTATGACTCAAACTGGGACAACGTGACGGAGCTGGACAAGCTGGCCAACTTCCACGGCCTCATGGCCTCCTTTGAGCAGTACCCCCGGGACTGGAACCTGTGGTACACCAGCGCCGAGCCAGAGGCTGCTCCACTACCGGGTAACCTAACTTACTGCAATTGATTGTGTTTATGTATGTGTGTGTGTGTGTGTGTGTGTGTGTGTGTGTGTGTGTGTGTGTGTGTGTGTGTGTGTGTGTGTGTGTGTGTGTGTGTGTGTGTGTGTGTGTGCGTGCGTGCGTGCGTGCGTGCGTGCGTGCGTGCGTGCGTGCGTGCGTGCGTGCGTGCGTGCGTGCGTGCGTGCGTGCGTGCGTGTGTGTTTGTGTGAGAGAGTGAGAGACTGTCGGCTTGTCAGCCCCCTGCCTGTCTGTCTGACTGTGTCTGCCTATCTGTGTGTCTGTGTCTTTACAAGTATTTCAAGAGTGATGTGCTTATGAGTATCAGATACACAGCCTCAGTCATTTACATAAGAGCTGAGAGCTAATGCATCCAGTACCTCGCATGCCCTTTGATCAGAAAGTAATTCCCCCTTTGTGTTTAACAGGGTAGTGTAACAAACGAGAAAAAGACAAATGCTGTATGTTTAGGCTTCTCTATTGTCGGTTTTGTACTGTAAAGATCGTTTTTTCTGTGCGTGTGTCACCCTGCGTGCGTGCGTGTTTGTAGTTATGTCCACATTTCATTAGAGGAAATTAGATTAGACAAAGTTCAGCTCAGTATTAATATGATCACGGCAGGAATGTGCTGCCATAATTCTTCCCCTCCTTCACTGCTTGCTTAAATCTATTGTTTATCTAACAGTTTCCAAACCCTATTAGCATTTATTTCATCATCCACCCTGGGTTGTTTGAGCTTTGATTTGAAAGGTAAGTGGAAGTGTTACACTGTCTTCATGGAAGCGGCGGCGTCTCTCACCTTGTCACTTCCCGCCTGCCGTTTCTCTCTTTTTTTCCTCCTACTTCCCTCTTAACGTTTTCACCCTCGGCTTTTTCACTCCCTTTTTCTTCTTGTCTACATCCCTTTTCTCCATTCTATCTTTGTTTGTTCCCTCTTCCTTCTCTACCTCCTCCTCCTCCTCTCCAGGTGAGTGGGAGAACAGCTGCAACGAGCTCCAGAAGATGTTGATTGTGCGCTCGCTGCGCCAGGACCGGGTCTCCTTCTGTGTCACCGCCTTCATCATCAACAACCTGGGCTCGCGCTTCGTCGAGCCCCCCGCCCTGGACATGAAGGCTGTGAGTGGTGCCCCCGTCCCCCCAGCCTCCAAGCCCTCACATCTACACACACACACACACACACTCAGTCCATTCCAATATCCTCTAATGGCCGACTGGCTGCTCCCACAAGATGGCTGCTGCTGGAAGGACCCCAGGTTGAAGTCACACTGGAGCGTTCGGTTGTTATCAGTTTGATGTTTTTCAGACGGCCTGGTCGCCACAGGCTTCCTTGACGTCCCAACAAACCTTAGTCTGAATCACCCCAAAATGTCAATATGAATTCTATTTAACACATTACGTGACATAGCTAACATAACCTCACCAGATCCTATACCCCCGGCCCCGCTCTTCCCTGCCTAGGTGGTGGAAGACTCGACCACCAAGACGCCCCTGATCTTTGTGCTGTCCCCGGGGGTGGACCCCACCGGAGCCCTGCTGCAGCTGGCCGACAACTCCGGCATGAGCCGGAGCTTCCACGCCCTGTCGCTGGGCCAGGGCCAGGCCCCCATCGCCACACGCATGATCAAGGAGGGCGTCAAGAGCGGTAGGGCTCGTCTCTCCTCACTGCTTTTCAAAACCTCACATTTTTCTTTTGTCCTTTTTCTTTCCTACTCCCTTTCTGTGTTCCGGTCTGATCCCCGGCGTGACGTTGGGCACCCTCTGCCTCCACGCGGGTCGTCAAGAGTGGCTTCGCCGAACGATCGGAACCCGGGGAGCGTTTTGATTTAATCGGCGGCGATCTCATTAATCTGGTTCTCCTGGAGCCGCCCTCCGCCACCCTCCGTGCCGTTATCCATCTGCTTATCTATCACGCCGCTGATGACCGGAGGCTAGCCCGCCGCTCGATCGATGCAGTCGACCGCTCCACCAAAACACCGCTGAAATGTTAATGTCATACATCAGCGGCTGTTGTTTTTTTTTTTTTTTTTGGGGGGGGGGGGGGGGGCGCCGATGTTCCACAACTTGCCCTGATTTTGCGTCACTTTGCCACTTGTGCGCCATCTATCTTCCTCGTCGATCTTCCTCCTCTCTTTCCTCCCTCCTTCTCACTCAGTTTTCTTTTTCTTCCCTCCCAACCTTTGCCGATCAGTTACTGCACACTGCGGTGTGATAATAAACTCCAATTATGTTTCTATGTTCTCTCTCTGCCTCCTTCCCTCTCTCTCTGTCTCTCTCTCCTAGACTAACTCCCTCTCTCTCGCTCTCCCTCTCTCTGTCTATATCCTAGACTAACACACTCACTCTCTCTGTCTATCTCTCTCTCCCTCTCTTTGTCTATATCCTAGACTAACACACTCACTTTCTCTTTCTATCGCTCTCTCTCTCTCTCTGTCTGTATCCTAGACTAACACATTCTCTCTCTCTCTGTCTATCTCTCTCTCTCTCCCTCTCTCTCTGTCTCTCTCTCTCTGCCTATCTCTCTCTCCCTCTCTCTCTTCTAGACTAACTCTCTCTCCCTCTCTCTCTGTCTCTCTCTCCTAGAATAACTCTGGCCCCCTCTCTCTCCAGGTCACTGGGTGTTCCTGGCTAACTGCCACCTGTCCCTGTCCTGGATGCCCCAGCTGGACAAGCTGGTGGAGCAACTGCAGGTGGAGGAGCCTCACCCGGACTTCAGGCTGTGGCTCAGCTCCTCGCCGCACCCTGACTTCCCCATCGCCATCCTGCAGGCCGGCATTAAGATGACCACCGAGCCCCCCAAGGTCCACACACAGCGACACACACCACCAGCGACACACTCAAACACGCCCTCCGTGGATGTTTTCTCACCTCCCCAGTGCCCTCTAAACCAACCGGCCTCTCTGCCCCCCCCCCCTTCCCACAGGGAGTCAAGGCCAACATGAAGCGTCTGTACCAGCTGGTGACGGAGTCTCAGTTCACGCGCTGCGCCCGGCCCGCCCTCTACCGGAAGCTGCTCTTCTCCCTCTGCTTCTTCCACAGCGTTCTGCTGGAGCGCAAGAAGTTCCTGCAGCTCGGCTGGAACATCATCTACGGCTTCAACGATTCCGACTTTGAGGTGAGCCCCGCTTCCTTTTTGTCATTCCCAAGCGGGGCTGCTCTGCGTGGGCGTTGCTGTGTGTGAATCAATGGGCTGGCTGGCCTAATGCGGTTCTATTTACTTGTTATTCACCCCTGGGTTGTGTCATTAGGAGAATTAGGGGTCTGTTGTAATTACAAAAGCACTTAGGGCCCCCAGTCCACAGGTTAATAGGGTTTCACTCTGCCATCCAATTCCCTGCATCGATCCACTTACCCTCGGCTCCTCTAGGAAGGCTAACTCCCTTCACATTCGACCCAGGAGCTAGCCTCCCCCGCCGGGCCGTTTCAGAGGGCTAGGCTCGGAAATCTTTACCCTCAGTTAGCTGTCTGCGGTACGGGGGAAACCCAAAGGGCTGCATCTGAAGTAGAGCGCCCGAGGTGCCGACGGCCCGCCCTGCACTTTGTCCTGGGCCTCCGCCTTCAACACTCCCACCCCAAACCACCGGGCCTGTCAAACCAGCTGGCCCCACGCTGGTGACGTTACCCCCCCCCCCCCCCCGAACCACCCCCACCGGGGCACAGCGTGAGCTCAGGTTCTGTGTCGTCCACAGGTGAGCGAGAGTCTGATGAGCCTGTACCTGGACGAGTACGAGGAGATCCCCTGGGACGCACTCAAGTACCTGATCGCCGGGGTCAACTATGGGGGTCACGTGACGGACGACTGGGACCGCCGGCTGCTCACCACCTACATCAACGACTACTTCTGTGAGGCCACCGTGGCCCAGCCCTTCTTCAAGTGAGTCACTCACACACACACACACACACACACACGTGTACAGGTGTAAGGACTCGTTATGTGTATGAGCATGCACACGTACTTTGCAAGTATAGGGAGTTACATTTAAAGTTTTCACCTTCGCGCTGCGTCAAGCTCAGCTCAGGCTTGTTTGTTTCAACACACACACACACACACACACACACACACACATACTCACACGCTCTGTTCTCGAACAAAAAGTGTCCAGTCACTGTCAGGGGAGGTTTTTTCTGTTGCCGGAGACGGAGAGAGGAGCGCAGTGCGGCGACTGCTGCCAGCTCCTCCTGTCCCAGTGCAGACCACCAGCACCACCCTGTGGTGGCGCTGGGTACCACAGCCTGGCCCGGAAATACACCCACGCTCATCCAGATTGACAGCCACGCTTAGATGTCCTGCCCTGCTCCCATTGCCCTGACAGTCAAACACACACACACACACACACACACACACACTCATGCCCGCACACCTTGCAGACACTTCAGTCAGACGAGGTCCCAAAAAGGTTCTGAACGAAGGCCTCGACTTTCCTCTTGAACTGAAACACCCGTCTCTCTCCCCCCA
>CM030188.1:9564246-9579246 GCA_017639675.1 Aplochiton taeniatus | reverse complement strand
TGTCGTCCACTAAGATGAAGTGTCGCCCGCCTAGATAAAGTGTGTTGTTTGCTAAGATGAAGTGTGTTTTCCCACCAGGTGTCAGTGGACACTCTGTCCTGGGAGTTCATTGTGTCCACGGTGGACGACAGCAACCTCCTCTTCCCCCCCAAGGTGACACTTCAGACGACAGTCACACTGCTCCTACACCTCACACACCTTTACTGCACTTTCAAATGCTGCATTAAAGACTGGAGTTGTTGTTAGTTAAATAAATATACTATATACATATATATACATATAAATATATATATAAATATATATATATATATATATATATATATATATATATATATATATATATATATATATATATATATATATTTATATATATTTATCAAATGTGTATATATATGTATATACTGTGTGTGTATATATATATGGAAACAACAATGTGTTTCTGAAACCTTTCCATTCAGTTTTGTACATTTCTTGTCTCGTTTAAACGTCTCTTCCACACAATTTGACTGTCAGAATGGGTTAATTTGCCTTCCTAACAGGATTTCCATTTCTGACTCCTCTCTCTGTCTCCCCCTTCAGGACGGAGTGTTTATCCGGGGCCTGTACCTGGAGGGGGCCGGCTGGGACAAGAAGAATTCCTGTCTGGTGGAGGCTGAGCCCATGCAACTGGTCTGCCCCATTCCCACCATCCACTTTAAGCCCGTGGAGTGTCGCAAGAAAGTCGCCAAGAGTGAGACACACACACACACACATACATACAGACGTTATTTTCCTTCTCTCTCTCTCACTCTCTCTAGCTTTCTGGTTGTTTTCTCTTTCCATTCCTTCTCTCTGCTTCATGGCCACATATGGTTAGTATAATGATATATATAATTATATATTATATACATATCATTTATTGTGTGTGTGTGTGTGTGTGTGTGTGTGTGTGTGTGTGTGTGTTCAGGTATGTACTCCTGTCCATGCTACTACTTCCCGGTGCGCTCTGGGGGTGCAGGTCGTGCCTCCTTTGTGGTGGGGGTGGAGCTGAAGTCTGGAGCTGTGCTCTCCGACCACTGGATCAAGAGAGGGACCGCTCTGCTCATGAGCTTGGACAACTAGCAGCAACACACACACACACACACACACACTGTAACACACCAAGCTCACTTGTTAGCAGCTCTTTACCAAATACTAGCATTCTCACCTAAAAACACATCTACAGTCAATAGAATGTAACATTTTCAGTTGATATTAATTAATATTTCCTACTATATTTATTCAGTTGTTTTTGGGGTTTTGTTTTTACTATTATAAATGACTGGAAAGGAAAACCATACGATTGTATTCTGTCTTAATGACCACTGTAAATCATTGCACTAGCTTTGGATAAAAGCCTGCCTTTGACACCTGGAGAGCGGCCGAAGAGCCAGGAGTGGCCCTGGCTCCACAGAGAGAGGTCTGTGTGCTAACTGAACGGGGGCCCCTCACACACTCTCTCCCTCTGTCAACTGACACTACGGCCCCTCATTATTCACTTCCTCTGCATCACTCTTTCCACACTGACCCCATTTACCCTGCTCCCCACCGCACGCACGCACGCACGCGTGCGCACACGCACACACACACACAGAGAGAGAGGACTTCAACTCTAGGGACTTTTACTGGAAACGTCTCTTTTTATAACATCTGGTTCCAGTGAATGTCTGTGTGTGTGTCAGTGTCTGTTCTGCTGCGTACCTCTGTGTGTGTTTTGCTAGCTTGAACTCTTGTGTGTTTTTGTTTAGTTAAGTGTTTAGAATATCGGATTGCTTGAGGGTACGGCAAGATGGCAGCACACAACTGGACAGTTACACACACACACACACACACACACACACACACACACACACACACACACAGACACATAATGTGGTTGTTTAAGGTGAAATAAAGGACATTTTTATGTAAATTCACGTTCCTCCAAGCCGTGGGTTGAGTCTATTCAAACCAATGAATTCTAATGAAGTCTTGCAAACAAGTGGACTTCTTGAGAGAAGGGCTAAACTTCCCCACTGGAAGGACAAGAACCAGCCACCGGTGTCCTGAAAAGGAGGCGTAGGCAAACAAGAAAAGGATCCCAGAGAAAACGAGCCTTCAGAATAGAAGTGAGGGGAGGCCCAGGGCAGACTGGGGGGGTAAGGCCATATTCAAAGTGGGAACTTCTCCTGAAAGACGTACAGACTTCCCTTCGAGTCCTTAAGAGCCTTTCATATCTGGCCTAGGTGTTTGTGTGTGTGTGTGTGTGTGTGTGTGTGTGTGTGTACTGGTGGTCCAGCCTGGTAGGAACAAGCTGGGATTCAAATTCAAATAAGATCCTTTTTATGCTGTAACCAAAGAAATACATAAGCTGAGATTTTGGGGGACTTTTTGTGAGAAAGGGAGTTAGTGTACATTCAATGTATTCTAAAGAAATATGACTAAATTAGCTGAATAGCTGTGTAACAGTAGAATTATTTATATAGTCTAATAGTCTTCATTGGCATCTTCAAAGATCAATAGGCGAAGAAGTGTCAAAAGGCCCTTGTGGACTTTTCTAGAAAAAGCATCTTCTCCGTTTAATCAATTAAAAATAAGTTAAATAAGCTCGTCTAATATTGCCTGGAGAAATCGAATTTATGTTATGCTTATTTGATCACCCTAAAGGATATGGTGTGTTTTTATTAGGTGCTGGGGGAACTACAGTAGTTGGGTGTGCTTACAAAGCATGTACAGAACAACAATTGATTCTTCAAGCGGCAGTTGCCCCCATTATATTTCCCTGGGCTGTCACTTTCACCTTGTGTACCATTGACCAAATTGTTTGCCAAAGAATACTTGTAATAATGGAATTCCATCAAGTCCTACAGTGTGTTTGCCAATGACATCGGAGGCGGGGCAGCATTCGTCCAGGACTCTTCCACCGAAAAATAAACCTTAGCGAGAGCGAGGGAGGAGGAAAGAAAAGGGCCTCTCAACAGGCACGAAGGGAAAAGAGTTTGTATTTTAATGGAATGAAAACGGCACAATCCGAAAATGGATATGAGTTGCGATAGGCATCCTGCTGAAAGAAATCTGTTCGTAAACCTTTTTTGGGCGAGCATGTGTGGGTCGAACCATATGCATTCTTCGCGGTTGGAAGCCAACTGGGGCTTGCGAATTTTACGATGGATGAAGTGTCTTCGGAAAAGGCAGTGCAATCGGTTAGCAAAGCGGTATGACTGTGCAAGATACAAGATTACTGGTGGTCCACTCGTCATGCTTTGCCCATAGGGACTATTCGCTTAGACTGTCTCCAAGCAACAATTGCATAATGTATCTGCGTGTACAGTGTCCCCATGCCGACATTTTTCAGAATGCACTGGTAAGGGATTTTGAAGGATGAGTGCCGTCACACCGCTTATTTTGGGGGGGAAAGATTTGGGGCTGCCTGGCCGTACCGTGCCGTGCCGTAGTCATTCAATGGGAGCTAGAAGATGAAAGGCTGCGTAGTTGATTCAATCGTTCTTCTAGGCCTGTTTAAACATCGATATTCGCCTCGGCAACTCCCACGGGGGTTTGACATAGACTATACAAACAGGTAAGCTGGTAGCTAGAAGGAAATATTTTGAGAAGGTTATGAGTTGGCCCTAATTGCAAATGTTTCATTGTTTCAGCCAGTAATTGCTTCTTGGATTGATCTAGATTGTTGCAACACTAATTGCAGGTTACACTTGCATATTAAGCTATCCAATTGTCTACCACGTTTCCACTGGTTTGCAGAATTCAGTCTTTGTATAACGTATATTTAGTTGTATTAGCCCTGAACGTGGTAGGCTACTATTATGACAGTTGCTTTGCAATCACTAAAATCGAAAGCGTTGATGATGTCATTTTTTTACGGTAAAGATAATGTGGTCAACTGGAAGGCACAAAGCAGTGATGATGTTGCAATAGCGTTGTGATGTAAATGCTCCAATGTGGCACATTAGGGCTATTGTCGTTTTGCACAATATCATAAAACCTAAAAAGCCCCCTCTTTTCTTAGTGTATGTTCCCTGTAGTTGACGGGTGCTTATTACCGAGGTTTGTGATATTTAATTAATTAATGGTTAGATAACAGCGGCCATTGAATGAAATTGGCCCATAGTCTTTCTGGAAGGAGTGTCGCATTTCTTTCGGAAAAGTCATGTGGTGAAGTTGTGGCGGGTTCTGTAGAAATTTCCAGGAAGAGCGTTTGAATTTTTTTCCGCTGTGAATCGTTTTCTCCGCCTCTTTTTTGCCTTTTTCAACGACCCAGCCCCCTTTTTCCACTTTTATCATTTCACCACTTGCTGGCGCCACGAGATAGCAGACGGTGAACGTATGACATGGTTTGCTTTCATAGTGGGTGTGCGGACTGGCATTGCCTTTAACGTGAAAGCGTCAAGTGGCTCTGACAAAAGTTGTTTATATTACTAGATGTATACTAGTCCATTAATGAAACTACCACCTAAATATTAAATGCCACTAGCTTATTTCACTCTATTGCGTCGTATGAATGTGTTGTATCTATGGCCGAATTTAGGTTCTCAAAGGGAAATAACCGCATGAGAATTAATGAATGCAGAACTGCACTAAGGTCATATTGTATGTATGTACTAGGGGACTATTACTAGTGTTATCTATCTATACAAGGTTAGGCAAACTGAGACTATGTTTCTTTTCCGGCAGTTCCCTGTTTAAACCGCAGCTAATGACAGAATACATAGGCTGTATAAAAGTTAGTACAACACAATTAAATGAAGAAAATTACGCTTATCTAAACAAATAGAAAACATATGGCCTACTATTGCCCCATTATTGAGCCTTTTATTACCCCTACATAGAAGCTTTTCCAGGAGGAATGTATTAACAATTGTCAGCCTGTGCCTGGATCAAGTCCAGCCTGTTGTTAATATGCATAATATGCTGCTGGTCCAGATTAGTTTTATTTTACACAATGTCACAAATGTGTCACTCATCAGAGTTTGCAGAGAGAAGGTTGGTATAGGCATGGGTTTGCCATGAGTTGTGTGAATTGGTCTAAACTCCACAAGGGGGCAGCAGACACTCAGGATTTAACCCAAGTAGGCCTGTTCTTTGTCTTGAACCAGCTGTGGAGTTCTCATAGGGTAAGCAAGGAAAGAAAGGCAGGAAATATTCGCCAGGGAGACCCACTTCTGACGCTCTGCCTTCTCAGCAGAATGTTAATATTAGCTACTCATTTAGCATGACGCACTCTCTTAATTAAGTAATAATGGTCTCTTAGTACTAATGGCTACGGTTGTATGTTAAACTTGATATAACAAATTGTGAAGTCAAGTGAAAACCTTTTTTAGTAACTCGAGCTCAGTCAATAACATAACCCTGTGACTAGTGACTAATGTTAAGTCTTGCCCAGCCTTTGAAGGTTTGGTGTTGTGGAAACAGAGCAGTAAACCTTTCTGTGTTCTTGGAGCAGATGACTACCCCACTCCCTGACACGCTCCACTTCTGGGTCTGCCAGGAGAGAGGCCTGTGTGGACTGGCCAATCGACAGGAGGAATGGAGACTGCTCGCGATGACAGCCACACCCGGCAGCCAATCAAATGGTAGTGTTCTTGTCCTGGATTTAGCGCTGTTGCTGCTGCATATCAAAGTAATCTGTAAATGTCAAATATGTACATCCTCCGCAGACAAGCTGCACACAAGCAGTTTTGAGAATACCAACATTGCAGTCTCATTGTAAGGTTGGTTGATGAATCGATGTACCTCTGTGTGTCCTGCAGGGGGCACTGTCATCACCTGGTCAGGAGGGCTCCTGTGGGTTTTGTTCAGGTAAGAAAAAAGAGAAGAAGAGCACGTCTTCTTCTATGGATACTGCATTTGTCTTTCTCTTCTAATAGTCCACTTAAGGCAATTAAGTCCTGTTTTCTCTGTAGTATCCCCCTCCAAATAAAGGCCTGTTATAACTCAAGAATTCTCTACTCTTTCTGTCTGTGTATCACCGTTCCTCTATCTCTTTCTCTCTCTCTCTCTCTCCCTTCCTCACTCTTTCACTGAGTCAATTAGGCCTGAGTGGTTTAACGAGGGCTAATGATAGAGGGGGGAGAGATGAATAGCTCCTGTTTGTTTTTTGGGGGGGGGGGCTCCCCCCCTCCTGGCTGGCACGGATGTTGATCTGATGTGGGCCGGCTTGTTTGGGTGGTCGGGACCCAAGGCTTTGGCCCAGCCCTGCGGTATCTGGCACCTCTTCTCTCCCTCTCCGTCTCTTACTCTTTTTCTTTCCTAATTTCCTCTCCCTTCATTCTTCCTGATCACCCCACCTTGTGACTTCTCTCTCTCAATCTCTCTCCCTCTCTCTTGCCGTTCCTCCTCTCCTCTCCCCTCCCCCTCTCCTTCCCTCCCCCCTGTGTTGTTTGAAGCATGACATCATGTGACACCGAGAGAGAGGGGGCGGGGTTTCTTTATGTTGTGTGCTTGGTAGGCCGCCAGCGTCCCTGGGCCCCGTGCCCAGCGGAGAGGCCCTGGCTGGGAGCCTCCTTTCACACACGCTGCTAAGCACCAACACACACGCAGACAGTACAGTGTACACCACATCACACACCCTCACTCCTCCCCTCGCGTCTTTGCAGGCGGCCCTCGCACTCACGTCGCTTCACAACGGCAAAGCGGCTCAAAAGCCCGTTCTCTTTCTCGCGCGCACACACACACACACACACACCTCAAGTGCCTCACACCCCTTCCTCTCACACGGGCTCCGTCTCTTTTAATGACCCTCTTGTGCACCCGAACACTCACACACAGGGCCTTGTCTCGTGTCTCTCCCAGGACCCCACGGAGCCACACACCTGGGGCCCTCCGTCATCCAAGCCTCTCAGCTTTATTAGACTGCTGCTGGTACCCTCCAACACTCACGCACGCGCGCAGCGTTGTGCCAGCAGCCTCATACACACGGGTCAACCGGGTGCTCTTAAACACATGCACACACAGACCCTTATACTTTCAGGACCTTCCACACATTCATACAGGCCTTGTCTGGCTGCCAGGTGAGAGGAGAGGAGAGGAGAGGAGAGGAGAGGAGAGGAGAGGAGAGGAGAGGAGAGGCGAGGCGAGGCGAGGCGAGGCGAGGCGAGGCGAGGCGAGGCGAGGCGAGGCGAGGCGAGGCGAGGCGAGGCGAGGAGGCAGAATCTAGTAGCTTTTCAGAGTGAAATACTTATTTCATGCTGATTCAGTACCATAGAGGGAGGATGAGGAGAGCGTACAGGAATAGGTGGAGAGAGAAGTAACTCTTACATAAACTGAAAGAGTGTTTCACCCTCAGATTGCCTCCCTCTAGTGTGTGACTGTCTTTGTTGGTTCAACATGCACGTGTCTGGACACCCTACAGTACGCCAGTCACACGGACGTATGTGTTGGGGAGGGAGAGAGAGGAAGAGATAATTTAAATTCAGAATTAAAACGTACTTCCTTGTCCACTGACTGACAGTGCCAAACAGAATGAGACCAGCCTGCACAGAACTCCAGATGAAATTCCCTGGTAAAAACAAAACACTCCCCAAAGAACAACAAAGCACGTGATGATGATGATGATGATGAAATGACGCTCCATGAAAAGAATGTCTCTTTGTATCGGTTTACCAGCTTTGCTTCTGCATGCCATGCGTATTTAACAGCTGCCACTCACACAGCTATCCACACTCGCACACATAAATGCACGAGAGAGATAGAGAGAGAGAGAGAGAGAGAGAGAGAGAGAGAGAGAGAGAGAGAGAGAGAGAGAGAGAGAGAGAGAGAGAGAGAGAGAGAGAGAGAGAGAGAGAGAGAGAGAGAGAGAGAGAGAGAGAGAGAGAGAGAGAGAGAGAGAGGGGGGGGGGGGGGGGGGTTGCCGGCCCGTTTCCGGTAAAGACCCAACCATAAACTATAAGACAGTTCAACGTTGGCATCCCTCACCGTGACAACCCTGTCCATCAGCGCTGTCACACACACGCCTGCCGTCAGAGACGTCCCCACGGTCTCACCTTCAGCTTCTTATCTCTCGATGTCCCCCGTGAGAGAGAGGGGGGGGGGGGTGTGTGGTGGGTTTACGGCGCCTCGCTTCGCCTCGCCCTTGGCGGAGAAGAGGCAGCCTTTGTTTACGACTAGACTCTCCAGGCCAGGCAGACGTTGAGTGGGGCTCAAACGATGGCACCCTGTCCCCAACCAGCATCGACCTCTACGGAGCTTCCAGAAACCTCAGCAGAGAGAGAGAGAGAGAGAGAGAGAGAGAGAGAGAGAGAGAGAGAGAGAGAGAGAGAGAGAGAGAGAGAGAGAGAGAGAGAGAGAGAGAGAGAGAGAGAGAGAGAGAGAGAGAGAGAGAGAGAGAGAGAGAGAGAGAGAGAGAAAAAGTGATTCGCTCTGGGAGAAAGAGGTCTGCCATGAGGAAGAGAGATCAAGAGACTGATATTGGTGGAGGCAGGCTGGGGGTGGGATGAAGGGGGGAGACAAAGAGGAGTAACGCAGTGGGAAGCGAGGGATGAGGAGGGAAAGAGAGCGAGAGCGTGAGCTGACTCGGGATGACTGGAGGAAGGAGGGCAGGAAGCAGTGGGAGAGGACAGCGGGGGGAGAGGGACTGAGGGAGAGAGGCCCCCGCAACACCACACCTCCTCCTCCTCCTCCTCGCGGAGCGAGGGAGCAGAGAGTGTGAAAGGTGGGACAGAGTGAGGGATTTCACATGAAGGAGAGAAAGAGAGAGAGAGGGACCAGTGCTTCTCTGTGGTTATGTAATCTCTGAAAGAGGGCCGTGTTTGCTCGTGCCCACACGTAGGTGTGTGTGGAGGGGATGGCAGAGAGGACTGGTAGAGAGAGCGGTGCCCAGAGCCGCTCCACTCTGCTCTGTGGTTGACATGCTGGTGTGACGAACTACGTTTGGGCCAACCTCGCGCTGAGACACCGGGGCCTGCCTCTCCCCCAACTGTCACATCGCCCTGTGGGTTTGCGTGTGTGTGCGTGTGTGTGCGTGTGTGTGCGTGCATGTGTGCGCACCTGCGAGCAATGTCTGCTAGTCTATAAGCAGAGGCTGTTGAAGGAACCTATGGGTAGATGGTGTGAGATAAAGAGACGGAGTGTTTGTGAGTCTGCGGTAACTTGAGTGTGTGGAGATGAAGGGGGGGGGGGGGGCACAGGTGTGTCAACACGACGTCTCAACAGGAGGCGGGGGGTGGAGGGCGGGGGAGGAGAGGGCGTTGAGAAGCTTAGGGGGATGACAGTGGTTCATTTGGGTTGGGGCGTTTAACATGGGGGAGAGAGCGTGGCGTGAGATGGCAGGCCATCGACCTGGGGAGGGCACGTGGGCGACCCGCTCGCCTGCCCCGTCCCCTCTCTGAAAACAGAGCAAGCCAACCCTGCCGGAACCATCGGCAGTGCTCTGTGGCGCTCGGCGCTCTCCCTCTTTCTCTCTCTCTCTCTCTCTCCCTCCCTCTGACGCTCCTCTCCTGGCTTTCTGCTCTTGGGTTTCCCCTTTGACCCCCCCTCTCTCCCGCCCCCCCTCCTCCCCCTCCCGCTCCTCTCCCTCAAGGGCAGGGCCACAGCTCCCAGCCCTTTGTGCCTTCCTTCCCCTCCCCTCCCCTCTTTCGCCCTCACCCTGCCTTTGTGTGCGAGGGGCCCGCCGGGGGGAAAAGAGGGAGGTGAGAGGAGAGTGGGGGGGGGGGGGGGGGGGGAGAGAGAGAGAGAGAGAGAGAGAGAGAGAGAGAGAGAGAGAGAGAGAGAGAGAGAGACTACTAGAGATACCAGCTCTATGTTTGCACAGTCCTTCTATTCAGACCCATTGGCCTTCAACACGGCCTTACCTCTTTGTTTGGCTAACGTCATTAGCTGCCTATATTCCTGTCCTCTGTTGTGTGTGTGTGTGTGTGTGTGTGTGTGTGTGTGTGTGTGTGTGTGTGTGTGTGTGTGTGAGTGTGTGTGTGTGTGTGTGGTGCAAGCACCAGCCCCCTTTGCTAATGATGGGTGTCAGAGTTGAGCTGAGAGAGCTCCGAACATGGCCCCCTGAACGATGTCGACGCTACCCCAAACCCCAAACACACCCTCTGGCCTCTGGGGGAACCCGCTCTGGACAGGCTATCAGAGTGCTGTGGCTGCTAGGAGGAGACAACAGGGGGCGATGGAGAGCATGCTGACCTCTGTAGACCACCCCGTTCTCTAGCAGAGTGAATAGGCCTGTTTTGATAAGCCAGGTTTGACACAAAAGGATCAAGCACACACGTAGCCTGGCAGCCCTGCCCTTCTCTACAATGTAGTTTGAACATTGCCCCTTAAAGATTAATGACCGAGACTGAGTGTTTTCTGTGTGTGTGTGTGTGTGTGTGTGTGTGTGTGTGTGGTCAAGGTGCCGTAAGGACAACTTGTGTCCTCACCTAACCCAATGTTCACCTGGCTGTCATGTGCAGCCCAGATTCTCCCACTGACCTGTCTAATGCCCAGACAAAGCTCCCTTGGCAGATTAGCATGCACATGCACGCACACACACACACACACACTCACATAGTCTGTCTGAACATTATGAACTTGTTCCCCTTTAGAAAAGCCATTATGCAATCCACTTTGTAATGAAAAGAAATCCATGGATTTAATGCATAGCGATAATATTGTAAGCCGTTGTTGTTGTTGTGTTGAAAGTATGCATACGTTCAATGAAAAATGTGAACTTTATACCCACCTGTGCGTGTGTGTGTGTGTGTGTGCGTGTGCGTGTGCGTGTGCATGAGAGAGAGAGAGAGAGAGAGAGAGAGAGAGAGAGAGAGAGAGAGAGAGAGGATTCTACAGGGACTTAGGGTAAGCAGTGTTAGTAGGACAGTCTATTCTGGGTTTGCCGGCTGCCACTCACGCTACTACAGCTAACTCAATTAAGAAAGCTGCCGCTGATCCTCAGCCTCGATGCTCACCCACACACACACGCACACACACACATTCTCTCACTCACACACACATTCTCTTACGCGCACACACAAGTTCCTTCGTAGCAGCTTGTAATAACAAACATCAGCAAAGATTATTGTACAGGGTAAGTGTTGTGACGCCTCCATATTCTTTCTAAGATATGCTAATACATTTATGCCTGAAATATCATTGCACAGTGAGCTAAAATAAGTGTTGTAGACACCGTAGTCATCAAGTTGACACCAAAATGTTGTACGCATAACAAACAGTTCCATGACCCAAAACACGTGTTGTCTTGTACGTGTGTGTGTGTGTGTGTGTGTGTGTGCGTGCGTGCGTGCGTGCGTGCGTGCGTGCGTGCGTGCGTGCGTGCGTGCGTGCGAGCGTGCGTGTGTGCGGGTGTGCGTGTGTCACAATACAAACCTGTAACATGCCCTCCCCAGTATCTCTCCAACCTCCTGCCAGGACGCTCTTTTTTTTTTAATTTTTTTTTTTTAATTTAACCTTTACTTAATCAGGAAGTCCCTTGAGATTAAAATCTCTTTTTGAGGGAGACCTAGCCAAGATGGCACACCATTCCAAAACTCAAAAATGTATAAAATATAGCATGTCTAAAACAGACAAATAGAGCACGTTAGAGCACGGGGCGATTCTTACCTCCTCTCGGGCATGGCCAACAAGGTCGCAATGGCCCATATGGATTCCCTCAAACACACACATGCATTTACACACACTTACAGACCATTCCGCCCAACTCACCCCACACACGTTCACATACACACAAATGCAAGTACACACACGTTTGCATACACACACGTGCACGTACACACACGTGCACGTACACACACGTGCGCATGCACACACCCAGAGACTGAGCAGACCCACGTCTGTGTGACTGTGCCGACTCATTTATCATGTGTCGCTGAAGGAGTTCCTGGTCCGCGACTTCCAGGAGGTTTTTCTGAGAGCAAGGCTGTCTGGTTGTTCTCTGCCTTCCCTCCTCCTCTGCTTCTCTGAGATACTTGGCTCACTAGTGTGTGTGTGTGTGTGTGTGTGTGTGTGTGTGTGTGTGTGTGTGTGTGTGTGTGTGTGTGTGTGTGTGTGTGTGTGTGTGAGTGAGTGAGAGAGAGAGAGAGAGTGAGAGAGTGAGAGAAAGAGCACGCGCGATAGAGTGAATGAAAGCCAGCTGATATTCCTGGTTACGTCCTCTCTTTGAGCAGGACCTGTTGAGTGACTCTGCTGTGATGGCAGGCATGCTGTGTGTGTTCAGCCCCACGTGAAGGTAAACGTCTGTCAACACACACACACACAGACACACACACACACCTAAACACTATTGGTGTGATATTGGTGTACCAGAATGGATAAAGGCTAGCCTGTAGGTAACGGCTAGTTAGAAGGGTCATGTTTGGTGTGTGTGTCTAGCTGTTGTTATGGTAGTTAATTTGGCTGGCCTGGTCCAAGTCTGTGGCAGGAGTAAGTGCAGGAGTGCCTCTCAGAACAAGCCTCTACTGTACATACAGTAGAGTGTGTGTGTGTGTGTGTGTGTGTGTGTGTGTGTGTGTGTGTGTGTGTGTGTGTGTGTGTGTGTGTGTGTGCGCGGGCGGGCGCGGGCGGGCGGGCGTGTGCGCGCCCGCGCGCGTGTGTGTGGGTAGAAGGGATAGGGAAAGGCGACTTCGCAGGCCACCTCCAGGGCCAAGAACAGGGTTGTGTTGCCATGGTGAACATGGAATCCAAAATGCAGAGCTCATAGGAGCCGTCTGATTGGCTGAGGGGCCGCGCACAAGATTGTGATGTGTGCTGTCAGCCAGCCAATGGGGCACAGCCTGCGCTGGGGCTGTTGCTAAGCGGAGTCGCTTGGAATGGAGTCAGCTGGGTTCTTTCGTTCTCTCTCTCTCTTTCCCCTCTCTCTCTCTCTCCCACTGCAAGCACTGCCTTTGCCCTCATTGACTCCGTCCCCCCCCCGGCCCCCCCCCCCCCCCTTCCTGTCTCCCTCTCTCTCTCCTTTTTTTTTAGCACTTCTACACGTGCGAAGGGGGAAAGAGCACATGTTGAAGAATTCACTGAATATTTCATGCAGCCTGCTAGCTGGTTGCTAAGTGGGGGCCGGCTGTAGTCCCTGGGCACAGAAATGTGTTGTTGCTTGTTTACTGTGTGCATGTGTTTTTTATTTTATTTATTTGCCTGTACTGTGCGCCTGTTCTGTGTCTGCGGGTCACTCCCTTTTCGTGTGTGTGTGTGTGTGTGTGTGTGTGTGTGTTGTACTGTATGCATGGCCCTTGTGTGACGTGCGGCTGTCCATCCAGTATGGATGTCTCTTGCTTGGCAGTGTTTTTTTTTAACCCCAGTCAGACAGTAGGGGTTGTATGCGGTGGGCGGCACGTAGGCCCCAGCGCCCCTCATCGCCGCCCCCCATATAGAGTAACTAAACAAACCTCACTGCCGAGTTCCATTCTCAGGCCCACAAAGTGTCCGGCTGTCGCACTTTTTCCAAAGCGACTCCCAGCGCCGCACGGTGACGTCACATCATGCTGGTCTAATGTCTGAACGGGCCACAGGCGTTCTGGTCCCGTTCAAACTCCGGGCCAATGCAGTCCTTCAGCGTACATTTTCATACATGAAAAGTGTCGCTCTCCCCCCTATCAAATATGGCCTTGTGGTCATGACCAGATGTATCACAGCGATCCCCCCCCCCCCCCCCCCAAAAAAAGCATGAAGTCATTTTTAGAATGACGTGCCCCCCCTTCCCTCCCTGATGTCAGGATAAGTGTTGAGGATACAAGCGGCCCATTTGTTCATGCCCTGGCTGTTTCAATGTGTACTTAGACAGATATCATCGCCAGAGAATGTCCCACAATAACCGGACACGCGGCACATCCTCTCTCTCTCTCTCTCTCTCTCTCTCTCTCTCTCTCTCTCTCTCTCTCTCTCTCAGGCCCCCTCTTTCCTTCCTCCTCATTTCCTCTGGGACGTTAGGCCTGTTTTCCTCCTCCACACTTCCTTCACATCCTGTCCCTTCTTCTTCTCATCTCCCCCTCCAGCCCCCCCCCCCCCCTCTCTCTCTCTCTCTCTCTCTCTCTCTCTCTCTCTCTTCCTCTCTCTCTCTTTCTCTAACACTGAGCCTGAGAGAGAGAGAGAGAGAGAGAGAGAGAGAGAGAGAGAGAGAGAGAGAGAGAGAGAGAGAGAGAGAGAGAGAGAGAGAGAGAGAGAGAGAGAGAGAGAGGTGTGTGTGTGAGGGTGTGTGCTTTAATGGGTCTATTCTGTGGAGGCTTGAGGAACTTCCTTCCTGCTTATGAATCAAACTCCATTAATAGATCGCGGCCGCCAGCGGAGGTGACGTGATGTGCACACACACACACACACACACATGCACACACACTTTATGAGAGATAAAATTCGAGACACATTCAAGCACACTGTTGCACGTGTGTGTGTGTGTGTGTGTGTGTGTGTGTGTGTGTGTGTGTGCGCGTGCGCGCGTGTGCGTGCATGCAAGTCTTTTCCCGTTTTTCTCTCCTTCTCATTCTCTCTGTTACACACAGCTTTACCTTCCCCAGTGACGTCTTTCATTCATACAATCTCCACAATCTCTTCTTCATTAGGATGGAAGCAGGGGGAGATGGGAAGAGAGAGGGAGGGAGGGAGGGAGGAGAGAGGGAGAGAGTAGCTACAGAAAGTCTCGTGAAAACAAATCAATTAGAGCAGCGTTATTACTGTGTGTTTGAAAGACAATAGATGAACCAGATCAAAGACTGTAGACCCAGCTGGCTTTAGCTCACACACTTACAGTGTGTCTGTGTCTGTGTCTGTGTGTGTGTGTGTGTGTGTGTGTGTGTGTGTGTGTGTGTGTGTGTGTGTGTGTGTGTGTGTGTGTGTGTGTGTGTGTGTGTTTATACTGTAGGTGGGAACAGGCATTTGTGTGTGTGTGTGTTGGGGGGGTATGTTTATTTATGCTGAAAGTTGCAGCTCTTTCCCTATGTATGTTATGCACAAGCACACCTTTTCCGTACTAAAACTAAATGTATCGAATTGACATAACGGCGTGGAATCAAACACACAAAGTTACTTGGGCTGCTAGGTGAACCTGTTAACCACATGGGCAAAGAT
>CM030188.1:9549246-9551746 GCA_017639675.1 Aplochiton taeniatus | reverse complement strand
GACATGGCTACTGCCCGGGTCATAGACGTCGACCCTAGTGTGGTCAAGGGGCGACGGCCGGCTGGTCATCCCTGTGCACGTGCCCCGAGCAGGTGTCCCGGCAACCAGGGTGGGGGGGGGGGGGTTGTGTAAATATCTAAATCAGACACACACCTGACACACAGAGACAAAGGCAGACACACAAGACAAATAGGCAGCTGTACGAGAACTGACAGCTGTCGCAGAACTATAAATTCAATTCCACACACGTACACACACACGTACACACGTACACACACACACACACACACACATACACACAGTAGCACACGAGCCCTTGGAAAAGGAGTCAGGGAGGTGTTCAGCTTTGATGTAAGGGGGTCAGAGGCAGTTCATAGTGACCACGGTGGGAATATGGAACACACACACACACACACACACACACACACACACAGAGACAGACAGCCCCGTCGTGCCCCTGTGGAGGTCAATAGAGTTTGAGGGACTTCAAAGCAGAGCTAACGTCCAGTCAGTGATGAGAAAATGAATTAGATCCAGAATATACAAAGGAAACAGCTCAGGCTGTGTGCCCCACCAGGGTTTGTCAGGGTCACCACACACACACACACTCATAATACCTTACTGTGTCTCTCTCATTCCTAATACACACATTCTGTCTATGTATGTCGATGAAGACTAAAGTTTTCTTTTAGAGGTTTTCTCTCCCCCTCTTTTCTAGACACACTCATACACACACTGGTGTGAACTAGCCCCCCCCCCCCTACTGAATGTCCTCTCTCACCCGTCGTTTTCCCTCCATCGATTAGTTCAGCTGGAAAACGTGGGAAGACTTCCTTTTCCTCTGTCCCACTGTTCTCTCTCTCTCTCTCTCTCTCTCTCTCTCTCTCTCTCTCTCTCTCTCTCTCTCTCTCTCTCTCTCTCTCTCTCTCTATCTCTATCTGAAAGTGATCAGCGCCCGAACAGAGCCGTCTGCTAGCAGGGGTTTGTGACTCCACAGACACTTGGCCTGCCTATTGTGGCCCAGGGCCAGAGCGGTGCAGCGCGCGAGGCCCTCTGAGGGGCGGACAAAGGCCAAAGCAAACAGTCGCTAACCTCAACACACACTCCATCTCTGCCGAGTCACCTTGGTTAACCTGCGCTGGGAGGGAGGGAGAGAGAGAGAGAGAGAGAGAGAGAGAGAGAGAGAGAGAAAGAGAGAAAGAGAGAGAGCAAGGCCGATTACGGAGATAAGAGGAGGAAGCAAGGGATTACAAAGGTGAAGAAAACAAGGGATAAAGGGGACAGGAGGAGGAGAGGAAGTCTGAGGAAGGAGACTGGTAACTGAGGCAACGACAGAAGGAAAGAAACGAGAGAGTGATTGGAGCACTTCAGAAAAAAGAGAAGAAGAGAGAGCTAATTAAAGAAAGTGAAGAGTTTTAATTGGGAACTTTGCATGTTAGGAGTGGGAATTTTGAATTCCATGAGGGATAACCAACCCCAGGTGTCCATATGGGAATCTGGGGGTGGGGGTGGGGGGGTCCATATGTTCTCTCTCTCTCCTTTCTTATCTCTTTCTTGTCTTCCTCTCTCTTTCACCCTCTCTCTCTATTAATAAATATATATATATATATATATATATAAATATAAATGTTGCAGCACTAGCAGGCCTATCACAGAGAGAGGGAGAGGAAGTGAGGGATTACAAAGGTGAAGAGAACAGGACAGTTTGTACCCATGACAAGATTGTTTCTCTCTTTTTTGTCTATCTGCCTCTTACACTTTGCTTTTACTGTCTCTCTCTCCCTCCCTCCCAGCGCAGGTTAACCAAGGTGACTCGGCAGAGATGGAGTGTGTGTTGAGGTTAGCGACTGTTTGCTTTGGCCTTTGTCCGCCCCTCAGAGGGCCTCGCGCGCTGCACCGCTCTGGCCCTGGGCCACAATAGGCAGGCCAAGTGTCTGTGGAGTCACAAACCCCTGCTAGCAGACGGCTCTGTTCGGGCGCTGATCACTCCCAGCGCCCGGCCCTCCGTCTGCAGACAGACCCTCGTTGCGTCACCCGTATGCATGTCACAGTCTCAGGAAGGGTTCACAGGCTGATGGTCCCAACACTGTAAAGTGTGGACTTCCCAGAGGGCACGTTGCGTCTAAAAATAGCACGTGAACCTTCTCACCCTCTCTCAGCACCCCCCCCTCCAGCCAGTTAAGACACCCCCACCGCACCCCTGCTGCACCCCGTCGTTAAATGGCTAGCTCTTTCTGGTCGTGCATTCCACCGCAGGGCTGGACCAACTCCCCTGGAAATAAGGGGGGGGCCGTCAACATACTTTTTCTTGGTCTGTCCCGGGCAAGAACAGTCTGCCGCTGTAAACAAGTAGCTTTCCAACTCCAGTGGGGAGTTACAGGTGGTAGTGCCCCACGGCTCAATGTGTGCTACCTTTATTTCCTGCTGTGTGTGTGTGTGTCTGTGTGTGTGTGTGTGCGTGCGTGCGTGCGTGCGTGCGTGCGTGCGTGCGTGCGTGCGT
>CM030188.1:9539246-9544246 GCA_017639675.1 Aplochiton taeniatus | reverse complement strand
GTATCTGAAAGGGAGAAACAGAGCACTACAGGGCAGGGTTAGAGGATAGGGGAGAGGAGGGTATCTGAAAGGGAGAAACAGAGCACTACAGGGCAGGGTTAGAGGATAGGGGAGAGGAGGGGGAGAGAGCACTACAGGGTGGGGTTAGAATGGGGTTGGACGGGGTTAGGATAGGGGTTGGGATAGGGTTGGACGGGGTTAGGATAGGGGTTGGAGGGGGTTAGGATAGGGGTTGGGATAGGGTTGAACGGGGTTAGGATAGGGTTGGACGGGGTTGGGATAGGGTTGGACGGGGTTAGGATAGGGTTGGACGGGGTTAGGATAGGGGTTGGAGGGGGTTAGGATAGGGGTTGGAGGGGGTTAGGATAGGGGTTGGACGGGGTTAGGATAGGGGTTGGAGGGGGTTAGGATAGGGTTGGACGGGGTTAGGATAGGGGTTAGGATAGGGGTTGGACGGGGTTAGGATAGGGGTTAGGATAGGGTTGGACGGGGTTGGGATAGGGATTGGGATAGGGTTGAACGGGGTTAGGATAGGGGTTGGACGGGGTTAGGATAGGGGTTAGGATAGGGTTGAACGGGGTTAGGATAGGGGTTGGACGGGGTTAGGATAGGGGTTGGGATAGGGTTGAACGGGGTTAGGATAGGGGTTGGACGGGGTTAGGATAGGGGTTGGGATAGGGTTGAACGGGGTTAGGATAGGGGTTGGGATAGGGTTGGACGGGGTTAGGATAGGGGTTGGGATAGGGTTGGATGGGGTTAGGATAGGGGTTGGACAGGGTTAGGATAGGGGTTAGGATAGGGGTTAGGATAGGGTTGGACGGGGTTAGGATAGGGGTTGGGATAGGGTTGAACGGGGTTAGGATAGGGGTTGGACGGGGTTAGGATAGGGGTTGGGATAGGGTTGGACGGGGTTAGGATAGGGGTTGGAGGGGGTTAGGATAGGGGTTGGGATAGGGTTGAACGGGGTTAGGATAGGGGTTAGGATAGGGTTGGACGGGGTTGGGATAGGGTTGGACGGGGTTAGGATAGGGTTGGACGGGGTTAGGATAGGGGTTGGACGGGGTTAGGATAGGGGTTGGGATAGGGTTGGACGGGGTTAGGATAGGGGTTAGGATAGGGGTTGGACGGGGTTAGGATAGGGGTTGGGATAGGGTTGGACGGGGTTAGGAAGTATAGCAAACTGCCAACGGAGCGTGTGGCCTCTGAGAAGTCACTTTGAGGATATGTAAACAAAGGTGTGTATGAACTGTGCATACCGTGTGTGTGTGTGTGTGTGTGTGTGTGTGTGTGTGTGTGTGTGTGTGTGTGTGTGTGTGTGTGTGTGTGTGAGTGTGAGTGACTCTAAGCAGGTCAATCCTGTGGATCCAGTGAGTCCGGCTGACTGCCTTGTATAACTAAACCGTTTACAGCAACAATGATAACTCCCTCAGTCCCTTCTTTCTCTCTCTCTCCGTTCCTCTTTCTCTCCATTTTCATTTCCCCATGTTGGCTTTTTCCCTCTTGCCATCCTGTCCTAATCTTTCAACAAAATCTCTTTCTTTCTTTTTTTTCTCACGCCCTCCGACGCTACTTTGCTCTCTTCTTTCGTTGGATATTGACTGCCTCTCTCTCTCCCTCTCTCTCTGCCCTCTCTCCCTCTGTCTCTCTCTCTCTCTCTCTTTCTCCCTCTGTCTCTCTCTCTCTCTCTCTTTCTCTCTCTCTCTCTCTCTCTCTCTCTCTCTCTCTCTCTCCCTGCCCTCTCTCTCTCTCTCTCTCTCTCCCTCTGTCTCTCTCTCTCTCTCTCTCTCTCTCTCTCTCTCTCTCTCTCTCTCTCTCTCTCCCTCTGCCCTCTCCCCCTCTCACTCCCTCTTGGCGCGAGCTCAAATATTACAAACGCTATTGCACCTTGGCTCGTGGCCAAATCGACACGGCGATAAATCAATACGCTGGGAAATGATGTAACGTGTCCGTCACTCTTGCCTCGCTGTGTGCCGCGCTCCCCTCTCCGTACCGCTGCCCTGCCTCCCCCCTTTCTTCTCCTCCCTCTCAACCACCGTCCCTCTCGCTCTTCCTTTCTCTCTGTTGACCACCCCCACCCCCATGTCGTTATAGCTTTCTGTTTTCTACCTGTCCATTCACCCCCCACCCCCCCCCACCCCCCCGCCGGTCCGGAACGGGTGGGCCAGTCCGGAAAGTTGGCCGTGTCACTTTTGCCATGCCTGGATGGTACTCCCAGCCACGCCCTATCTACAGTGCTCCTCCTCGTCTTACCGGGGTGGAGGAGGATGCAAAGACCTGCGACTCACTGTCTGAGGGGTTCAGACCCCCCCACCCCTACATGCGCTGATTGAATCTCCTGCCTTGAAGCCCTCGGCCTCCAGGGGAAGCGGGGTTCAGCTTCAACAAAGGGAGCCTATTCCTCCAGCCCCCCCCCGGTCCTGTCTCTACACACACCTCTGCATTTTCCATCCCGTCGTCCTCTCCCTCCCTCTCTCTCTCTCTCCCTCCCTCCCTCTCTCTCCCTCTCTCCCCGACCGCTTACCTTTCTGCTCCGGAATCCGGTCTCCCCGCACATGGTCGGCAGCGGGCGATTACGCGGAGTGTGTGTCTGTGTGTGCGTGTGTGTGTGTGTTTGTCTGTGTGTGTGTGTGTGTGTGTGTGTGTGTGTGTGAGACACAAAATGTACGTGTGACCTATAGGAAACATGTAGCCGTGAGGAAAAGGAAACGTTGTGTGTTTGTGTGTGTGTGTGTGCCTGTGTGTGAGCTTGTGTGTGAGAGTGTGTGCAGATGAACCAGACTTGAGTCAGACTCTCTAAACTGTCCCATCTGAAACGCTCGGTGTTCACCTCATGTGTGCTGAAACAAACACGTCTCTCTGTCACACACACACACGCACACACACACAGGGATAAACAAATACACAGTCACTCCCTTGAGCTCCCTCCTAATAATGTCAGCAGGCCGATCTAGCGCTCCAGTGTGCAATCTCTTTCTCGCTGTAGTAATCAGTGCAGGTCAAACTGTTTATGGTCATTAGCTAATGTGAGACGAAAACGAGCATCAAACTCACTGAAGGAATAGAGAGATAGGAAGAGATGGAGAGAGAGAAGGGGAGAGAGAGAGAGAGAGAGAGAGCGAGAGAGAGAGAGAGAGAGGAAGGGAGAATATAGAGGCTCTTTCCTCTCTCCAATCCCATCTGTTTGACACACAGAGGGAGGGAGGGAGGGAGGGAGGGAGGGAGCAGGCGAACGAGAACGAGGCCAGTGCCGGCTGAGGGACGAGAGGAGGGGGGGGCGGGGGGGGTGACGAGGGAAGGGGGAGGGGCTGTTTAGAGAAAGGCAAGGGAAAAAATGGTAGAGAGGCTGGCTGGGGGGTTGGGCTCTGAGGCTGTGTGTGTGTGTGTGTCTTTGAGAGAGAGCGAGCGAGCGAGAGTGTGTGTGTGTCTGTGTGTGTGTGTGTGTGTGTGCTCTGTTCCTTTCCTTTCTTTGTTTGACTACTGAGTGGAAAAAGGGAGACAGAAACAGAGAGTGTATGTGTGTGCGAGAGGGTGAGTGAAAGAGGGGAGAGAGAGAGAGAGAGAAAGAGAAGATCCAAAGCGAGAAGCAGCCCACTTTATCCAGACCAGAGACAAAGAGGATTTCTATTTCTGTCTGTTAAGCAGACACGAGCACAAGAAGAATAACCACAGCAACAACCCTGCCTGCCTTTGACAACAGTGTCAGCTTCTGGGGCCGGTGTGTGCGTGTTTTTTTTGTGTGCATCGCTGGCTGATTCCCGTGTGCGTGCGTGTGTGTGTGTGTTCGGGGGGGTGGGGGGGAGAGTGCAGCCCGTGCAATTTAAAGGGATAAGGGGAGGCACACAAAGCTGGGAGCGCAGGCAGCCGGGCAGGCAGGCAGGGAGAAATGTGCTGAGCTAGCCTTGGCTACCCTGAGACACTCTGGATATAACCCCTCGACAGCCCCCCCGGACCACCACTTCAACCCCCGAACCCCTCAACTACGGTAAGGCACGTCTCCTCTTCCTCAAGCCTTCCTCGTAGCCGTTAGCGGGCTAGCTCTGCGGGACCAAAGCGGGGGTAAAGTTGCAGTGTGGGCAGAGGGGGCTAGCTAATGCTAAGCTAGGCTAGGCTAGGCGTGTGGAATGCAGCACAAAGGGAGATTGTGCTCCAGCTGGGGCTGGGAGGCTCAGTGTTTATGTTCCTGTCAGCCCCGGTGCTTTAAACGTCCCCCCACATCGCCAGACAACACGCCGGGAGAAAGGGGAAAAAAAGTTGTTTATTTTTTCATTCTTTAGCTTCTTTCCTATTCTCTCGCTCCCTCTCTCTTTCTTTCCCCCAGCCTCCCTCTCTCTTGTCTTGTTCTCGCTCTCCTGTTTCTTTTTTCTCCCTCCCTCGTTCCCCGTGCCTGGCTGGGGGATTTAAATGCCAGCTTGCACAAAAGGCTGCTCTTTCGCTCTTCTTTCCTCTCTTCTTTTCTCTCCCCCCCTCCGTTCTCCTTCTCTTTTTTATCGTGTCATATTTCACCTTGGCTTTGAGGCAGCTGATGGTATTGTGGAGGTTGACAATGGGTCTAATGACTTTGCTGTCTAAGCACTAAACCGTGAGTGCTCCTATCACATGTCTCCGAACACACTCACACACACACACACACACACACACACACACGTGGCGGACCGGCACTTTGGTGGTAAGAACCACAAGTTGTGTGTTGTAAGTTGTCTGCTCCCGCCTGATGTGGTCAGTCCAGGGTTTTGTGGTCATTACGGTCCTTAGTAGTCTAGTCTAGAGTCAGAGGTGCTTGTAACTCGCGAGTGTGTGTGTGTGTGTGTGTGTGTGTGTGTGTGTGTGTGTGTGTGTGAGTATGTGTCAGGTTCTTTGGTTACGATTCTTCTTACGCTATTGAACTTATGTTAGGATTCACTGTGTGTGTGTGTGTGTGCGTGCGTGGTAATTGATTGCACAGATATGTAGCAGCGGATGGGAACCGGCAACAAGGAGTCGGACATAGGCAGGTTTGTGTA
>CM030188.1:9531746-9534246 GCA_017639675.1 Aplochiton taeniatus | reverse complement strand
CATTGTGCTGTGGCCGGGACAGGGAGAGGCGGAGAGGTGGGTCAATGTTCACGTTGACTTGGTGATCTGTGTCGCTTCCGCTGGTATTCGATGTCTGGAGCCCCCCTACTAGAGCCCCTCTATCTCCACTGAACTACAGGAGGGGGTTGGAGTGGAAGGGGGCGAATGACCCAACGTCCTGTTGCATTGGGTCACAGTTATTAAGTGTATTAAGTACGAAGTAGGCATGCATGTTATACTGCATAGAACATCTTTAGCATAATGACCTCTTCGTTTAGTTGAGTCTGATTATTCTTAGTATGTGTGTTGGACAGACAGACAGACAGACAGACAGACAGACAGACAGACAGACAGACAGACAGACAGACAGACAGACAGACAGACAGACAGACAGACAGACAGACAGACAGACAGACAGACTCCGTCCTGTCTAGTGACCCTCTCCTCTCTGTCTAGGTCCTCTCTAGTCATCTCCTGTAAATAGCCCTAAATGGACTTCTTGTGACCAGTTGACTAGAGATAAGCGTCACATTATGCATTAGAACCTGGCTTTATTTTTTTACGGATAAACATCCTCTGTATAGAAGGCAATTTTTTATAGTTGTCTGTGTGTTTGTGTGTGTGTGTGTGTGTGTGTGTGTGTGTGTGTGTGTGTGTGTGTGTGTGTGTGTGTGTGTGTGTGTGTGTGTCTGTGTGTGTGTGTGCGTGCGTGCGCGTGCGTGCGCGTGCATGTGTACGGGATAGTGTTTGCCGACATTAAACATTTAACAGACAAGCCCTCAGCGAGCAAGCCCCCCCACACACACACACACTTCCCTTCTAGGTTGGCCTGCCTTGTCTCTAATAAATATTCAAAAGTGTTGATCTTTCTGAATAGTAACAAATCATTCCAGCAGGCATTTAGTCATGGAATGTTACTGCAGCCTAAATATGCGTAGAATGTGATCACCGCCCCATTTTGGTTAATATTCTGGTGGTAATTGTGGTAGGATTGTGGACGTTATACTGTAGTACTCTGCTGCCACTTTGGTTGTATTGAGGTCGTATGTGAGTAGTGTTCCGGTCCTATCCTTCGTACTTTTATTAGCACAGTATTGTTGGTGAGTTTCTGGGCTTGGTTGCGTTTCAGTTGTACTGCGGTCGCATTGTGGTTGTGTTTTAGTTGTAGCAAGATTGTATTTTGGTTTGGCCCCGGGCCCTGCGACCCCCCCCCCCCCCTCCCTGGGTAAACACAGCTGTCTGTGGACGCCTGCATGGATGAGCACCATGTCACAGAGACAATCATCTCTAATAGGAGAGACCCGCTTTTAGCTTCATCTGCTAATGATACGCTATTAGGCCTGTTAGCATGCATCTCATTGCCTAGTATCTATTAGGCCTTTTAGCATGCATCTCATTGCCTAGTATCTATTAGGCCTGTTAGCATGCATCTCATTGCCTAGTATCTATTAGGCCTGTTAGCAAGCATCTCATTGCCTAGTATCTATTAGCAGGGATTAGCACTGCTGATAAATATACATATCATATCATATCGCCTCAACGAAAACTATTATCAGTCAAATGAGACATAGTTTGCTTTGTGAAGGTGGGGCCAGTTTTGTAGTTATTAATTAATCGTTGTGGTGTAAGGTTTCATGTTCATTTGTGCTGGATGATAAAAAAAAAGAGAAAGGGTAGTTTTGGTGAAAGCAGGGAGGCTTATTTTGGCTGGCTCTGAGGGGTGGTCCGGGGGGGGGGGGCGAGGGCAGCTACTAAACATTGGGCGTCGTAAATAAAATGTCAGCAATCACCGGAGCATGTTAGCCCGGGCTCAGGGTAGCGTGAAATCTGCACACACCTCGCCCCCCACCCTCCTCCTCCTCCTCCCCCATCACTCTCTCTATCTCACTTTATCTCTCTTCATCCTATCTCCTCCAGTGTCCCTCTCTCTTTCTCCCTCCCCGCCCCACTCTCTCGCCCCCTAGCTACCCCTCCGTGGGGTAATTGAGGTGGATGACCTTGCCGTAAGCCGTGCAGGTGCGAGGGAGTGCTGGGCGGACAGAGGTGGTGGGGGTGGGGGGGGGGGGGGGGTGGGAGGGAGGGAGGGATGGATGGATGGAAGGAGGTGGAGGAGGGAGAGAGATGGGGAGGGTTGGGAGATCTGACTCCTTACTCTGTAGGTGCTGACTGATGGGCTGTCTGGCTGTGTCTATATGGTAATGCCTGCCTTCTGCTGCCAGGACAAAATATGTATATGTGCATGCGTGTGTGTGTGGGCGAGAGGCACATATTTGTACGACAGCCAGTTGGATATCGAGGCAAGGCTCTGTACACACAACATGTCGACGCGTGGGTGTCATTGTGGGTGAGGAGACACTATAGGGTCTCATTTGCATGTGTGCATGTGTGTGCGCGTGTGTGTGTGTGTGTGTGTGTGTGTGTGTGTGTGTGTGTGTGTGTGTGAAACCTTGCGTGGAATGCAGTCTTTTCTATATAGGATGGTTGAGCAGAACAGCAGTGT
>CM030188.1:9514246-9519246 GCA_017639675.1 Aplochiton taeniatus | reverse complement strand
TGTAATGTTTGGAGGCTGTTTTGAAGCGATCAACCTATTATTTTATTAATTTTTTAATCATTTGTTTCTCGCATAGTTGATCTCCGTGGATGAGTTCTCGTGCTTTTGACATTAAGTTGTTTAGTGAGTCAGCTTTAGAATGTGCTGCTACGCTTCTGAAGCCTGTATCAAAGTTAGCCTAACTACTCCTACCTCTTTCTCCGATCCCGTGCGAAGGTTTGTTGATTGCGCTGAGTAGCCTTTATAGGCCATTTGATATCTTTTATATCTGTAGACTTGTTTAATCAATACCTTTATTAACTCTCGTGTTCCCAAATACCAACGTTATAGAATTAGAATTTCAGCTTTGTATTCGTATGTTCATTTTACATAGATGTGATTGTGGGGCCAACGCTATTATAGGCTTTTTTAATTAGTGGAATAGGATATTTCTAGTCTCTTAGGGGCTGTGTTTTGATGAAATCATGGGATCCCATAAACTACAATGGCATTCCACATGTGTTAGTGCCCAGGATAGCCCAGTAAGGAAAGGGAAGATCGAAGACAGGATGGGTAGAAAAATGCTTGTGTAAGTAGATCCCACGCCATTGTGTGAGTTGGACTATAGTGGGCAGTCTGGGGGAGTGGGGGTAGGCAGGAGCGAGGTCGGCAGCCTTATAAGCTGAATGGATAGCCCGGAGTCAGTCCTCGCACACACAAAGGGCCGAATTGAAAGAAAGTCATTTGCATCGTTCAATCTTCCCCCTCTGTTTGGGGGAGGGGTGGTGTTGTTGTAGTGCTAGCATGTTTTTGCTCTGGTTTTGGTGTGCGCGCTCTTCCTCGTAGTCTGTATCGCCATTAGAAGGGAAATTGCCCCGGCGAAACCCGTGTGAAGAAAGGTGCTTTGGTTGGTTGTTGTCGCGGTCTTCTGGTCATCTGATAACTTGATGGCAGGGCAATTCACGATAATGTGGGGAGGACCTACATAAAAGTCTTCCAGGCGAGCTCGAATCGGTCCCTTGCATTTTATTAGGTGCTATAAACGGTCTTGTTTTAAAAAGTGGAGCGTGCTGGCATGGGGTCGGGAAAAACCCTTTGAACGTCTACTTCCGACCAATCAGAGCGATTGATATGGAAACGAGTGGCGTGTTTGTCTCTCTTTGAAGTAGTGGCAGTAAAGTAAAGACAGACAGCAGCTTACGGAAAGCTTTTTCTCTACTCCAAGAAGAGCTACGGTTTCTCAACAGCTGAATAGTTTGCAACTTCTCTCTGCTTGAATCACCCGCCCCCAATCGTCCCGTGATCTGAATAGAAGTGTGTGAATGAATGAACAATTGACGCCCATTCTACTATGGGATGACGAACATGTACCATTGTTAAAGCCATACACACCAGATTTGGTTGGTCGAACCAAAGTTCTCCTTACTATTACACACGACACATTGAGGGAATTTTAAGTTTGTTTGTTGTTTGTTGTTTAAAAATGGGGCAATAACCGTGAACTGATCATGCTTGATGTACAAGGGTGGGTGTGTCTGTTTGTCTGTCTAAAATATGTGAATTTGGGGGTGGAAAGATGCGCCAAGTAGCTCACCCTTGTGTAAGAGTGTAAGGCTGTATGCGAAAGCAGGTGGCGGTTACGAGTATTCGGAGATATGAGTATTTTTTTATTTTAGGGGTGGAAATATGCACTAAGTAGCTCACCCTTGTGTAAGAGTGGAAGCAGGTGGGGATTACGTGTATTGGGAGGTGTGTGTATGTATATATATATATATATATATATATATATATATATATATATATATATATATATATATATATATATATATATATATATATATGGGTCAGTAGTGCTGGTTACTTGGGAATGAAATAATATCTGTGGGGGTGTGTGCCCGCCACGTGAAAGTCTCTCAAGTTGTCAAAGTGTTCCCATGGTGTGTGTGTGTGTGTGTGTGTGTGTGTGGCAACGGAAGGTGGGGGGTTGTGAAACCAGAGGCAACGTTCAGCCTCTGTCTTCTGGTGAAGGGTGCCACATGCTCAGACGGAGGGCCGGTGGGCTAACATCTGGTGGTTTGCGCCGAGAACTCATCCCACTTATGACAGCCCTGAACAGGAAAGGTGGTGTGTCGTAGAGGCCTGACTTGGCTGCCTTTTAAGGCTGCTGATGTTCAAAAATAAAATGTAAAGAAACCTACCTTTTCCACAAACTGGAATTATAAATCTCAAATGAGTTGTTCCTTTCTCCAAGCTCTTCTCAGATAGGACAGGACTGGTATTGAGCCACCTTTGTTGTGGTAACACTGTATTGTGCACGACAGTGTATAGGGGCTAAAAAGTGTCCTGACATAAGATGTTGGTTGGCTGCTTGGTCCTAAGGGCAGGGAGTGTGCAGGTGGAGGCCAAGGCAACCTGGTGTGGAATTCCACCAGGTAGTGTGAGACTGGCAGAACAAAGATCTAAGGGCTGGAAATACTTGAGGTCATACTCTAGAAAATAATCCTGACCGGGGATAGGTCAGTGTATTGGCTGTGTTGTTATGAGAAGGTGGTGGTTTGTCTGTTTGTTTTGGGTGTGTGGGAGAGAGAGGGAGAGAGTGAAAGAGAGGGACTTTTCACCTAGAATTCAGTTGCTTTCTCTGGCCCTCTGCCAGTGATGATGCAAAACATGGAAGTAGGGGGCGTGTATCGACGTACCAGTGACTCACACACCCCACCCCTCACACACACGCTGGTTAGGAATTTGCCTTTTTTTGTTTCAAAGTTGCATTTTTTCCGTTCAGTCACCTCTCTGACTACTTCTCCTCCCCCCTTCCACCCCCCCATCGACACCAGAGAAACAGAATGGTGAAGGAGGAAAGATGGAAAAAAGAATGAGGGAGGGGAGAGAGAGAGAGAGAGAGAGAGAGAGAGAGAGAGAGAGAGAGAGAGAGAGAGAGAGAGAGAGAGAGAGAGAGAGAGAGAGAGAGAGAGAGAGAGAGAGAGAGAGAGAGAGAGAGAGAGAGAGAGAGAGAGAGAGAGAGGTGTTCCAGGGGAACAACCAAAGCCCGTCACAACAAGGACGGGGGGTCTGTGTCACCACCAGCCCCCTGAAAGACACAACCTGAGTCCTCATGTGAACCACGTGGGCCCTAACCCTCAGTACACTGCCAGTTAGCAGGGAATGACACACACACACTCACACTCACAGAGAAACAGCGTTCCTCGGGGAGCTCCGCTGACGAGAGCCGAAGCGGACGATGCAGTATGGAGTGTGAGGGATGTCAGCTTGCCCCCCCCAAGTTCCTACCTGTGTTGTTTTCGTATGCAGAATAACCCCGGTTCCGAGAATTTGGAGGTCTTTCTCTCTCCATCCATCCACCTGTCTACCTATGTGTATCTCTCGTTAACCCCCCCCCCCCCCTTCTTTCTACCTTGAGATAAGTGTCAGCGTAGACGCTACCGGTGCCACAGCAACGGTTGTCAGGGAGACAGAGTCTGTCTTTTTTGTGTGTTAATGCATGTGTTTGTTTGTTTCAAACGTAATCAGAGTGGTTCCTTGTTAGTGTTTAGAAAGTCGTTTTTCCAGGACAACTTGGACTGGGGAGAGAACAAAATGGGTGCGGGGGAGTTTACGTGTTATTGTTTTTTCTCATTTAGGGAAAGAATGTGTATTGTACTCAACTTTTTCTCCTTTCTTTGTTCTGGGAAAGATGGTTGAGGTGCATGAGTTGAAAGTGAGAGTTGCAGCCAACAATACGGTTGTTGTTACAGACGCACACACACTATCTCTATCTCTTATGAGGTTGTGGCTACACTTCTTGCAGACGTACGTTTACTGGACACAACACGGAAGCCCTTCAAATCTTTCACTTGCGTCACGCAGAGTCTTTGGCATCGGCACGTTCTGTCTGTCTGTCTGTCTGGCAAGTCAACATGTCACCTCTCTTCCTCAGAAGTCCCTTGTTCTGCGAATTAGATGTCGGGGACGGCAGTGACTGGAAGAGGACGGGTGTCGGCCGTGTGGTGCGTGTGTGTGTGGGGGGAACGCTTCGTCAACCGCTCTTCCTCCACTTTCTCTGTTTACCAGAAGGCTTGACGAAGCCGCCGTAACTTCAGAGTCCATTCTGTTGTTGTTGTTGACAATGACAAATTAGCCGTGTTTCATAGTCATTTGGGAGACTCACTGGATGACTACATCCCCCATGTTTTGGGGTATTGAGGTACTCTGCCAAACAGATTGACGGACATTGTTCCTCGTAAAAAATACTTACTTTTGCTCTCACACTGGTTCGCACATGTGCAGATACACACAAACACACACGCAGCTTTTATCTGTTCCACAGGAAGTCTCAGCTTCTGAACCCCTTCCTCAGGGCCCCTTAAACACACACACACACACACACACAAATGTGTGAGGTTTACTTCCTGTGGCTCTGACAACAGCTTCCTGTCTGCACTCAAATGAACTCTCCCTGTTCTCCTTTTCTCAATGTCAAACACACGTGCGTCTCAGCTGTGTGAGAACTGCAAGAATCTTGCTGTTGCCATAGAGACACCGATATGAAATGGGCTCATGTTTGCCAGGGTTCTGGCAGGTCAGGTTGAAACAGAGCTACATGTGGCGTGGCCTAATTCTCTCAGGAAACACAGGCCACTGTTGGTGCAGGGTAAGTCAGGAAGAAGCCCGGGAACCACCTTCATAGTCCGCCCCTCCTTCTTCCAGGCAATGAGGTGATTACACATGATCCGTGTGATGTCATCCACCGCTGGGAAATCCTCAAAGGGGTCCTGATGAGGTCATCACAGCGTCAATCAGGTGGCTGTGTCTTTGGTGACGAGGAGGGCAGCAGGACAAGCCAAGGAGGGCCTTGTGCCCCTCTGTGGTCTATTAATGAATGTAGGGAAAACAAGGAAGGATGGAACGCACTGAAGTATGCAGGCCGTGTCCTGGACTGACCTGCCTAGCCCCACACACTGTGTGTGTGTGTGTGTGTGTGTGTGTGTGTGTGTGTTTGGATGCACCAAAAGAAGAATCGCTGG
>CM030188.1:9484246-9509246 GCA_017639675.1 Aplochiton taeniatus | reverse complement strand
TATATGATATATGGTTGATGTATGATGTATGGTTGATGTATGGTATATGGTTGATGTATGATGTATGATATATGATGTATGGTTGATGTATGATGTATGGTATATGATGTATGGTTGATGTATGATATATGATATATGGTTGATATATGATATATGATATATGGTTGATATATGATATATGATATATGGTTGATGTATGATATATGTACAGAGAGTTTGCGGTTGATGTATGATGTATGCTCAAGCGGGTACACCGTTTAATGATAATCATTAGTTTCGTCTGTTGCCCCATAGCTTACATCGCAGGACGACCTGGTGTGCATTGCGTAGTGTTAAGTTTGTGTGTGTGTGTGTGTGTGTGTGTGTGTGTGTGTGTGTGTGTGTGTGTGTGTGTGTGTTTCCTCAGGCTGGATGCATCACGCGGTAGAGCAGTTTGGCGGGCGTGGCACACGGGACTCCTTCCCTCTGGACGGACTCAACAGGGGACCATGGGCTCCCGTTGGCGGCCGTGCCTGGCCGCCACCCACCAGGTCTGTAGCCACGGCAACGGCACACACACACACACACACACACACACACACACACCATAAACAAACAAAACCAGCAAACCAACGCCTGGCTAACCCCCCCTGAGGGTCACTTCAGATTGTCGTCTCTCGTCAAAAGGAGCGATGGCGATATGGCTGTTTGCTAATGGGGCTTTCTTTGGTCTCTAGGTGTGCGCCTGGAATCAACCAACACCAGCTCCTCCCCCATCTACCTCCAGGTCACATGGGTGGACTGAACCATCCCAGTAAATTCCTCAATAATGGGTGAGTCTGTGTGTTTGGAAAGCATGGCGTGGGATGGACGGATCTTTCAATGTATATGAAGCCGACATTCTGTCATGGTGGCAGCTCCAAGGTGTTTCCCGGCCCTCCCGCCAGTCCTTAGCTGACGGTCCTCTTTGTGTCCTCCGCCAGACCCATGCAGGTGCGGGGAGGGGAGAAGCTGGATCTGTCGCAGGCCGTGCTGTCGGGCCTGGGGCCGAGGGAGCAGCAGAGGCCCCCGCCTCCCGCCCACCCTCCCCCCCACAGCAGGGTGTGGGAGCAGCTAGGGCAGCTTTACGAGTCGCACCCCCCGCCCCATCACGGCGCCCCGCCGCCTGGGCCCCTGCACGGCGAGCACGCACTCCGCCTGCACGGAGGGGGCTACTGCAGCGGGCAGCCCAACCTCCACCTGCCCCCCGGCAGACCCAGTCAGCTGCTAAAGGTGAGAGGGGGAGTTGGACGAGTTGTTAGTTAAAGCAGGAAAAAGAGCAGAGCAAGATGCTTCATTTTGAGGGGCATGGTGATTTTGAGGGATTTAATGAAGGATTGAAGTGATGCAGACAAATGTATACAAAGTATAACCCCCCAGTCTTGTTCCTTCTTTTCCCTCTCTTTGTCTTCTCCCCCTCTCCCTCCGCCTCTCCCCTTGTTCCTCCCTCAGTTCGGGGGTCCTCAGGAGCAGCATCCCCCCAGGGCGCCCCCGCCGCTAGGCAATGACATGTGGGCTCAGGTGCAGCAGGTACACACCCCGACTAATTGGTCCTGTCGGACCCCAAACACACACGCTTCTACACACACTTTATTCCCACTTCAGTACACAAACACACACACACACACACATTCCCGACCGCAGTAGCCTATGTAGCTCTTCCAAAATTCTGATGAAACTGCGCACAACCCTTAGGTGAGTTGAAAGAGTAGTCTGTTACATGCAACCCTCCATCTCCTCTCTCCTGCAGCAGCAGAGGGGTTACCCTGCTAAGATGTCGGGGGGTCAGCTGAAGAGACCCGGCCCTCCGTTGGGAGAGCACTCGGTGATCCAGCACACCCATGCGCCGCCGGTGCATCCTTCCTCTAGACAGGGAGCCGAGGACTGCCCCAGCCCCAGCAAGAGGAAGAGGGGCTCTGAACAGGTACGGACGGGTCAGAACTGCCGGATAACACGCTGGGCTAACTACTTCATGCTAAGCTAACTGGATCATCCAAAGTGAATTACTTAATGCTAAGCTTACTGGATCATCCAAAGCTAGCTACATCATGCTTGGCTAATCGGATGAAGCTAGGCTAACTGGATGCTGCTATGCTAACTGAATCATGCTAAGCTAACTAAATCACAGGCTGAATGACGATGGCTGACGACCACTGCTGATTCTGTTTTAGCAAAAAAAAAACATTTGTTGTCCGTTTCTCGTTTCCCTGTAGAAGTACACTTTATCTCGATGCTAACCCTGTCCGTTTGTACAACTCTAACCTAGCCTTACCCCACCCCTCCTTGCAGGTGCCCCATGCAGCGATGCAGCAGCGTTTCTCAGGGCCAGGCCAGTCTCTGCCCCCCCAGCAGCAGCAGCAGCAGCAGCAGCCTGTTCCCCATGGTCCCTACCCCCCTCCAAAGCTAACCTTCTGGAACCCTATCCACAAGACCAACAACCCTCCGTGGCCCCCCCAGCCCGAACGCAAGGCCCCCGGGCAACAGGAGTTTCAGGTCAGAAGAGTGAGTAAACATGTGCATTTATTAAAGAATCATTGATCTCTTCCAATGTTGTGTCCTTTTTTACACTGTACTGAGACAGTTATGTTTGCCCCTTTTGATGTAATTGTGGCCCTTGTCTGCTTTTTGCCCCTCTTTTTATCTTATCTACAGGAGTCTAACAAACAAGGCTTGGGGGGCTACACCTACAAGCCCTCTCCTCCCCCATCCGCACCCTCGCCCATCTCCCCACCCCCCACCTCCTCCCCGGGAGGCTACAACCAGGGCCGCGGGGCTCCCCAGCTCCACAAACTCCCCTTCCAACCTCAGCCTCTCCCCCAGGCACACCACCCATCCTACCCACACCTGAGCATCAAACCAGCTCCTGCCCCGCCCAGCCACCAGGCCCCCGAGCCCAGGGGTGCTCACCCCCAGAGAGGGCCTCTTCCTGGGGGCAGAGGTGTCAACCAGGGCCCCTCACCTCACCATCCACCCACCTCTACCAGGGGGGAGAGAGAACCCCACCACCAACACCACCACCTCCACCACCAGCAGCCCTCACCAACAGCAAACCCTCTGTCTAGTACCAGCAGCAGCGTGCCTTCCAGCCCCTTCCAGCCTCACTCTGGGCAGGGCCACCAGAGCCACCAGGGCCACCAGGGCCCCCCTCCACCTCAGGCTCCCGGCAGCACAGGGGTGCCTCACCACCAGCAGCAGCATGGTGGGCGCCACGAAGCCTGGAGACATGCAGTCAGCAACAGCAGGCCCAGCGGCCACTCCCTGGTGAGGAGACACACCCATACATTGGGCTCTCCTGTAGGATTATTTATTTGTATTACGTTGTTCAGGAAAAATATTCTATTGAATTCCGTCTATAATTGTATAGTAATAGTATGCCTAAACAACAGCAGATCTGTTCTGTATATACTAAGAATCCATGTTGCTGTCATGCCATTAACATGTGCTCCCTCTCCCTCTGCCTCTATCCCTCTCTTCCTCCCTGTCGTCCTCCAGGAGCCTGGTCACTACCGGTCTTCGGGGCCTCAGGGTCCGGTCCCCTCCCAGCACCACCTCCCCCACCACGTCAGCACCCCTCACAACGGCCCCGCCCCCACACGCACCCCGGTCATCACCCCTAACCTCCCCGCTGTGTTCTCCCAGGGAGCCGGCGCCGGCGCCCGTTACAGCGCTAGCGTCTCCTCGGCGACCCCCGCTGGTCGCCCGGGAAACAGCAGCCATGGTAACCCCTGCTCCGCTCTGAGCAGCTGGCAGAGGGGCAGCAGAGAGTCTCCGACCTTGTCGTCTTGCACCCCTACCCCACAGCTGGATGCCCTGCAGCACCCAGGCTATCAGGGAACCCACCTGGCCACTGCTAACCATAGAGCGGCCCCCAGTGACCAACAGCCCCACCACCCGCAGCAGGCCATGCAGGGGAGGAGTAACTACGACCGACCTGAGATGGAGGGTCGCGCCCCCATGTCTTCGTCGTTGACGTCCGCATCCTCGGGGCTGCAGAGGTCAGGGGACAGTGTCATCACCAGCCGGGTGGTGCCCAACCCTTTCCCCACCACGGGGACCAGCTCTGTCCTGCATCACCCCAGGGCTCCCACTGCTAGCCCCCAGCCTGCCCTCACCTCGGCCCAGGCTCACTCTCAGTCCCGTCCCCAGCCACCGGCCCCGGCCCCCGAGTCCATCGAGGAGGCCCTGGACAAGCTAGACGCCGAGCTGGAGGGCCACATGAGGGCCGCGCAACGGAGGAAAGACTGGGAGCAGGAGGAGAGGAAGAAGAGGGAAGAGGAGGAGAGGAAGCGTCGGAGGGAGTGGGAGAAGCGGGAGGAGGAGAAAAAGAAGAAGCGAGAGTGGGAGAGACAGGAGGAGGAGAAGAAGAGAGAGTGGGAGAGACAGGAGGCGGAGAAGAAGAGAGAGTGGGAGAGACAGGAGGCGGAGAAGAAAAAGAGAGAGTGGGAGAGACAGGAGGCGGAGAAGAAAAAGAGAGAGTGGGAGAGACAGGAGGCGGAGAAGACGAAGAGAGAGTGGGAGAGACAGGAGGCGGAGAAGAAAAAGAGAGAGTGGGAGAGACAGGAGGCGGAGAAGAAGAGAGAGTGGGAGAGGCAGGAGGAGAAGAAGAGAGAGTGGGAGAGACAGGAGGCGGAGAAGAAGAGAGAGTGGGAGAGACAGGAGGAGGAGAAGAAGAAGCAGAAAGAGTGGGAAAGGAAGGCGGTGGAGGCAGAGCGGAGGAGGATGACTGAGAGGAAGATGAAGGAGGAGGCGAGCAGGGTCAAAGGGCGAGAGCAGACGGCCATCGAGAGCCTGGAGCGACTGCTGTCTGGCAACTGTTCATCACTGTCCTCATCGTCCTTGTCCCCTCCTCTCCTGTCTTCCGTCCCCTCCACCCCTCCAGGCCCCACGCCTCTCTCCCCTACCCAGGCCTCGGCACCCTATCCCTGGCTGAGCCGCGCCGGGCCGCCCCCATGTCCTCCTAGCCAGGCTCCGCTGCCTCCCCCCGAGAGGTTGCAGCCGCCCCCCCTCACCCCGCAGACAGAGTTCGCCCGAGAGAAGCAGAGGCAGCGGGAGTTGTGGGCCGGCCATGGAGCCCCCACCCTCAGCCCCCCTTCCACTCACACCCCCTCAGGAATGATTCACCCAGCCTTCCCCAAGCAGCCTCCCCCCATGCAAGCTGCTCCGCACCCACCCAAAGACACCCACCGGGACGGATCCATGGGCTCCCTCCTGAGCTCAACCCTGCGGGAGCCCCCTAAACTGTACCAGGCCTTCCCCCGGGAGACCCCGTCCTCCACCTCCGCCACCACAGGGGGTCTCCTCCACAAGCGCATGCCCAGCGGCGGGCTAGGCAGCCTGGGCAGTAGCACCAGCAGCTGCAGCGGGGACTCTGACAGCGCCCAGTTCGAGGAGGAGCCCTCGGAGATGTCCACGCTCCTCCCCGACGGCCTGGCCAACATCATGGCCATGCTGGACGAGTCCATCAAGAAGGAGGAGGAGCAGCTCTACGGCGGCGACAGGAGCGCCGTCCTCGGCGCCATCTTCTCCGCCGCTCCCCTCCCGCCCGTCAAGGGCTACCCCTGCGCCCCCGACCTTGTCCCCGCCCCCAAGCAGCAGCAGCCCCTGTGCCCCGAGGAGTTTGGCTCCAACCCCCACTCCAGCCCCCCGGTCCTCAGCCGGCAGGGCTCCCTGGCCTCCCCCTGCAGCCGCACCTCCTCCCTCAACGAGGAGGAGGAGGAGGAGGAGGAGGAGGAGGAGGAGGAGGAGGAGGAGGAGGAGGAGAGCCCCAAGGCCCCGCTGTCGCTGCCCTTCCACCCCAGGCACGCCGCGGAGACGGCCGCTGGGGGGGCCAACACCGACTACCGCCACAGCGACCTGGCCCGCCTGTACGGTCTCCCCGAGCTGGCCAAGGGCGAGGCGGACGAAGACGAGGAGGAGGAGGAGTCGCCCTCGTGCTCCCCGCCGCCACAGCGGCCCCACCTGCACCAGACGGGGGTCAGCGGCAAGTCCCTGGCCTCGGTGCTGGAGAGCCAGAAGTACGCCTACCGTGGCGGGCCCTTCGGCCGGCCCCCGCCCTCCGCCCTGGGCGGCGTCAAGTACTCCTCCTCCCTGTCGTTGGGCCCCGACATCTACCGGCAGCAGCAGGGCACGTCCCCCACCTCGGACTCCGCCAATCACCCGGGATACCCTCCAGCCGGCGCGCCCCTCAAGTCCTCTCCCTGCAGATGGTTGGAGGAGAGGAGAGTGAAGGTGGAGGAGGTGGACGTCTGGAGGAGCGGCCACCGACTCACCGGGGAGAAGAAGGGGCACGGCGTCCAGGAGGCGTCCAACCCGTCGGCGGCGCCGGCGAGGAAGGAGGTGAAGGAGGAGCAGAAGCTGACCACCATCTCCGAGTCATACCTGGCGGAGCTGGGCCACAGCTGTGAGATGGTGCTGAGCAAGCAGACGCCCGTCCCCCTGGAGAGGCCCCCTGACCGGACCCAGAGCCAGGTCAAACGGGAGGACTGCCACCTGCCCGAGAAGGAGTGGGAGCGGGAACGAGAGAGGGAGAAGGAGAAGAAGAGGAAGCACGACCACAGCAGCAGCAGCAAGAAGCACGAGGACAGGAAAGAGAGGAAGAAAAAGCACAGGGAAAAGAGGGAGGATATGTCCTTCACTTTCTCCTCGTCATCATCCTCCTCCCACTCCAGCTCCAGCTCGGCCTCCGGCCACAAACGGCACAAGGAGGGCAAGGGCCACAAGGAGAAGAAGGACCGGCGGATCCTGGGCGACCTGGACCTCCAGGGCAAGGAGGTGCGCGATAAGCACCGCGCCCGCTCCGACGCGGAGAGGAAGAAGCGCAGGGAGGCCGCCGGCTCCACCAGCGAGGGGGAGCCCGCCGAGTGGGCGTCCAGAGGCTCGGCGGACGGTCACCGGGACTCCGACGCCGGCTCCGGCTCCTCCGTGGACCTCCTGAAGCTGAAGGCGCTGTCGGACGGGCCGCCCAAGGAGCTGAAGATCCGCCTGATCAAGGTGGAGAGCGGCGACCGCGAGACGTTCATCGCCTCGGACGTGGAGGAGAAGAGGATCCCCCTGGAGGAGATCACCATCAGGAACTCCGCCGTGGAGGTCATCCGGGCCTGCAAGTGAGTACACAAGCCCAACCGTTTCCCCTTTGACCAGCATCACTGCTACTACATACACAACAGAATTACCTCAAAGGGTGGAGGGCTAGGGAGAGAGAGAAGGGTTAAATGAGAGTCAAGAGGAAATTTGACAGGGAGTGTTTATGGTGAGTTGTGTTGCTCCCCTCTGTGTGTCTTGTTGATCATGACTGACCTGGGCTCTTGTGTGTGTGTGTGCCAGGGGTGCGAGGATTAAGGGGAAGTTCAAGGAGTCCTTCCTGCTGCCGGCCTTCTCTGTGAAGCCCGTGACGGAGCCTGTCCCCAAGGAGAAACTCAACCCTCCCACGCCCAGCATCTACGTAAGCACCTAGCGCTGAATTATCGCAAGGTTCCTCACCAGTGCACTGCATATTATACGAATATACCATTTATTGTTGTTTAGTGGTGCAGAGAAGATCTGAAATTGTATCTGCCGCCCCCCCCTGTGGGGGTTAGGGCCACACAAGTCATTTGTTGCACAGACTCGAGTCGAGTCTTTTAAAAGAAGTTTGAGTCGAGATGAGTCAGTGCCATTGTCGAGTCAAAATAGCCCGTCGAGTCAGTTGACTCGAGTCATTACAACTCTGGTCGAGGGCTAACCTGTGTGTGTGTGTGTGTGTGTGTGTGTGTGTGTGTGTGTTTCTAGTTGGAGAGTAAGAGGGATGCCTTCTCCCCGGTGCTGCTGCAGTTCTGCACAGACCCAAAGAACCCAGTCACTATCATCAGAGGGCTGGCCGGTTCACTACGACTCAGTAAGTTAACGCTAGGACATTCAAAACACACACACACACACACACACACACACACACACACACACACACCCACACACTCTGTTGACTTAACATTTGCCATCTTGGCAGACCTCATACTGTGTCATCTGTAGTGCTTGTGTCTAACTGTCTCTCTCTCACCTCAGACCTGGGCCTGTTCTCCACCAAGTCCCTGGTGGACTCCAACTCAGAGCACGCCGTGGAGGTGAGGACCCAGGTGCAGCAGCCCGCCGATGAGAACTGGGACGCCAGCGGGACGGGCCAGACCTGGCCCTGCGAGAGCAGCCGCTCCCATACCACCATCGCCAAGTACGCCCAGTACCAGGCCTCCAGCTTCCAGGAGAGCCTGCAGGTAACTGGGGTCTCCTCTACTGGTTACACTCGTTCCTCTACTGGTTACACTGGGTTGCATCTACTGGTTAGACTGGGGTCCTCTACTGGTCACACTGGGACCCTCTGCCAGTTACACTGGGGTCCTCTACTGGTTACACTGGGGTCCCCAGTGGATTTGAATGACACCCTACTCATAACGTTAGAGGAGCCAGTGTAGTTTGTGTGGATTGTTTATAATATTCTTTTGGTTTTAGCAGCTTGAGTGTTTAAACCTGCTGTGATGTTTGTCTCCAGGAGGAGAAGGGCAGTGATGAAGAGGACGATGACGACAGTGAAGAGAAGGAAAAGGAGAAAGAGAAGAAGACGTCCAGCATGTCCGAGACACAGAGCAAAGACGCCACCAAGGAGTAAGAGCCCTAACCATTAGACACAAATGAAACGTATGAAGTAGGGTCACGTTCTGCACACGTCTCTTGACCTTCACTTTGTTTGTGATAAAACTCACTCCGTCCTCTATCTTCATTTAGCGGTGAGACGAAGACAGTGGGGAAGATCATTAAGTTTGGTACCAACATCGACCTGTCAGATTCCAAGAGGTAAGAGGCCTTTCAGTGTAATATGGAAGGTATATTGATGCTTCCTGGTTTCCTCTGCTTCTTTGCTGCTCTCTAGTGGTCAGATTCTAGAAGTGCACATTTTTTTACATTTCTTTCCAGAAACGCTCCTTCATCTGGAATTAATCTAGCCTCCATGTTTAGACACCAAACTGTAGGCTGCGGAAGGCAGGGCACTAGCATAGGTGGCCATGAAACTGCTCCTATGTGAAATTCAGAGTGCAATTCAAGCTTTTTGAAATCCAATTTTTACCACGTATCATTTGCCACCATAAATAAGCCTCTTCTTCTCTCCCTGTCACGGTAGATGGAAGCCCCAGCTGCAGGAGCTCCAGAAGCTGCCGGCCTTCATGCGCGTGGCGTCCAGCGGGAACATGCTGAGTCACGTGGGACACACCATCCTGGGCATGAACACCGTGCAGCTCTACATGAAGGTGCCGGGCAGCCGCACTCCAGGTACGGTTACATATCTACATAATGTGTGTGTGTGTGTGTGTGTGTGTGTGTGTGTGTGTGTGTGTGTGTATGAGTGTGTATGAGTGTGTATGAGTGTGTATGAGTGTGTGTGTGTGTGTGTGTGTGTGTGTGTGTGCTTTCGGGTCTATGTGACTAAGTAATATCAGAGTATGTCCCATGTTGGTGTGTATATTGACGTATTACAACAATTATAGGTCATTATGCTATAAAAAATAAATCAGTTGTCTGTCTAATCAGTCATTATTAGTACTATAGATGCACTTTTGAATAGGCAGCAGGCTATGCCAATTCCCCAAAAAATATAAAGTACACAAATTCAGCGTTTTCTGCTGTGCGTCTGAAGATCGCCTTTGACTAAGATGAGTCCTCTCCTGTTCGTTTCCTCAGGTCACCAGGAGAACAACAACTTCTGCTCGGTGAACATCAACATCGGCCCCGGAGACTGTGAGTGGTTCTCTGTCCATGAGGACTATTGGCCCGCCATCAACGACTTCTGTGAAAAGTGAGTAGGGAACGGCGAACTCCCAACATGAAATATCATAGCGTGATGGTGTTTTGGAAAAGTATTTTGCCTCCTCTCGTAACTACCGACCGTGTTACCGCCATTTCATGCCAGGGACAACGATATCCTCTTGGCGCTGCACCGTTATTAAAAAGTCGTCTCTCACTCTCCCCCAGGCACGGAGTGGACTATCTGACCGGCTCCTGGTGGCCGGTTCTGGAGGACCTGTACCGCTCCAACATCCCCGTGTACCGGTTCATCCAGAGGCCGGGGGACCTGGTGTGGATCAACGCCGGCACCGTCCACTGGGTGCAGGCCGTGGGTTGGTGTAACAACATCGCCTGGAATGTGGGACCGCTCAACGGTGAGTGCCGTCACAAACCCCTTTGCTGCACACTGCAGATTTACTAAATCCACTGTTCACAGTGGACTGGAAACCTCGGCTTCAGTGCGTGTGACGCGAGTTGTTAGTGTTGCGTGCGGGGGAGGCCAGCGGCCGTGTAAAATCTCTAAGGTTGGCATCTCGTTGTCTCCTCAGCTTACCAGTATCAGCTGGCGCTGGAGAGGTTCGAGTGGAACGAGGTCAAGAAGGTCAAGTCCATCGTCCCCATGATCCACGTCTCCTGGAACGTGGCCCGCACGGTCAAGGTCACCGACCCGGACACGTTCAAGATGATCAAGTGAGTACTACTGGCAGGTTGCCTTGTACTGAGCTTCACTTACTGTGTGACCTGATTTTAGATTCACAACTTATTGCATATCAGGGTGGAGTGTGTGGTAGCATTTGATGAGTTTTAGACCTGTCGGGGTGCTAAAGCCTAAAGGTAGTCCTGGGAGATGGAAGAGTTGATGGAGCCAGAGCCACACGTCTAACCTCTCCCACTCCCCCCCCTCCTTCTCCTCCCTCAGGCACTGCCTGCTGCAGTCCATCAAGCACATCCAGGTGCTAAGGGACCAGCTGGTAGCAGCGGGCAAGAAGATCTCCTATCAGAGCCGTGTCAAGGACGAGCCGGCCTACTACTGCAACGAGTGTGATGTGAGTCACTTTTCAATGTTGTCGTTTTTAACATACACCGCTTTTTCGTTTTTTTACTTCCCACTATATCCCAAATTTTGCCCATCCACTTCCTTTTTAAAACGCGATAAACGTAAATGTTAATAAAGACTCATTTGATTCCCGGTATACCACACAGTGGCCTTTACTCAACCCTGGGCTGTCTCTTAACATCTTTGTCCCATCCGCTTCCCCTCCTCCCCCACAGTTGGAGGTGTTCAACCTGCTCTTTGTGACCAGCGAGAGCGGCAGCAGGAAGACCTACGTGGTGCACTGCGAGGACTGTGCCCGCCAGCGCAGCCCCAGCCTAGCCACTGTGGTGGTGCTGGAGCAGTACCGCATGGAGGAGCTGATGAACACCTACGACTCCTTCAGCCTGGTGAGGATGGACACAAGCAGACGGATGACACTGACACCCACGTTATGGTGGCCGATTTGATCACACGGGCAAATCGGTGTGGGATGACAGGGGCTAATGCACAGACCTTTCTGTATTTTAATCTGCGTGTCTTGTCTTTTTTTTGTCCCCTCAGGCACCCTCGAGTTCCCAGTGACAGATTTCATCCATCTTGTCCCACAGCCATAACCAAAACTCCTGCTAGACAGGACAAACACAACGTTTCACTTTTGTTTTTCCTTTCATTATTTAAAAACCTTTTTACAACTACTACTACTACTACTACTACTACTACTGTTAATACTTGCCGAACAGCCAATCGCAAACCAGTTTACTCACACTCACTGTTTACAAATCACCAGGCCGCCAATATATTGCCAGTTTACTTTCAAATGGTGCTCTTGACCAGTAACCCTGGCAACTGAGGACTTGAAAACAGAAAGCAGTTGGTGCTGCCGTTGAACAAACTATGGGGGTAGTTGGTGGTTCCAATGGAATACTTTCTGTTGTTTCCGAATGATTAATTTAGTTTTTGTCTTGAATACTGAAATATGTACATGCTGTTTGTATTTTTTGTGGGGTGCTGTTTTTTAATAATTTATTGTTTTGTTTTTTCTAAACTAGATCAGCCTAGATATATACCACATTGGCCTTGTCACGACTTGTATTTAGAAAAGAGATAAAATGAATAATACTAATAATAGAGATATGAACATTTTTCTAAAGCATTAAGATTTTTAAAAATACAATTGTTCGGAATGCTTCAAAACATACGGGTTTTAAAGACTTTCTTTTTTTTGTAGTTTTTATTTTCTTTCATAATCTTGTATGTGTTGTAAATCTTGTGTTTTTACAAATTATAATTTTATTTCTTCTGGCGAAAAAAATATTCAATTGTCACACCTCTAGGACAACATCAGGTTTTTTGTGAATGACTTCCATTTTGATATTTGGTCACACGCGATCAATTACATCTGGTGTTAATTGTGTTGTAGTTTTTTGGCTTAATATACAGATTTATTCTTTCCTGGATTTTACATTGTACATTTGTTTTTGTTTTTTATTTAAAATGGTTCTTGTATTTATTGAATATCAATGTTCTCCCCTTCTTTGATAGGGTTGTACAAGTTTGAAAGGTTTTTCTATGGTGGTTGATTCCCCTGTATGAACTGATATGCGAGGTTGCTGGGCTTGTGGGCTGCTGTTTTGATGGTGCTCTTCTCCCACAAGCCCTTCCTTCTCCTTCTGGTATATATAAATGATATCTTTTATGAATATAACTCCCACCTTTCCTGTAGACGCTAGCGGCACCGCTCAAGTAGTGAAGAGATCTAATGAAATGATGTCTTTGAGAATTAAACAAAACTACACTTTCTGTACCTTTTCTCTGAGAAATCGTGATTTTGAATTCCGTAGGGGGGCTTTGTAGATGAAATGTAATGATTTTAAGATATTATAATCTGTTGGATATGATAATGGGATAGATGGTGCTACTTGTTCTCTTTAAACAACTGTTTTTGGTTTTCTTTCTTAAATTGAGAATTCTATTTTTCCTGTTGCAATATACCTTTCCTTTTTCCTTCTCTTTGTGGTCATTTTTATTTAAAACTGCACTGTTTAGAGAAATCACCGAAAAGTACATACATACATACACATTACACAACAAACTGAGCCAGACATGTCTTAAGAACACTTTGTGAATTTGTGTGACATTACTATGACTATTAATAATAAACGCTTTTGATAAACCCAAAATAATGTCATTCATACTTTTTTTTTTGGATAATTTGAATAAAATTCCTTTTCCCAATTGGAACAACATAGTTCTTTGCACCATATAGTTCTACAGTCATCCCATTTGAACGATGTAAATATTTTAACAAGCAAAACGATTAGAAACCCAGCATTTACATTTTACTTGTGTGTGTTTTGTTTTGATCTTAAATCCAGCATGTGGCTGCCTTGTTGTTCGCTGACTGAAGTGGGTGTGATGGAAAAGAGACTCTAAAAGAAACACTTTGGTTTTGTTCTACTTTGTTTCCTCACTGGCCTCGTTTCTAACACGCAATATCGCCTTGGCGACCGTGGCATCGGGCACTCCTTGGTGTCCTCATTCAGTCATTTGCTGCGGTTTGATGCGAGCGTGAAAGACCTTGCCCATCGATAGGGACGTGTCAACATGGACGAAGCGGACAATGTCGATCCAAGGTAAACGGAGGAGGGGAGGTAATACCAGCGGCTGTGGAAGCAGCAAGCGGAGAGAGAGAGAGAGTCAGGAAACAGCAGGGGGAAACGCACAGCCGATTGGGTGACAGGCCGGAGGACAGCTTCCTCCTGATAACTGACAAGGACAAACAAGACTGCTTTATTTTCGAAGGCTTTCGAGTCTCCCAAGCAAGGATTCTCACAAGCTGTTCTACTCCACTAACTGTTCCATTAGACATCAATGGTTTGACGCCGACACATTTGTATTATCAAGAAAGCTAAAAGATAATAAACACATGAAGTAAAAGGGTTAATTAGACTGAGCTGCACTGCGGGCATATGCAGCTCAATTATATAGCTTTCCTATATCACTAAATACACAGTTGTGACAAAGCTCCCTGATCTTGTTTTCTGTATAAAGAGATTGTCAGTAAGGGCAGGGTACTCAATAACACAACTTTGCTTTCCATTTGCGGTCTTTGGCTTGTTTTGTTGGCCCTGGCCATTGCCCTGGCCCTGACTGGCCCAGCAGAGGAGAATTATTGAGAACCAGGAGCAGAGGCCAGCGGCCGTCATATCCTTTGTTATACTGGCCGTATTTCGTCTACAAGCTACAAAACATATTACTGAATGATGCGTCATCCTGACTTTATTGAAGGATACGGTGGTCTTGGAATGTTGGAACACCGAAACATCTTCCGGAGGTCAGGGGGTCATCGGCAGGGCCAGCGTATCGGGGAGACTGGGGACCTGCGGATATCCTGCTTCCATCCTGCCAACGGAGCAGCACTCCGCCCCGGCCCAGACCAGGGAGGACGGTGATGAGATGGGGGATGTATATTTTCTGTTTCCATTCACGAAGACATACGTCAACGTTTCAGTCACCACCACAAGGTACAGAAAACAACAAGGGGTCGCTTTGAGGCAGTTTGTTTACGTTGGTGATTTGAATGTGTGAACAGATTAGTTAGTCGCGCAGTGCAATCCTTCAAAGCCATCTAATTGAAGGAAAAGTATACACCCAGACGTTATGGAAGATCATATCTGCCTGTTGGCTGGACACTTACTGCCCGTTATACATTTAAAGATGTGTTTTCGAGGGTCAAGAGGAAAATGTAAACGCCATCAGATCTGGGTTGTTGTGTGAAATGGCTTGAACAACTCAAGTTCCCCGCTCCGCAAAAGCTTATTCAGCCGGTCAAATGCATTTGTGTGGTTCCAACTTTAATTACGACCGTTGCAAAAGAAAACCCCAGCAGTACATTTTTCCACTTGCTTATTTCTCCACTGTGCCACCTCCAGAATCCTGATTGCATCTTCCAAACCACAACCTCTCATCACCTCCTCCACCCATCTACCCACTCCTCTTACATAAATCTAGCAACGTCAACATTCGTCTATGTCAATGAGTAACGTCACAAGCTAACGAACAATCTGGCAATAGTTCACATGAGCCCATCACAACCCCTCCATGCTTAGGATGAGGACACCAGGCTGGGTGGGGTAGGTTCTTAGTCTTTCCTTTTGTGTGTTAAGACTCTGTGGAATACTACAAAGAGAGCAAATCATATCAGAGCCCCCGAGAAGGAAAGGCGATCACTCAGCGGTAATTATCGAGCGAGCGCTCAGATCCTCTCTTATCGGTTCACTTTTCCAGGGCCCTTGACTCCTTTATCACCCCCCCCCCTTTTTTTGTGCCGTGGGTGTTCCGCAGGACCCCGACTGTTATCTCTGAGAGGCCATTCCTGGTGATTATTCCTGGTTTCATCATGAAAGGGAAATTCTCCGCTGCGTTTTGGTCTCCTACATCTCTCTCGTCCCTGCCTACCCAGAGCCGTTGTCAAGGGATCTGTTGCTCGTCACTCTGAAGCTGGAAGATCGTGACCTTCCCCTGCTCGGGTGCACACAGAGCAGCCTCTCCACAGCCAACAGAGTACACACACACACACACACACACACACACACACACACACACACACACACACACACACACTCTCTCTCACTCTCTCACACACACACACACACACACACACATTCTTTCTCACACCTCCGGCTACATTCCAGGGTGGTGTGGATACCTTAAATTGGGATTTCAAGCGAATTTCTTGGAAAGCAGAATGAAATTAGTCAATCCTACCAGTGACGGTTTGTATTTCTGGTGCTCAAAACACGGACACAGCTGCAACCTTTGTGGTCTGCGAGCTGTTGGATGTCCGTGGCACTAAGCGGCCTCCGCTCTCCAGCTCCTTAAATAAACACACGCCATCTCTCTTTCTCTCTCTGTCTCTGTCTCTCCTGCCCTCTCTCTTTTTTTCTCTATCCCCCCCCCTCTCTCTCTCTCTCTCTCTCTCTCTCTCTCTATCTATCTATCTCTCTGGTTCCCTTGCTCTCTCCGGCCCAGTCTCTGTGTCCTGTCCTCCAAAGCCCTAATCTCCCCCCCAGCAGTCCGCCCGCTCCCCTGCACCTTCACTTATCAGGCTAGCCACCTCACTCTGACCCCCAGCACCCAGCCCCCATAGCAGCAGGCGGGAGGTGGGAAGCCGGACCAGCTCTGGACAGCGTTTAGTAAAGGAGGGTAAGGGGGGTGCGGGTTTGAGGGAGGGAGTTTGGCCTGCGCACTGTTGCCAGTGATGGGAGGAAGAGGAAAGTGGGAGGAGGGGGGATAACACAGAGCATATCTAAGCACAGTGGAAGGGGGAGGAAGGATGGGGGTTGGGGCCTGGCAGAGAGAGCGTGGGAGGAGGGTGAGAGAGAGAGAGAGAGCGAGAGAGAGACGGGAATCACTGTAATTCCTCCACGGGGCAAGCGGAGGGGGCAGAGAGGAGGAGGAGGAGGAGGAGGAGGAGGAGGAGGGACAGCGAGTGGGGAATACTACTAAAGAGAGAGACCAGCCACAAAAGTGGAGTGGACGCACATACCTCTCACTACCAAAACACAGGGAGTTATCTTCACACTAGTGTTGTTTGGACAGAAACAGACACGGGAATTGGGACTTGTTCCTCCTCCTAAACCAGGACAGAAAAGAACGGGACAAGAGAAGGAGAGCCAAGCTACTACTACAGCAGGCCAACATCCCAGCATACCACCAGGACTAGATAGTTAAGCTGGTTGGGAGCTTGGTCCAGATACTAAAGGTACTCCGGGTTGAGCTCATGTGTCTGCCTGAGAGTCCAGATTACTGAGATATATGGGAAAAGAGGGGAAAACCAATCACCAACAACCTTCCTGGAACACATTCCGAACAAAGGAGTTTTCAGCTGTATCTTCCCAAAGAAAGAAGAATCTGTCCGACTTCTAATCACAATGTGAGTTAAAACGCAGCCGCTCAGTATAATTTTAACCAAATATATATATATATTGTTATACAAGTTTCTTTTTCTCATCTTACAAGCTATTCTCATCAGTGTTACTGAGATTTGGAAAGCAGGTTAAGTTAATGCAGCTGCCTCAGAGGACAATGGGATATTGGAACAATGGGAAATCTCCAGACTGAGATTGAACTAAGGCATATTGTCCTCAGGCCTTCTGCTCGGCCAATTAAAATAAGCGAGGGGGACGATGTATGTATAATGAGTCTGTGCTGTCTCAGTCACGGCATGGTCTGCTGCCTGTTTGGCGTGTGACGTTTTAGGGAAAAGTTATGAAATTTTGTTTTTTGTGTTATTCTTAGAAAGGCAATTCCAGGGATTACTATTCGCAAAATAACAAGCCGGTAAGTGAAATGGGTGGAGTAGCCATTTTGCATTGTCAAGTGGCACAATACTACCTTGCATAGACAAATACAAACGCTTAGATACCTTCCTTCCAGCGATTCTCACTTGAACTTACACCTGGAAACAAAACTTAGACAACAATGGGAGAGACTTGGAAAGTAAACAACGGCTAGGGACCACTAGCAGACTCTCGAGGTAAATGTTACAACTTCCCTGCATGTTGTCGGATAGATAGGGGCATTGTGGGAAAATATTGATATAATCAAATCTACCCAGGGTGTGTTATACAAACGCTGTGGATATGAATACAGTAGTTATCACAAACATCATGTCCAACAGGTTGTGCTCTTGCTCTTGTGGTCAGACCAGAGATTGATAGTGATAGTGGGAGGCAGTGCTGAAACGCCTGGCATGCTGACTGACTAGTTGCCCTCACTGAAGTCGAGAAGAACAGTGATGAAGGTGTTTTCTCACTGCTGAGATGATCCTAGCTCTGGTGGCCAAGGGCACCCCTCTGGCTTGACAAGGCACCACCAGCCTACCAAGGAGAGGGAGCGAGGGAGAGGGGGGCGGGGGTTAGGGGGAGGAGAGGGAGGGAAGATAGCCTGTTCCTGACCACATAGAGGAATGTCCTCTCTCGACAATTCGTGTTAACTGACAAAACTTCTTTAACAACTATTGTAAAGCTGTGCTCTTGCAAAAGAAAAAAAGAAAAGAAAAAAGTGCAGGTACTGATACTCACATAACACTACTTTCTACAATGTCAGGGGATAACGGATCACTACCCATGTAAGAAAATGCAATTATCGATATATCACCTACCGTCGCTGATTTTAGGCATAGGTCGACCAGACAAAATAGCTCCGTTGCTTCCTTTGCGCCTTCTTCCTTGTACATGAGACTGCAGACAGTTTCCATGAACTTCCATGAACATAGTCAACACACTCGTAGAGAAAAAGACAAACATCCTTTGATCTCTCTTCATCTCTCTTGATCTCTCTTCATCTCTCTTGATCTCTCTTCATCTCTCTTCATCTCTCTTCATCTGCTCCGTCGTCGTCGTCGTCTTGTACACACACTCATGGTAATTAGGGGGCCCTGTCCCTCCGGGGCCAATCATTTATCAGATGTGAAGGCAGCATCATGAGAGGCTGGCATCCTGTCCAGATAAGAGAGGCAGCCTCTCGTTGAACCGTGCGTCGAGGGGCCTTTGAAGAGGAGCTCGGCAGGCTCCGATAACCTCCACACCCGTGACTTAAACCTCCTATCAGCAAGTGCCTATAGGAGAGCCAAATGTTAAAAGTTAAAAGAGTCAACGAGTTAAAATTGCCCTCCATCCCCAACCTGAAAGTAGCCTGATTCCGTCTTGGCAGGTCTTCAACATCGGGGTTAATCTGATATATCATGGTTATGAGGTTTTTGTCTATTTGGAGTCCACACAAAAAAACGAAGCAAACAAACAAAACGTACACCCCCTCTGTCCTCACCCACCTCTGTGCACCCTCTCCTCTCCAGCGTGAGATGACTATGAACGGCACTCTGGAGAAAGGGGCCCACCACCAGGCGCTGGACCTGTCCGAGGAGCTACCCCCCAACCACCACCATCTCCAACAGCACAGTGCGCACCACGCCAGCAGCCACCAGCACCTCCATCACTCCAACTCCCTGGCCTCCACCGCGGCCATGGGTGGCGGGGGAGGGACCCCCTCCGGCGTGGTGGTGCCGCCCCCGTATTCGGTGGCCGAGAGCGGGGGAGGAGGCGGCGACGGCCCCCTGGAGCTGAGGGCCTCGCTGGACTGCTGGGCCTGCTCGGTGCTGGTGACGGCCCAGAACCTGGTGATCGCCGCCGTCAACGCCAGCTTGGCCGGCCTGGTGTTCGGCCTCATCCTCACCCCGGCCATCGTCATGGTGCTGTTCGGCTTCCTCTGCCACTCCACGGTAAGGTCCAAGTGCTGGAGGCTAAAAGTTCAACATAAACACGTCGAGAACTAAGCTATGTTCATCCATGTGTGAACGATCCCTGGAGATGGTGTGGAGTAAGGTGAGGAGGGGAAGGGTTGCCTGGTTGAGTCTCCTCCCTGCCGTGGTGGAGACAGATGCTCTGAGTGATCTACAGCAACTCTGTCCTCCCACTCCATCCTCTGGGAACACGGGGAGACCAGTAGCCCTCTATTGGGTTCAGTTAGATGGCAGCGGGGATGAATCACCCCCGCACTATTGCTCACAGTCGTCTTAACTTTCACATTAGTAAGACCAGTAACTCACACGTGTGGTTGTTTGCCATGGCTGAGTATGTTGAGCAAAAGCACGCATGATAACACTATCGCACTGTTGACACTGAATGGTGTAAGTGTTTATTCCTGGAAATAATGTTTATCAACTGAAAAAGCAATCCTCACACGTTTTCAATGACTGGAAATGTTTTCCCCACCAGGTTTAGGGCAGACTATGGTTTTGGCTTTGTCTGCGATGCAGGCTTCTGTAATAAGATAAGTCTGAGTCTTTCTCAGATGTTGGAGAGAAGAGAAAATTAATGTGGACGGATTCAGGGGGAGTCTGGGTATGATGACGTCTTTTAAGAGAGAGGTATCAAGTAAAGGATTAAAGAGGAATGCCTCAACACACACACACACGCACGCATGCACACACACATATACACACAGACACACGCACACAAATCAGGTGAACCAAACATATGTGAAGGGGTCTAGCTTTCACAAACTGGACACTCACAAACAGAGAAATACACACACACACACACACACACACACACACACACACACACACACACACACCTCCTTATTGACCTGTTGCTTAGCAGTACTTCTATTAGGGACCATTATAGGTCATCGTGGGTCATAGAGTTTGAATTGGAATGAGCCCCATCACCACTGACCACCAATGTAATCACCAGGGAGACCAGGATTCCCTCAGTTCCCTCCTTTCTCACCAGTTAGCCCTCATGTGATGCCAGCTTAAGGGGGGATTAGCCAGCCGACTCGCAGGATGGAGAGAGAGAAAGGAAACAAACGAGAGGGGGAGGAATGGTGGTTGTGGAGTCCAGTGTAGACCTCTGTTTATTCAGCAGTGTTGGAATTTGAATGTTTGATTTTCTTCCCCCAAACGTCAAAAAAATATTATGTCACCCTCATTGAGGAACTAGTTTAAAAGACATAAAGACATTTGAGTGACTGCAGGCCAGTCCCAAACCATAAGTGTTTACTATCCTTGTCCAACTATGTGTCCAACTCTCCTATGCCTGGCTCTGAGAGACATCAGACCAGGGGAGAGTTTCTCAGAGTGCAAACGGACACAGGCATACCTCCAACCCACCGGCTCCCCTCACACGTCCCTTTCCTCCTTCCCCTATCTCTCTCACTCCTACCACCCCCCCCCCCCCCCTGCCCCACCCCACCCCACACACACACACACACCCCACACCCCGACCACCACCATTTTTAGATAAAATGGCAGCACTGGAAATGTAGGTCCACAGTTATCGTTGGCAAGATGCTTCCTATTGGACAAAGCTAACAAAAACAGGAACTACATTGGTTTGTCTTCTTACCCTTGTCAGCAGGCTGGTTACTGTAGCAGCAGGCCAGCCATTTTAGGCGCCCTAGTCCAAACTGCCATGACTACAAGTTAGTCAAGCTCAGTAGTTGGAGCCGAGGTTTAATTTCAGTGAGACCCCCCTATCATTCAAATGTGTTCAGTTCTGATAGGTATTGTCACATGCTTTAGAGCCTCCACCAAAGCCGGTTTATTAACGATTTCTCTTTCCTTTCTTCTTACTTCAGTTCTAGGCCCCCCCTCCAGCTACCCATCAACCATGCCTCTCCTTTCACTGTTCGTCTGTCCTCCCAACCTTCTCCCCCGACTCATTCTTCGCGTGTCTCTTTCACCTCGCTGCCTTGTCCTCCCCTTCTCACCAAACCCCCGCTCCCTCGCTCTCTCGCCCTCCTCCCCCGTTCACTTGTTACCGTGTGGAAAGATAAGGACGATTCCGCTCTCGCTCTGGGCCGTTCCTCCCCGACTCCATCCCTGACGCTTCCACCACCGGCACATTCCAGGCCGCCACCTCTTCACCTCAGCGTGTCGGACATGAACGATAGGGGGATGTTTTACTGATGGGCTCATCACCGTTCCCAAACACATTTACGGAGAGAAACCTTCGCGGTGCCTCACGACTACATCAAAGAAGATTATTGAATGTGAAGAATTGTGTGTGTGTGTGTGTGTGTGTGTGTGTGTGTGTCAGTGATCACCTGGTGAATGTCATCCTCCTACTACGTCTTCTGTCATCTGTCCACCCGTGGATGTAGTTGCTATTTTCGTCCATTCATAACTCACATCATAAACACCATTACTGCTCTGTCACCAAAAACAGAACATATGAGCGGTTCATTGAGAAAAAAATGTAATCATATAATAAACATATGTAATGTGTAATGAGATGAAAGACATTTTCCTATGTGAAATGTTTAGAGCTCCTTTTTAACAAAGCAGTGCATTAGAAATGAATACACCATGTGCCAGCATACCAATGTACCAGTATACCAGTTACCAGTATACCAATATACTGGTATACCAGTTACCAGTATACCAGTATACCAGTATACCAGTTACCAATATACCAATATACCAGTATACCAATATACCATTACACGAGTATATCCTTTTCTGTTTGTTCATACTCCCCCACACGCTAACAGTATAATGACGATGACGGTGATGATGACTCATTTCCTGTGTGTCGTTCCTCTCCAGGTGCGGCCCAACGGGACGTCCCCTTACTGTTCCGACCTGCTGAGTGACGGGGGCTGTGTGGCCCTGCTGGTGGTGGGCTTCCTCCTGGTCACCCCTCTGCTAGTCCTAGCCCTGGCCGCCTACTGCCGCCTGGCCCGCCACCTCCAGCTCGGCCTCTGCTTCATCCCTTACAGCCGGGCCGTCTACAAGAACCTGCCCGCCACGCAGCACCGCGGCCTGGGCACCGGCTGCTGTGGGGGCCGGGAGGGAGGCGAGGGCAAGGGCAAAGTCTGGGTGTGACATGAGGATGGAGGGAGAAAGGGGGAGCGGGGAGAAGAGGAAAAGTGGAGAGGATAGAGGGAATGAAGAGTGGGTGGGAGCAAGGGAGCAGGAGACATTATGTGTTTGGATGGAATGAGAAATGACAGAGGAAGTCAAGGTTCACAGTGCATCAGCCAAACTCAATCCCTGGATAGGATAGGAGACTGAGCCTACAATTACAAATGTCCCGTGCCTTAACATTAGCAGGACACAACAAATCCATACGTTTCATGTCATAATAAGTTGAACTTTATGTGCTAATAACTAATCAGATGGAATCAGTAGGTGAAGGGGACAACAGCAAAAGAGAATGATAACAGTGAAGGTTTCCTACTGTTGCTTTAAGGTTAGAAGTTAAACTAAACTACTTGTACCTTTATTTCTATCTTAACAGAATTGATCAAAGAAACACGGCCACGTGTATTTGATCACTGTCCAGTAAGGGTTCATCTCACTTCAATAAATCACACAACATTTTTTATTTTTGTATATGTTACTTCTGTTGCTGTATAGCTGATTATTGTAATGTGACCTTTAGTGTCCTGAAAGGAAAATAAAAGGTATTATTATTATTATTATTATTATTCATAAATGAAAGACATACAGTATAATAGCAATGTAAGACATTTCTGTTGTCTACTTTTGCATATTGTATGTAATACTCAAGGAGGACATTTCCTTTATTTACAAATAAACAGTGTTTGGAATTATCTTTGGTTTTGTCCAACATTTATCTGTTTTTGTCTGATTTATTAAATCGGCCAATTATTAAACGTTGTAATAACATACTTCAAATAAAGCAAATCAATAATTTATTGATCTGCATGATGTATCCATTTTAACACAAACAAGATCTTTCCTAAAATGTATACTTTGCCATATGTCATCCTACAAGCTAACACAATTGAGGTCATGGAACAAAATAGGTACAGTAAAAATAATTCTAACAGTAACTAATTTAGGAGAAAGAAACCCAAACTTAAGCAAAGTGAAGAGGATTAGCTGACCCCTGACCCCTGAAAGAAAGTTTGGTGTACTATTTGAAGAAGCCTGTGGAAAGGTTTCAATTAAAGAAACAGTTTAGAATAGATATTTTCTACACGTTATTTAAATGGCTTGGGTTACACTACCCTGGCTTAGTTGTTCTACTGACCACCAATGTGGTCTGGATAGTATCCAGTTATTGAGACTAAACTACAAGATCCCAGATGCAGTGGTAAAGGGTTCCTCCAGTGGATGGACATGGGTATTGCCCCTTGGACAAACCCAGATGGAGAACAATTTATTACGTAATAAGACAGACCGCCATACTTGGAGCGATGGTGAACTTACAATAACCAAGTTAAGTAATTCAATAGGGCTTAGTAACGATTGCTGATTTTATATTTCACAATATCTCCAATAGTTTAAGCTATAGGAAGTCAAAAGCATCATCTGTGAGGAAATTAATTGCAAATAATCCATATTTAACAAAGAAAAGGAAAGGAAGGGTAATCACAACAAGCAGATATCCCCATCTATGATTGGGGGTTGGTGGTGGTGGAAAGCAAATAAATTACTTGTTTGTCTGAATAAGGTAACAAATTGAATATAGACAAAATATTTCCACAATTGCAGACTCCACCTTTTGTCACCTATCAAGATCACGACATAGAACAAAACAGACACCATAAAAATACGTCTAATGGTGAGTGATTTAGCTGATAAGACGTATGCATGGGTGGGGGTCATTAGCAGCTTTTCACAAGTTATTGAGTAGCCAGCCAAGTGGAACAAATGAAAACAACTTTGGCTGGCTTTAATGCGCTCTAAACTAGACAATATAGTATATTTGTATTTGTAGCTTTTTATAATTATACTTATGTAAAGCGCTCTATAATAAAGTGTATCATTATTATTTTTATTCATTCATTATCCTTAATTATATCATAGTTTTACTCCCCAAATATTCATTTAATGAACATAAAGGGTCATTTTGTATTATTTTGCTTTGACCCATTATTTTTGTTAAAAGCAAAAGGTATTTATTATTTTCTTCCGACTAAGCATTCATCTCTATTATACTCCACAAATACTTCACACCTACGGAAAGTAACCACATATGGTGAAATATGAACCTGTAGTTAACATTTTCTTTCTTACAAAGGAATATCTACACAGTGCCCGACACGTGCCAACTTCATCACTCTTATTTGGGAATAAGTATCCACCAAAGCGAGCGTTTTGGAGCATGCTCTCTTGCCTATAAGATGTATACCTCCATTTTACCCTATAAAAATGCTCTACGTTTAAAAGTATAAAGATTATCACTTAAGAAAACGTTTTGCAGTTGTATATTGGAATTGTGGATTGGTAAGAGTCTCTATTAACTTGACTCTTGATGTGTAGAGTTGTATCATATTTTGTAGAGCTGTGTTCTAGGGCTGTGCATGAACTGTTTTTGTGGGTTTAAAAGGTCAAATGTGTACCCAAAGTATTGAAACTGTTTCAGTAAGTGGAAGATGGTGTTTGAAATCAATCAGGTGTGTCTGTGAGGTAGCTTCAAGCACTAATCACATGAAGATATTCCTCAAGGTCCGTGTATGTAGTGTGTTTTTAGTTACATCAAACTGCAAGAAATATGGAGGGGTTGTGTTGTTGCCTTTCCATCAAAATGAATCCACCAAGGCTACTATCACATCCTATATTAGGCCATTGGCTATGCATCTCATAAACAGTTGAGTATG
>CM030188.1:9404246-9479246 GCA_017639675.1 Aplochiton taeniatus | reverse complement strand
TTTCACAGATTCATTCCACAGCTGTGTTGCCTGCTGAAGCCAGCCCCAACAGGATTAGGTGACCGGGTGCAGGGCCACAGGTCACGCTGCCCCCTGTGGTCACAGCAGACACTGCAGTTGTTACAACATTGTTGTCTGGACTCATGCCTTTTCGTGCAGGCACACCAGTTTAAGCTCCTAATCTTCTGCTGCTGTGGCGTTCCAGGTAATTGTTACTTAACGTTCAAGACAAATCTCTCTAGATTTAAATATAGACCAGACATGTTGAGTAGCAAAACAAGAACGAAGTGCTTCCTGGGTGAGCGGTACAGAGAGGATGCTGCATGATCCTAGGTGGGTGTCATTAAGGAGAGAGGACTGCTGGCTTGAAGATGAGCCTGATTTAGTGCCCTATGCTGCTCCCAACAGAACCTCTGGGCCTCTCTCAGACAACTTTGCTACATGAAAGAAAGATAGACAGACAGAGAGGAAGTATGGGAGCAAGGAAAAAGATTAAAAAAGAGTGATTGAGGGGAAAATAATGAAAGGGGTAGAGGGGGGAAACAGGGGAGCGGGAAGGGGTTCCATTCTCAGCCACTTCTCATGCGAATCACACACACGGGAGGAATAAGAAAGAGGGAGTCAAAGAAAACCAGGGTCAGGACAAAGAGATTGGTGGTGGGGGAGGAAGGCTTTTGAAGAGGGGGGTCCGGGGAGAGAGACGGCTTGTACACAGAGGGTTGGTGATAGAACGAAAATGGGGTAATGGTGAGGAATGGGTAGATGTACGATTTAAAGTGTGTGTGTGCGTGTGTGTGTGTGTGAGAGAGAGAGAGAGAGAGAGAGAGAGAGAGAGAGAGAGAGAGAGAGAGAGAGAGAAAGAGGGAGAACAAGAGAGAGACAGAGCGAGAGACAGAGAGAGAGAGAGAGAGAGAGACAGAGAGAGACAGAGAGAGACAGAGAGACAGAGAGAGAGAGAGAGAGAGAGAGAGAGACAGAGAGACAGAGAGACAGAGACAGAGAGAGAGAGAGAGAGAAGGAGAGAGAGAGACAGAGAGAGAGAGAGAGAGAGAGAGAGAGAGAGAGAGAGACAGAGAGAGAGAGAGAGAGAAGGAGAGAGAGAGACAGAGAGAGAGAGAGAGAGAAGGAGAGAGAGAGACAGAGAGAGATTGGTAGAACCATGTGACTTGTCCGTTATGTCCGCTCCGTGCCCTCATTCAATACCCTGCTGCCAGGCCATTATTGAGTACTGAAAGCCCCAACCCCAAAACAACCCCCTCCTCTCCAATCCCCATGATGGAACTCAGCCCATTCAGGACAGAACTGGTCCACTGGTGGCTGTGAAAACCAGGGAAGAGAATGTACTGTGCAGCATAAAAAGGTTTTACAACAACTGACAACCAGCAGAGAGGAGTTGAAGTGCCCGCCGTGTGTTGATATCCCTTTGGTCCCGACGGGATGAGCTGAAGCAGTCCGCTGTAGTCCGTGGAAGGAGTCCGCTGTAGTTCTTTCCTTTCTTTGTTTGTTTCGTTTTCCCAGTCCCAATTCATGTGTCAGAAAACCGCTGGCTAGTTCGAAACGACTACAACAACAAGCGAAGGGCTCAGCGCAAAGTGATGAACTCACTCAGGGGCTCAGTGCTGACGGACACCCGGTAATAATAGGTTACCGTCCCCTACCTCATTCCACGCCGCAGAACAGACAGAGGAAAACAAATGGTCCCACAAGAGCAGGCCAGTGCACTGGGAGATCGTGCAGTGTCTTCTGGCTAATACTTTGGAACATCTCGTTTAGATCGTTGATGCTTATACTCGGCACAGCATTGTCCAAATTAAATTATTCATTAAATGATTCAACTTCTCCAAGAGTGGATGTATGTGGGCCGTGCTCCAGGGCAAAACAACCTTGGAGGAGAAAACACACCACACTGAAGATCAGTGACCTTTGCACTTTCCTCTTGTCTAATCACCAATCTCACGTTAGTTTTCATTTGTAAGTTAATTGCTGGTGATTGTTTTTCTCTCTTCAAATGTTAGATACAAATAATGATAGACAAGGTCAGAGAAGAAAAAAAAAGGGTGGGGTGTGGTAGGGGGTGGGGGAGTCGTAGTAATCATTTGAACCAGCCAGGAGCGACTTGAGCTGGTTTAAATCCGGACACCCACCCTGTTGAGTCTGGGTGCATCTTGAGATCTGGAATGGAGGGGAAGGAGGAGGAGGAGAGAGGAGGGGGAGTGAACCAACTTTACACACATACACACACACAGGCAGCTGACAAACATGGCCAGAGCTGGTTTCAACCTGACTGAACTTGTGCTTGATTGTCTTCTAGTAATGTTTAGATTTCTGTCATGGCTGTCATCTGTTGGCTTTTACGTTGTCAGAATAAGATAGCTTGCAAAGTAATTGCTTGGATCGATCTCAGACTTTCAAGACTTTATTAAGGCGAATTTGAAGAAGTCAGAGTGAAGTCTTTCCTTGTTTAATTAAATAAATCAAATCACTGGACATTCCTGTCACCAAATGTGCTCTTTGTGTTAAAGATGCAGTGTGTAAGTAAAATTTTCTAGAAATAAAAATAGCAGTTTTGAAATTGTTTCACGTTAGTTACCTACCTGCTGGCTGATATCAATAAATCAAATGATCTGAGAGAAGATGCACTCTATATCAGCGCCCTAGGCCCTGTACTGAGCTTCTCAAAAAGCTTTGGAAACACAGCAATCAATAACCAATCAGAACAGTTGTTGCAAGGAGGCTTGGCTTTCTGCCTGTTACTGTTATTCATTCAAATAGTGATTTTGATGTTTTTGGAGACTCATGGAGCTGATATATAGAGTACAGGAGAAGGCCAGTGTATTTCCAGAGTGTACTATATCATTCCCTCTCCATGGAATGGTATCAGCTGTGCATTTGATACCATTCCAGCTCCACCATCCTCCCCTGGTTAATTAAATAATAGTCACTGTTATCAAATAAGCATTGAATGCATTGACACAAAGGTTTATTAATATAAGGATACATGTTTAATCCAAAACGATATCTGAAATCACAATCATTTGAAGTCACAACACATTCGATTTTCATCTTCCTGAAGCTGAATCTGAAACCGAGACGTTTCAGTTTTAAATGCTACAAGCATGTTAACATTTTCCCAAATACTTTGATTAATGAAGTGCAAAAAATAGAACTTGAATAAAGATTTAAAAGTCCAGGATTAACACAATATGTGCACATACACGTGCTCTTAACTAGAGTCGATTCCTCATCATGGAATCGACTCTATGTCTTAGAGTCGATTCTCGATTCTAGACGTTACTGGAATCGAGAATCGACTATTTTTGGAATCGATTCCACAGCCCTACCTTTTGGGGCTGCGCAATTCTTGCACATTTTTGCCCAATTCTCTAGACTTAGGTACTGCACCTTTAAGAAGCAGTCACTGTCGACTACTTCACACGCACTCTCCTGACTTGACTGGGTCACACATTTAGAAAGTGGCTATTCTTATCCCTTAGCTGGTAGAACAGCAGCAGCCATGGACTGAATAGCCAAGGGGTCAAAGATTCACAACGGGCTGAAATCAGTGTCAGAGGTTTTCCATTTGCTACACCCTCGCTCCCCTACCGAAGGTGGTTGGTGTCAGATCCAGGGCAAAGGGTGACCCCAGGCCTGCTGATCCAGAGGAGCCTTTGGGTTTGAGAGTAGGAACAGTCCAGCTCTGGCTGTCTTTACCTACAACAGAGAACCATAGTATGGCACTTTGTATCCTTGTGATCAACTGGGGCCGCCATGAAGCTGACGGTCTGCAAGAAGCTTCACCTTACAAGGACAGGAATAAGGAAGTATGTCCTAACAAAACCGAACAGGTTCACCCAAAGAGGAACGACAGGCTTTAATAGACCAATGTGCTGAAGTACATCTAGTACCTATTTAGGAAAACGCTATGTTCATTGGGAACTGTGTGTAGAGCATAAACTGTGCTGCAATGAACTTCTTAGGAGAAAAGCAGTTTTGAAACTTGGATGGAAAATGTATTTCATCGCCAGGGAATGATGCAAGCTCCCACTTTCAATGTCTACCAAGGATTGTCTTCTGAGAAGTAATATCCCTTTGAATCTCAATACATTCAATTCTATAGTAGCCACGTAAAGTCTGACCACTATTGGTTAATGATTTACCGGAGCCCATTTGGCTAACAAGATGTGATGACCCACTTTAGCAAAATGTTTGCATGCGTGTGTTTGTGTGTGTGAATCTCAGTGACAGTGATAAAAACAGAAAGGGTTGGAGAAACGTGCAACCGGTGTGGTTCACACTTCTCTCATTTGGCTGGCCTCTGGGTCACGTCAGAGTTCATCTATGTTGTGGCATTAGTCCTACAAGGGTTACACGGCAAACATTTGCTGCATCATTTTATCCGAAAAAAATCTGCACTGATGGTGCAATCTCACATTACAATCAATGTCACATCCCAAAATTCCAAGGAAATAAAAGTAAAGCAGATTCTTATTCTAATTCACAGCTGATCAAAGGAGATAATTCTATTCTGCCCTGGATGTAGGTGTGCTGTCACTAAGGTCTTGCTGAGCCAAATTAAACAGAACATGAAGTTACTTGTGGTGGGAAACCCTCTGTCAACACACATGCTGTGGAACAGCGGCCAATTAGGTTTCCTTGACTGTTGCCTAGGCTACAGCCAGTGGGCATTCTGCTCCATCTAACTCTTAGAAATGGTCTTGGTAACTTTCCACAGGACCCAAAATCCCTTTGGCAATGCCTGGTGTGGCGCCCTGAATAAACCTTGAGCCGGGGCTAGAATGAACAATAAACAGTCTAACAACTCTGTCTTTTCTGTCGCTTTCTCTCTCTCCAACACACACGCACACACACACAAACACACACAAACACACACACACACACACACACACACACGCACACACACACACACACACACACACACACACACACACACACACACACACACACACACACACACACGTGCATTCACACAAGTACACACACCCACACACAAACTAATACAAAACACATCTGCACAGCTCTCTCTCTCTTTCTAACATAAACACACAGATACACAAACCCACTCGACCAAATCACTTGCTTGCAAGATTGCCATAGCTCTAATATCTAAAATACAGTGCATTAAACCATTTAGGCTCCCTGAGACTGTAAAGAGCCTTCAGCCAGGGGGTCTGGATGGATTAGTGTGAAGAAGACATTAGGACTGCTGTTTAGACTGCAACAGTGACAGGACTCCTGCTTCTTGTCTTAATCGTCCCACCACACCTTCCCTTTACAGCTTCTTCCTGGAAAGGCTGTGTTTACACAGGCACTCGGGCCATAGATCTGAAGAGCGACCTCATTTGACCCGTTTTAAACTTGTCCACGTTGAAGTGTTCCAAAAAAAAACAAAGTGCTGTGTGTTCTTCCGCCACCTAGTTCAAATCAAAAGCATCTTGACAAGACTCAAAAAGTAACATCTCAAGAATGATAATGTAAGGGCAGACTAGCTGGGAGACACAGAGATGGCAACGGTTGCAGGGTTAGATGGGGGAGAGAGACCATAGGAGATAAAGACAGACTGCAAAAGAGAAAGAGAACATAGCTAGTCTGTTATACCTCATTGATTACCCTACAGTACATCAGAGTGTGGATATTAATTCCTGTCAGTAGGTGGTGGTGGGAGGGAGGGGGCGTTGTCTGTTGTTGTCATGCGCAGAGCTTACCCTATTTAAAGTTCCGTTGCACCGCGCTCCAGTGACACCTATCCATGTTGTCATCCAAGACACTAACCTCGCACTGAAACGAACGATCATTTTCTAACAAACGGAACACCAATCAGACGCTGGCATATGTTATAAAGTGAACGAATCTAGAACCTGTTGTCAACTGGTGAAGCGTCAATAGGCTTTGGGGTGATAAACGATTGTTCTTTATTCCATTCTACTTCTTCAAATTTCCTGCTCTAGCTGCCAGGTAGGTTATTATTAATAGTAGGTTATTCCTATTTGGTTATTAGAGAAAGAGAGAGAGAGAGAGAGAGAGAGAGAGAGAGAGAGAGAGAGAGAGAGAGAGAGAGAGAGAGAGAGAGAGAGAGAGAGAGAGAGAGAGAGATGGAGAAACTTGACTACTGGAAGGTATCTTAGATTAACCTGACATAGTAATTGGAAACAAAAGTTTTCACGTGTAGTGTTTTCATCTTCAAGTTTCATGTTTACGTGGGTTGATAAGGTGTGTCTGCGTGGGTGTGTCCTTCGAGGAAAAAGAAGCATTGCTGTTGATTGCTCAATTGCTACTGAAAATAGTGCATAATAGTGCATTGTTTAATCCTTCCAAATGTAGTACAACTGCTTGTAAAACTATAATCGCTTTGTAGAACGCTTTCATCATCATAGCTATTTTGTACATTTTGAGAATAATTTATGAATAGGCTTCTTGTCATGTATGTATGTATTATTCATTAGCTTACAGCTTTCAACAAAACTGCGAAGTTGTTATACATGCTACTTCTCACAGAAGAAAGCGTTGAGATAAATGGTGGAGTGTTTGGAGAAATGGAGGGAGAGAAAGTAAGAGAGTGCTGATGTCGAATGCGAGTCTTTCTAATACAACCTTGTCACTTGACTGAATAAAACTGTCGCTGTGCTTCTATTTATGCTCATGACAATGATTCAGAAAAAAATATTGTAATAAAAATTGTTATTGATAAATCTGTGTTGCAGTAAGACAGTGCAAACACAGTACCTGCTGCTAAGAAACAGGGACTTAAATGATGTTTACACTAGACTGGTCAGCTCACGGGCTGTTAACATAAACTGAGTCAATATTTAAAATAAGACAGATACGACTCATTACAGGCCGTCAGTTATGCTTGAAATGGGATGAAACGTATGTACGTAATTTTTGTTCATGTGCAATATGTCTGTGCATGTTAAAGGAGAAGTTAGCAACATGAGTAAGACCACACTACTCCTGCACGTCCCGCACGTCCCTCTTGTCCGCCAGCCCCCACCCCATCCCATCCCACCCCACCCACCTTTCTTTCTTTCTTTGTGTCTGTCTGTCTTTCTTACTTTCTGTCTGTCTTTCTTTCTTTCTTTCTTTCTTTCTTTCTTTCTTTCTTTCTCTCTGTTTCCCCTTTCTTGCGCCTGAACATGCCACTCCAGATGGCCCCCTTCTCTCCCCACTTTATTACCTCCTCCTTTGGTCAAGTGGGCACTGATTTGATCATTCTTTCATACCCTTCCCTCTTCTCTCCTTCTCCCTCCACCCCCTAGGTTGTTGTTCAGTTCTGGGCTCCATGGCGGAGGTCTGCTGGCAGACCCCCAGAGCAACACAGTAAATAATGACCCAAGCCCAAAATTCCTTACCACTGACCTGCATTGGCTACTCCTTTCCTCTATGTGTGTGTGTGTGTGTGTGTGTGTGTGTGTGTGTGTGTGTGTGTGTGTGTGTGTGTGTGTGTGTGTGTGTGTGTGTGTGTGTGAGTACGTGTTTTTGGTCAGATGGGAGTGGGGAGCAAACCTTGAATGTGTGCAAGCTGGCAAGTGTGGTGTGGCGCTCATGCTCTTTTGTGCGTGTGTGTTTGTGTGTGTTTGTTTTGCGTAGATGTGTGAGATAAAAAAAAAAAAACGTGTGTTTCAGTGCGTTGGTCAGTTATTAATATAGAAAAGAATGTATAATCCCTGTGTAACTCCACCACATGGAGAGCCTTGGGAAACTGACTCTAACAATGTGGGCTGTAGTCAGGCTGTACCACTTACTACTGTTATCTTTCCTCCCCACCTTCCCCTCTCTCCCTCTCTTTCCTTTTTCACATTACCCCTGAAAACAATCAGGCATTGCTAGCCAGTACGATTCCATCTCTCTACAATAGCACTACACCCATCCTAACACTTCCTTTAAGGACTTCCATTAGTCTCCCATCAGTTTCCCACCGGGTCGGCACGGCAAGGGATGTTGGAAAGCGTACGCTGCATGCATTGTACGTTTTGTTTTCTGAACGGGACGTTAGGCCTCGCCAAACAGTCGTGACCGTGATAGATTCCCTGTGTCTGCAGCCTGATGAAGTGTGGGAGAGAAAAGCAGAGAGGGGAGGGAGACTAGATGAGGCGTGAGTCCCCTCTAAGTAGAACACAGTGGGCCACACAGTAGCTTGACGTGTGTTTACTCACAGTACGAGTGTGAGTGGGTGTGTTTACTCACAGTATTAATTGGTGTGTGTGTGTGTGTGGGTGTGTTTACTCACAGTATTCATTTGTGTGTGTGTGTGTGTGTGTGTGTTTGTGTGTGTCTCTGTGGGTTTGTTTACGTAATGTGTCCCACCAAAAGGCAAACAAGGCTGGTGTCATGTACCCGCACAATGACATCTTGACCACCTGTAGCATGTGACGTGCCAGCAGCGCTCAGGGATGGAATCCTGAGTCCCAGTCACAGCAGCCAAACATTTGCTGTTGCATTGAGCAGCAGAGACGGCCACACACGAGTGTGTGTGTGTGTGTGTGTGTGTGTGTGTGTGTGTGTGTGTGTGTGTGTGTGTGTCTGTGTGTGTGTGTTTGTAAGTCCCTCTCTCTCGCACACACACACACATACTCACACCTGAGGGACCATGCTCTTGTCAGACAGTTAATTTGTTCATGAATGGTAGCCTCACCAGTGTCCTGAAGCTGTTTTGAACATGTTGTGATGAGGGGGGTTATGTCATTATATCCAGGTGGTTGAGAGGTATCTGTGGGTCATGATAATGGGTCGTGACTGGCTGTATTTGGACGGTACAGCCACTTGGTGAAAACAGTCCCCTTCTCTGATAAGCTTTTCATCGTGTCCCGTTTTGACAGCAAAACTCATGACAACCCGCAGTCCCACCCAGATTTCAGCCTTGATAAAAAATGAGGTGATCGCCGTTCTCTGCTCCAGTGAACTGTCCTGAGAGAAAAGGTCATCGTGTTACTGAGAGAGGGGGCGTGGTCCTCACTTTAAATGACAGGTTGATATATCGACTTGCCAAGGCCACGGCACACATCAAGGAAGAGTGAGGCAGCTGTCAGATAAATAGGTCGGCCAGACCAGAAAATCCGGGTTTTCGAAACCAGGTGGGATGTGAAACTTTATTTGGCATTGGTGTTGTGAATTATGAGCCAAGGCAGGGGAACATAAATCAGGTTTGGTTTGATATAATTAATGCTGCAGTTCATAAATTCCCACCCCATAAATAATGCATCAGGTGCAGTTGGGCTCTGCAGGCAAATGGAGTCTTCCCTGTCTATAGAGTCAGTGGATACGTTTGTCTGTCCAATCCATTCTGCCTGCCTATTGGTCTGTCTATCGGTCAGTCCACCCTTGTCTTGCGCCTGTCAACGTGTGACCTCTGTGTAATGCATGCGCGCGCGCGCGTGTGTGTGTGTGTGTGTGTGTGTGTGTGTGTATGTGTGTGTGTGTGTGTGTGTGCCAAGTGGGGCTTATCAGTGCTATTGTATGCCCTGGCCCCTTGACGTCCACTCTAGGATTAGACAGGAGAGCGGTGTGAGGGAGGGAGCGTTGGCGGCGGCCACACTGTGTACCAGGCGGGCCTGTAGGTCTCTGCCATTAGCCTGTCGTGTCATTGAAGGGTTCGTCCCTCTCCAAGAGGGGCCGGTCTCTAATTCCATTATGCTCTGACCTCAGGGTAAGATAAGGTGACATTAGCCGTCCAGCCTCTCACACCGACGAGACACTGTTAGTACTGCAAACAGGACGAGCTACACATGCATGGACAAAGACACAGACACACACAGTTGATTGTTGTCTCTGTTTGGTTTATCTAAAAAAAAACAGGAATATGAGATGATTCAATCTTTTCTAATCAGATACTGATCAGGAAACAGTGATGATCTGGCGGTGTCACATGTCCGTGCTATCAAACCACCACCTATTCAGTCATGCTTAAGAAATGCTTGTTATGCCCATGAGTAATCGATGTCATCCTTTAATTCCTCCCTATGTATATCTCTCTTTCCTCCAGATTATCCTGCCTCCATGGGTGTTAAAGTTCTTCAGTGCTTCCCCTGGTACAGACGCTGTAAAGAGCGATGCAAGAGCAAACAGTGCCCCCCAGTGGAAGGTAAGATACACTGCATGCTCTCAAGGACTGGTCATGCAGCATGTCAACCACATCGAACTAATGAGCAAGACTTCAAACATAACTCAGGTTATGACTCGAGTTAACATGACTTCGGAGACCATTTCGATAACCCATTTGACATACGACATGTCGTGATAACATATGTGCATTTGTGGTTGCGAATACCTACATAAGAAATCAAAAGCAATTCAGCTGTTCATTGCATTGTGTGAATGTTAACCAAATCATATACATATTATCTCTGAATCTCTACTGATCCATCTATTCAAGTCAAAACATGTGCACTGAAATTGCCTGTTACCCAATTTTTCATTTATCAAAACATTCATTGGTTAGTTATGGAATGTCGTGCTGAACAGAAATGCATTGAATCAGTAATAACGCCTGAAGGATCAAACAATTCTATAATATAGCAATGCTTATGAAATCATTACGTGTGAGGTATTATGTAGAAGCCTGCCTAAAGTTTGCCCACTTAGATTCAATTCATGTGAATGTAATACTGTTTTGTAAACTTAAAAACATTGACAGTAAAGCACATTTAGAAAATATGAAATATAGACATGAAGTAATTTCCCTCATCTCTTTCCCCAATCCCTCCGATGCTGCAGGGCCGATCGAGGAGCTGAAGCCTCGACTCACCTCCACCACGTCCTGGGGGAGTGACAGCGAGGTGGCCAGCAGCCTCAACAGCTCCCAGATCTACTTCTCCAGCAAGGCCCGTCTCTCCTTCCGGCACCAGATGGACAGCAACATCAACGCTGTGGACGCCACCTACTGACATGGGCTAAAGGCCGGGGGCCGGTGGGGGTCTGTACCCATGGCAACACCATCAACGCTGTGGACGCCACCTACTGACATGGGCTAAAGGCCGGGGGCCGGTGGGGGTCTGTACCCATGGCAACACCAACCTTACTGTGAACTGCTGCTGTTGAGACTGCACCCTGTTAAAGATGGTGACGGTAACGCCACCATGTCCCACGGTTTCATACGTTCACTGTCGACATAGAAATGTTGCGCTCCTCTTCTGATCACCCCTAGACAGTCACATCCAGATAATGTTGGCTGAGGGGCATAGGACAACTTTTCTTTTGGCTTTCTCGGCGATAACCATGATCCAACTAGACGCCCTATCTGCGGTGACTTTGTAAGGCTGGAAGCAATGAAGATTTGATGTATCTTATGGTTACATGTGTTATATTGGAAACTATTGGTCAGGAAGAGAAGTCTGAAACAACAGAGAATTGTTTACAGTATAATTACCAACAAGTGCGTTGTTTATTTGGGGGGCGAGGGCATTTTTTGTCTTCTGAACTTCTATTTTCGTAATTTTTCTACTGTCGTTTTTTGGCATTGAAATTAGGAACCTTTCAGGAACTTACAAGTGTAAACATGGCCTTAAATCACAAGCCAGTGAGAACAGTAAGTATTAGGCAATCCCATATATACAAATCTGTTTATTCCCTAAGCAAGGCACATAATTACACCGCAAAGTAACATGTATACAGTGAACATTTCAAATAGGTCTACACTTGCTGACACTAAAAACGTAGTTATATTTAAACATATTTAGGTCTTTACCTCCATTTGCTTAATTGAGCAATGGAATGAATGGAGCAACAGAGGCGAGAAAGACATTGTGTGAATGTTGTATGTTTTCAATTAACCAATAGAAGTAGCCTTGTCAAACTTTTATTACTTCTAATCTCATTTTAAATGTTTTTGTACAAGCAAAAATGTAGTATGTAGTTAGATATTAGAGCACTACGAAAAGGAGAGAATGACCCCAAATGTGATAAAAATTAACTCCTAATATTCTCCAGTATTTTTTATAAACAACCCCAAATATTTCAAATTACCAAAATTGTCACTGCATACTTTGCTTACTCTTTTTGGTGTCACTGTAACAGTTATCTGCACTAACAAAGCATTAAATGTTGTAAACCTTTCAATGTTGTTTATTTTGCAGTCATGTGGAATGTCATTGCAGACTTACATTGTCCAGCGTCACAAATTCAAGAAAATTGAGCCATGACTTCAAATATTCACACTGTGTTTGTAAGACAGACTTTCAAAATAGGTGATCACATATATCAAAAACGAAATGAAATATACATTCCATCATTTGCTTATAAAAAATAAAACATTGTAATGGATTAAAAAAAGAAGAAAGACAAAATAACAAAGAAACAGTCCATTGTTGATAACCTCAGGTCTCCTGGGTTGCCTTTGGCAACAAAGTTCCCAACGTTACAGTGCGAGGGGGCACCCCTACATGTTCTTGGGTTTGGAGATGACGCCGTCGGGGTAGCGTTTCTTGAAGCGAGCCACGACATCTGGATCCAGGAGGTGAATGCCGTCGAGCTGGTTGCCCAGGGTCACCCTGTGTGGGAGAGAAAGGAAGAAATAAGCCAAAACATACAGTACGAATGCAAGGCTAGGATAACTACTGCCATAACAGCCCCCCCCCCCCCCCCCCCCCCCCACACACACACACACACACACACACACACACACACACACACCAGTTGGGTTGGACGTTGTGGGGTCGACCAAAGAGCTCAATCTTTCGAGTGCCTGGTGACAGCCTCTCTATCATTCCATAGATCTCATCGGGCTTGTGACTCGTGGAGCGCACCTGAGTGGACAGAGAACCATGAGACAGGGGCGTCATATGACATAACGTGACTTTGGATTCTGATGTGACTGGGAAAATGGATATGAATTTTGACATCTCACCTCAGCCACAATTACGTCACAATCCAGACCTCTGTTGAACCCCTGGGGGTTTCCCTTCACACCCACCTGGGGAGAAGCATACAGCAGGAAATATTACTAGTGACACACACATGCACGTACACGCACACACACACACGCGCACACACACACACACACGCAGGAACTTTTACTAGAGTGGCCACACACACACACACAATCTCACACATACACTTCCCACCATATGAATAACACACACACACACACACACACACACACACACACACACACACACACACACACACACACACACACACACACACACACACCAAGCAGTGCTCTTTCCCGTGGTTGAGCCAATGTCCGGTCCTTCCTGTGCGAATGATTCTCTGTAGCTGATTGGTTTTCACCCAAATGATCTCGTCCACTCGATCGTAGCTGAGAACAAGGCACAGACAAACAGGGTGTCCATTGTAAGGAGCTTACATTTAGAGACTTCTCAAAGCACTCTTTAACCGCCTGACGAAGAGACAAAGAAACTCACCCCCAAAGACTGAGACACTCTCTTCCCAGTTCCATAGCCCTGTAGACAAAATAGACAGGGTTAATATTTCTAAATAGATAAATGGTCACATATGACCCCTTGCAACCTATCAATGAGGCCAATCGGTGCCCTTGATTGGTCCACACACCTGCCCGTCACCCAGAGGAAGAGGAAGCCGTCGTCCTGCAGGATCGGAATGTTGAGCTTCCTCATCTCGTCGTCGGTGAGCGTTCCGTAAGGAAGCTCCATGTGGATGTCCCAGGGAGGGTCTGCCATCACCACGGCAAACTTTCCCAGGATGGAAACGTCCAGGAAGCGGATGTCACAGTTGATCCACTGAAGAAGTGAAACACAGATGTATGACAATCCATTGGACATAAAAATCTAAAAAGAAAAAAAAACACTAAAACGATTTTTTTATTTAACCAAAATCAGACATTCGGAAGGTTTAGAGAGTCTCCGGGATTTCTCCCAAAGTTGAAATAACGTTTTGGTTATGGTTCATATGTCTAGTCACGTCTCATACTTTTCACAACTCTCACCTGGGAGGGGAACAGCTTGCCTGCGCTGCCGTCTGCGTCCCCTTGGTGCAGTCCCAGCTCCGTGGCCCCGGCCCGGGCCCCCAGCTGACCCCCATCCAGCTCCGGGGGACTGTCGATCTCGTAGTGGACGTACTTACAGGTGTCCATGTGGAAGCAGGTGTTGAGGAAGGAGCAGTCCCCAAGGCTCTCGTCTGTGTAGTGGAAGATGATGCGTCTGAGTGACAGGAGAGAGGGAAACAATGAGCCAAAACAGAGAGAGAATGTTTCAACCCACAAAAAGCTGTTTCTTCTTATGGGTCAAAGGTTATGCCAAACAAAGGGACACACATTTCTGGATGGACCGGCCTCAGACAATCCTCTTAAATTCCTAACCCAACTCGAATCTGTTTCTAAAAACATAGACGCTTAATCCACTCTTGTGTGCGCTGGACAGGTGTGTGGTCACGCTGACCTGAAGTGCAGCTTGGTGCATGGCTGGGGCGTGTCCCCTGAGCGAGCGCACTCCTCTTTGGTCCCGTGGTCGCAGAACTCCTGGACCTGGGCGCGGCCGCGGGACCGGAACTTCTCCACGATGGACTGCTCCTTGGCTGTGCTGGTGTTGAGCAGCTCCAGGATCTCCCTGCTCACCTAAGGCAGAGGGGTTTTCTCGTCAGACAAACGCATAGCAGTTTTTTTTCTCCATGCTTTCAAACTCACTGGGATACATCCAAAGGCACTAGTACAGCATTCGGGACTGATCAATTATTAAATTAAATTATTAAATTATTAATAGAGGATCCCCCAAGAAGTTGCTGGCTGAAAACTGTCATAAACTACACAGGGTTTCCTCTAACCTTTTACACGCAGATATAGTAACAAGAGCGTAACATAGGTTCTCTGTTCTTGGAGTACACTGTATTTTACATTCTAGACGGTTAGTCACTCATGTTAACTAAACACTTGTCTAAATGTGTCACATCCACACATTCTGTCTTCCTGGTCTCCTCTCGTCCCTGTCTCCCCTACCTTCTTGCACTGCTGCTCTTTGGTGGACTGTTGGTTCAGGAGGCTCTCGATCTCCATGTCCAGGTGAGACGTCTGGCTCTTGTTAGTCCTGCCCTTCTTATCCGCCCCGCCTCCCGATCCCCCGGCCTTCCAATCGGAGGGGCCGGCCAGCTGGGAGGAGGAGGAAGCGGGCGCCAGGGAGATCGAGGACGTTTGGGGCGGAGAGGGAGGGCTCTGAAGAGCAGGGGAAGAGCCTGGAGGCCGCTTGTGATGGGCTGGGTCCTCTGCTTTCCTCTTGGTTCCAGTCCTCTGGCCTGAGGCCCCGCCACCAATCATGGCCCATAGTTTTGTGTGGTCCACTGATATGACCAGCGTGGATGAGGAAGAGGATGGGGAGGCTAGTGAGGGCTGCCGGACTTCGATCAATTCTTGGGCAGAAAACTTGAGCAGCAGACTCTGGATGCAGCTATGAGTGACAGGGCTTTCAGTCTGAAAAGATGAAATAAAGACAGTAGTGTGGAGATAAGAATAGAGAACATTATGAAAAATTACAATAGATTTGGCTTTGCACTGGCACACAGTTTACCCAGCGTTAGTTGAACTACAGTGCAGGGACAGGATAACCCAAAGATGGCCACGTTCTCAGTACAGAACGAGCACCTTTTAGCCTATCATGACAGCGCGCAACTGTTATTACACAAAACAAAACGTGCGTCTCACACTAGGAAATATGTCTCTTTTTGGGATGCTATATAGCCCCAACTAGTTATACTGAGAACATCTGTGAATCCGTAAACATGGCCTTTGTTAAATCCTGGAAAGGTGCATTGACTGTGCACATTCAACCACACAAAGTGATTTGAAATTCCTTGTTCAATTCACACAAGTGTGAATATGAGACAATTAATTTGTTGGTGCGTTTCCATTCATGGAACTTGCACTTGCCTAGAACTCTTCAAGGTTGTGACAAAACTAGACATTATTGGTGATATACAGGGCCAATGTCTTGGTTGTGATATCTTGGAGGAAAGGAAGAGCCCAACAAAACAGTAATTGTGAACGTTTTTTTCATTAACCAATCCGATATGGAGGCAGCCAGCCAAGGAATCTATCAACCAACCAAGTGTACTGATATAAAGTCCTTAAAATAGCTAACAGGAAGACATGTACTCACGGTGTCGAGTTCATTGGTGATGGTGAGAGAATTAGTTGGGAGGGAAAGGCTCAGGTCGGAGAGATATCCAAGTAGTCTCTTCTCTAGTTCAGGATCTGGAGGACGCTCAGACTCTTCAGGAGGAGGGCTCTGGATTGACGGGCTGGGGCTCTCACTCCTTGCAGCAGCACCCTCCGAGCTGCAACCTATCTCTGGGGATATAGAAACCACAATCTAGGTTAGATAAAATCATCCAATTTGAATAATGATGGAATCAGATTACGTTGGAATAAGGCTTTAACAATTCGTATTGTACAAGGTAGCAGCAGCTTTGGGCAAGACTTTTTAATACCACTCAAAAGGGGATTGGGGAACACAGAAACAATAGTGAACGCGCATGGAAAAAAAAAAAAAAAAAGGTATAGTTAAGGTGAGGAATGAATGAGGATCGCAACCCGCTGCTTGTTGTCTCTAAGCTACATTCTCTCCTCTCTCACCTGCTGCAAGTTGAGATGGATCTTTGCGTCGTCGCTGAAGTCTCTCTCGCAGAGAATCCAACTGCTTTTTGTGTGCTTGGATGTTGCTCCATGTATCCGACATTTTGTACAGTAGTTAACATTAATACAAACACTAGTAATCAAAGTAATGGGCTGAGAAAGCTGTGCCCGCCCTTTGCGGAGGGTGAGAATGAAAATTAAGGTGGGCTGACATAAAGTGTCGTACAAGCAACAAAACAGCTGAATTCCGCTTTAAAGAAAATAATAGGAATAGATAGACAATGCAAATACTGGATGTTAATAAATATATTTATACGTTTTTTTGTTACATTATATAAATTATTATTACTGATAAACGATCACATGAATCAAAAGACAAGAGTTTCTTTAGTATTATCTATATGAGACGTTTCATCGGACATAATTGATGAAGGACATATCTCTTCTAAAACAAAAATTCCCGCAACAGGTTGAGATTTGAACTTAATAATCACTCTTTAGTAATTTCCTCCATGCACAACTTAAGCCTCGATATACTGCATATTTTTTGATCCGTTGGTTTTTCATTGACTGTTTATACCATTGACAGTATGGTTTATACCAAAAAGCCCTACTCTCCATGCCAGTAGGTGTAGCTGATGCTCTTTCTTCTTCGCTTGCTTTTAAAGGCACTGAAAAAGATGGCGGAAGTAGAGAAGGATGGAGAGCCTGCGACAGACAAAGATGATCTACGAATCATGAAGGTAGCCTAGTTATCATTTAGACAACTCCTCATTGCAACTAACACAGTCCATTCATTACGTTTTATGTAGACAGTCTCGTGCAGCATTTATCTTTGCTTATAAACTAATGCTAGTTGCTGGTTAGCTTGTAGGTTCTCTATCAAGTCTAATGCCGTTACTATAACAACTGGTACCAACTGTCATTGACTAGCTACGTGTCTGCTTTGTCTTCTATGCTATGCAGCTATTAGATCAGATCTAATTCCGTATGGGTTTATTAATCTTAAAACAACTTTGCACGTGCATGCTGTTGGGCTAATGTCATAATACTTGTTCCATTACTGCTAGGGCGATTAAGCAACTAGCAGCCTCTGGCATATGGCAAATGGGGTACACGAATGTCTGAATAGTTTTCTAGCCATGCTTTGCACTTTCTCAGTCAGCGCTTGGAGCCATTTTGCCTTAATACACTCAGACAGACAGTGTGCCTTGACCTACTTTACTCTAAGCCCCGGGCTACTGAGTGTAAGTTACTTCAAAATCTTCTATTCCTATTTAATCTGCACAATAATAACATGGTCATTCATCTCTCTTATTTTTAGGAGCTCGTGGACGAATTATACGCATTTAGGGATCATTATTTCGAGAATCACAGTGTGGAGGATGCTGGGAGAAAGCAGAATGATGTTGCACAGGAGATGGAAAAAACAATAAAGAAGCTGGAGGACAAAGAAGGTGAAATGAAGTTACTGTTATCTTTCCAATTAACTAGGATGAAATAATGATTTGTAGAATACCATAATCCCTATCTGTTTATCTTATCAATTTGGAATTTGGTTTGACATGCCGATGATCAGTTAACAACATGACCATTTGCTTAACATATAGTCTCTGTGCATATTTACACTCTCCTCCAGAGACCCATAAACACAAAGCAGAGTTTCTGCTGCTGAGGGGCCGGTGTCTAAACGTAGCCCAGAGTTTCAGCTCCACTGCAGAGGAGTGCCTGTCCAGGGCGGTGAAGCTGGAGCCAGGCCTGGTAGAGGCTTGGAACATCCTGGGGGAGCAGTACTGGAAGAAAGGGGACCTGACGGCGGCAAAAACCTGCTTCACCGGAGCCCTGCAGCAGGTCAGTGGGAGAGGGAGGTATATGAAGATGAACTTGTTATCATCCAAACTGCAAAGACAGTTTCTCATCGACCAAAATAAGCTTTCACAAGCAGGCTAAATATACATTTCTGTGATGTATCACATAAAATAGGTGGTCCGAGATTATTACACAGTAAGATCAGTGTGAGAAAAAAAGATTGGCAAAATATGCAACTCCTTCATCTCAAAAGAACACACATGATCGGTTTTCCTTTCATCACCTAATGCCTTGTGTAACTTAACTGTCACTCATTGCCTCCGTTTCCTTTCTGTCTCCTCTGCAGAGTAAGAACAAAGTGTCCTTGCGCAGTCTCTCTATGGTGCTTCGGCAGCTGCCGGGAGGAGGAGGAGGAGGAGGAGGAGGAGGAGGAGGCGGCGGTGGCGGCGGCGACGAGCATGGCAAGAGTGTGCTAGAGAGTGTGGACATGGCCAGGCAGGCCGTGCAGCTGGATGTCACTGACGGAACCTCCTGGTGTAAGTAGTGGTCATAGATTAAAATGGGGGTGTGTGGTCAGAAACTGTACGGCCTTTAACTGTTTGTGATTGCGTACATCTTTTCTATATTTAAAACATGTAGATTGTGCACATAACCTTAATGAGACCTTATTCCACAGAGTAAAGTTTTAATATATGTTGTTTTCACAGATATCCTAGGAAATGCCTACATATCTTTATTCTTCACATGTGGGCAGAACCCACAGATGTCTCAACAAGCTCTGAGCGCCTATGCACAGTCTGTAAGTAGTCCACACAGAGGCACAAATATCTAAGCTAAGTCGTTAACTTGTTGAAAAATGTATTTCGTGATTGTCTCTCTCAGGAAAAAGTGGACAGTACTGCTTCGTCTAACCCAGACCTGCATTTCAACCGGGCCACTCTGTTCCAGTACGAGGAGATGTTTGGTTCGGCGCTGGGCGGCTACAGCCGGGCTGCGGCCCTCGACCCCGGGTGGGAGGAGCCTCCAGAGAGAGAGAGACAACTTCTTGAATACCTCAGGAAAATTATAGAGCTCACAGGAAATAAGGTGAGACAGCTAGTGTCTGCTTTGTAGTCACAATGACACACACCTCATACTGTATCGCAATGTATCAACATGTTGGCACTGCACAGCGGTTTCTGGATTTGCAACCAAGGCTTCTGTCAGTAGGTAGTTATGTTATTGCAGCTTCAAAACTACATTTTTGATAATTAGAAGAAAAAAATACATGCTTTCAAGCGTTCCCTGAAGGGCTTTGTCCCTCACCAGTAGATGGCAGTATTCAGCATTTTCCTTCCTCTCTTCAAGGGCAAGGTGAAAGCGAGGCGGCTTCGGACCATGCTGTCCAACCTCAACACATCAGCCTTGGGACCTTGCTCCTCTCCGCAGTTCCGCTCCCCCACAGGCCGCGTGGGAAGCCTGGAACCCCGCACCTTGTCTGCCCTCACACACGGCCACAATGCTGGGGTAGCTGCCCTGGGCAAGGTGGTGTTTAGCCTCGCCTCCGAGGGGCGCATGGCATTGTGAGTTCCCTTACTGTTCAGTTGGGGTTTTCTGAATGTAGTTGACCTCTAGTTTTGTGGGTCTGATATCGTCGTCCAAGGAAATACATTTTTACAGCCATTTTAACTTTTACTGTATAGTCGGTCATAAGGGAAGTTGAGTACTTTATGAAATGGCTGTCTGTGGTATCAGTGATTCTAATGTGTTTATGAAAGAAAGTGCTAATATCACATATTTGTCCCCCCCCCCCCTCTCTCTCCTCTGACCAGTACATTTGGTATGGTGGACAGTGAGGAGAAGTGCTGTGTGGTTATGGTGTACAACACGGCAGACAGCTGGGGCGTGTTGATTGGAGACTCTGTAGTCATTCCTGAGCCCCAAGTCAAACGCCACAGTGTGGCTCATCAAGACGAGGTTAGTACTGACTCACTATATATACATTACAGAACTGCTTATTCTACTAAGCTAATGTCCAGAGTTGAAGTCCTTCTCAGCACTCCATGTTATACAAATGAAGTTAGTATTTTGACATTGCTGCAAAAACAATTATGCACAATTATACACTATATGGACAAAAGTATTGGGCCACTCCTCTTAATCATTGAATTCAAGTGTTTCATTCGTCCCATTGCCATAGGTGTATAAAATCAAGCACCTAGCCATGCAGTCTGCCTTTACAAACATTTGTGAAAGAATGGGTCGTTCTAAAGAGCTCACTGAATTCGAACATGATACTGTAATAGGATAATTTCTTCTCTCCATATTCCACAATCAACTGTAAGTGGTATTATTGCAAAGGGGAACGTTTAGGAACCACAGCAACTCAGCCACAAAGTGGCAGACCACGTAGTTACAGAGCAGGGTTGCCGAGTGCTGAGGCGCATAGTGCGTAAAAGTTGCCAAAGCTCTGCCGACTCAGTAACCGCAGAGTTCCAAACCAGCTCTGGCATTAATATCAGCACCAAAACTGTGCGCCGGGGAGCTTCATGGCATGGGTTTCCATGGCCGAGCAGCTGCATGCAAGCCTTATATCACCAAGCACAATGCCAAGCGTCGGATGGAGTGGTGTAAAGCACGCCGCCACTGGACTCTGGAGCAGTGGAAACGTGTTCTGTGGAGTGACGAATCACGCGTCTCTATCTGGCGGTATGATGGACGAGTCTGGGTTTGGCGAATGCCAGGAGAACGTTACCTGCCTGACTGCATTATGCCAACTGTAAAGGTTGGTGGAGGAGGGATAATGCTATGGGGTTGTTTTTCTGGGGTTGGCCTAGGCCCCTTAGTTCCAGTGAAGGGAAATCTTAATGCTTCATCTTACCAAGTCATTTTGAACCATTCTATGCTTCCAACTTTGTGGGAACAGTTTGGGGAAGGCCCTTTTCTGTTCCAGCATGACTGTGCCCCAGTGCACAAAGCAAGGTCCATAAAGGCATGGTTGGATGAGTTCGGTGTGGAAGAACTTGACTGGCCCGCACAGAGCCCTGACCTCAACCCCATTGAACACCTTTGGGATGAACTAGAATGGAGATTGCAAACCAGGCCCTCTCGTCCAACATCAGTGTCTGACCTCACAAATGTTCTTCTGGATGAATGGGCAAAAATTCCCACAGTCACGCTCCAAAAACTTGTAGAAAGCCTTCCCAGAAGAGTGGAAGCTGTTATAGCTGCAAAGGGGGGACCAACTTCATATTAATGCCTATGAATTTGGAATGGGATGTCATAAAAGCTCCTGTAGATGTAATGTGTATGTGGCCCAATACTTTTGTCCATATAGTGTATATCAATTGCTTATCAATCACCCAAGTGTTTTTATTTAGCATTATATTTTGTCTGACTCTATCCTGTTTGCCTGCAGTCCTTTGACTTCCGGAGTATACGAGTGGACTCCCCGCTGCTTCTCATCGTCAATGGCAAGAAACAGAACGTGCAGAGTCAGACTGCAGCTTCAGTTAGCTACAAGCCCCAGAGTGAATGAGCGCAATAGGGAATGAGGGCGGGATAGAGGGTAGGACTTTTGAGACATAGTTTGTAAGCCAAGTGTGGGCATTCTCGGCCTGTTTGTGTGTTTTGTAAATACCCAGTGCATTTTTGTTTTGTTAAACAGACTAGTATTCAATTATTTTGTACATATTTATAAATATCTTTTTTTTTTGCGTTCTGTTACAGTAGTAAGAAACCTTCCTGTAAATCAATGACAAAACAATGACTGTGATGGCAAAGTGGGTTCTACACAAAGAAATACAATTCTTAAAAGCTTCTGGAATATTTTGGAAGCATCTGTGTTTGAAAATGAACATTGTTTGATATATAAACTTCAGTTTATGTTTTGGTTCAATTAAATGATACACAAATTATTATGAAAGTGTCCGAACAAAAGCCTACCAGCTAAAACAAGTGCAATGCAGCGAACTGTTAAAGTAAATACTCAAAATAATTACAGTGCACAAAAAAACAATAAACCTGTAATTCATTTGGATGGGATTCAAAATACACATAACCAGACATAAACTTTTGGATTCAGTGCTTCTTGAAAAAGGAGCGCCCCCTGTCTCTGGCAGGGGAGCTGAACTGGAAGAAAGTCTTTGCTCCATCTGGTTCCAGGGAGGAGAAGAAGGTATCACCCTCGGGGCCCGTGCCCAGGAATGGAGGGGTTCCCTGGGGAGAGGCATGCCGGACCACCCCTGGGAAACATGTAGGTGGCTGGATGTCCTTTATTGTTGTCCAGCCAAATTCCCTTACACAGACATTCAGCTAAATAGCAATGTGGTTGTTTGTTGTTGCCCTGCTTTTTGTCTTTTCCTTCTCATTGTTTTTTTCATTTATGTCCGAGCTTCCCTCCTACAAATTTCCTTACTGGCCTCCCCCACTAATTGGTAAATTAATAAATCTCATTATAGTTTTGTATTTTATACAGAAAGGAAAGCACAATTTAACTTTACAATATTTATTCCAATTACCATTACTTTCACTCCACTTTTCAGAGGTTTCATTTTTTATTTGCATCCTAGATTTGATTTGAGTGGAGCATTCTAAACTACCAGTGAACTACCGTGACTCCAGCTCTTTCTCACCTCCAGTGAACTCTGGGGCAGAGCCGTGTTTTTGTGCCTCTCTCTCTCCCACCACCATGTAGCGCAGCCTCAGGGAGTCGTACAGCCCCTGCAGCTTCTGATACTGTCTGTTCCTCTCCATCAGACGCTCTGACACCTCACTGTACTTCCTCTTGTACTCGTCCATCACCTGCAGATCCAAATCGTCGAAAAAAAACTAAGAAACAGTTGGTAAACCGCTATGGCTTTTCCCAGCATCAAAACTGTCCAAATTTTTTAACACCGTGACCCAGTCTTATCTGAGAACTTGAAAGGTGTACCCTAACAGTTTAAGTTGTATTTCAAGAGGAAGCTATTTCCAAACAGTACATTACTCTGAGGTTAAAGGCCATCACTAAAGTTATCTAGTACCGATGTGTATGTGGTATGGAACTTGGCAATTGGGACACTGGTAACATTAAGCCTGAAACTATTTGGCACAGGTAAGGTTAAAGGTAGGTTTTACCTTCTTCAAAGAGCTGACCTCTGCTCTCATGGCGTTGAGCTCCAGCTCTCTACCCTGGCTCTGTTGAGTCAATACCTTCTCCATCTGTTTCACCTGCCCCTCCACCCGAGACAAACTGTACTCCTGATACATACGCTCCTGGTGGACCTATGAAAACCATGCTGTCAAACAAGCTCAACAATAGGTGCATATTAACAGTGTTACACAAACCTGATAAGTCCAGAAGGCCAACGCACGGGAACTTATGTCCAGTACCGTCTCTGGTCGGAGGCCGGCCAGGACCATGGCTTTGTACTCTTCAGAAGGCGACAACTCAGTTCGAACGATGTCCAGCTTCCCCGAGAGAGCAGAAGAGCAAGCTGGGCAAACGGCGGGGGAACGGCTAAACTCTCCGGAGCCGTGTTGGTCGCAGAAAGCATGAGAGCAAGCCGTGACCCAGGCAAAGCCACACAACTTGGCCCGACACTTTGGGAAGTTGCAGAGGAGAGTGTCGTCGCAGAGGGACATGCCTATGCGTAAATCAAACAGACAGAAAGCATTGAACACCAATGCAAATAGTAAGGGGCCCTTGATAGTATATACCGTAAGGTCACGGACCTTTAGAAAATTTACCAAAACATCCACAAGTTGTTTGATTTGACAAATTCTTTGCTACTGCTAATATTCGAATTAGCAAGTAAATTATTAATCTGTGAAAAATATCGCACGACTTGATGCCCGCGCTAAGTCACGTTGAAGCTACCCAAGCAACGCCGTTAGCTAGCGAACATCAGCTCGAAATTCTTAGTTTTGTTTATTTGACAATATGGTCAATTTATTTCAGAAAAGGTCTTATGCTAATATTCCAAATCGCTGTCCAATGTATAACTAGGCCTACCTAAATGGAAGATTAACAACAGCAGGTACCAAAGTTAACTGAGGTCATACGTTTCTTGCTAGCACTTCTCTGCCTCTGAAGATGCTTGCCTAATTTAAATTCTTGTTGAGAAGTCATGACAGAGGAGAATTTATGTTTTGGATGTTGCATTCTCCGTATTTTATTTATTTGGTCATTATATATAACAAATCATATCTGCCCAATATCTCTTGTAGATGATAGGCCATGCTTTTGTTAATTATTATAAAAATGTACAAATTAACAAAATTATCTAAAACTATAAACAGATATGCAAATGTGACAACTAGCCCACTAGGTGATGTTGTTTGTTCTCCTTATGAGTTTACACAGGCAGTATCTACCTTTAGAGGCATAATACTCTAGTTATGTTATTTTAATTAAATAACGTATTGTTGACTTACCCTTGCATTGCGTGTACATTTATGTGAGACACCTACAAGGTATTTTTCACTCACTCTTTTGTCCCCGCTTCACGTGGTACAGGAGTGAAGGCGGGGGGTGAATGAGGAGCATTGTGCTGTGCAGCAGCGGATCCGGGGGCTTTATAGTGAGAGAGTGGAGATGCTCACTCGACTGTGTTCAGTGTGCCATTGTCGTAGATTGCCTATCCATTATCTGCTTTTTAAATAGAACCCCAGCGCGCACCAGTGAATGAAGTGGGTAGAGTAAGCGCGCGGGGGTAATTCATAGAATACATCCATATTCTATGTAGAACTATTGCAGGGGCCGTATGCGTTCTCTTACTCTGTCCAGTTGATAATTAGCCAGATTGAAATAAACAGGACGGATTATCATGCGTGCCCCCATCCAGTGTCGACTGCTTTGATTTCGGTCATGGTTGCCGGCTACAATTTCGATAATGAATGATAGGCAATGTTATTAGTAGTCTACACAATCGAATTTGTAAATAAGCTGAGGTGTGAGATAATTACCCTAACAATGAACTATGGTTGTGTACAAGTTAGTTCAATATTTGTTTTAGACTTTAGTAAGAATCACAAATATAAACTGTGTCCGAATTGTGTCCGTATAGGGAGTAATATGGAGGATTTTGTCTGTTTCTGTACAATTTGGCGATGGGATCGTATGGGTCCCACAGAGTAATTTATCATTTTAAAGCATCTTATGGTTTTTGACACCTTCCTTCATTGAAAGTTTAACGGCTGTGATGTGAGGGTAAAGAAAAAAAGAAACCGTACTCGGATGAGAAAAAGAAAGGGGGAACCACGGACCCTGTGTGTTCCAAGCTATTGAAATGCAAATATCATAGAAGAACAAGGAGAGGTTGTGTGTGTGTGTGTGTGTGTGTGTGTGTGTGTGTGTGTGTGTGTGTGTGTGTGTGTGTGTGTGTGTGTGTGTGTGTGTGTGTGTCTTTAGTATGTGTGAGTGCATGTGCATGTAGGGAAGCAGAGGGAGAGGAGGGGCGCAATTTGGGCAAGTTTGGAGAGAACAGACTTTAGAAAAACAGCCACACACGCACTCAATGCAGCTTCATGACACGGTGTAGACACACGTCTTTACCATGTTTGGCTGAACCTTTGTGTCTGTTTTTTTCAATGCAAGAATTCAATATCTAAACGTTTTGGCATTTGGGACTTACATTTTTCCTTCTGGAAGTTCAGTTTCACGGGCACTTTGAGTTTGAATGTTTGCAGGAGCGCGTGCAAGTGTGGAAAGTGCCCAGCGCCGTTTAATCGACTGATGCCCCCCTCTCTCGCCGTGTCCTCGTGAATCATGTCACGCCGGAAGCAGAAACGACCTCAGCAACTAGTTAACTCGGACCCGGGGGGCACGAGGCTGTCGTTCGGTGAGAAAAGTTAATTAATATAATTCTGTTGTGTGCGGTTTTTTTTTGTGTGCTAGATTTGTGGCTATTGCGAACTACTGAATTCAGTCCATAGGTCTATACATTCGAGTACCATTGCTTGTGTTAGACAATTCTCTTATTTATGGAAAATAGCCAACCAAAACGCTTAGTTCGCTGCTTTCGCATGTTATTTCTTACTAGATCTTTAAAGACCTGGAGAGGGACTTCATTTTTGGTCATCACTTCTTGTGTTATTGCAATTGTAACAAGGATCTCGATGTCTGCATGGAAGTTTATTGCTAGTTTGAAACTGTTTTCAGGGTGCGCCTACCTGCAGTCATTACAATGGCTTCCAATAAATCAAGGTAGCCTACTTAAGTTAAGGGCCGATTTACCTGCAGAATTAAGAGCAGACTTAACATGCATATATTTGGCCCTTTTCTTGTGTAGTTTGAGTCTTTGGGCGGAACCACCAGTAGCCTTGGCTGCTGGAGGTCTTTCATTAGTGTATTGAGCCTCCTATTCAATGGTGAATAGGTGGATGGAAGGGGGAGGGGAATGTGGTGTGTTTTTGTCAAGAATAATCTCTACCGCTCTATTCGCTTTATTTTTTCTCTCTCCATGCCCCCTCCACCACACACACACACACACTCACAGGCTTTCTTGCCCTCTGTCTCTCACTTCAGAGGTGTTAGATGTATTTTCACCTTTAATTGCAAACAGGTAATCCTTGACAAAGGATAGGAATGCATTTAGTTGGGGAATTATTTGAGCATGCCCTGCAGCTCAGTGCTGTTTAGAAGGATCAAGAAGGGAGTTTTCAGTGAGGTACAGTCATTCATTCCCTTACTATATCACCCCAGGAGGGAATAGTTGGTTTGTCTCTCCATTGTTGGTCCCCTCCCCCCCTTTTCTTTTTACTCTGTTTCACTCTGTGCTCAAGATTCTCAAAGAATTTGACCCTGAGCTCCAGAGGTCAGAGGAGCTGACCAATCAGAGAGTCCAGACCGTGCCCAGAACCCTTAGCATGGCCCGACCCCTGACCTGTGCTCCAACGTAGGGGGGAGGGTGGATAGTGAGATGAAAGACGTAACTGCTGGAATGAGGGTTGGGTTAAGAGGGGTTATGGGTTGTCTTGGAGATGCCTATTGTCCTTCAAAATGTGTTGTCATAGCAGCAAGGTGGTCTGCAAGCTGTGTGTGTGTGTGTGTGTGTGTGTGTGTGTGTGTGTGTGTGTGTGTGTGTGTGTGTGTGTGCCCGCGCGTCTGTGCGTACGTGCGTGCACAAAAGCTGGAGAGTTTGGCTGTGTGAGAGCACAGGGTGAGACTAGACATTTGCAGCGTCATAAATAGTTTTTGTTAGTGATCTGAGTGTATTATTTTTGCACAAGGCAATTCCTGCTCTATGCTTCTTTTTTTCATTTTTTTTTGTAGTATTTACAATGTTTGGAATTGTCTGATTTGGTTTGATTTATAAATCGCACGTATGTCTGACTGAAGTATTGAAAATGCGTAAGTCTTAAACGAATTCTTTTTTTCTTCTTCTTTTTCTTTCCATCCTTAGATGAACAGCTGACTGTTAAGTCACCTTCCACTTCGCTCGGCTCTGAGCTTACCTCATCTGGGTCCGCTTCTTCATCCCCCACCTCTCTCCAGGACTGCCAGCCCCCATTGGCCCCTCGCCCGTCCCCCGGAGGGCTCCACGCGCCCTCCTTGCCCAGCGAGAGCTCCCCCCCTCCCCATTGGCCCAGCCACGTGGCCCCTTACACCACATCCCTCCCCAACACCCACTCTTCCCTCTCCCCAGACTTCCCTCACCCGTCCCTGTCATCCCAGACGCACTCTCCCACCCTGCTGGGTCAAACCTCTGGCCCTCACAACTTGTCCATCCAGGGCCTCTCCCATTCCACCATGACCTCCCCTCAGATGGGCAGCTCGGCCACCACCACTACCTCTTCCTCCTTGTCGCTCGGCACCCATGCCCAGAGAGACGGTTCGGGCCTGGGCCAGCGGCAGGAAGGCTCCTTTAGTCCTCCAGGTCAGGGGCAGATCCAGGTGCCCCCCACCCTGGCGGTGCTCCTGGAGGAGTTGAGGGTGTTGCAGCAAAGGCAGATCCACCAGATGCAGATGACGGAGGAGATCTGCAGGCACGTGCTCCGGCTGGGCGGGGCGGTGTACTCCCAGGACGTGGCCCAGCCCAACGGGGGTAATGGCGGGGGCGAGAACAACCAGAGGTCCTCTGGAGAGGGGTCTCCGTCTCCCACCCAGCCTTCCCCTGTGCCCCCGGCCTCCTCAGCTTCTTCCCTCCTGACAGGCTTCCCCGCCTCTTTGTTCTCCCAGGTGTCCATGTCCAAACCCAGTGTTTCTCACACCAACGGTAACAGCAGAGCTCCACACTCTTCTACCTCATCTCCGTCCTCCTCGTCGGCCGCTGTCAGCGCCTCCCTGCACCCCTTGTCCCTGTCTCTGGGGCTCCCCCCGCGCTACCTCCATGACAAGTCCTCCCTCACCTCCCCATTCAGTAGCGGCATCGGATTCGCCGCTCCTCCCCTCTACACCTCTGCCAGCCACTCCCAGGACCTCCTGCAGCCCAGCTCCTCCCTGGGCTGCTCCTCCTCTTCCTCCTCCTCTTCCTCCTCCTCGCTGGGACGCCCCCCGCACGCCTGTCGCTTCTGCGGCAAGGTGCTGAGCAGCGACTCGTCCCTGCAGATCCACCTGCGCTCTCACACGGGCGAGCGGCCCTACCAGTGCCCCGTGTGCCTGAGCCGCTTCACCACGCGCGGGAACCTCAAGGCCCACTTCCTGCGGCACCGCGAGCAGAACCCGGAGCTGTCGCTCTCCCTGCTGCCTCCGGCGTTGAACGAGCCGGCCCAGGCCATCCCGGCGCCCAGTCCAGCCCAGAGGCGCAGGAAGCGGCGGGCGGAGGACGAGGAGCCGTTCAACGGCATCAAAGGCAGCGTGGGGCCGATGACGCCAGAGAGCATGGCCCTGGGCTTCCTGTCGGGGGCGCCCTCGCGCTCTGCCTCCAGCCTGCCGCTGCCACCGTCGGTCGACATGGCGCTGCTCTCCACGGCCCACTCTCTGCTGCAGCTGAACAGGGCCTCTGCGGCGGCGGCTGCCGGGGGCGTGATGTCCTCCGCTTCGTCCGCCTCTGCCTCCACTAATGGAGGTCAATTCAAAGGTGCCAAGCAGCAGAGGTTCGACGAGAACACGCCTCCTCACTCCGCCCTGCACCCGGGCTCCCCTTACTCCCAGTTGGCACACCTCCCCAAAATCCTCTTCCCCGGCGGGGCCTCGCAGCACCACCTCGCCCTCCTCCGGCCCTCCATGCACCCCTCGGCCTCCCACCTCACCTCCCCTCACCCCCAACTCACCTTCCCCTTCCCTCCTTACCCTAAGCCCCCGTCAACGTCCTCCCCTTCCTCCTCCTCCAGCCACCCCACCCAGACGTCGGACACCTCCAAGCTGCAGAGGCTGGCGCTTAACCTGGAGAAGCATCCCCAGGGAGCCGCCTCCTCCTCGGCCAACAGAGACGCGCATGGCCAGGAACTGACCTCCACCTCCAGCGCCTACCGCAGGGAGATGATGGCTGCCCTGGGCCTGAGCCCCAATGCCAACGTTGGCGATCTAATGAGCAGCCAGGGCCCCTCTGGATCCAGCGCCGCCTCGCTGGCTGCAGACCTGAGCCCTAACCAGTGTGGGGTGTGCCTGCGCGTGCTCAGCTGCCCCAGGGCCCTGCGTCTCCACCAGGCTACCCATCTGGGCGAGCGGCCCTTCCCCTGTAAGCTCTGTGGCCGCTCCTTCTCCACCAAGGGCAGCCTGAGGGCCCACCTGGCCACCCACCGCGCCCGCCCACCCAACGCCCGCGCCCAGAACTCCTGCCCGCTGTGCCCCCGCAAGTTCACCAACGCCCTGGTGCTCCAGCATCACATTCGCCTGCACCTGGGGGGCCAACTCCCGCCAGAGGATGAGGGTGCTGACCTGCCCCCAGACGATGTCCCGAATCCAGGGAAGGCCAACCTCACAGCCGGCACGGCCTCGCCCAGCTTCCTGTCCACCTCCCCGCAGCTCTTTCCTTTGGCTCTGACCGTGGGGGGCAACTTCCTCCCTAGCTTGCCCATCAGCGGGCTGGACCTGGGGTCCTCCCCAAAGCAATCTGCAGCAGCGGACGCAGCGGAGGAGGAATCCGAAGGCTCCATGCCCAGCATAAGCCCACCTTTAGCCCAGGATCCATTGCCAACGGGACCCCCGGAGGACCCCCTGTATCTGGGAGCACCCAGCCATACGGATGGCTCTCAACATCCAGAGGAGAATCCCACCGACCTGGCAAAGATCACCCCCGTCAAAGCATTCACCATAGCCAGCTCTGCCGTAGTTAACGGCAACGCAGACGAGGAGGTGGAGGAAGCCCCTCTGTCTCTCTGTGTCTCCAGACCTGGTGTGGATGCTGGGCCATGTGTTCTCACAGCAGCCACAGAAAACCAGACCGGCTCCACGGAGGACGTCACACCGAGCGCTGAATCCACTCCCGACTCCCCCGTGGTTAAGGCTGTGCCCACCCCTCCAGGGAGCCCCGAAGCAGCCTCGGAACCAGGCGCTGTCCTCGGAAGTACTGTGATGGAGCCCATCCCTACTGAAAAGGATAGCGAGAAAGGCACGCCCAGTGATCCCTCACCTACCCTGGATCCGGTGAAGGAAAAAGAGACCTCTATAAAGGAGTGTGTGGATGCTGTGGAGAAGCCTGTCGAAGAGTTTGAGGCTTCAACCCCAACCCCCCCACCACCACCACCACCACCACCACCACCCCTTCCCTCCAACAAGCCTTACATATGTTCTGTGTGTGGGAAGCCATATGCCAGCCGCAGCGGATTAAAGGTAAGAATAGGGATCCAAATGACACAAATCGACTTTAGATATGAGGATTTGAACTTTTAGAAGGCTAGATGAAATGGGTGTTCTAGGTGTTCTTTATGTCATAAGTATATCTATATGCTTTCATCCGATGCCTCAGGTTTAAGAGGATTTTGTTGTGTTCTTATGAGGCATGAATATTGGAAATTAATCTAAACCATGTTCTTGTTTTCCATCATCAGGGGCACATGAAAACCCACCCTGGAGCAGTAACCACAACTCCCTCTAAGGTACCCATCAATGTCAATGGAGCGGCCGAGGAGCAAAGCTCAGCCAATAGAAATTCTGGTGAGCAGAATGAAAAACCAAGATTGGGTAAATCTGCTCCCGAGGAAGGTGACAACCCAAAGGTTCCACCAATCACTGTTGAGCCTGGGGAGAACGGCGAAAAGCCTGAAGACTCTACTGTGTAGAAGAAGAAAAAAACATGGAGATTGGCTGACCACCGTCAGTCTATTTACAAATTATAAAAGGTCCTGACAAGGGAATGTACTTCTCATAGAACAAGAACTGTTTTTCCAATTATCGATTCTATTGATTCTGCTTGTAAGTGTACTGTGCGACAATGTACTGGCGATACGCTGTCTAGTTGGTTGGTTTGTTAGCTTAGAATGTAAGAGAGTTGTGACAGTAGTCATACAGATAGCTGGGATTTGTTGTACTATGACTGGGCCTTGTTTTGCCACGGTGAGGCATTATTTGCGCTTTTCACAGAACTGTTTTGAAATTGTGAGGTAAAAAACACTCTTTGTGTGTTTGTCAATGACATATCATTTAGAGCCCCAGTTGTTCTTGTCAAAGGTGTACAGCACAAGCTGTAAAACACACCAACGATAATGGGCTTTTACTTTTGATAACGGTACACACGACCCATGTAGTCCAGCGAACTAGTGGCTGCTGTAAATAAAATCTCAGTGTCATCTTGTTATATATATTTTTGAAAGTCAACGACTTGTTTTTACACTTGTTTTGCTGCTGAACCGATGTATGAGAGGAGATGCACTGTGTTTCCTGCTGTCCATACATCATTTATGATGTAGATGATAAAGGCAGCTGATGACTGTTAGATGGACAGCAGGGTTTTAGGGTTGTTGTTGCTACCGGCATCTGTACGCCGACCGATGGCCTTACCTCTTTCGATGATTGTAATTGCTTTACCTGTAGTTGATTAGGTTATTCTACAGCGAAGCATATTTGCCTTTGGCAGAACTCCACAGAGGCCTGTACTGTACAACATTTAGGATAGATTTACTGCAGCCCTTCTCTTCCTTTCCTCTTCTCTCAAAGCACTTGAGAGTTAACTTTTGTTCCCCTGCAGAAATCTGTCTGCACTGCCTCCATCTTGCCTCCCTTTCATTTTTTTTTTTTTTTTTGGTTTGGTGAGTCTTTCATTGCTTTTTTTGGTGTATTTTTGTCTGATGAAATGTACTTCCCATGTGACGCTTCAAGGAGAGAAAATAAAAAAAATGGTGATGGTAAAAGTGACCATGTGTATGTATGTGTTGCTTTTCTTTACCCTGTAAAAGTTTTTCCCCCAGTCGGGGGTAGTCGGGCTGGATTCTTAGCAGTCAATTCATTTATCTGTTTAAGTATTCAGTTTGCATGACTCTGTGCTCGGATTGTCCAAACCATTGGTCGGTTTTCTTGTTGCAAAGCTGTGTCTGGTTTTGGGTTCTTTTGTCTAGGTTGCGCTAGTTGTCTGCCTATTCTGTCTTCTGTTTTTCCATTGATTTTCTTTTCATATGTTTTAGTTCCTTCGTTGTGTGTGTGTGTGAAAAGGATAATCAGACCCTGTATGAGTACTGCTCTGTGATTGAGAGTGCAGCTGTAGAGGCCCTCACCCCCCCAGTCCCCTCCCTCTCTCAGTCATACTCTCTTTCATACACCCTCTCGCTTTCTCTTTCATTTCTCTCTCTCTTTCTGCCCACCCCCCTCCACACCCCCACACCCCTGTGTAATGGGGCTGACACACAGGAAGCTCTAATCCTCACACAATGACACCCCTCATCCCCCCAATGTGACTGGGAGCGGGACGGGGCAGCAGAGACCAACCTGCCCAGCTGTCCCCAAAATGGCCGCCACTAATCCGTCCCCCCTCTGATACTGATGGCCCCTGAAACCATGACAACAGGTAACCAAGGAGAGGAATGTTTGGGCAGAGAGGGGAAGAGACAAAAGGCAATGAAAGGAGCCATGCGTGAGGAGTTTGTCCACATGGGTTCTCTGAAAGATGAGACATGTCTCAATCAAAATAAGGTGAATTTAAGTTTTTACAAATAACTATTGTGGAGTCTTTGTAACAAAGTGGAGTGGAAAGAAAAAGAAGAAAAGAACTGGGGATCACAAAAGGTTCAAGGTGTGATGGACATGCTTTGATCGTGTTGCCTCTAATGTGCCATGGAATATTTAACCACATGGATCATGTCAGCAAGCAGTTCCCACTCCAGGAAGATTACATAATGGCTAAGGTGTGAATTGAATCAAGCCATGGAAAAATCTAGACCAGTTTAAAGAAAAGTGTGTAATCAGATTGCGGCACGTGATTGATCTCACCCTACCAAGTATCAAGGCTAAGTTTCACCCCCAAAAGGACATTTCTCACAAATGATAAGATGAAACAGAATTGCTGCTCTGTTATCTCGGTCTTAAATGTTAAGCCCACAAGAAGTGGACCGTCTTTTGGTATACTATCTTTTTTTGGAATTCATCTCTCTCAAGGCCTCTCAAAGCCACTTTTCAGTGCTTAAAAATAGTAACTATTTACAGGAACAGGTATTTAGGTAAGGTGAGACAACATTAGTAGGCCTCTTACTCAAGATGGACTTTCAATCATAAACTCTGAGAGCATGCCTTCCAGCATCACATTGGCACACCTATACAGACACAGACCAACTCTGCTCCGGTTACTAATAAGTAGTTTGCTATGGCACCATCTTGCGACAAAACTGAATATGCTCGTGGGTTAAAATATCGATTTTCCAATAATTTAGGGTAAAAGTTACGGATATGTGTCGTATTGGTCTTTCTCGTGCAACTTATCTCAGGCCATCCATGCTTGCGTTTTATATTATTATTAGCAATGTTAGTCCAATAGAATCCATTAGTTATCGTTGTTAAAACATTTTTCATATCCTTCGATGTCTGAAGTGACTGTCAGTAACTTTATTTTTGTAGAGAGATGTTTGAAATTATGAAACGGGTTGAAAAACCAATTAGATCCACTTGCATTTGCTAGTAATCTTAGTTGGAGGACTATATGTTCTTAATATCCGGACCTGGAGTAAAAATGTATGGAAAGGCTTCAAAATAATCTGAGCAATGGGTATACTAATATATAAATCCGGAACCTTGTCTTTATGTCTGTGCTGTAGCCTATGACAGTATGTAAATAAAATGCATTCGTTTATTATTTTAGGCTATTGATTATTCACGTTGATTAACGTATGCTCTTTGTTAGTCCTATAGGCCTATTTGTTCCGTGATAAAATAATCAAAAAACCCGGCGAAACGCCCGGACGAACATAACATATTCAACTAATTTGATTTGACCACTCCTTCTTCTCACACTTCCTCCCCTTTCGCATTGACAGTCGCAGAAAGCAGAAAGCAGAAGTTTATCAGCTGACCAAATGGTACTTCACTTTCAGTAATCCAGCGCTGTCTGGTGGTGAGCTGAGTCAGAGCAGGAGACGCGTGACAAACAGAAAAGCGGTCTCGGAAGACAAAACGCACGCCGCTTTACTCACTAAATGATAGAACACTGACTAAAGGTAGCATAGCAACAGGAGGGAAATATGAAAGCTACGGCTCATTGGAGTTGTGATAACGTGTACTGAAAAGACAGTGTGGTGACAGATCGACTGCTGTTCGTTCAAGTGGATGAAAAGGCGAGTTTGCGTACACCTGAAGCACATCTGGAGAAGGTGAGTGTCCCTATTATCACCATGTATCTTCTAAATAGGCATACTAACTCATAGAGTATACATGTAGGTATGAATAACAGGTATGTTCTTTTAGGTTGCTTTCTCACCGCAGATATCGATCTAAATAAGTATCTGTGGAGCATAAAAGCATACAAGCATAGCATAATTAGTAATTAACTTTATTGGGATTGCATTCTTACTGTGTGGGAAGGTATTCCATCCTTGTGCTTGGATCAGTATGCTTCTGACAGATGCACTGTATTAACAGATTAAATAAATCGTGCATCCTGCTAAGAGACGGCTACCTGTAGTGAATTATAGAGATTCAGCATGTATAATCTTATCACCAAATTCATGTGTAAATTATGTTTAGAGAGATATGGTTAATTAATAACATTAAAAAAAAAAATGCAAGTTGTATAGATGGTTAGTAATGCTGATTCAGAGAATGTGCCCATTCAGAGAGGGGTAGTTGTCCACGTTTTCATAGAAAGACGGATTAAGACAGGATACAACCTTGAGTTAATTACAGTCTGTTAAGGGCACTTATCAGTGCTTTTCGGACCTTGCACTGTAGTTCTGAGCGACTCACCCCTGAACGTCTCCAGATCTCCTTTTCATCATGTGCAAATACCATCCCTTGCAATCACTTTTCTATCAACTCACGTGCCTGGCTGACTGACCTTAGCTGTGCCTCCCCATTTCCCTCCCTGGGGGGTCAGAGTGCCTGTCATTTTCACCATCTGTATTTCGAGGAAACCCTAACAATACTATAGGCCCGCGTGTCGCCCTCGGCTGACCTTTGTCTTGTTATCTCAGTGTCTTGAACTTAATCTTGAAACGTTCTCTTCTAGGGTGTTTGTTCTCTTACACTCTGTATTTGATTTCCTTTGAACTGTGTCAATTTGCCGGAGCCTGTCTTGATGGTATGTGAGGCTTTGTCAGACTGTCTTGTCCTCCGATTTAGCGATTGTTTTAGGAGTTGATACATTTGTGGTATCGCTGCCAAGCACAGCCACAAGACCCAGCTTTACAAGCTCTTGGAAAGATTAAGGTGCCAATAAGTCCCAGTGTATGTTTGTGTGTGTGTGTGTGTGTGTGTGTGTGTGTGTGTGTGTGTGTGTATGTGTGTGTGTGTCTTTCTAACATATAATGGGCATAGTTTAGAATGTGTATTCTGCCCAGCATGTGTGTCCATCTTTTTCATCATTATACTCTATTTTACAGAGGGTATTGAACTTGGAGTAAAACACGTGACGGTTCCCCATGCTGACATGTAGTAAAGTGTGTGTGTGTGCGTGTGTGTGTGTGTGTGTGTGTGTGTGTGTGTGTGTGTGTGTGTGTGTGTGTGTATGTGTGTGTGTGTGTATGGGGTGGGGGGGGGGGGGTTGTGTGTCTGGAAAGATTTAATGTCTATCTGGTCTTTCTATGCGTTTCATCGGTATGAGCATGCGCATTTGAGCCTGTAGAGTTCTTAGGGCATATATGACAAAGGATCCCGTTGTGAAGCAGGAGGTTATAAACATTACTGTGTTTTCAGGCACGCTTGCTTTATCCTGCCTCTCTGTCAATACACTCAACCTTAAAAGGCCATTTGCTACGCTCCCTAATGGCTCTCAAATCTGTAAAGACCTATCACAAGCCCCGCGAGTGTGTGCATGTGTATGTTTGTCCACCAGTGTGTTTGTCATGCACATGCCAAGCAGAATGTTATTTGAGAACATACCAAATTGTGTAATTGCTGTATTTACTATTCAATAACTTCATGTATGCCAGATGTATTTGTTTACATGATAACAGCCCAACTGACAAGGCGTTTTATGTTTCCCACACAGATGTGACCGGAGGGATAACTGCTGAAATAAACGTTTTACTTACGCCAATTAAAAACGTTTTTACCCTCACTGACATTTGGTCCAACCAATCAACTGCTTACATTTCCAATCCCTCCCTCTCACCCGCTCCCAATCCTAAATAATGGCTTCCTCCAGCCCCGCCCACTCGCAAGACTGTGCACCTGAGGGGCCCAATGGCGGGCTCCCGTCGGTGAAATCAGGCGTCTCGGACGAATCCATGAAGCTGAAAAAGGAGATCTCTCTCTTGAACGGCGTGTGCCTGATCGTGGGCAACATGATCGGCTCGGGGATCTTCGTCTCGCCCAAAGGCGTGTTGATCTACAGCGGCTCCTACGGGCTGTCGTTGATAGTGTGGACCGTCGGGGGGATCTTCTCCGTGTTCGGGGCCCTGTGCTACGCTGAGCTGGGCACCACCATCACCAAGTCGGGGGCGTCCTACGCCTACATCCTGGAGGCCTTCGGCGGCTTCATGGCCTTCATCCGGCTGTGGACGTCGCTGCTCATCATTGAGCCCACCAGCCAGGCGGTCATAGCCATAACCTTCTCCAACTACATGGTGCAGCCCATCTTCCCCACCTGCATAGCGCCATACCTGGCCAACCGCCTGCTGGCTGCCGCATGCATATGTAAGTGTTATGGGATGGGACAGAGTTGTGCCTGTGTGCGTGTGCGTGTGTGTGTGTGTGTGTGTGTGTGTGTTTGTGTGTGCGTGTGTGTGTGTGTGTGAGTGCGTGGATGTGTGTCAGCGTCTGTATTTCTGTGTGTGCGTGTGTGCATTAAGGTCCTACTAAGTGATTAGCCTTCAGACTTGCAGTCGTAATGTCAGCCGTGATTCAGAGCGTTTGAAGGAGACAGCACGTGAACAGAATATCTGACTCTGAGTCTGTGTAAGAAAAGAGAACTGAAAACAACCGACACAGTCTTCTCTCAGTCCTGACCGTAGTATTAGAAGGAGAAGAAGGGAAAGGGAGTGATAGCTCTGCTAGCAGACAGATGTCTGTCCAGGACAATGAAATACACAACTCGACTGTCTGAAGAGGCCACTGTCACTAGGTAGGTCAGTTCTATTTGTCACAGTTCTACGCCAAGGATCTCTGCTAATAACATATCGAGCGGCCATTCACAAAGAGCAATGCGGGGTTAGGAAGTGAGAGACTTTACCTTTCGCTTCTTGTGCCAGGGGGAAAGAGAACGAGGGCAAAGGACTTTTGGAGCGACTGTTTTGAAAGCGTCAGCGTCAAGCCTTTGGGTGGGGGACAAACAAGGACGAGAGATGAGGGAGGATCTCATGCTGAGAGCGTGAAAGTACGAACGATAAGATCGAGTTCCTAATAACAGATATCTATCTAGCCCTACGTCAGGATAACAAAGTAACCCCCTTTAAAAATCACTGGGGTGTCCACACAGAATGTCCGAGAAGCTCATGTGGCCTGGCAACAGGAACGCCTCCAGAAAATCTGACCTTCAACACGAGAGCTCTTCCATTGTACGACTAACAACACACAATCCCAGGTCACTGAGGCAACTAGGTGCGGGCACAAAGGCCCAAACGTGTCTGACAAACGGCCCCGAATTAGACAGGCAGGTAGAACTCTGGAGGAGAGCTAATCAAACAGAACTCTAAGGCCAACCAGTGGAGCAGTGGGGCAGGACAACGGAAGGTCAGCGCTAAGGCAACCGGACCGAACAGAGCGACAGCGCGGAGAATAGTTGGAGGAGTCAGCTAGTATGTACGAGGAACCTTTGAGATAAGCCCCTTCACATGAAGGATCAAAAGATTACTGAGGTAGTATATTAATTATTCATCCACCCAGTCATCCACCCAGCCATCCAAACAGGCATGCATGGGTTCACACCCACCCACCCACGCACTCACGCACCCACACATACGTGCACACTCAAGCAGTTATTAGATAAGCTGTGCTATGTGGAAGAGCTGGGTTTGCAGATAGCTGTGTGGTAAAGTCCTTGCACCAATCAGACTCTGACCGGAGGGGTTAATAACCAAATGACAGCTCAGCATGGCACTGGCCCCAGCCAGCCAGGGATGAGGGGAACAAAAACACACCGCGACTCCACCACACATCTGGTCCCGATTTGAAATCCAGTCGGGCAGTCAAGCCCTCCCAAATCCCGATCTCAAACCTCCCACCCGTCTAGCCTTTCTCTGTCAACACGGCGCACCTTCCCTTGCTGTGTGTCCACCCCTCCCTCGACATCGTTCCTCCAGGTCAGGATCTGTCTGTGCCATTCCGATCTATTATCTTAGACCGGAGCTCCTGTTATGATCCTCCGCCAGTCAGTGTATGTAAGAAATAGTTTCAAATGTTTTGACTGCCTACCGGTCAATGTCAGCGAGGAAGACGTGTGATGGTCGCACTCTTGAACTGTTTAGCCAGGGGTATATGAGGGTGAGGGGAAAGCAATATAATCATCACAGAGATCTATTTCAGGAGAGGCATGCAGGAGAGCTTAGGCAAACAAAGCTTTATGGTTGCATCATGTTCAAGCAAAATTGAGTAAAACGCGTGCTTGTGATAAAAAAAATACCAACGTTTGGAAGCGTAACGATTTGAGGTTATGAATCAATGTTCTTAGCTCAAAGACCCTGACCATAATCAAATCGCTAGTAGCACATCCAAAACAGGGTTGTTTTACACGTCTGGACCGAAATGGAAAAGACCAGCATAGCATATCTCCCAAGCTACATTTTACTGTGTGGGTGGACTGGAGGATTCAGTCCCTCTATCTCCACGTTTATGAAGTCGTGGGGGTACAAGTGCGCTGATAAGAGAGTGCTCGCTGGCCGAGAGATAAGAGACGGAGCCTAGCAGGAAAACATGTTGTCTCCGAGCAGCAGGAAGGAGGGCGGGGGAGCCCAAAACCGACTGGTCGCTCTGTGCCTTCTGTCAGTGTGTCAGTGGGACGCGGTGGAAGACGTCATTGAAAACGGCCCTGACAAGCCTGACCACATCAGTCGGATGATATGGTGATTATGAAAGGGGGGAAAAGGTCATGCAAAGGAGGCTGGCCCAATTTTATATCGTGTCAATGCGTGTGCGCGGATGTGGTTCACTTATGGTTCCTTGCCATCCTCTCTCATCCTATGTATGTGTGTGTGTGTGTGTGTGTGTGTGTGTGTGTGTGTGTGTGTGTGTGTGTGTGTGTGTACGGTGTGTGTGTGTCACTCTCTTGTGTATGTGCTGCACTCAGCTGTTTCCCGTGCTGAAAAACAACAGGCTAGTTTGCTTGAGTCAGCACCCCCGTTTCCTTAAACTAGACCGACGCACACACACTCTCTAAGCAACTAGATTGTTGACACCATGGGTTTTGTGTTTTACAATCAGGCTGAAGATAGCAAATCTTTGCCTAGTTATATTCTCTATTACCTAATTAATAGTTAATGATAAAAAGGGTCGGTGTGGATTGAAAGCGATAAAGCATGAGGATCTGATTTGTGTGTGTGTGTCTGTGTGTGTGTGATATCCTTGGCAGGCTTGCTGACCTTTGTAAACTGTGCCTATGTGAAGTGGGGGACCAGGGTCCAGGACTTCTTTACCTACGCCAAGGTCATCGCTCTCATCGCTGTTATCATCACAGGCCTGGTCAAGCTTGGAGGAGGTACTGATGCCAAAATGCCCGCAGAGATCCTCTGCACATACGTCTTCATGTACACATCGACAAAGACACACGCGTGTGCACGCGAAATCATTTGCTTACAAAATTGTATACAAGCATCTATAAAGATTTTTTGGTTTATTAATGTTGTAAAAGGATTTCCCTGTCATTCTGCCTGCCTGTCTGTCTGCCTGCCTGCCTGTCTTCCCGCCTCCCTGCCTGCCTGTCTTCCCACCTCTCTGCCTGCCTGCCTGCCTGCCTGCCTGCCTGCCTGCCTGCCTGCCTGCCTGCCTGCCTGCCTGCCTGCCTGTCTGTCTGTCTGTCTGTCTGTCTGTCTGTCTGTCTGTCTGTCTGTCTGCCTGCCTCCCTGTTTGTCTGCCTGCCTCCCTGTCTGTCTGCCTCCCTGCCTCCCTGCCTGCCTGCCTCCCTGTCTGTCTGCCTGCCTCCCTGTCTGCCTCCCTGCCTCCCTGCCTGCCTGCCTGCCTGCCTGCCTGCCTGCCTGCCTGCCTGCCTGCCTGCCTGCCTGCCTGCCTGCCTGCCTGCCTGCTTGCCTGCCTGCCTGTCTGGCTGGTTGGATGGTTGCCTGACCATATCTCTGTCTAACCGTCTGTCTCTTGACTCAGGTTACACTCAGAACTTTGAGGGCGTGTTTGAGGGCTCCAGCACCGACCCGGGGGACATCGCTCTGGCCTTGTACTCTGCACTGTTCTCCTACTCGGGATGGGACACCCTCAACTTCGTCACGGAGGAGATCAAGAGCCCAGAGAGGTGAGGACGAGGACCGAGAGAGGACATGGCTCATGACTCAACAACAGTCTACTTGAGAAGCAAGGAAAGCAGGGAGAAAAGTGCAGGAGGACACTTGTAGAGACGAAAAGGACTGACTGTCCTTGGTACATGTTGTGAAAGAATTATGGGGAAGTATAGAGTCAGTAAATGTTATATGGAATGTCGGTGCAACCACTAGGCTTTCAGAGACCCTTCTCTGCACATTGCAGCAGTTTAACCACTGATAATATGAAACAGATATGAGTTAGATGATAATAGAAAACTGACATGCACCTTAGTCGCAGAGTAGGAGTCTGACATTGGAGAGGCGAGTTTGTGTGTGTGTGTGTGTGTGCGTGTGTGTGCGTGTGTGTGTGTGTGTGTGTGTGTGTGTGTGTGTGTGTGTGTGTGTGTGTGTGTTTGAGCCTGGGTTCTCGTTGGGTAAGGTGGGGCAGGGAGGGGTGGGGGCATTAATCAGAGCCTAGCTCTGATTCACCCAGTTCAACACTGATCAAATGAAGCGAGACAAACATGTGATTGGATCACAAGCCTTTCCCGGAGTTCTCAGGCAGATTATTTGACAAACACCCCCTCCCCCCACCTCCACCTCTCCTCCCCTTATTCTACCTTGACCCCACCCCTTGCCAGTCAGGTCAGCCCTTGGCCCACTCACTCATTTCAGCCTTGAATGTGATCTGCTCACTCGCTCACTGTTTTCTTTTGTTTCATCTCTTTCTCCCCCTGGTGTTTGTTTTTGCAAACTGCAGGAACCTGCCCCTGGCCATTGCCATCTCCATGCCAATAGTGACTGTGATCTACATCCTGACTAACGTGGCTTACTACACTGTGCTGCCCATTCCTGCTATCCTGGACAGTGACGCTGTGGCTGTGGTGATTATTAGTATTTCTTTACTACTGACATGAACACCTGCTTATAAGTTACTAAACTGGTATAGTGTGGTTGCATGAGTTAATGGCACCACATACAGAGAACTCCCGACTCCCTACATAAAAGCTACATTCATCAACCGGTTACACCCACCAAACGAGTCAAGACTATGAGTCTTCATTTACCAAAATTGAGCTGTGATTTCACGTTAAACTTTTTCCCCTCCGCTTTCTTCCTCCCTCTCAGACCTTTGCCGACCAGGTGTTCGGGGTGATGAACTGGACCATCCCTCTAGCTGTGGCCCTCTCCTGCTTTGGAGGACTCAACGCCTCAATCCTGGCTGCTTCTAGGTAAGCGAGACAATTCAAAGTGTTTTGTCAATCCCCTCCATTGTCAACCCTGTTCCATCCTAATCATAAACGTTGTTAATTCGTTCAGTACATTTTGGAGTAACATTACATCAACCCCCATTGTCACAGATCTGTGTAGTTGTGTAAGTGTGTGTGCCATGACATGTTTGCGTGTTTCCAGGCTGTTCTTTGTGGGCTCCAGAGAAGGCCACCTGCCAGACTACCTGTGCATGATCCACGTCACGCGCTACACCCCTATCCCCGCCCTGCTCTTTAACGTCAGTCATACCTCCACACTGTGTGTGCCTGTCCGCATGTGTTTTTGTGCATGCACGTGTGTGTTTGTTGCTGAGAGTGTGAGTTTGTGCATGCATGTCTGTGTTTGTAGCTGAATGTGTATGCATGTACGTTGTATCAAAACAAATGTCCTGTGGTTACGTTCCTTGCTTTTTTCTTCTGAAACGTATATCTGTGCTTATCTGTTTCTTTATCCAATAGTTTGTCGTGTAAAGAATTCAATCAACCTCAAAGTACTCCATTCCCATTAACAAGTGTGCGAATAATAACAAGTCAATTTGGGGGCCCAACATCCTCCAACCATACCTCCTCAAAGCTGTAGACAATCAGACAAGACCATGTACTTCTCACAATACCAAGTCATGTCAGTTATAGATGAACTATGTGTCACATTTATTTGTGGAGTATTTAGTAATGGTGGGCACTACATGTTCTTTGGGTTTTATTTTTTTTCAAAGCAAAGTACAGGTCATTGATTATAAGTGGAGATATACAACGGGACGTCACCCATTGGTTTGTGGACTCCCATTTTGAAGCCTCGAGTTTAGCATTTTGGCCATCGCCATCTTGGTTGCAATGCCCGTCGCCATCGTGTTTTTTTTAAACCAGTAGTGACGACAAGTTAACGTTAAACTATGTGTAATGTTAAGTTAACCACTTATGGTCAAAAATATTCATTCTAACATTGTGTTTTTAAAATGTGTTTAGTAAATCTAAGGTTACGTTAACTTTACCTTACTTAATGAATGTTAAACAGTGACAGCAAAATGCAACAGGCTGACAATCACAAGTTAGCGACGCCCTAAAGCATACCCTGCTTTATCGTCTATTTTACTCTAAATGGGACCATCATTTACAAAATGAACATCATGCTGTATTGAAAAAGACTTGACACTAGCAATTGAGACCATTAACTTGTACAGAAAATGTTTACTGGTGTAACAAAGTAAGTGAGAAGTAGAGTCATTTTCTCATAGACTTCCATGCAATCACAGTTTTTTCTGCAACCAGTGGAGTCGCCCCCTATTGGGTATTAGAAAGAATGCAGGTTTAAGGCACTTCCGCATAGGCTTCGCTTTTCAGAGCCGGGACTCCACCATTGGTACAGATACATTTTGTTCCATCAGAACATTATTATTTTACAACTTTATTGCGTCTATAGGGATAAAAAGGAAAAACGCATGCCACAATTTGAGATAGCGCCACCATCTCTGGAACAGAAAGCCAAGATAGGCCTGCAGTAGGATTTTAAAAATCATTTGATATGCTTTTAAAGAACGAAAACAGATTGAAGTATAGAACACACAAGTTAACGTTTTCGCCAATGGAGTGGCAAAATAAGATTATGAACATTATATGGACCCCACAATGTTAACCTTTTGTTGTAATTGGGGTGACTCAAGACCCCCTAGACCCCCTGTATTTCGCAATACTGGCACCAACCCATTGAATTTCACCGCCTGAGAATTTGGTCTACTTCTGAGTTCTATCTGTCAGCTATTCTCATCTTCTATCCTTAAATTGTATCCCTCTGAGCTGCTTTTTAATTCTATGGTCCATGAATATATTTTGACATGTGTCTATAGTAAGGGTGCAATCTTTAACCTATCCCCCGTGGGGTACCTTTTACAGGGAGCCATGGCACTGGTTTACCTTTGTGTGGAGGACATCTTTAAACTCATCAACTACTACAGCTTCAGTTACTGGTTCTTTGTGGGCCTGTCTATCCTGGGCCAACTGTACCTGCGTTGGAAACAGCCCGACAGAGAGAGGCCTCTGAAGGTAATGATGAACTAGAGCTCTCACATATATCCATGTTACCATGAAGTGGTCGATGCATCGCAGGACACATACACGTATCGAACCCAGTCAGGTTTTGCTGTAGGAAAGTTCATGTAGTTAGATAAATCATTAACAAATTTAACATTGAACAGGCAAATCATTTTGCCTATGATATCATTGTCGGGAATGTAACGAAATCCTCTTTCCCTCTACCAGCTCAGTCTGTTCTTCCCCATCATCTTCTGTTTCCTCACCGTCTTCCTGGTAGTGGTCCCACTCTACAGTGACACTGTCAACTCACTGATTGGCATTGGGATTGCCCTATCGGGGGTGCCCGTCTACTTCCTGTGCTGCTACACTCCCGCCCACAAAAGGCCCATGTGGATCCGCAAGTTCATTGGTGAGAATCACACATTACAATGTAACATGCATCAATAAAATCGGTCTGTTGTTTATTATGATATATGCATATTATATAAAACAATATTTTATATAATATATCTATAAATACTTCATCTATCCAATATAATAATATTTGAAAATAGTGGTAGACTGAATAAATGTAGTGCAAAATTCTCAATGTACTGCTCCTTTTAACTAATTTCTCCTTGTATGGGATGCATCCAATAACATGTCTAAAGTCTACGTTTGGTTTGTCTTTTGTTCATTTAAATATGTTTTTATCTCTTCCTCAGCAAAGTTTGGCCTTCTGATTCAGAAGGTGTGCTACTCCGTTCTCACCGAGATGGACACAAACGACAAGGCAAAGTAGAGAGAAATTGTAGTACCATTGCCTTGTAGGAGACAGCCAACGCACAAAAGAAACTCAACAATTCCAGCCACTGGCTCATCTGATCAGGGAGCGGGGGCTTCACCAGGGACACCTATTTGCTGGGCCTATCAATCATTGATTGCCTCGGCATGTTTGTGAATGGATATGGAGGTTGTTGGGCTAGAATGAATGACGTTCCAGTACCACTCGTACCTGAGGGAACATGTCGTACATTCCAAAATAATCAATGTACATTCCTGTGTTCCTTTAGTTTTTTACAAAGGCAAACTTTCATGAACTTTAATTCAAAAGATTGCTGAATGGATATGAGTAGAAATAGTTTTGGTTGTCGATAGGATGTATATCGAGGGCAAATAATTATCTAGGTTGAATTTGTTTTTAAGTGGAAAAGAGAGAATCTTGGAAACCGAGAGCACTGATGACGATAGAGAAAGTCTGTACCATTGTTTTTGTTAGAGCGTAGTACAATATTTGGTTGAAAAGGATGGTGGATGTGCTTCAACTTGGACTGTGCCACACAACAGTGAAAAAATTATTCTCTTCATGTTTGTCTGGTAGAGTAGGGAAATGAAGGAGCTAAAAACTGTATGGTATTTATAATAAATGACTGGTGTACAATTAAAAATGTAGTGCTTTTTTTCTGCACAATATCCATCAACAGTTTGCAGTCATTGACTCAAAGTCTAAGACAGTCAATAGAGGAAAACTTAATTTAAAATTAAACAAATAATTAAAGGTTCACACATAACAATGGACATTAAAAGACAACAAACTTGCCATTTTATTTGAATAATACATAATACAGTAGCTTCCCACTCTTTCACTCCCTTCCAAATCCACCATTATTTTTTCTTCATCAATAATTATATGTACACATGATTCTTTAGACCTATAAGCTGCGAAATAATTCTTTTTATCCGATAGTCTCTTTCCACGGTCTTTTATTGGTGCTGGTTGGCTGAGCTCCAGTCTTGGCTTTAGACAGACCAGTAGCCAGGGGTGGGGCAGTCTGCTGGAGGGGATTATGGGTGAATGTCTGCCTCAATGGACCTGAATAAACAGGAGAGACACACGAAGACAGCATTTCAAATAAGAAAAGAAATGTGATGATAACCTGATCTTGGATTGGATCTTGGAAATTCTTGGAAGTGTTGTTAGGTATGGTTGACGATACCAGCTTTAACATAATATGTAGCAGTATTAGGTTTTGGGGGCATCTAGTGTTCAGATTGTGCAGGTACCACTTCTTGCCAATTTAATTGACCTATCGCCCCTGATCTTTAAAAGGTCAGTTTATGACGCAAGCATTTCGCCACACTGCAAGGGTGCCTACCTACAGAACTTGGAAAATTTGCTTCCAGTTTTTGCCTCAAACAAATGGAACAAGGTTCAACAGGTTTTGAAAATAGAGCAGTTTGTTTTAGTTGAACAATTTAAAATGATAGGAAATGGTAGTTGAAGGGTGTAATTGTTTTGGTTGAAACTTTGGATATATCAAGTTTGCTGAAAATATTGTACTGTCTTGTAAATATGACAACACATTTGTATTATCTGATCATGTTTTATTTATTTAATTCATTAAATGTTCTTGTTTGTTTAGTTGTTGTAACACATTCTGCCTGAAACAGGGCACTGCTGGAAAAGAGTCTCAGTCGGTTACGCCTGTATAAATAAATAGAATAATAATAGAATACTAGTGCTGCGGAGAATCTGGACAGTACAGAGTGTAGAAACAGAGAAGGTTTAGCAGTACCTTTAGCAGCGATGTCTAAGTGGTTCTTGATCCTCTTCTCCCTCTCCTCCAACTGTTGTGCTAGTTGAGCGTTTTTCCATCCTAGCAAAGAACGATGAATGAAATAGAATTATATAATGTTACATTATAAAGTTACATTCCTTTGAAAAAAACAATGTTCTGTAAACGACTCTAGCATGAGGGAAAGAATGAGCAATAGGATGAAAGACAGTAAATCTCATCAGAGCTTAGAAAGATCATATCTTTAGCCACACAACCCTTAACAGCCCCCTGGTCCCCAGCTCCCACCAGCCCACCCACATACCCTTCTTAATGGTCTCCACGAAGCCCTCGTTGGCTGGCATGGCAGAGGCTGGGTGGTTGATCCTATCGGGAATCCCCAGCTTCTTCCTGACCACAGGGTGTTTGAGCAGAGCCACCTGGCCCAAGGAGAAGGTGTTGGAGGTCATCCAGTAGGTGAACACCGCCTGGGGAGAGGGAAAAAGTGAGCAAGAAGTCTCAGGGTCAAAGAAAAATCGCAGTTCTTATGAATTACATTCTATTACGTCATTTTTTATACTTTCTCGATTCAAAATACACATTCACATTCAACTTCAATGCTGTAAAAATCGACAGACTTGGAAAACCAACAAATGAAAAAAGAGGTAGCAGAGGTAAGAAGGTGACTGACCGTGGGGAAGTTGATGGTGAGCGGGAGGATGACAAAGGGCATGATCCTAAACACTGTCTTCATAGCTCGCAGGTTAGGGTTGTCCACACCAGACTCAGCCCCCAACTGAGGGAAAGGGGGGGAGAAAAAATATATAGCTTTTACACGAACAAAACCGAAAAGGGTTGAGCTTTTATTTAGCACATCCGCAGTCCTTTAGTCAGTCAGCGAGCCTCCTGTGTTGCTGACCTCCAGGATGAAGAACATGGTGGCGGTGACGGCCACAGGGAGGAGGTAGAAGGGGTCCGCTGCCGTCAGGTCCATGAACCAGAGCGCCCCTCCGGTCTGCATGCTGGGCACGGGAAGGTAGGCCATCTTCCTCAGCGCGATGAAGAACGAAACGAAAACGGGCATCTGGACCGAATAAAAAAAACATTTAAAAGCATATAATATCAACGTGCAGAAATGATATATCAGAAGAGGAAAATGGACAATAAGGAACATCGGAGATCCGCAGTCGGAACTGACCTGCACCAAAGGGACCAGGAACCCACGCAGAGGATTAACGTCATGTTTCTTTTGGAACAGTGTCAGGTCAGAGTAGGCCTTAGCAACTAAGAGAGAGAAAAACATGACCTCCTATAAGCGAAAAGGAAGCCTGGGCTGGGGCGGTAAAAAGGTTATGAGAATTTACAACGTATGGTTGGTCAGATAAGAGTGAGATAAAAGTGGGAGAGGGGAGGAGAACTAACAGTCAAATTTGTTTCCACTCTGTTTGGCCTCGTTCATCTTGTTGGTGAGCTTGGTCATCTCTGGCAGCACGTTGTTCAGCTTGGCCGCCTCCCTTTGGCCCTTCACTATGACAGGAAATACTGCCATGCGGGCCAGCACAGTGCCTAGACGAAACAAACAGGGTGAGGAGACACACAAGGTTCATATAATAAAATACAAAAGGTGAGACGAGTTGCAATATATCATTCACCGTGGGTTATCAGTTATTGTGCATCTAGATGCATAGTCTTATTACTTTCACCAAGACACATTACACATTCATCTTTGTATTACACACTGACAAGCAGCAAGGATCTAACAATTTGCTGTTTTCTTTTAACAAAGGTGTACTGGGAGGGGTTGGGGGTGATCTTAGAGCAGTTCTTACCTACAACAATGGCTCCCCACCAGGGCAGGCCAACGTCTATGTGCATGAACTCCAGCATGTTCTGGACCAACCCTACTGGAGTGTGGCTCCCCAGGCCTAGCTCTGCTAGGCTCAGCTCTGCTCCCGCCCCCTGCAGAACCTCCACTGCAGTTGGTGGAGCCTCAGACACGAGGTCCACTATTGGTGTAGCAACGGGGGTGGGGATAGGAGTGGCATCGAGGGCAGGAAGAGAAGAGGCTTCTACCACTGGTGTTGCCGTAGGAACAGTTTGATCTGGGATCTGAACAGAAAATGACTTTAGTTTGAATCCACACAACCATTTCAATTTTTTCCAAAACAAAACCTACCGGTGTGTAAAATCCACAGTAAATTAATTTTTCAGACTGCAACTTGGATATTACCTTAACTATCACATTGTTATATTATATTAACTTGGAAAAGATAATCATCTTCTACTTGATATTCTGGAGCATCAGAAGAGTAACTAGGAATGAGCGTTACTGACCTGTGAGCTATTGTGTCTAACTGAAACGGCGCTGACCAGTAAGAACCTTCCATTGTGGCTTCGACCCAGTAAGGCCCTGGTCACAGGGCTCCGGCATTCCATTGATGTATGGATATGGGATCTCTGCAGACAAATCTGTTATGTCAACAGAGAACAGTGTGAGGACACGACAGACTGACTGATCCCAAAGCACAATGACAGAATATAAAATCTGGAACTTCAGAACACCCAATCCTGTGACACTCCTCATGGAACTGAATCTGAAATATAATTGAGTAATTGACAGGTCCAGTACCTGAATATTTAAAATGCTGACACTGCACTGAAATACTGACAACTGCATTTAATTCTTAGAAACAAATACAACTAGTTGAATTGGTCGTGCAGATGATGCTGATGGTAAGGCTGGACTGTACGAAATAGTTTTACCACCAGTAGCGTCTTGGCTAGCCTATTGCTTAAGTCAAGTTATCATATCTCACCGCACGTTCTTATAAAGTTATACGTTGTATTGCCAATAATTCATCAAAAATATAATCTAATTCACGTCCTGTCATCTACTGTCATATCTGGAAAGAAGCAAACTTCCCCGTGCTAACATTGTCAAAGTCAAAGAAGATAACATTACAACCGCTACCTAGCTGCTAACGTTAGCTTGTGGTGGTGCCAAATTGCCTGCTTACTGTCTGATTTTAAAATGATTAAACACAGCAATACATTCTAATCACACCTGTTTCCATGCGTTTGGTGATAAATGGTCACATATGGTGGATTTCTTAGCATGTGTCAGCAAACATCGGGTTATGCAGCCCGGAGTCATGCCACCCTTTATCGCAGCCATGTTTGAGTGCAAGAGGCAATATACGGAAAGCGTTAGAGGTAAAATTCAGTGGAAAATCATTCTCAAAATATGTTCTTGATACCTAACACTGTATGTTAATGCCTGAAATCGTCCACATATCACGTTTTCTCATCGTCGATTAAAGTGATGATGCAATTGAATAGATTGCAGTTATTTGCCCTTTGAATGTGGCAACCAAAAGGTATTAGACATGGGGACTGAGACATGACAGACAAAGGATAGTCGAAGTTCTAGTAAGCCTATTATTCCACTTTGAACCAACACAACTCTTTTCCCATCTTCCTTATGTTTCTATTATTTTTGCATAAAACTCGGATGATTCATGCACATGGACCAGTCTGTAGGTCAGAGCAATCAATTTGAGCCTTGCACTGAAAATACATTGGCGACTCATTTTGGCACTGGCTGTTTTTATTCACACATAGGATTTGGTCCTTTTGCCTAATTTCCACTTTAATCAAATTCATGTGACATATGACATGCGGGTTTCAAAACTGTTATTTAAAGGTAGCCATTCTGGCAACACAATCAGATAGTTAACTTTAAACAGTTTATTAACTTTACATTTCAAAAAAGTTAAAACATTTTTCAGCCTACTCATTAGTATCACATAATAATAAGCAGGTTATCTCAAGCATTATAGACTTGACTAGATACTAAAAGTAGGCTACTTTTAGGATGTTTTCTACTGTGTTTTTAGGACGTGCATGCAAGCACCCACTTTCGTTGACTCTTACTCTTTCCTCTCATCACATTAGTCCTCCTTACAAATTTCCCTTCACTTTTGTCTACATAGTCACAATATTCTGGCCTCCAATTGCAACAATAATCTTGCATTGCAAGTCTCTGTGCTTCTTTGACAGACTCTTACTGTGTATTGAATCCATCGGCCACATCTTAACTTAGTCTTAGATTTTCAAACATTTCATTCATGACACGTTCATCGTCTTTTGTCGTTTCTGTACAATCTTCCTCGATCTTCGCGTCAGAGTTCTCTCTCAACTTTTCCAGGCCTTTGCCCTTCCTGTTCTTACATGGCGCTTTTCTTTCTGTACATCTTTGGTTATTCACTGGCCTGTCACTCGTCGTAGAATCTTTGTAAAGGTCATACTTTGTTAAGAATCTTGTTTGTGCTTTCTCTTTCTTGCTTCCCATTTCTGCATTATGTAATCCAATATTGATATCTGCTTTGGTTTCATAAACTGCCTTTCCTCTTGACCCTCCATCATAGGTTGTGACCTCCTGTTCCCCGCCCAGCCCATGTCCATGCAATTCCACACTCCCTTTTGCTATCGGATGTGTACAGCCATACATTGGTTCCTGGCTTGTTTCTCCAACAACAGCAGTATTCTCGCTTGGGTTTTCACAAGTCATCTGAGGATCTGCAGCATGCACTTGGAAGCAAAAGGATATCTTATCAATTTATATTCACATTTATTTATTGAAACAATAGGTACTGTAGCTTAAAGTGATAGTTCCACATTTTGGGAAATAATATATGCCCCAACTTACCCCTAATCAAACGAGATCAAGGATATCAATTTGATGTTAGTGCGTCCAGTATTGAGTTAGTTACGTGGTAGTCGTATATGTAGCCTAGCGATAGCAGTAAGCTTGAGGTAAGCGCTAGCATGGCTCCCGAAAGTGAGTAAACACTCCTTTAATAAAATTTGAAAGATGTGTTATTTACATGTTATATCTTTTGTATTTTGCACTTGTAGAAATAAAAATGTGAAAGCAAAATGTGGTTGTTACTGAAACAGATAGACGGTTGGAGCTATTTCAATGCGGAACCTTCGTTTTACCTTGTGTCTGGAGGTGAGGGACCTAACATCTGAAGTACAGTGGTGACCATTAGCCTCGGTTTCAGCTTTCTACACATTGGTTCGAAAGCCTGGGGAAGTTTGACAGGCCGTATGAAAGAATTGGAGACTAGCAACGTGTTACTATTAAAAATAACCAATAAAGTATTAAAATGGACGGAGCTTCACAGACAGTGGTGGATTACTGCTTTTGTGCTCTCCCGTATTGGAACAGAGCCGCACAAACCCAGGAAGAGGGTGTGTCTTGAAAGGAAGAGGGTTTCACCAAAGATTGAGTTATAAGTGCCAATCAAATGTGTGCCTTCCAGTTTGGAACAGTAAGAGAGGAGCAATTTTGTATATTAAAGTTTCCACACCTCCGAAGTGAAAGGATGAGATCTGGAGGTATGCCTACGTGAGACTAGGTGCCCATAGACATATATTGCCTACAGTTCACAATATAAGTAATAACAAAAACGTCTTGCTTTAACATTTTCATTACAACACATGCGGAATACAGAAGATATAACATGTAAATAACACAGCCTTGGATTTTTTTTAAGGAGTATTTAGTTACTTTTGGGAGCCATGCTAGCGGTTACCTCAAGCTTACCGCTATTGCTAGGCTACTTTTACGACTACCGCATAGCTAACTCAATACTGGACGTACAGACATACAATTTATATCAATTATCTCGACTAACTAGGGGTTAGTTGGGCCATATCTTATTTTCCCAAATGTTAAACTATCCCTTTAAGGGCATATTAAACAGATTGAAGAATTTACCTTTCCTTTTCTTGTACATCAGTAGGTAAGCACTACTGGATCTAGAGGAAGAATAAGAGATGTTTTGACAGTTAACTAAGGGAATAAGTTATTTACAACAAGACATTGCCAAATTGAGAATACAAGACCCAATATTACCTCAAAATGTCGTTTTCCTCGAATGGCTGAGAATGGATCTGGAACAGGAATGAATGGTGCACGAAAGCTAATCATTTGAATCCTCCGACTTTTTAAAAATTGAAACCAATTTTAAAAATCTGTGACCTGTGATGTAGTTTTCCCCTTTAGGTATAATATGATACAAACTAGCCTGAAAAATAGCCCTGGCATTAAAATCCAATAATTCAATAATTATTTCCTAGTTTTGGACCCTACTGTTTGTAATTTTGGAATGCATACAGGTAAATGCATATCAGTTTTCCTTACCAAGGTGACTGAGCTGTCGTTGAACGTGTACCACTTGTCATTGTCATAAGACTTGATTGTAGCCGTGTAATGTCCTCCTCTCATGCTTCCACAATGGTCCACTACTGCATAAAGCTCATATATGTGGCACTGTTTAGAGATATTTGATCTCATTAACAAAATAGAGTTGTACTAAATAAGAGGTGACGATACAGGTACATCCCATTTCGGTTCTTAAAATAAGTTGTCATCACCTTTGTGTTTAATGTCTTGGGCACATCCACATCACGGTGGTAGGGCGTGTAGTAGTCACTCAAGTAGAACTCAAACCTCTTGAGGAGCAAGGATAGAACATCTGGGTAATGCTCTATACGACATTCCTAATGGACACCATGTGATGATTATTATTACCAGTGGCAAAAATATATTCCGACATCATAGCTATAGTGAAGCGTCAACATTATAATAAATTACAATGGTTGCGTCTGCTTTGATTTCACACTCATCACAATAGATCTTGTTGAGTCCACTGACTTCCGACTTCTTGAAAAACTCCATGTAGGCAGACTTCTGAAAAATGAAAACGACACAAACTCCATCTTGTAAGAACCCTAAAGCTGAGATGAAATCGGTGTAATAGAATAACATTATTTTGACACATTACCACATCATCTACAGGGAGCGGCAGAGTCCAAAATGGACTGTCTACATCTCTCTGTTTCTGACATTTACAGCATGTCGTCCTGTGTCTCAACTGTCCTTTGAATACCTAAACAAATAACAAAACAATTTAGGGATGATATAATCTTTTTCATTAACAACGTGAAAATATTTTAAGCTATAATTTAAAAGTTGTTATGGCTTACTCCAGATACATCCGGGCTGGCCATTATTAAAATCCTTTCAAAATATTCAGCAGCATCCCGTTGTTCAGACACTACCGGTATGATTTAAAAATACAATGAATCATCAATATACTTCTAAGAAGGTTTATGCATGATACATCAGGCAAATTAACTTAATAATAATTGAAAAACTCACCGTTTCCAATTCCTAACGTATGTGTTATATTATTAAGGTCAGTGGGTTCACGTCTGCTTAAATCTTCAAACAGTATTTTAAGGAGACGGTCAATCCCAGGTGTGGAATCTCCACAACCTCTATTGATAGAAACCAACTGATTATTTACTATCGTTCCACATTGTTACTCTGGTTTAATATTTCTAAATAACACGACCTTACATGTTTCCTGACAAAAATAAAATGCAACAAAAGACAAGTGACCGTGGCATACTTAATAAAATCATAAAGTTTGTAATGTTGCAAGAATTCCAATTAGCAGTTGTGAATGATTTTGCAAACATTAGTGGCGGATCTAGTTCTTTAGCCTGGCCCATAATAGCGTAACCCCCCAAAAATACAGAAAAGACGGAGCTCGGTTAGAACCGTTAAACCATATTCAAACCTTTCAATGGCGTCCCTGAAATCTTTAGTCATGAAGAAAACCTGTAGGACACTGTTCAGATAACAGGTTTCCCCTTGATTTTGTAAGCCGTGGTAGTCTTAAAAGATGACAGGATAAAAAAAATCAATCCCATAGTCTGTATGCTTCAAAACTTAAATCAGGGTAAAGATAAATCCACCATACATACCTGCGATTGGGATGCTGTCCAGTTTATTGGCAAATTCTTGTCTCTTGGTATTGTACCGCAGAGCGTAATTGCTTGCCATGACCATGGTCTACACGTTTACAAAAATACAAATTTAGTTAAGGTTAGGTTAATTAGACCAAAATTGACGAAGCGAAAAACGAGTTTTGGTAAATGTATTGTTAGTGGTCTCGTGAAGTAAAGGACCTCGACTACAACTATATTATTTTACAAATACTGGCAAGTGAGTAGTCTAGAAGGCTATGACTAAAATCTTGACTTACTTTTTAAAATAGACTCAACAGAAAGAGTACTAGTCTCCTGCGTTTAATGTAGAATTTAAGAGAGCCCATGTTGAAAGGTTACGTACACTTTCAATAAAAAATCTTGACTTACTTTTTTAAATAGACTCAACAGAAAGAGTATTAGACTGCAGCGTTTAATGTAGAATTTAAGATCGCCCATGTTGAAAGGTTACCTTCACTTTCGATATCGGACGTCGAGGGACAGAAATTGACTCCATTAACAGACGACAGACTTGAAGAATTAGTAAACAGTTTATTTGCAAGTGTGTCTATATGGAAAAACGTCTTCATGTATGCCAGGAACTTAATGCTATTGGATAGCCAAATGTAAACAGGAGATGAAAATACGAGACTCATTAATGAAGGATATGATTTAATTTTCAATGGTTTGATCTCTTTTGTCACGCCTGGCGTCATACCGGACTCTCGTCACTGGAGGGCAACCAGGACTCGTCCACTCTGTCATTATTGTTTGCACCTGAGTCCTTGTTTATCATTGTCTGCACCTGTTGTTCCCCTGCATATATGGTCCCCTTGTCGTGTCCCTTGTCACTGGATTATTGTTTTGTCTACATCGTTGTTACTCTGCCTTCCCTAGTAGTGATTTACCAGTAAAGTATTTGTTCCCCTATTCCAGCGTATCCGTACCTTTTGTTTACCGCTCTGTTCCGGTTACACGCGTGACATCTTTAAAACAGTATTCTCAAACTCTTAACGTATATAAGAAATGAAGATCGTCTATCTGTAGGATATTTAAAACTGCTTTCAGCATCATAAAACAATCTTTGTTTTTATTTACCCTACGTTGCGTTTACATTGGCACAGTTCACTCTTTTAAAAAGTATGTTATCAATTCATGAGTTCTGATATGCATTAATGAGTATTAGTCATTCGCCATTGCAATTACAAGGACATACAGAAGTTCATATTGTTCTAAAACAGATCTAGCCACCATGTTGAAGAGTATTGTGGAAAAAAATATTGAATGGTTTGATTACAGAAAGACATACAATAGATCATGAGGACAGGCACAACATGTCAGACTGAAGCAGAGTCTTTATATAAATGCGATGTGTGAGAGCAAGCTCAGAGCACTATGGTACAAAACTTTTTTGTAACCAGAAATGTGTTTATCATAAACCAACAAATAAACTCAGACACGGCTGATGTAACACATTAAAGTAAATGAGATTATAGATTGCTTTAACGTGGCATTGTTTTTTTCTAGTTTCATTTGAAGCCGTACATGTGTTACATCTTTTCACATGGATGAAAAATTAAGATGATTGAGGCACAGCCCACTGGGATTTCATTAGAGTCTCCGTCCTCCAGGCAATCTTAACACCAGGTGAATGACCGACAAGTGCTGGATCCCATATAAGGAGAGCAGGCTTGTGTCCTCCAGCTGCTTGTCTGTGAAAAGCAGCCTAAGCGTCTCCAGACTGTCCCCTGTAGATACACCAGCAGCAGGATCAGGTACAACGTACAAAGGACTGCTTGCATTCTTAATACAAATACAAAAGTGCTCAAGACAAGCTTGTGTCCATTTATGCTCCTCCTGTGTAAGACAGCTGTAATGGTCTTGTACGCAGGCTACCTACAGAATCAATGTTCACTATCAATGTTCAATATCACTATCATCAATACATTTTCAACAACTTACCAGAGCTTCCTGGCAGTCTTTGGGCAATCTTTTCCTTCAGTTGTAGAACTGTCATGCTGCTCATCTGTTCTTCTGTGTTGCACAGGTCAATAACCATTTTCTCCCCTCTGAGCCCATTCACGGTTACTTGGTAGATCTTACCCATGGTTCAACGTGTCTATGAGACATTAGTGTGTGCCTGTGTTTAAGCCCATGAATGGGTGTCACCCATTCGCTTGCCTGACAGCGAAAATAAATATCCTGCCTGACTTCTTGTAAATATCAGAATAGAAACTGAAAGTGCCACTAGCACTGGTGGATAAACAAGTCTCCTAAAAACCTTAGAGGTGACGCGAGTGCCTGCCGTATCTGTCGTTTGAACAGAGAAGAAGCTGTTGGACAAACAAGCGTGATGACCACCCAGCAGCAAGAAGAGAAGAGATATGACCCCAGCGACACCACTCTCAAATTTGTTAATAGAAGGGATGATTTAGATCGTAAGTAGTTAAATGTCAACATAGCCACCATGCCTTGCATTGTTTTCATTTGTGTTGTTACTTAAGTTACATATAATCATTTGTAGGTTAGAAAAGAAATGACAGGCTGAGTGACTTTTAAAGGCACTGCATGAGGACTGCATATTTATTTTAATATTTTCTCCTATTGCTTTGTCTTCCAGCCTTAGATGATGATGACAATAATCTGAGAGCAGAGATGTCCTGTGGCCATGCTGTCACTCCAGAATCCCTGACAGGATGGTGTCGCAGCTTGCTTGACCAGGTACTCAGTTACATAATTAATATGTGTATCTTAAATCCTTACTCATATTAGTAGTATATTAGTGTCCATATGTTTGTAAAGATATCGTCTGTATGTCACTTGTGTTTTGTACGGCTGCCTCCTTGGCCGGGTCTGACTTGTAAATTAGTTTTTTTTTTATCTCAATGACACTATCTGGTTAAATAAAGGTTTAATAATAATACATGATAACAAAAAGATTGTCTTATGATATTGCCTCTTCTTCATCCAAGGGACAGCATAAATTCAAGTGCCCAGCATTGAAGAATGGCACAATGGAGAAGTGTGGTGAAGTTTGGACGTATCAAGAGGTGCGTAGACTGGCTGTCCTGACCACCGAGGAGATGCAGCACTTTGAGGAGACCATGGCTCATCTGGCTGCGTCAGAATATTGTGAATTTAAGCAGGTAAGTTTCAGTTAGACCATGAATATAACTAAATAATGCAGTATTTTGTTGGTTAGTATATAATAGTAATAATTTCCCCCTGTATACACAAATAATGTGTCTAACAGAGTTGTTAGCTTGGCTATTGTATTCTCTTGTATTTCCTAACAGTGCCCTAAATGCAATACAACTGTGGAGAGAGAAGACCTCACCAACCTGAATGTCCACTGCACTGTGTGCTCAGCAGACCAACAAAAAGTCTATGAGTTCTGCTGGCAGTGCCTGAAGCAGTGGAAAGGTCCAGCACCACGTTCCAACCGCTGTGGCAACAATAGCTGCGTCAATCAGGACCTCGAAATTTTGAAGAACTGCAAGACCACTGATTTACCTCAGGTGCAGGGAGTGACCAACTGCCCCTGTATCCGTGCTTGTCCCACCTGCGGCCAAAGGGTGGAGCACGATAAGACCGGCTGCAAAAACATCCTCTGTAACCGCTGTAATGTTGAGTTCTGCTTTGTGTGTTTAAAGCTCACTCCTGAATGCTTGAAGAATAGCTCCTATTTTATTGCCTGCTTGGATGGTGTCGCTCCTAGACAAACTTCCATACCTGTATGGAGAAAAAACTAAGAGGCTGCTGAGGAAAAGAGCAATAAACCTGAAAGCTAAAAAAAAAAATGAAAAAAAAATGAAAGCAAAAGCATAGTTTACCTTTTGTGTCTGGTATAATTTTGTTTTGTTATTTTGTGCTGACAATGCTTTTTTGAACACATGGATTCCAGCTTCAGATTTCAATTTTAAATCTTTTTTACATGTTTTCTTTTCAACATAACTTTCATCCCAAGTATGTCACATAAGCCATGTGTGGTTGTATATCCTTTTTTACATTTATGCAGCTGATAATCCCATTCTGTGAAACAATAAATATAATGTGAACATGTGCATCAAGGAAATGTGAGCCTCATTAGAAGGAATTCAACAAGCACCTTTCTAAACATTGCCATGCATCTATATTTAGCTTGTTGTGTTCCAGTGAAGGAGTCATGCTTAACAAAATCATAATGGTAATTCTAGGAAACTGAGGTGGACTAAAACGAGAACAGTGCTAGCATGCACTGTAATCTTTTATCTTTCTTTAATTCTTTCATCGGTTGAAAAATAAAATCCTAGAGTGCCAGTAGAGTGTGCTTGTGTGAAACATGAACATAATGAAGGTGTGTTTAATCTACTTTTGGGTAGTGCGTTAACGTCACACTGGACTTCTTACTGTGAGCCTTACATCGCTAAGAAATGCTTTCATGGCATCTGGGCAATAAATCGCTAAGAAATGCTATCATGGCATCTGGGGAATACATCTCTTCCTCAAGGATGTAAAGCTAACCAAGCCTTAAACAATAGAAGCATTCACTTTCAAACTGTTTTCTTCCATAAAATAGTGAAGGTTAGGGAGATCTTGTACTTACAATGCTAGATTTAGCTAAAAACATCTGGAATGTGTGTATTGCAAACAATTAGGTTTAATTTAAATAGGCAGCAATCCTAAATGGCCATGCACAAGTCAAACAACTCTTCATCAGAGTCTTCTATAGGGGGAGCACTAGAATAAGAACAGAGTATTACATACTTTTACATATATTCATCTCTTTATTTAGTTCTGTACAAACATGACTCACTATAACATTTCAAAATGGTAACGCTAATATGGAAAATCTTTGTTTGCAAATGAAAGGGTTATTTGGCTGTGCATTAAAAATGAAGAGAACTTCAGGTGAAGAGAGAACCCAGAGGCTAAATAGTGTCAAGTAGATTTCCAGGACATATCCTTCAGAGATTGCAAGTTATTATAATTTGGAGGAGTGGCTTTTCGCTGGAGGGACCACACATTCCATCCCTGAGAATGTTCTCCTGGACTGGCTTTCATACAACCAGCTAGTGACAGGTTATAGTTAGGGAAGTGTGATAACATATCCGCCTATTTTCACATAAATGTGTCAGTTAGAACATGCCCATAAATAACCAACCTTAAATAAGTTCAGCACACAATGTCCTAAAATGGTTATTAATTAAACATACAAAGGCAAACCTTTCTTATTGCAATCATTACATTAATGTAAATCAAAGCCACCTTTCTAAAACTAAAATCAATATATTTAGACACAAAGAGGACTTCTGATTGCCTGTCCTTTAACCTTTATTGTTTTTTTTTTTGTCTTTATTGCTTTCATGGTTTTGAAGGTCTTTGTTTCGTTTTTGTCCTTGCTCTTCTACTAAAAGGCTCATCTCTACTTGATTTTGTTTCACTACTGAACGCCCCTTTTTCCACCAAAGTCTCTCCACCAGCGCATTCCGTTTTCCCCCCTTGTGTTGTGTTTTCACCTTCACCACCCTTCTTTCTCTTACTGTATTTTTTCTCTTAACAAGCCACAAAAAAACATCCTGTCTTTGTCTTTGTCTCCGTACCTTGGTTCCGTGTAACTGTGTTCTGGGGTGTGGGAGCAGAACTGGGAAAGTTCTTAGCAGAAGCTAAAGGTGTCTTTCCAACATCAATCTCTCTAGGAAGGTCTTTATCCTCCACCACGCACCCCTGCTTATTCACATTACTTCTGTGTGTTGATTTGTCATGGCGTGAGTGCATTGGAACGGTCACTATGATGTGTCTTCCTTCCTCCACACTCGTTTCTCGTTCCACATTCTGTGTTTTTGGTCTCCCTGCTGCATCTTCCGTCACATCATACTTTTCTTTCTTTGTGGTGGACATGTTTTTTTCTGACCCAACGTTCTTTCTTGGTCTTTCCATGCCATCCTCCTTTCCTATGATCTTATTACACTCACTGGGGTAACTCTGTGGCAAAACCTGTTCTTTGACATTTAAGGAGTCTTTACGAACAGACGTTACATGTTCCACTCTGGTCTGTGTGAACATTTGATCTTGCTGTGTCTTTTTGTAATGTACTCTGTGTTTTCTCTGTCTACCATCCTCATAATTATCATCATCCTCATCATCAGTATCTTGATCCTTACCATCCTCATTATCCTCATCTTGATCCTTACCATCCTCAACATCATCATCCTTATCATCAGCATCTTGATCCTTACCATCCTCATCATCCTCATTATCCTCATCTTGATCCTTACCATCCTCATTATCCTCCTTACCACCCTCATTATCATCATCATCTTGATCCTTTCCATTCTCCTCATCATCTTGATTCTTACCATCATTGTCATTATCATTACTTCTACCATTCTGTGCCTCTTTGACAATTTCATACTGTAGTGTCTGTAGTTTCTGACCATCACAATAGCATGCCTCTTCTGCACTTTTCAGTGCAACCTCACCTTTTTGCACTTCTGCTGTTTCAAGACATTGATCCTCTCTCATCTGTTCTTTACCCAAGTTGTTGTGGTAATTGACCCCCATATCCCTTGTCTCAATGTGACCCTCTTCCCGTAGTTTCCTCCTCTTATGGTCCCTTTCTTCATCTTCTTTGTGATCAAGCTGAGGCTTCGACCTTTTCATCACGCCGCCATTATCATCTATCAGCTGACTGTGGCCGATGGAGTCGTCAGTTAATGCCACCATTTCAATTCCATCTTCCTTAGTCAAGCAGGGTTTTGGATCTGGATCATTGATGGTCTTGGAACCTGGGGCACACACTGTGACATGGAGACAAAGACACTCAAATGACTATTTATCACAGTATTATCATGAACATCTTTTTTTTTAGGTTTAAACGTATAAGAAATAAAACTGAGTATTTGCAAAGCACAGATTTGTGTCCTTACCTTTCCTGTACAATAGAATATATGCAGTAGGGGACCTGGAGGAGGATGATATTAATGGAATAATATTAGAGTCACTAAAAACCATCAAAGGGTTGGCATATCTGCATAATGTATACGTACAACGTTAAACATGTAATGGAAATTGTTCTTACTTTAGAGCACACTGTTTCTTGAATAACTGTGGATTGGCCTGTAAAAATGAGTGACATGAGAATGCAATCATTATCATCCACACTAAATTACAGTCAAATGTTAGCAAATTGTGGGCAGATTGCAAAAATGTTTTTTGGGATCTCTAAGGACCTAAGGTGTGTCTGGTGTACAGATTCCTTACCAAGCTGACACGGCTGTCGTTGAATTCGTACCACTTGTCATTGTCATAAGACTTGATTGTAGCCGTGTAATGCCCTCCTCTCATGCTTCCAATATGGTGCACTACTGCATACAGCTCATATGTGTTGCGCTGTTAAAAAACAAATTGAAGGACAGTCAAACTAAAAAAGTTAAGAGACAGAGTAATCACATAAATTATGTTAATTGCACACGCTTTGCATACCTTCAATGTCTGAGGCACATCCACATTAGAGTTGATTTTGACATAGGACATGCTGTCATAGTCAAACTCAAACCTCTTAAGGAGCAGGGTCAGAACCTCTGGGTGACATGTTATACTACATTCCTACATAACAAATACAAACATTCAGTATTAATAATTGCAATTATAGCTGAAATCACGTCCCCTATTGACAATATAGCAAATACATACACAATTAAAAAATGTATTCAAAATATTCTCAGGGACATTACACATCCAAGTCAAGATCAAGATCATTGAATTTGGAATTATTACAACTTACAATGGTTGCATCTGCTTTGGCATCACACTCATCACAATACATCTGGTTGAGTCCACTGACTTCTGAAGTCTCAAAAAATGTATTAAAACCATCTGTCTGAAAATATATTGGAATCCTTTAACTGTTATAGTCTGTATACAATATACATGTCTGTGTTGGGGTTAATCCGAATAATTACCAGATTGTACTCTTCACCAAATGGGTCCATCGAGAGGGGCAAAGTCCAAAATGTACCATCTTCATCACTGTGCGTATTACACTGAGAGCATGTTGTCCTATGTCTCAACTGGCCTTGGAATACCTTCAAACATAATTAAATCATTATACCCTTCTAGACAACTATGTATTTATTATTCTCCTGAGTTTACATTTGTTATGTGTAACTTACTGCGGATAGTTCAGGACTAGTCATACTTAATATCTTCTCAAAGTATTCGGCTGCATCACGTTGCTCAGATACTGAGGATATAAGGAGTAAATCCAGATACACTTATCGTTGTAAGATATCTCACAATAATGTCTTCCAAATTAAAACTTACATTTCTCAATATTTAGTAGGCGTGTAATGTTAACTGTGTGAGTTGTCGTCTTCTCCAGTTCATTGAAAAGTTTTTTCAGTTGAGGATCAATAAATTGTGAAACTTGCTCACGGATCCTAAAAGGAAAACTATTTCAGGATGATATTGATTTTTAAATATTTTTTTTTATTGGGTATGGGACTCCAGTCTCATGTACCTTTCCACAGCCTCTCTGAAGTTTTTGGTCATAAAGAAGACCTGAAGCACACTGTTCAAATAACAGGTAGCCCCTTGATTATACAACCCATGGTAGTCTAAAAAAAAGGACAACAGAGCTCAAACATTGCACGAAATCTTCCAAGAAATGTTTGAATCAGTTGTAGTGTTATGGGAGTGTTCACCACATACCTGAGTTAGAAGGCTCAGAAGGCCTAATGGACTTTCTCAATTGGGTCTCCTTAGAAAAATATGAATTTTCATAGTTACTTTCCTATATTTGAATCCCACATCGATTCTACATTAATTAGTTTAGCTAGTACGCATGCAGTCATGTACAACGAGCAAAGAGTTTGCTGTAGTGTTAGAAAATCTATTTGGAGTTAGCTGGTTATTGTTTGTATTAAAATAAAATTAAACTCAACAACAACAAACATGAAACACATTTTTGTCGAGATTTCCTAATAGTATAGTATAGGAAAAAACTTACCATTGCGCTCAAATTTTACTCTGCAATTTGGTTCCGCTAGTCTGTGCACGCGCATCTACTTGTCCTCTTAGTTTCGGTATAGCACTTGGCCACACCTGCAGAAGGGTCAGATTATGACTTGGATGTATGACACGGTCCATTTATAATTTAACATCTCTCTGGTCCAGGCACGGCGCCAGGATTTTTTATCTGCCGGGGCTAAAGGGGAGCTTGACCAATACGTGGCGTACTAAGAAAATAATGTTTAATAAAATAGCTATATACAATACCGAAATGCTTGAGGGGGCTTAACTGGGGCTGCGCACATTTGTGACGGGGCCTTAGTGCAGTGCCTGCTCTGGCCCAAAAGACCACCCCTTTAACCAGGAAGGGAGACCGAGGAATCAAACTATCTTCGAGTTCCGTTTAGAAGGAAATAAATGCAGTACCTGAATTTTTTTAACCAGTGAGCTATAATTGTTCTCACCACTATTGATAGGCAGGCCAATAGCAGGCGAAGTGGATTCTATTCTAAGAGAGCTTAATGCTATAGCGATTAAAAATGTTTCTCTAAAATATGCAAACACGGAATAGAACACGAAACTAAAATCAAGGGCAATACTAGGGCATGTAATGAGAAAATGTATATGCCTACTGTTGAGATGTTAAAATAACAAACACACATAATCCAGTGTATATTTTACTAATACATGTAGTACAATATTGTAGACTGTAAATGTATTATGGCTTAAATGCCTTGTCCAAGACAATTTTCAAGAGCCTTGACCTTTTTTCAGCTGTAATTACTTATATGCTCAATGGAAATTCCCTAACTCAACGAGGCTAGAACAGGTTTGTATAAACTACACCCCGACACAACAATTTTACAATTTTTCTTATTTTTCTTTTATTTTTGCATAAAACTCTGATGAATCATATGGAGCAGTCTGTTGGAGTAGGTCAGCGCGATCAATTTGAGTCTTGCAATGATGATACATTGGCGACTTCTTCATCAGTTAATGTACAACGTTAAAGGATGCACATTTTTATGCGGTTAATTTTATACTGGCACTGTCTGTTTTTATTCACACATAGGATAATTGAAATAACACAGGTTTTGGTCCTTTAATTGCCCAATATCTACTTTAATGAAATGCATGTTTTTACGTGACATTTCAAGGTAACAAGCAAAACCTGGTATGGATTTTCTGGGAGCCAGCTATTCTCACGCAATGAGGGACTCGCTCAACTGTTTACCAGTTGCCCTGAGGACAGACAAGGTTCGGTCCATCATATACTGTCAATGATTCTGCCACAACAAGGAGACAAGCACAACCTGGAATAGATTTTTGGAGAGGTGGCTATTCTCACGCAATGAACGCGCAATGGATTCATTTGGATATTGATGATAAGACAAAATTGGCATAGGTTTATTCATTTACAACCAATACATAGGCTTGATAAGCCTTAGTGAAGGTGGTGATAAATAAATAGAAAATAATAAATAAGGTCTAATGATTCTTAATCACAAACGTTCAGTCAGGAATTGGTGTTTTTTTTATATGAATAGTTCTCTATAGACTGTGGGCTAAAATGGACAAGAAGCCACTTCTCCTATATAATGATTCTCTAAATGTTTACACCCGGGTAGGTGAGCTGATCCGCCCCAAACTCATTTGAAAACCTAGTGTCAACCAACAGGGTCTGCAGCTCAGTCCACCTGTGATGCGGTTGCCAAAGACGCACTCCAAAACTAAGGTTCCCTGGTGACTATGGTTCTGTGGCTTGCTGGATTAGGCGGCCTCAAGAAATAACAAGAACTATAGATAAGCGGAGCATGTTCACACTACAACAATGACTATAACTTAGTAGAGAACAAAATCGTTCTGAAGGCTTTCAGAGCGATTTTTACCATGTGCCTTGGACGATAAACTGTTGACAACCAATCAAAAACGCGTTCTACATTGGAACTGGAATGCACGGCAGTCCGCTTTCAATATGATAATAGAGACACATGATACAAAGCCCATTACTAACCAAATTACGTAAAATTACAGATTTTAAATCAGGATCCGACAGCTGCTCAGGGCTTGTCACACAATGTTAAAGGAGCAGATGATTAAAATACTATGTGAACGCTGTGTCAAATAAAGGAAGGCTTTGCGTCAATCGCAACTGTTGTTTGATGTGGACGCTGGTGAAACTATACATCGTTATATTGGTAGTTATCGCTATGGCTAACGGCCTAGGTGTGGAGGCCACCTAACTTCAATCACTGTAACGCAATCACATCGCATTTTCCCGAAAATGCATTTCTAGTTTCCCTTGCTATTACTGTCTAGACTAGAGCAGGGGTCGGCAATAGGCACGCGTATGGCAAGCCGTTTTAACATTTAATCGCTAGACTGGATATATATATTGCAGATATCCAGATAAGTCAATTCTTCCTAGAGAAAATGAACATTTCAGATATCCACGATGATATTCTTCCTATCCACAATTGTCATTTCAGATATCCACAACGTCACTTCCTAGGACAAATTACGTCACTTTTGCCACTCATGCATTGGGCTTTCAATTTCAGATATCCACAACCAAATTTTTTATATCTAGAATGAGCATTCTGGATATCTGCAATAGAATTCTTACTAGGAAAAACTCCCATTTCAGATATCTACAATGCAATTGTTACTAGTCATAATTTTAATTTCAGATATCCAAAATGAAAAGCCATTCCAGATATCCATAATGTAATTTTGAATATCCAAAATACATTGTGACTAGTAAAAATGTCATTTCGGATATCCACAATTGGCATTATGATTAGTAATAAGGTCATTTCAGTTGTTAAAATGGCTTGCCATAATGGTTTTTCATTTTGGACATCTGATATTAAAATTATGACTAGCAACAATTGGATTGTAGATATCTGAAATGCGAGTTTTTCCTAGAAAGAATTCTATTGCAGATATCCAGAATGTTCATTCTAGTTCTCAAAGATGACGTTGTGGATATCTGAAATTGAAAGCCCAATACACATGAATGGCTATCTGTCCTAGGAAGAATGACGTTGTGGATATCTGAAATGTTCATTTTGACTAGGAAGAATTGAATTACGGATATCTGCAGTACCTATCCAGCATGGCGATTAAATGTTAAAACGGCCACTTATATTTTTTAAGGATTTAAAGATATCTTAAATTTAGTTTTGACTAGTAGGCTACAATCAAAGTTGTAGATATCTTGAAATACAATTTCTTCTAGTAAGAATGTTATTGTGGATATCTTTAATTACCATTCTGACTAGAGAGAATACAATTTAGACTAGGAGAAATGCTATTATGGATATGTAAAATATATTTACAGTTAGGAGTGTGGTTCGATTAAATGTTAAAACGGCTTGCCATAAGCGGCCTTACTAGTTTAACTACATTTCTAGCTAGCTTGGAGGTTACGTCACTGTTTTCTGAATCAAATAGCTTTTTAGAAGCGAAGCTCTTCTATTGAGTAGTGCGATAACGTCCACACAAGTTCCATTTCCTCAAGCAGGCAGCGCAGCGGAGCTTTCTCCTGTGTCTGAAAGGAAATAAGTAATAAATAAATAATAAATAAATGAAATGTATAGGTAAATATCGCCGCCACCAAACACGCAGTGCAGTACTGTATTTGTAGCCGACACTTCGGTCGCTGTTTGAGCTTGAATTTAGTTCATGTGTCTCGTTAACAAACACTTCTTGTGAGACAGATGTGCCATGTTGTTACTTTTTAAGTTTACTGCTGTTTGAGTTGAGTTATTGAGTTTACGTTAACTTAGTTCGCCCCTAGGTTAACATGCACACCTTATTGATCAATAAACAATTTAAGTGAACATTGTATGCCTGCCTATCTGTTTGACTGACGGTTTTATTGATCACTAAGGTAGCATTGTCTTGGAATGAAGTAATTCAATGAGAAAAAAAAAGTTAGTTTTGATGTAGTACACTACTTTTGTCATATTGCAGTGGCTTAACTGAGCTACATTTTTCTGGGGGTATAGCTTCAGTGTGGTGAAGTTTCATTTAATGTGGAGTAACTGAGCAATACTAGCTTAGCTCACTACACTTTCCAAGTAACATTAGCTTGCCCAACACTGCTGTAGCATATGAATGGAATGAAATTCCAGGTCTTTTGGAAATGTTTTTGATGTGGTGTCATAATTAAACTTAGGCTATTGTTAATAATAAACTTAATGTTTATATGGCACACTAATCAACAAGAACATTTCAAACTGGCACTTCACGTCAAAAAGGTTGCAGACCCCTGGTCTAGAGTGTAATTGGTTGCCCTGAGCATGGTCTACATGTTCACACAAATACTAACAGTTACAGACAGTTAACAGATCGTTCAAAAAGTGAAAAAAAGAGTTTTGGTAAATAGGTTGTTAATGGTCTCGTGCAGTGAAAAACCTCGATTTCGACTATATTATATAACAAATACTGGCAAGTGAGTAGTGTAAGAAGGCTATGACTAAAATCTTGACTTACCTTTTAAATAGACTCAACAGAAAGAGTACTCTCCAGCATTTAATGCAGAATTCAAGATCGCCCATGTTGAAAGGTTACCTTCACTTTCGATATCGGACGTCGAGGGACAGAGATTGACTCCATTAACAGACGACAGACTTGAAGAATTAGTAAACAGTTTATTTGCAAGTGCGTCTATATGGAAAAACGTCTTCATGTATGCCAGGAACTTAATGCTATTGGATAGCCAAATGTCAACTTGATCATATAAGTCGGTCACTATGGGGGTCTGATTGGAGATGAAAATACGAGACTCATTATCAATGGTTTGATCTCTTTAAAACAGTATTCTCAAACTCTTAACGTATATAAGAAATGAAGATCGTCTATCTGTAGGATATTTAAAACTGCTTTCAACATCATGAAACAATCTTTGTTTTTATTTACCCTACGTTGCGTTTACATTGGCACAGTTTACTCTTTTAAAAAGTATGTTATCAATTCATGAGTTCTGATATGCATTAATGAGTATTAGTCATTCGCCATTGCAATTACAAGGACATACAGAAGTTCATATTGTTCTAAAACAGATCTAGCCACCATGTTGAAGAGTATTGTGGAAAAAAATATTGAATGGTTTGATTACAGAAAGACATACAATAGATCATGAGGACAGGCACAACATGTCAGACTGAAGCAGAGTCTTTATATAAATGCGATGTGTGAGAGCAAGCTCAGAGCACTATGGTACAAAACTTTTTTGTAACCAGAAATGTGTTTATCATAAACCAACAAATAAACTCAGACACGGCTGATGTAACACATTAAAGTAAATGAGATTATAGATTGCTTTAACGTGGCATTGTTTTTTTCTAGTTTCATTTGAAGCCGTACATGTGTTACATCTTTTCACATGGATGAAAAATTAAGATGATTGAGGCACAGCCCACTGGGATTTCCTTAGAGTCTCCGTCCTCCAGGCAATCTTAACACCAGGTGAATGACCGACAAGTGCTGGATCCCATATAAGGAGAGCAGGCTTGTGTCCTCCAGCTGCTTGTCTGTGAAAAGCAGCCTAAGCGTCTCCAGACTGTCCCCTGTAGATACACCAGCAGCAGGATCAGGTACAACGTACAAAGGACTGCTTGCATTCTTAATACAAATACAAAAGTGCTCAAGACAAGCTTGTGTCCATTTATGCTCCTCCTGTGTAAGACAGCTGTAATGGTCTTGTACGCAGGCTACCTACAGAATCAATGTTCACTATCAATGTTCAATATCACTATCATCAATACATTTTCAACAACTTACCAGAGCTTCCTGGCAGTCTTTGGGCAATCTTTTCCTTCAGTTGTAGAACTGTCATGCTGCTCATCTGTTCTTCTGTGTTGCACAGGTCAATAACCATTTTCTCCCCTCTGAGCCCATTCACGGTTACTTGGTAGATCTTACCCATGGTTCAACGTGTCTATGAGACATTAGTGTGTGCCTGTGTTTAAGCCCATGAATGGGTGTCACCCATTCGCTTGCCTGACAGCGAAAATAAATATCCTGCCTGACTTCTTGTAAATATCAGAATAGAAACTGAAAGTGCCACTAGCACTGGTGGATAAACAAGTCTCCTAAAAACCTTAGAGGTGACGCGAGTGCCTGCCGTATCTGTCGTTTGAACAGAGAAGAAGCTGTTGGACAAACAAGCGTGATGACCACCCAGCAGCAAGAAGAGAAGAGATATGACCCCAGCGACACCACTCTCAAATTTGTTAATAGAAGGGATGATTTAGATCGTAAGTAGTTAAATGTCAACATAGCCACCATGCCTTGCATTGTTTTCATTTGTGTTGTTACTTAAGTTACATATAATCATTTGTAGGTTAGAAAAGAAATGACAGGCTGAGTGACTTTTAAAGGCACTGCATGAGGACTGCATATTTATTTTACTATTTTCTCCTATTGCTTTGTCTTCCAGCCTTAGATGATGATGACAATAATCTGAGAGCAGAGATGTCCTGTGGCCATGCTGTCACTCCAGAATCCCTGACAGGATGGTGTCGCAGCTTGCTTGACCAGGTACTCAGTTACATAATTAATATGTGTATCTTAAATCCTTACTCATATTAGTAGTATATTAGTGTCCATATGTTTGTAAAGATATCGTCTGTATGTCACTTGTGTTTTGTACGGCTGCCTCCTTGGCCGGGTCTGACTTGTAAATTAGTTTTTTTTTATCTCAATGACACTATCTGGTTAAATAAAGGTTTAATAATAATACATGATAACAAAAAGATTGTCTTATGATATTGCCTCTTCTTCATCCAAGGGACAGCATAAATTCAAGTGCCCAGCATTGAAGCAGGCACAATGGAGAAGTGTGGTGAAGTTTGGACGTATCAAGAGGTGCGTAGACTGGCTGTCCTGACCACCGAGGAGATGCAGCACTTTGAGGAGACCATGGCTCATCTGGCTGCGTCAGAATATTGTGAATTTAAGCAGGTAAGTTTCAGTTAGACCATGAATATAACTAAATAATGCAGTATTTTGTTGGTTAGTATATAATAGTAATAATTTCCCCCTGTATACACAAATAATGTGTCTAACAGAGTTGTTAGCTTGGCTATTGTAATTTCTTGTATTTCCTAACAGTGCCCTAAATGCAATACAACTGTGGAGAGAGAAGACCTCACCAACCTGAATGTCCACTGCACTGTGTGCTCAGCAGACCAACAAAAAGTCTATGAGTTCTGCTGGCAGTGCCTGAAGCAGTGGAAAGGTCCAGCACCACGTTCCAACCGCTGTGGCAACAATAGCTGCGTCAATCAGGACCTCGAAATTTTGAAGAACTGCAAGACCACTGATTTACCTCAGGTGCAGGGAGTGACCAACTGCCCCTGTATCCGTGCTTGTCCCACCTGCGGCCAAAGGGTGGAGCACGATAAGACCGGCTGCAAAAACATCCTCTGTAACCGCTGTAATGTTGAGTTCTGCTTTGTGTGTTTAAAGCTCACTCCTGAATGCTTGAAGAATAGCTCCTATTTTATTGCCTGCTTGGATGGTGTCGCTCCTAGACAAACTTCCATACCTGTATGGAGAAAAAACTAAGAGGCTGCTGAGGAAAAGAGCAATAAACCTGAAAGCTAAAAAAAAAAAAGAAAAAAAAATGAAAGCAAAAGCATAGTTTACCTTTTGTGTCTGGTATAATTTTGTTTTGTTATTTTGTGCTGACAATGCTTTTTTGAACACATGGATTCCAGCTTCAGATTTCAATTTTAAATCTTTTTTACATGTTTTCTTTTCAACATAACTTTCATCCCAAGTATGTCACATAAGCCATGTGTGGTTGTATATCCTTTTTTACATTTATGCAGCTGATAATCCCATTCTGTGAAACAATAAATATAATGTGAACATGTGCATCAAGGAAATGTGAGCCTCATTAGAAGGAATTCAACAAGCACCTTTCTAAACATTGCCATGCATCTATATTTAGCTTGTTGTGTTCCAGTGAAGGAGTCATGCTTAACAAAATCATAATGGTAATTCTAGGAAACTGAGGTGGACTAAAACGAGAACAGTGCTAGCATGCACTGTAATCTTTTATCTTTCTTTAATTCTTTCATCGGTTGAAAAATAAAATCCTAGAGTGCCAGTAGAGTGTGCTTGTGTGAAACATGAACATAATGAAGGTGTGTTTAATCTACTTTTGGGTAGTGCGTTAACGTCACACTGGACTTCTTACTGTGAGCCTTACATCGCTAAGAAATGCTTTCATGGCATCTGGGCAATAAATCGCTAAGAAATGCTATCATGGCATCTGGGGAATACATCTCTTCCTCAAGGATGTAAAGCTAACCAAGCCTTAAACAATAGAAGCATTCACTTTCAAACTGTTTTCTTCCATAAAATAGTGAAGGTTAGGGAGATCTTGTACTTACAATGCTAGATTTAGCTAAAAACATCTGGAATGTGTGTATTGCAAACAATTAGGTTTAATTTAAATAGGCAGCAATCCTAAATGGCCATGCACAAGTCAAACAACTCTTCATCAGAGTCTTCTATAGGGGGAGCACTAGAATAAGAACAGAGTATTACATACTTTTACATATATTCATCTCTTTATTTAGTTCTGTACAAACATGACTCACTATAACATTTCAAAATGGTAACGCTAATATGGAAAATCTTTGTTTGCAAATGAAAGGGTTATTTGGCTGTGCATTAAAAATGAAGAGAACTTCAGGTGAAGAGAGAACCCAGAGGCTAAATAGTGTCAAGTAGATTTCCAGGACATATCCTTCAGAGATTGCAAGTTATTATAATTTGGAGGAGTGGCTTTTCGCTGGAGGGACCACACATTCCATCCCTGAGAATGTTCTCCTGGACTGGCTTTCATACAACCAGCTAGTGACAGGTTATAGTTAGGGAAGTGTGATAACATATCCGCCTATTTTCACATAAATGTGTCGTTAGAACATGCCCATAAATAACCAACCTTAAATAAGTTCAGCACACAATGTCCTAAAATGGTTATTAATTAAACATACAAAGGCAAACCTTTCTTATTGCAATCATTACATTAATGTAAATCAAAGCCACCTTTCTAAAACTAAAATCAATATATTTAGACACAAAGAGGACTTCTGATTGCCTGTCCTTTAACCTTTATTGTTTTTTTTTTTGTCTTTATTGCTTTCATGGTTTTGAAGGTCTTTGTTTCGTTTTTGTCCTTGCTCTTCTACTAAAAGGCTCATCTCTACTTGATTTTGTTTCACTACTGAACGCCCCTTTTTCCACCAAAGTCTCTCCACCAGCGCATTCCGTTTTCCCCCCTTGTGTTGTGTTTTCACCTTCACCACCCTTCTTTCTCTTACTGTATTTTTTCTCTTAACAAGCCACAAAAAACATCCTGTCTTTGTCTTTGTCTCCGTACCTTGGTTCCGTGTAACTGTGTTCTGGGGTGTGGGAGCAGAACTGGGAAAGTTCTTAGCAGAAGCTAAAGGTGTCTTTCCAACATCAATCTCTCTAGGAAGGTCTTTATCCTCCACCACGCACCCCTGCTTATTCACATTACTTCTGTGTGTTGATTTGTCATGGCGTGAGTGCATTGGAACGGTCACTATGATGTGTCTTCCTTCCTCCACACTCGTTTCTTGTTCCACATTCTGTGTTTTTGGTCTCCCTGCTGCATCTTCCGTCACATCATACTTTTCTTTCTTTGTGGTGGACATGTTTTTTTCTGACCCAACGTTCTCTCTTGGTCTTTCCATGCCATCCTCCTTTCCTATGATCTTATTACACTCGCTGGGGTAACTCTGTGGCAAAACCTGTTCTTTGACATTTAAGGAGTCTTTACGAACAGACGTTATATGTTCCACTCTGGTCTGTGTGAACATTTGATCATGCTGTGTCTTTTTGTAATGTACTCTGTGTTTTCTCTGTCTACCATCCTCATAATTATCATCATCCTCATCATCAGTATCTTGATCCTTACCATCCTCATTATCCTCATCTTGATCCTTACCATCCTCAACATCATCATCCTTATCATCAGCATCTTGATCCTTACCATCCTCATCATCCTCATTATCCTCATCTTGATCCTTACCATCCTCATTATCCTCCTTACCACCCTCATTATCCTCATCATCTTGATCCTTTCCATTCTCCTCATCATCTTGATTCTTACCATCATTGTCATTATCATTACTTCTACCATTCTGTGCCTCTTTGACAATTTCATACTGTAGTGTCTGTAGTTTCTGACCATCACAATAGCATGCCTCTTCTGCACTTTTCAGTGCAACCTCACCTTTTTGCTCTTCTCTCTGTGGCAAAACCTGTTCTTTGACATTTAAGGAGTCTTTACGAACAGACGTTATATGTTCCACTCTGGTCTGTGTGAACATTTGATCATGCTGTGTCTTTTTGTAATGTACTCTGTGTTTTCTCTGTCTACCATCCTCATAATTATCATCATCCTCATCATCAGTATCTTGATCCTTACCATCCTCATTATCCTCATCTTGATCCTTACCATCCTCAACATCATTATCCTTATCATCAGCATCTTGATCCTTACCATCCTCATCATCCTCATTTTGATCCTTACCATCCTCATTATCCTCCTTACCACCCTCATTATCATCATCATCTTGATCCTTTCCATTCTCCTCATCATCTTGATTCTTACCATCATTGTCATTATCATTACTTCTACCATTCTGTGCCTCTTTGACAATTTCATACTGTAGTGTCTGTAGTTTCTGACCATCACAATAGCATGCCTCTTCTGCACTTTTCAGTGCAACCTCACCTTTTTGCACTTCTGCTGTTTCAAGACATTGATCCTCTCTCATCTGTTCTTTACCCAAGTTGTTGTGGTAATTGACCCCCATATCCCTTGTCTCAATGTGACCCTCTTCCCGTAGTTTCCTCCTCTTATGGTCCCTTTCTTCATCTTCTTTGTGATCAAGCTGAGGCTTCGACCTTTTCATCACGCCGCCATTATCATCTATCAGCTGACTGTGGCCGATGGAGTCGTCAGTTAATGCCACCATTTCAATTCCATCTTCCTTAGTCAAGCAGGGTTTTGGATCTGGATCATTGA
>CM030188.1:9306513-9404146 GCA_017639675.1 Aplochiton taeniatus | reverse complement strand
GTTTCCCTTGCTATTACTGTCTAGACTAGAGCAGGGGTCGGCAATAGGCACGCGTATGGCAAGCCGTTTTAACATTTAATCGCTAGACTGGATATATATATTGCAGATATCCAGATAAGTCAATTCTTCCTAGAGAAAATGAACATTTCAGATATCCACGATGATATTCTTCCTATCCACAATTGTCATTTCAGATATCCACAACGTCACTTCCTAGGACAAATTACGTCACTTTTGCCACTCATGCATTGGGCTTTCAATTTCAGATATCCACAACCAAATTTTTTATATCTAGAATGAGCATTCTGGATATCTGCAATAGAATTCTTACTAGGAAAAACTCCCATTTCAGATATCTACAATGCAATTGTTACTAGTCATAATTTTAATTTCAGATATCCAAAATGAAAAGCCATTCCAGATATCCATAATGTAATTTTGAATATCCAAAATACATTGTGACTAGTAAAAATGTCATTTCGGATATCCACAATTGGCATTATGATTAGTAATAAGGTCATTTCAGTTGTTAAAATGGCTTGCCATAATGGTTTTTCATTTTGGACATCTGATATTAAAATTATGACTAGCAACAATTGGATTGTAGATATCTGAAATGCGAGTTTTTCCTAGAAAGAATTCTATTGCAGATATCCAGAATGTTCATTCTAGTTCTCAAAGATGACGTTGTGGATATCTGAAATTGAAAGCCCAATACACATGAATGGCTATCTGTCCTAGGAAGAATGACGTTGTGGATATCTGAAATGTTCATTTTGACTAGGAAGAATTGAATTACGGATATCTGCAGTACCTATCCAGCATGGCGATTAAATGTTAAAACGGCCACTTATATTTTTTAAGGATTTAAAGATATCTTAAATTTAGTTTTGACTAGTAGGCTACAATCAAAGTTGTAGATATCTTGAAATACAATTTCTTCTAGTAAGAATGTTATTGTGGATATCTTTAATTACCATTCTGACTAGAGAGAATACAATTTAGACTAGGAGAAATGCTATTATGGATATGTAAAATATATTTACAGTTAGGAGTGTGGTTCGATTAAATGTTAAAACGGCTTGCCATAAGCGGCCTTACTAGTTTAACTACATTTCTAGCTAGCTTGGAGGTTACGTCACTGTTTTCTGAATCAAATAGCTTTTTAGAAGCGAAGCTCTTCTATTGAGTAGTGCGATAACGTCCACACAAGCTCCATTTCCTCAAGCAGGCAGCGCAGCGGAGCTTTCTCCTGCGTCTTAAAGGAAATAAGTAATAAATAAATAATAAATAAATGAAATGGATAGGTAAATGTCGCCGCCACCAAACACGCAGTGCAGTACTGTATTTGTAGCCGACACTTCGGTCGCTGTTTGAGCTTGAATTTAGTTCATGTGTCTCGTTAACAAACACTTCTTGTGAGACAGATGTGCCATGTTGTTACTTTTTAAGTTTACTGCTGTTTGAGTTGAGTTATTGAGTTTACGTTAACTTAGTTTGCCCTTAGGTGAACATGCACACCTTATTGATCAATAAACAATTTAAGTGAACATTGCATGCCTGCCTATCTGTTTGACTGATGGTTTTATTAATCACTAAGATAGCATTGTCTTGGAATGAAGTAATTCAATGAGAAAAAAAACTTAGTTTTGATGTAGTACACTACTTTTGTCATATTGCAGTGGCTTAACTGAGCTACATTTTTCTGGGGGTATAGCTTCAGTGTAGTGAAGTTTCATTTAATGTGGAGTAACTGAGCAGTACTAGCTTAGCTCACTACACTTTCCAAGTAACATTAGCTTGCCCAACACTGCTGTAGCATATGAATGGAATGAAATTCCAGGACTTTTGGAAATGTTTTTGATGTGGTGTCATAATTAAACGTAGGCTAATGTTAATAATAAACGTAATGTTTATATGGCACACTAATCAACAAGAACATTTCAAACTGGCACTTCACGTCAAAAAGGTTGCAGACCCCTGGTCTAGAGCGTAATTGGTTGCCCTGAGCATGGTCTACATGTTCACACAAATACTAACAGTTACAGACAGTTAACAGATCGTTCAAAAAGTGAAAAAAAATAGTTTTGGTAAATAGGTTGTTAATGGTCTCGTGCAGTAAAGGACCTCGATTTCGACTATATTATATAACAAATACTGGCAAGTGAGTAGTGTAAGAAGGCTATGACTAAAATCTTGACTTACCTTTTAAATAGACCCAACAGAAAGAGTACTCTCCAGCATTTAATGCAGAATTCAAGATCGCCCATGTTGAAAGGTTACCTTCACTTTCGATATCGGACGTCGAGCGGCAGAAATTGACTCCATTAACTGACGACAGACCTGATGAATTAGTAAACAATTTGTTATTTTTAAATGATTAATTATTAATTTATAAAGTGTGTCTATCTGGTTGAGAAAGCTTTGTCATGTTTACGAGGAACTTGTCATTGTTTAGTCAAATGCCAACTTATTCTTATGACTCAGCCAAGTAGGGGGTAGAGTGACTGGAGGTGATAACACGAGACACATTAATAAAGAATATGATTTAGTTTATAATGGTTTTATCTGATTAAAACAGTATCATCAAATAGTTTAATGCATAGGAAATAAAGATCGTTTATCTATAGCAAGGGTCACTAATAGGCGGACCATGGTCCGGACCCAGACGTCGTTCTATCCGGACCAGGAAAAGTCACCGCATGAATTTGACGGAACGTTTCTATTTCAATTGGCGCTGATTTCTAGCCTTTACGGCACTGGTTTACCGGGACGGAAAACTCATAGTCCGGCGCCATATTTAAAAGGCTCTTTCACAGACCAATTGCATGCGTTGTAAATCATCACATGAGGTTGCTCAGCCAATCAAATCTTTGCATTCTGATAAACATTTGCGACTCGAGTCAGTGAGTAAGATGCAACATACAGCGAGAAACAAGATAAGATAAGTGATAGCAATAAGTATTCCAGAGAAATGGCGTGCTCTAAAAAAAAAGAAAAGTAGATAGTGAAAATAGAGCTTTTAATCCTGCATGGATAATCTCGTACGTGTTCATTCTTCCCATAGGCATTTCAAAACCAGTATGTCTCATATGTTCCGAGACCGTGCGATTATTACAAGCGGCAATGTGAAGCCCCACTACGAGACCAAGCACAAATCATTCGAGCAAACATACCCACTAAAATCCAAACTAAGGACACAGAAAATAAACGATCTAAGAACCCAATATGATCGATCAACCAAAATCCTAACTCATTCATTCACTGCCCTCAACGTGCTAACGAATGTTCCCTTAACCCTTTAGCAAGTAGGCCTACAGTCCCACCGGTGGGATCGGAACACGATATTAGAATAGCTTGATCCGACTATGTGACAATCAGAGTTAGGGCTAGGGTTGGGCGATTAATTTTATTTTATTTTCAATGACGATTTTGGCTTCCAACGATTATGACAACAAAATAATCGAGAAAAAACGATCATTGTGACGCATTCCATTTTGCAATGTTGCTCGCGTTTTGTGAATTAATTCATCCAGCGCATCCCTTTCGATTTATTTACAGCGGTGCACGTTTGAATGGTAAAGTTAGCCATAGTCAGTTACATCGATACTGTCCTATCAGATAGCGTAAGTCAAGCGACTACTTTATATAATGTTTTGTCTTTTGAAAAAGTTGCGATTCGCTATGCGTGCACATTTACGCTCACTAGCCTCCACTTCAAAACAACGCGATAAAGAAACGGGCCTATATTGACGAACCTTCGCTATCATAACTTAAGTTTACCATTTAACAAACTATTATAACATTTCACTTGATTAAAATGAACGGGCCTATTACAAGTTTAGTCAAGTCAGACGCGAGGGAAGCTTGCTTGACTGCCGGTAGCCTTAACTAGAGCCACATTTCTTTCACTGCAAGGTAACTAGCAAAACCTCGTATGAATTTTCAGCTGGCTTCTTTTTCCGACTGGCTGCCTACTCCATATCCCTGTGGAAAGGCCTTATTACTTTGAAGACAATGATTTTAGTTATTTCAGTTCAATTATATTTAAAGTTCAAGAAAATCTATATAAAAAATAAATAAATAAATAAATAAAAAATATTTATATATATATATATATATATATATATATATATTTAAGTTGAATTAAATGCATGATGTTTCTAAATTCAATGAGTAATCAATAGTGTTAAATAATCGGGTTTTCAATTTTGACCAAATAATCGTGATCATGGTTTTTGCCATAATCGAGCAGCCCTCGGTAGGGCTGTTTTCCTATCAATAACAACCTGTAACTATCAAATTCTAGAACCGCCTGACCGTTGGAATTTTCAAAACTGACTTGGGAAAGGATTAAAGTGGTTTGGATTTTGAGGAAAGTGTAGCCCTGTACATCTTGACCATGTTCAGCTCTACACACAGCTGCAGGCAGCTTTCTCTACCATGAACATAATTAAAACAAAATATCGTTCTAGGCTCACCAATGAACACCTTCACATGTGTATAAGAATGGCCCTGACACCATTCCAGCCCAGATTTTAAATCCTGACAGGAGAAGCTAAAGCTCACTTCTCTCGCTGAACAAGAGAAAGAGGGGCAATGGGACATAAGAGGGAAAGAAAGAGAAAGGGAGGTGTTAAAGCTGTCCAACTGTTAAGATGTGTTGAGATTGTGATATTATCACACTTATTATTTACAATCCCACCAGTTCAATGTAAAAACTGATAATGAATATTGCTGAAATTTTATGAATTATACTTTCTTTATTTGAGTTGATAGTCAGTTGTTGACTATACACATAGACGTTGATGCTACTATGTGTGTTACTGTGCTATTTCAATATAGATGTCTGAGTCATAACTCAAGTTAGACATTATGATTTTCCGGACCTTTGCTTGAGGGCATTTTCTCTAACTGGACCTTGTAGAATTTTAATTGAATACCGCTGCTATAAATGATGTGTGTGAGAGCAAGATCAGAGCACTTTGGTAGAAACCTTTTTGTTAATCAGACGTCTGTTTATTATAATCCATCCAATAAGCTCAGACACGGTCGATGTCACACATTAAAGTAAATGAGATTACAGTTAAATTACTTTAACATGGCATTGTTTTTTTCTACAGTTTCATTTGAAGCTTTACATTTGTTACATCTTTTCACATGGCAATATAATTAAGATGATTGAGGCACAGCCCACTGGGATTTCATTAGAGTCTCTGTCCTCCAGGTAATCTTAACACCAGGTGAATGATCGAGAAGTGCTGGATCCCATATAAGGAGAGCAGGCTTGTGTCCTCCAGCTGCTTGTCTGTGAAAAGCAGCCTAAGCGTCTCCAGACTGTCCCCTGTAGATACACCAGCAGCAGGATCAGGTACAACGTACAAAGAACTGCTTGCATTCTTATTACAAATACAAGAGTGCTCAAGACAAGCTCGTGTCCATTTATGCTCCTCCTGTATAAGACAGCTGTAATGGTCTTGTACACAGGCTACATACAGAATCAATGTTCACTATCAATGTTCAATATCACTATCATCAATGCATTTTCAACAACTTATCAGAGCTTCCTGGCAGTCTTTGGGCAATCTTTTCCTTCAGTTGTAGAACTGTCATGCTGCTCATCTGTTCTTCTGTGTTGCAGAGGTCAACAACCATTTTCTCCCCTCTGAGCCCATTCACGGTTACTTGGTAGATCTTACCCATGGTTAAACGTGTCTATGAGACATTAGTGTGTGCCTGTGTTTAAGCCCATGAATGGGTGTCACCCATTCGCTTGCCTGACAGCCTAGGGCAGTAATTCCCCTTTTGATTCAGAGAACTTGATTGCACAAACAAAATCATTAAAACAACAATAGCAGGAGGAGGAAAGTCCCTAAGATCCCAAATGGACTCTTGACTTGTCTTTCCAACTACACACCAACAGGACATTTGTCTGGTTACATTATCTGTAAACAGTTCTAGTGCGGACCTGAATTATTTTCATTTGAGACTGCTCAGCTGACCTAAATAATAATGTAATATCAATTTCTTTAGAAATAGCATTACATTTCTAGATTAGAATGCTAAGCATAACAATACGTTGACTTTATAAAATAACATGTTCACATTATATCACATTTTTACATGTACCTTTAATTGATTACAAATGACTGCTTAGTCTTTGAAAGTATGGATACACATATTATATACTTTTTAAATCCATTTGCCTTCTAAATCATGTGACTTCATGTAAATATCAGAATAGAAACTGAAAGTGCCACTAAACAAGTCTCCTAAAAACCTTAGAGGTGACACGAGTGCCTGCCGTATCTGTCCTTTGAACAGAGAAGAAGCTGTTGGACAAACAAGCGTGATGACCACCCAGCAGCAAGAAGAGAAGAGATATGACCCCAGCGACACCACACTCAAATTTGTTAATAGAAGGGATGATTTAGATCGTAAGTAGTTAAATGTCAACATAGCCACCATGCCTTGCATTGTTTTCATTTGTGTTGTTACTTAAGTTACATATAATCATTTGCAGGTTAGAAAAGAAATGACAGGCTGAGTGACTTTTAAAGGCACTGCATGAGGACTGCATATTTATTTTACTATTTTCTCCTATTGCTTTGTCTTTCAGCCTTAGATGATGATGACAATAATCTGAGAGCAGAGATGTCCTGTGGCCATGCTGTCACTCCAGAATCCCTGACAGGATGGTGTCGCAGCTTGCTTGACCAGGTACTTAATTAATATGTGTATCTTAAATACTGATATCCTGATCCTCATATTAGTAGTATATTAGTGTCCATATGTTTGTAAGGATATCGTCTGTATGTCACTTGTGTTTTGTACGGCTGCCTCCTTGGCCGGGTCTGTCTCGTAAATTAGTTTTTAATCTCAATTACACTATCTGGTTAAATAAAGGTTTAATAAAAATAAAAAGATTGTCTTATGACAGTGCCTGAATTTCATCCAAGGGACAATATAAATTCCAATGCCCAGCATTGAAGAATGGCACAATGGAGAAGTGTGGTGAAGTTTGGACGTATCAAGAGGTGCGTAGACTGGCTGTCCTGACCACCGAGGAGATACAGCACTTTGAGGAGACCATGGCTCATCTGGCTGCGTCAGAATATTGTGAATTCAAACCAGTGAGTGCCCTGAAACCTCTACATTGACAATAATATATTTGACAAGTAGAGATGGTTGAATGGTTATCTAACACCGCTTGGTTGTTGTGTAAGGCTAAACTTGTTTTGGCCACTGTCCCAGTCATTGTTCTCACAAATAGTTCCTCATGTTCAGGTGAACAAATTTCCCCTTGGGAGATTAATTGTTAATGTGTGTATTTTCAACCTTTGAACTTAACTTTTCAACCTAGCTTCTTCTGACACAGTGCCCACAGTGCGACACATTTGTCGAGAGAAAGGATCTCTCCAACCTGTGTGTTCAATGCACTGTGTGTAGTGCCGGCAAACAGAATATCTCTCAGTTCTGCTGGCAGTGCCTGAAGCCGTGGAAGAGTTCAGAACGGCGCTCTGACCACTGCCACAACGACGGCTGTGTGAATCAGGACCTGGAAATTCTAAGGAAGTGCCAGACCATTGCATTTCTTCAGGTGCAGGGAGTCACCAACTGCCCCTGTATCCGTGCTTGTCCCACCTGCGGCCAAAGGGTGGAGCACGACCAGACCGGCTGCAAAAACATCCTCTGTAAACGCTGCCATGTTGAATTTTGCTTTGTGCGCTTGAAGCTCAAGAGTATTTGTTCCAAGACCAGTACGCCCTACAGACCCTGCTCTGTCGATGTGGCCCCTAGACAGCTCTCAATACCTATATGGCAAAGGTGTTCAAATACAAGCTCTTGATTCAAACGGCAAAATTCAATCAATAGCATTCGTCAGCGGCCAAACTATGTTTCACTTGGCACATTGCAATCAATTGCTTTGGCATTTCATTTGAAAATCATGAACAAAATAATATTTAGCAGATATAATATAATCACCAAACTTTGTCATGTGCTCCGTCGATTAGCATTTTCACATTAAGAGTAAGTTGAGGAAACGGGATGGATGCACTAGTTGAAAGATAGGGGAAGGAATGATAGGCAATGGGAATTTTATATCCTGTTTAAGAAGTTTTTGACTTGTATTACTGTTGATTTTTTTTATGTAAAGAAATAAATGGATTGTGTATACGATTCTGTCAGCTAGACATGAGACACTCCTGCACTGTAATGAAAGGACACTGTAACGTAAATATCAATGCTATATTAAAATACAAAGAAATAAAAGCAAGAATTTTCACCTAAAAACCAAGCTTTACCTTTTTATACTCACTTAACTATTAATAGCTCACAATAGGTTTGCAGTTTGTTTACAACCACTCCCCATTGAACATATTTGACATTCCATGCATTGTCACAGCATGCTTAAAAAGTAATATTTTTTGCAAACCTGTTTTGCATACTTTCAGTTTTATTTTGGTTTTTCTGAATAACCTTTCCTTGAGCAAGTTACTGATAAACAGGAACATATTGGCCAGGCTTGATGTCATGGTTTAACAACATGTTTGACACCCGTATAATTTATTATTTTACAGTATCAACAACTCTGGACAGCTCAAGCTAGTTGTCGGGTTCAGATGTAGCCTAGAGTACCCACCACAGCTTGTGTCAGTTGGGCCAATGAGCTGGGCAGCTACAAAAGCGAATGCAGTCCATAAATTAGGAAGCTTGATTTTACAGAGTGGTCGAACAAGCCCTGAAAGGGTCCTGTCACGCTGAGGGAAAGGCCCATCGGAAAGGGTTTTCATTTCCCCCTAAGCTTTTGTTTTTAATTCAAGACTCCAATTTTTGTCTGCACCTTCAGACTGTCTCCTGTCTGCTTTGTGGCCTGGGTTTAGCTGACTAACAAAACATACTAACCTAACAAAAACGTTTTAACTATTGCTGGCAAGTAGTTTGTGATTTGGGCATCTAGGCCTACTTAAAAGAATAAATATTTGCAATGTTTTAAATGATTGGCATTATAAAAATACCTGCTGCATATTGAATCTACACTAAACGTCTGATTTCCAACTTTGTGTTATTTCATGTTGTGGAGGTCTAAAGTCATTGTAAGTGCTGGTGCATAATTCATTAAGTAAGTTCATGTTAAAATTTCATAAATACATAAATATAGTGATGTATAAAAGGGGAAAGGTTAACACATAATAGGAATGTATCCACTAATGTATCCATTGTTAATTGTCATGTTTCCTTGACGCAACTAATGTTATCTTTGTATTATTACTCCTACGGAATTGGTTGATGTACTTTATAAACTCCAACGTGCGCAGATGTCTATAACAAGGAAGGCTCTGCTATGTCTTTATTTAAGGTTATAATTATAATTGGACAGTTAAAGAAACCTTAAATGAATAAAGAAAATAACTTTTCATAACAAGCGGCCAATGAGGTATTTGTTATTTGTTACATTTTATAATACACTTTGATTCATGTTAGAGCTAAACAACATCCTGTATTTTCATTTGCGCTAGGCACTGTACAATTGCTGATGTATTCCGTACTATGTCTACTATATAGTTCTCACAGCGTGACAAAGACGTACATGCATCAAAGGAAGTATGCCTAAGAAATAAACGCCCGTTCCCAATGAACGACCTGTGTCTGTGCGTTGTGAAGAGAGCTACAGTCATGTTATCTTTTAGTATAAGCACTTTCACATTTCCATCAGCAGGGCATTGAAATGCTCTGAAGGGGTTAATATTGCCCCTCGCTGTTCACCACTCACTTCAACACCAAAAGCATGAGCAGAGCTGGGATGAGGATTGCAAGATGGTTGGTTAGGCTGATGTGCTTTCAGTAAGACATACAGTACCACCCAGGTAGTCAGAATGTCATCATGTGTTCCCCTCACCGACTCCAGCACTGCTGTGGAGTCTTAGCAAGACTTCTTCACAGAGTTAGCTGAAGTTTCTCCTCTACTTACTGGACTGCCACTTGCGGATTTCAAAGCTGAATGTGATGACTGTATTTGCACAACTGCGGCGGATCATTTGGTCTGGGTGACCTAGGGGGAAAAGTCTCTACGAAGTGAAGTACAGCTTAGTGCGACATGACCTTGCTATTGAGTCACCATTGATCTTCCGTGGAACACGCTTGGTGGTTCTCAAGTGTACTCAAGAGAGGTTAGTACATCTGGCACATGAAGGCCACCAGGCCATAGTTCACACAAAACAACGCCTCAGAGGGCTTTACTGGTGGACGCACATGGACAATCAAATTCAGCCCGGTTCTGTCGCTCTGCATAATCTGTCAGTCACGTGGCAAAACAGCCAAAACTTCTCCTGCCCCATTGCAACCTGTTGAGTTTCTGGGCGACCCTGTTCAGCATGTGGCTGTTGACATTGTGGGTCCGTTTGAAAGTGGGGCCTATGACTGCAGATTTTTCATCACCCATATTGACTACTTTCAGCGAACGGCCGGAAGTAGCTTTAACTTCCACGGCAACAACAACCACAGTCTTCGGCATTCGTTGAGTTCTTAAGAGAAGGGGGCATCAAACACATCAGAACCAGTGTCTATCACCCTCAATCGAATATCGGATGTTTTGAACGGTTTAATGCTGAATGACTGAATTCAAGCAGCGCAGCAACTGAGATGAGAGCATAGCTACCGTGCCACAGCTCATGCAACGACTGGTGAATCTCCTTTTCAGCTCCTGATAGGGAGACCTATGTGGACAAAGCTAAATGTCTTGCCAACTTCCAAAGACAGAGGGCAATACGATCAAGTCGGGGCCAGAGTTGCCTACAGCAGGCCAAGAGTAAATGCTACACGGACGCCAGGAGAGGTGCGAAAACTCTCAAGGTCAAAGTTTGTGATAAAGTGCGGGAAGGCAAGCTTTACAATGTGGGAAAGGGAGAAAGACAGTACACTGACCCCTTGTCTGTACAGCAACGGACTGGGCTGAGCACATTCATCCTGAGCGATGGAAAAGGTGGAATGCAGCATGCCTTTCTCTGCCACGAGAGAACCGAGGAGTCACCACAGGCTCGTACATCAGAGGAAACCATCAGTCCAGCAGAAACAAAACAAACTAGAAACAAGTAAGTAAGTAGAAACAAGTGCTAGAATCAAGAATATGTGATGACACGCTGCCCTAATAATTTTTTTATACAAATGTGAATATGAACTAAGATAACAGTAATGTGAATTTCAGTTATTAAAATATTGAGTGTTTTGAGTATATAATAAAACTTCTGGCGATTTCATTTACGCTTCAAAAATCATAAAAATAGTGTTCATTTGTTAAGCTTATCTTGCTGATCAAAATATGTAAGTATCATAAACTTTTGTTTGCCAAAGCTTATTTTTCTGCAGTAACTCAAAACCCAAAGGAAAGATCCCGATGGCTTTTTGTGGAGGGAATCCATGGAAAATCTGACTTCCAAAGTCAAAGTCAAAAGTCAAAGTAGCTTTATTGTCAATTACTTCACATGTCGAGACATACAAAGGAATCGAAAAGACGTTTCCCACACTCTTGCGGTAAACATATAAAGTGCACATTCAAAACACACAGATAAGACATATATACTAAAGACATATATACTAAATATATACTAAACAGATGGCCATTAAAATTATGTATAAAAATATGCAGAAATGTATAGTCTACAATGTATTGCTAGGGTTAGCAGCATATGTTACAGTAAGTTTGGTTGTAGTATGTATAAGTTATGTATAAGTTAGGTTAGCAGCATAAGTTGATGTATAAGTTATGGTTGTGGTAGTGAAGAAACTACCAGTGCAAAACGGCAATATGCCGCAAAAACATCCAGTATGATGTATACAGGCAGACAGTGCAAGTAGGACAGTAAGGACAGCCAATTTCCAGTCAGTTGGTAAATGGCGAACATAATAAGTGATAAAGTGATAAAGTGATAAAAGTGATAAAAGTGCAGGACACAGTTTGTTTCAGAGTCCTAAGTGTTTTTTGTGTGTTTGTGTGTGTGTGGTGGGGGTGGGGGGGGGTGGGGGGGGGCAGATGGGGATTTCAGCTTCCTGTCAGTCTGGAGGATCTGGCTGGGGGGAGTGATGGGAGGGAATTCAGTTCCCTGACAGCTTGATGTATGAAGCTGTTTCTGAGTCTGGCAGTGCGGCAACGGAGGCTTCTGTATCTTCTTCCAGAGGGTAGGAGGCTGAACAGACTGTGTGCTGGGTGGCTGGTGTCGTTCGCAATTGAGGTAGCTTTACGGGTGAGGCGGGTGATGTATGTATCTTGCAGGGAGGGGAGTGGGGCAGACTGATTCTGTGGGGCACCAATGATCCTTCCAGCTGTGTTCACAATGCGTTGCAGCGCTTTCCTGCTGTGTGCAGTGCAGCTACCTCCCCACACAGTGATGCAGCTGGACAGGATGCTTTCCGGGTTGGTCTACAAAAATACGTCATTCCTGGTCCGCTCTTTTATCTAACTTTTAAGTTAGCGAGCTAATATGGCAAGCACAGAAGACTTAGTATAATTTACGTTTTCTTCACTGCATCTGTACATCTGGCCCCGGTACGAATATGAATGTGTGGGCCTTCTCATAGAGTTTAGCATATTTTGCTGACAGAAGAGTGCTTACACAAATCACATAGAAATGACAGTAGCATACCTCTAACAATTAAATCTACATGAGAGCAGATTGATGGAAATATCAAGGGCATGCATTTAATACATTGACTCAAAAGTAACTGCGGCAACTAAGTGCATATCCTGGCATACCTTGTTAAAATGACATTCTACATTCTTTAGAGAGTATTCAAGTTAAATGTCGTATTAATGTGTGTTTGGTTGTTAACTTCTATTCCTAGCTAACTAAAACAAGTGAGATGTAATACCTCACGTAATTTAAATAGCTAGCTAGCTAACTTAGCCTACTTAATCTACTGTGTCTGCCTCCTTGGCCTAGAAGGTCTCGAGGGTCTCTTCCAGATCAACTTTGATATTCTAAAATAGGTCCACAGCCCTCCACTGTCCGTACATGCTGACATACATACTTTCCTGCTCAGTTAGTTATACACATTCGTCCATATTCTTGGTTGGATGGTGTCATACTTGACAGCAGAGAGTGCACGGTCCCACTCAGTGCATTTCAGCATGTACTGTTTATCTCCTTTGCTATCGGTAGGAAAATACACCAGCAACTCGAGTCCAGCTGCTACGTGATTCAGCCCAAGTAGGCGTACCTTGTTTGCCCACAGTTTGTTGCATTTCTCTCTATCTTTATGGAAGTTCTTCCTCACCAAATTCCGGTTCAAATAAATACGGCTGAATTTCACTGTCCAACAATATATCCAAATCCAAGTTGTCACAATCTAGGTGTATAAGATCGCAGCAAATCGCTCCAAAAATGAATTACCCGCATTTTGATACGTCACTCAGAGAACCAGGAAAGGAAACTAGTTTTTAATATTCTGGAAAAGACTCTCTATGACGCAATAGAGAGTCATTTCTAAACTTGTTTTAAATTATGCTGTTTGGTTGCAAAACAATAAATGACGATGCTATATATAAATTACGACACTGGTAGGCTATATGATGGAAAAAATAAGAAAAATCGAAAATCACTTTAAATCAGAAAGCCCGCTACAATCGTGCAATAGTACAATGGGGAATGTACCGATTCATACAGTCTATGTTTAAATAGATGCGTATAATAGGGATCATCAATATATATAGTATTAGTATATAGTGTAGTATTTCTGCTAAGCAATATAATACTAATAAAAAACTTGCACAACTGTATCAATTTAAAAAGTGACCTAAACTTGAGCTGATACATCACAAAGATTGAGAGTCAATAGTTATAAGTAGTTATGGATCTAAATATCTCATAAGCCTATAGGAATAGCAATTACAGTACACAGATTGTCAAATATTCAACAAACAGAGTAGTTCATTCGGGTTTATTTGTTCAACAAAATCTATTATGTTATAATTTGTTTCTTACTCAGCAACACGTTCATCATCACTCTCAAATGTTCTCTTCTTCACTCTAGTTTTGTTGATTACAGTCGCGGTTTCCTCTATCCTATAACTTTCACTTGTCCTCTCTCTGCAACACTTTCATCATCTTTTGAAGTCCCTGTCGTTTTCCTTGCAACGGTTCCTCTACGTAATATTTTGGCTTTTTTAGACAGATTGTTTTCTTCCATCTTTCCAACATTACGACATTCGTTCTCTTGTTCTCCACTATATTGTTCATTGCCCTTCACAATACTATTCAGACTCATATCATTCGGTTTTTCATTCATCCCAACGTCCTTGGGCTTGTTAATGGGGGGCTGATTTGTGAGGAAAGTTTCTTTGTTGGCGTCATGGATTATCTGAGAATCTGTAGAAGAGAAAATGACAGGTGATACGGTTATTGATCCATACGCCGTGTATGTGAGATAGAGAGGGGGGACTGAAGGGTCTCTTGGGACTGAATGGTCCTAGGGATTATTTGTCAAAAGCGCATTTGTCACAAAATAGTTTATCTCAAGATCAATCAAGATCAATCAAGATTTACAAATCTATAGGCTTGGTTTTCTTCACTTTAAAACGTACTTAATTATTAACAAGCCATCATATCTCTCATATAACTTGTACACTCTAAAAAATGATTAGTGGGGTTAATGAATAAAGCTTCAAATTAAGAGCTTTTCCAACTTGAATAATTTTACTTGTTACATGTACTTTTGATAACTTAAGTTATTTATGTTGGTAAAAATGTTAATAAAGAAAACTGTCTTAACTTAAATGTAAATACATTTTGAACGAGCATTTTTGCCTTCATTTAACAAAAGAAAAGTATTCAGGTAAACTTTAGCTCGCTAGCATGCTTGATGGGTGGGTCATAGCTTATGGTTAATATGTACGTTACTACAAATATTTAGATTTTAAATTGATACACTTAGTTATCTTTGTTTTCAAATTAAGTTAAAGTATTAACGATTTCAAAGTTGGTTAGTTGAGTCACAGCTTAACAAAAGTCTTGTGCGATCTGCAAAGGGAGGTATGTCAAATTCTGTAAGTTAGGTGCCATTTCTATCTGCTGATAAATTGAAACGCCTGAGAAAATGTTGTGTTATTGGAGGTGGGAATGTTTCTTTTGTGCTCAGATAATTGTACAAACATTGTTAATTCACTGTGTACCCAAATATTTAGTTGCATCATCAACATCGGTTTTAACATAACACAACAAAATTGAATTTGAATGTGCAATTTATTCTGACTTGAGTTAAATAAGTTACTGTTACTCAAAACAATTGAGGTAACAAATTGCATGGACATTTATGAGTTGAATGGAAGTCAAATAAATAAGTTAGAATAGCTTAAGTCGAGTAATTTGACAAGGTTTTCATACAAAATAAGTTGGTTCAACTTAAATTGGGCTTAAAGGGCAAAGCATATCATGTTGGATGTACAAAAGTAATTGAGTTGGTCTAACTAATAAAGTCTCATTGGATTTACCCAATAATGGCTTGAGTTGGAATTACTTAAAAAGATACATACAATTTGTTACCTCAATTTTATTAAGTTGAGACAGTGTATTATTTTTTAGAGTGTATGTTCCGATGACATGTCAATCTCTATTTAGCCCTTTTAAACCTTTTTCTACTTGGATAATGTAAAGACTGAGTCAGAGATTATCTCTTGAGCTCATGTTTGGGGTTTCGTTTTTTCAAAGGTAGATTAAATCATTTTGGATCAGCTGTGCAATTGGAGTTTTAGTGACATTTTACCATGTTGGGTTCAAATCACAATTATTCAGTAAAGTTGACCTAAATATATATTTTTTAATTGTGTAGACTTGACCTGCCTTCTTAATCTAGATAAGCCACAGAGTCCCCTTAATTAGGATTGCATACAACATATCACACTTATACTATAGGCTCCCTTAACACTGATTACATTCATTCAATATTTTCATACTTACTTTGCTTGTACATTAGCAAATATGAACTGGGATGGGATCTAAAGAAACATTTCAAGAAATGCAATTGAGTAATAATATGTTGTTAGACAGATCTGAAATACGAGAAGGCATAAGCAAATCACAAATCTACCTTATAATATAGTCACATTCTTGCTGTAGACTGACCTGTTGAAGTGAGCATTCTGCTACGGTCTGAACTGTTTGAGCCAAGTTGAGTTTGAGTTAACTTAGTTTGCCCATAGATTAACATACACAGCTCACAGATCAATTAACAATCAATCAATTAATCAATGTAAAAAACGTTTGCCATGTTGCTGTAGCTTAGCTTAGCTACATGTCATGTAGAATAACTGGTAGCTTAAGCTCACTACACTTTCCAAGTAGTTTGCCTAATATTGCTGTGGCCTGTGGATGGAATCTAATTCCAGGTCTTTTGGACAGGTTTTTTGATGTAGTGTCATAAAAGCTAATGTTGATGTTAAACGTAATGTTGATATGGCACACTAATTAACAAGAACATTTCAAACTGGCACTTCATGTCAAAAAGGTTGCCGACCCCTGAGCTATAGTGTTTCCCCTGCAAACACGCGCAACCTGTGTGCAACGTTGCACGAAGGTTGCAATTGGTTATAATTTCTCTGTCATCGTATTACAATTAAGCCTGATTTATGCTTCTGCGATTTTGCATTCTGGAAAAATGTACTGGATCATCCCAATGCCTTAGCTTCCAACTTGATACAATTCTATAAGCATTAACCCCCTTACAACAACATACAGAAGATATTGAATTGAAGATTTTCATTGAAGAAAATAAATAAATAAATCAAACACAGAATCAATGACTCCATCTCAAACACAATATGTCCTGAGACAACTTTTTTTACAGGCCCTATTGGTCTATGGGACACCTTCGTTGTTAAAATGGAAATTAAAGAAGATAAGTAGTTTCAAAATGTTTATGTCTTAAATCGAATGAGAATGCACAATTGATACTTAGGCCTACATGAAACATTAAACATCTTTTAAAATTCAAACAGGGTTTTAATGCAATTTCATAAAACACTATGCTAAAATTAGAAAAGCAATTCATAGGCCTACGGTTACACTTAACATTAAAGTAAGGCACAAAACATTCCAGGCCTTAAGAGTTAAGAGGGAGGGTAATGATAGGCCCATAAGAAGACTCACAATTCATGAAGTAAAAAGACACTGTGAACAAGTAAATACTTCTCCGTCTTCGTTCAGACTGAACGAATCGTTCGCGAACTTGACATCACTAATCCGCCACTTTTATCGAAGACGCATCGGTTGGTGACTTCTAACAAGAACGATCTATCTCCAAGAACAGAAGTCATTACAACTTTTCCAATGATGAAGGCTCAACCTCAGCTTTTTCCTGTCGGTAGCTCCTGACCTTTTACAGACCATTTACGCAACTGTTTGGCTTAGGGCAGGGGCATCATTGCACTTTAAATATAGTTCTTTGACTTACTCTTTACCTTTATTATATTAACAAAGTAGCAGCAGCGTGTACTTTGGCAAAACACAAATGTAGGCCTAATATGCAAACTCAATGAAACAAAAGTTTATCAAATGTTGCTCTGCTAGTGCTAGCGTTGGCATATCGATGCTTATCAATTATCTTCAGCTGCGCCCAGGGTGTAGAGCAATAACATGGAAACACCCATATCATCTCAATCTCATAAATGCGTTCTCTGTCCTTCCAAATTTGCTAAATTATTGTCATCAAGTACACTTGACAAAATCGTTCTTCTCACGAACACGTTGTTGCGTTATTTTAATAAATAAACAGCACTTGTTTGCGTTGGTTTGGCGAGGTTTTTGGAAATTGTGTGTGAAGAAGCAACTTTTCGTGTGTGCCTCAGCCCTAGGGGATACAAGCTCTCAAAGAGCCATGATGTCCTGTGGCCATGCTGTCACACCAGAATCACTGACAGGATGGTGTCGCAGCTTGCTTGAGCAGGTATTCATTATTTGTTATCTTTGATATTTTGTAAGATTTGCAACAGTGACTAAACACTATCAACCTCCAGCATCTAATACCAACATAGGAAACCTTGTATAACTACTGGATATTGCAGTGTCTACGAGTGCTCGGGTATTTCAATGTTGCTTGTGCATGATTCTATGAGAGAGAGAAAATATTTGTGTCCTGATTGCCAAGGGGAAGTGCAAATTTATTTGCCCTGCATTGGTGAATAACAAGAGGTGTAAGAAAGAGTGGCCTTACAAGGAGGTTCGAAGGCTGGCTGATCTGAATATGGAAGAAATGCAGTACTTTGAAGAGATAATGGCTCGCCTTACTGCAAGTGATTATCTTCAAGTAAAACAAGTGAGGATCTTGACCAATTTTCATTTAAAATGATGTGACCAGTTGTAATGCCAAATAAAAAAACTTGTAATCTTTCTCGTAAGCACATAAGGTTTCATAATCTAATCTTTCTTCTATTCTTTTCATATTCTTTTTCAAGTGTCCTAGCTGTAAGTCATCTGTTGTGAGAAAGGACCTTTCCAACCTAAATGTAATTTGCATCGTGTGCACAGCTGAAAAGAAAAAGACCTTCGCTTTTTGCTGGCAGTGCCTGGGAGAGTGGGTGGGTCCTGCCCCACGGTCTGACCACTGCGGTCGTGATGGATGTGTTGATGATGACCTTGAGGTTCTAAGAAGGTGCTCCTCCATCACCTTTACTGAGGTTACAGGAATCACAGGCTGTCCCTCTGTCCGGGCATGTCCCACCTGTGGCCTAAGGGTGGAGCATGACAGAAATGGCTGCAAAAATATTGAATGTCCTCGCTGCGAGAATGAGTTCTGTTTTGTTTGCCTGAAGCTCACACCTGAATGTTTAGAGACCAGCAGTTATTTCATACCCTGCTCTGATGGTGTTGCTCCTAGACAAACATCCATACCTGTGTGGCATAACAGTATGCTTTACACTACCACCGGTAACCTACCCTCACACTTTTTTCTTGAGCGTGATGACTTATTTGATGATTTATATGACTAACTTTTACAGAACGTTGAAAACAATGCAAATTGTATACAAGGTGTCCTTGATTGAACAATGCAGGAAATCTGATTTATATAGACACAAGTTTACAAATGTAGGTAATTAAGCAGGTAACAAAACTTTCCTTCAAATGTTCCTGAAGCCAGCACTATCCGAACAAACTGTTTAAGAACAGTATCGGAATAAACTTATGTAGATAAAATATTATAAAGAATTAAATGTGGAACAGGCAGAATGAATTAACTTTGGTTGGCTTTCCATATTTCTCAAGATATTAATAAAGAAATTCTACGGAGACTGTTTTTTTTCTTCTTCAGAGGATCCATTGTCAGATTTAATAGCATGCTCAAGATAGTGGTGTGCTCTATTATTTGTGTGATATTAATGAAGTCTGTAGCAGAAGAACAAGAGTGAGTGAGAACAACAGCTAGAATATTGTAGAGAGGTTTGGGTATCCTTCCTGCTTAGGTGCAATAAGATGTCAGACTTTATGACCGGTCAGTCAGATGGCATTGTTTATGGCCCTGTGTAAAAGATAGGAGCAACCTTTGAATTAGAGATAAATGAGAGGGCTGTGGGGGAGGGCTGATTGTGGATCTGGGAGGCCTCTGGCCTTTGTCTTAGGAGAGGCCTGTTTATGCAGAGGAGCACGGGGCCAGGTGGGAGAATGTTGGGGGTTGTGACAAAGGGGCAAGGAGTGACCCAGGCGTAGGAACAGCAACAGATAGCTGGTCAGAACCGGTTCTTAGATGCAATCTAGAAGTCAGCAGACAGGGTGAAACTACTATAATAGCTAGAGACAAAGGAAGAGAAATCAGACTGGCAGAGGGAACTGGGGCGTCACAGTCATCTCCACTCTCCTTATATTCAGCTTTGCGGGATATGAGTTAAGGTAAACTGCTATTATTACAATAAGTGCTTAAAGGTTGATTAACCATATGCGTGTGATAATATACATATACTCTGAGTGAATTAAAATACGATTTGACTAAACAACTGTCTCCACTTGTGATCCTTCCTCTGGAATAACGGACTTGATGAGAGAGGAGGCCAGAAAGGTCTATCTTGACACCATGTAAAGTAAAATAATACATAATACCAAAAATATGATTTACGAAACATCCACTATATTTTTATACATAATTGTCAATTTATAAACATCCATATAAAAGTGTCTACTGATTGAGACCCTCACATGGCTAGCTGAGTCAGAGGTTTTTTAAACTACGGTTTGTTGATTAAATCAAATAAGGTTTGTATGTACAGTATAAGTAAGTCAAACACTGCTATTTGTGCTGCAGCTATTGTGAAGATTCAGGTTGTTGATCTTGAATACTTCATAATTGCTATTAAATAGAGATTACTTGTTTCCTCAAACCTGCCATAACACTTTAGTTTAGTTTAACACTTTACAATACAATAGAGTTAACAAAGCAATATCAATCGGATAAATACAACACCCAGATTGTGTTACTTACCAGCTCTATTTAAGAACAAATTGAGGTATAGCATCGCTACTAAGAACCGCATGAGAGGTTGTCCTTGAGTGCAAACCGTCAATTTACATTTTTATCAACAGGGGGCATTCACTTTTTATCGAGGGTTTAACTGTAAAACACTAGGGGCCGTAGGGACAATATGAGCCCAAAAGCAGCGGAACCTTCTGTTTTTTAACAAGGCAGTAACTGCTGGGCAACCCACAGCAACTGCTGGGCAACCCACAGCAGTGATTCCCAGGAAGATGATTACTGTGGTGTCTGCAGGGGCCCTGGGTATCACAGACAGAGGGCTAAGGACAGGGGCAACACTGGCGTCAGGGGTCAAGTTGTACTGTGATAGAAGGTCCCTGAGGAAGACTACAGAAAACAGACACATTAAATAATAAATAAATAAAGTACTTCAAATACCCCAGTAGGCCTACTACCTTGTTTGACTGTCCTGAAAGTTAGCCTCTGATAGTGGTTCAGCATTTGTATTAAATGAGTATTATATGTGGCTTTATAACTGAGCACTTCAATTAATGTTGAAATAGTTGAGTTTACACAGCCATCGATGTACAAACGCACTCTTACGTTGGGATAGTGATGGTTGTGGTTGTGGTAGACACTAACAGCGTCAGAGTACAGCCAATATTTTGTCAGGACAGAACACTGAACCCAGGTACCCTGATATTTGAATAATATCACAAAACAATGTCTTGAGTTCACGGTTGGCTTTAACTAAAATAATAGTTGGATGAAAACAACCTGAGGGTTAGGTTTTTTTTAGAACCAAGTAGGTCTTTGCTCTTGTTATGGAGCATACCAAAATAGCACCCACACCCTGTCAAAACCACAAAATACTTTCCATGCTGGTCATAGTGTACACCATATGCAGGCATTGTTTAAAACAAAACAAACAGGTTTAGATACTTTCAGTTTTATTTTTTCAGACTCAGCTAGGTGGCGAGATGCAGACTAAGAAAGAAGTAGCCAGTGGCTGTGGCTACAAAGGAAGGATCCAATATGGGCGCAAACATAAAGAACGTCATGTAAAAAATATTAATACAAATAAAAAGTTAGTTATTTCATCTCAGGGCTAAGGTAAGCTTTCCTGCTGAACGTGATTTGACCAATCCTTCAGGAATAGAGTAGGGAAAGAGTTATTTTACAGGTGACGGTAAGTATCCCTGCAGAGCGGGCTCAAGCGCTTGCAGGGTCAGGGATAGAGCAAGGATGTCACACAGCTTAATAAATAGTTTTTGTTAGTATAGTTTTTATCTGGCCGTGCCGAGAACGGATATAGAGACGTCAATGCTCACCGTTAAGCCTTCTGGAGGTGTCGCGGGCTCAAATTAACGAAACATCCAGGATGGAAGGTGCCCACTTGAAAACCCCAATGACATATCTGCTCTCAACTCAAATCCTTTCTAAATATTGTTTTTTAGAGTTCTCAACACGGTTTTAAAGCATAATGGGTATTATAACACCATATCCTGTGTAATATGAAAATAATTTTTCTTTGCTGTTTTTTTGGTAAATGTTTTTTATGTTTATTTTTTCCTCTTCTCTTTTATTTTCACTGTATTCAATAGAGAGCATATTTTTATAGCGAACAATGCAGGGAATCTGATTTATATAGACACAAGTTTACAAATGTAGGTAATTAAGCAGGTAACAAAACTTTCCTTCAAATGTTCCTGAAGCCAGCACTATCCGAACAAACTGTTTAAGAACAGTATCGGAATAAACTTATGTAGATAAAATATTATAAAGAATTAAATGTGGAACAGGCAGAATTATATATTTTTATACATAATTGTCCATTTTTAAACATCCATATAAAAGTGTCTACTGATTGAGACCCTCACATCCTCAGATTGCTCAAACGTCAAGGAAATGGAGACAATGACAATGCTCAATGACATAATTTTATGCTAGCCGAGTCAGAGGTTTTTTAAACTAAGTTTTGTTGATGAAATCAAATAAGGTTTGTATGTACAGTGTAAGTAAGTCAAACACTGCTATTTGTGCTGCTGCTATTGTGAAGATTCAGGTTGTAGATCTTGAATACTTCATAATTGCTATTAAATAGAGATTACTTGTTTCTTCAAACCTGTCATAACACTTTTAGTTTAGTTTAACACTTTCCAATACAATACAGTTAACAAAGCAATATCAATCGGATAAATACAACACACAGATTGTAGTAATAATGCAATTTCAGTTGTTAAAATGGCTTGCCATAATGGTTTTTCATTTTGGATATCTGATATTAAAATTATGACTAGCAACAATTGGATTGTAGATATCTGAAATGGGAGTTTTTCCTAGAAAGAATTCTATTGCAGATATCCAGAATGTTCATTCTAGTTTTCAAAGATGACGTTGTGGATATCTGAAATTGAAAGCCCAATACACATTAATGGCTATCTGTCCTAGGAAGAATGACGTTGTGGATCTCTGAAATGTTCATTTTGACTAGGAAAAATTGAATTACGGATATCTACAATACCTATCCAGCCCTGCGATTAAATGTTAAAAAGGCCACTTATATTTTAAGGATTTAAAGATATCTTAAATTTAGTTTTGACTAGTAGGCTACAATCAAAGTTGTAGATGTCTTGAAATACAATTTCTTCTAGTAAGAATGTTATTGTGGATATCTTTAATTACCATTCTGACTAGAGAGAATACAATTTTGACTAGGATAAATGCTATTATGGATATGTGAAATATATTTACAGATAGGAGTGTGGTTCGATTAAATGTTAAAACGGCTTGCCATAAGCGGCCTTACTAGTTTAACTACATTTCTAACTAGCTTGGAGGTTACGTCACTGTTTTCTGAATCAAATAGCTTTTTAGAGGCGAAGCTCTTCTATTGAGTAGTGCGATAACGTCCACACAAGCTCCATTTCCTCAAGCAGGCAGCGCAGCGGAGCTTTCTCCTGCGTCTGAAAGGAAATAAGTAATAAATAAATAATAAATAAATGAAATGTATAGGTAAATGTCGCCGCCACCAAACACGCACTGCAGTACTGTATTTGTAGCCGACACTTCGGTCGCTGTTTGAGCTTGAATTTAGTTCATGTGTCTCGTTAACAAACCCTTCTTGTGAGACAGATGTGCCATGTTGTTACTTTTTAAGTTGACTGCTGTTTGAGTTGAGTTATTGAGTTTACGTTAACTTAGTTCGCCCTTAGGTTAACATGCACACCTTATTGATCAATAAACAATTTAAGTGAACATTGCATGCCTGCCTATCTGTTTGACTGACGGTTTTATTGATCACTTAGATAGCATTGTCTTGGAATGAAGTAATTCAATGAGAAAAAAACAAGTTCGTTTTGATGTAGTACACTACTTTTGTCATATTGCAGTGGCTTAACTGAGCTGCATTTTTCTGGGGGTATAGCTTCAGTGTAGTGAAGTTTCATTTAATGTGGAGTAACTGAGCAGTACTAGCTTAGCTCACTACACTTTCCAAGTAAGATTAGCTTGCCCAACACTGCTGTAGCATATGAATGGAATGAAATTCCAGGTCTTTTGGAAATGTTTTTGATGTGGTGTCATAATTAAACGTAGGCTAATGTTAATAATAAACGTAATATTTATATGGCACACTAATCAACAAGAACATTTCAAACTGGCACTTCACGTCAAAAAGGTTGCAGACCCCTGGTCTAGAGTGTAATTGGTTGCCCTGAGCATGGTCTACATGTTCACACAAATTCTAACAGTTACAGACAGTTAACAGATCGTTAAAAAAGTTAAAGAAATAGGTTGTTGATGGTCTCGTGCAGTAAAGGACCTCGATTTCGACTATATTATATAACAAATACTGGCAAGTGAGTAGTCTAAGAAGGCTATGACTAAAATCTTGACTTACCTTTTCAATAGATAACAGAAAGAGTACTCTCCAGCATTTAATGCAGAATTCAAGATCGCCCATGTTGAAAGGTTATCTTCACTTTCGATAGCTGACGTCGAGCGGCAGAAATTGATTCCATGAACTGACGACAGACCTGATGAATTAGTAAACAATTTGTGATTTTTAAATTATCAATTAATAATTTATTAAGTGAGTCTACTTGGTTGAGAATGCTTTGTCATGTTTACGAGGAACTTTAGTCACATGCCAACTTATTCTTATGACTCAGCCAAGTAGGGGGTAGAGTGACTGGAAGTGATAACACGAGACACATTAATAAAGAATATGATTTAGTTTAAAATGGTTTTATCTGATTAAAACAGTATCATCAAATTGTTTAATGCATAGGAAATAAAGATCGTTTATCTATAGCAAGGGTCACTAATAGGCGGACCGCGGTCCGGACCCAGACGTGTTTCTATCTGGACCAGGAAAAGTCACCGCTTGAATTTGACGGAACGTTTCTATTTCAACTGGCGCTCATTTTCTAGCCTTTACGGCACTGGTTTACCGGGACGGAAAACTCAAAGGCCAGCGCCCTATTTAAAGGGCTCTTTCACAGACCAATTGCATGCGTTGTAAATCATCACATGAGGTTGCTCAGCCAATCAAATCTGTGCATTCCGATAAACGTTTGCTACTCGAGTCAGTGAGTAAGATGCAACATACAGCGAGAAACAAGATAAGATAAGTGATAGCAATAAGTTTTCCAGATAAATGGCGTGCTCTAAAAAAAAAAGAAAAGTAGATAGTGAAAATAGAGCTTTTAATCCTGCATGGATAATCTCGTATGTGTTCATTCTTCCCATTGGCATTTCAAAACCAGTATGTCTCATATGTTCCGAGACCGTGCGATTATTACAAGCGGCAATGTGAAGCGCCACTACGAGACCAAGCACAAATCATTCGAGCAAACATACCCACTAAAATCCAAACTAAGGACACAGAAAATAAACGATCTGAGAACCCAATATGATCGATCAACCAAAATCCTAACTCATTCATTCACTGCCCTCAACGTGCTAACGAATGTTCCCTTAACCCTTTAGCAAGTAGGCGTACAGTCCCACCGGTGGGATCGGAACACGTTATCAGAATAGCTTGTTCCGAATATGTGACAATCAGAGTTAGGACTAGGGTTGGGCGATTAATTGTATTTTATTTTCAATGACGATTTTGGCTTCCAACGATTATGACAACAAAATAATCGAGAAAAAACGATCATTGTGACGCATTCCATTTCGCAATGTTGCTCGCGTTTTTGAATCAATTCATCCAGCGCATCCCTTCGTTTTATTTACAGCGGTGCACGTTTGAATGGTAACGTTAGCCATTGTCAGTTACATCGATACTGTCCTATCAGATAGCGTAAGTCAAGCGACTACTTTATATAATGTTTTGTCTTTTGAAAAAGTTGCGATTCGCTATGCGTGCACATTTACGCTCACTAGCCTCCACTTCAAAACAACGCGATAAAGAAACGGACCTATATGGACGAACTTTCGCCATCATAACTTAAGTTTACCATTTAACAAACTATTATAACATTTCACTTGATTAAAATAAACGGGCCTATTACAAGTTTAGTCAAGTCAGACGCGAGGGAAGCTTGCTTGACTGCCGGTAGCCTTAACTAGAGCCACATTTCTTTCACTGCAAGGTAAAGAGCAAAACCTCGTATGAATTTTCAGCTGGCTTCTTTTTCCGACTGGCTGCCTACTCCATATCCCTGTGGAAAGGCCTTATTACTTTGAAGACAATGATTTTAGTTATTTCAGTTCAATTATATTTAAAGTTCAAGAAAATCTATATCACATATTTATATATATATATATTTACATTGAATTAAATGCATGATGTTTCTAAATTCAATGAGTAATCGTGTTAAATAATCGGGATTTCAATTTTGACCAAATAATCGTGATCATGGTTTTTGCCATAATCGAGCAGCCCTAGTTAGGGCTGTTTTCCTATCAATAACAACCTGTAACTATCACATTCTGGACCCGCCTGACCGTTGGAATTTTCAAAACTCACTTGGGAAAGGATTCAAGTGGTTTGGATTTTGAGGAAAGTGTAGCCCTGTACATGTTGACCATGTTCAGCTCTACACACAGCTGCAGGCAGCTTTCTCTACCATGAACATAATTATAAGAAAATATCGTTCTAGGCTCACCAATGAACACCTTCACATGTGTATAAGAATGGCCCTGACACCATTCCAGCCCAGATTTTAAATCCTGACAGGAGAAGCTAAAGCTCACTTCTCTCACTGAACAAGAGAAAGAGGGGCAATGGGACATAAGAGGGAAAGAAAGAGAAAGGGAGGTGTTAAAGCTGTCCAACTGTTAAGATGTGTTGAGATTGTGATATTATCACACTTATTATTTACAATCCCACCAGTTCAATGTGATAACTGATAATGAATATTGCTGAAATTTTATGAATTATACTTTCTTTATTTGAGTTGATAGTCAGTTTGTGAGGGTTCCGCGGACATCCGTCCGGTAGAGGGCGCTGAAGGGCTGTGGTGGTGATGAAGCACTCCTCTGACAGGTCACCGGATTGCAACAGGTGAGTTCAATCTGGTGATCAGTTGGAGGAGTGCTATATAAGGGTGTCTGTTTGTTTCAGTAGGGAGGCTGACACGCCGGAAGGCTGAGCGGATAAAGAGTCGCAGTCTCAAACTCCCCGAACAGCAAAGCACCGGCACCGGCACCGGCACCGGCACCGGCACCGGCACCGGCACCGGCACCGGCACCGGCACCGGCACCGGCACCGGCACCGGCACCGTGGGCGTACGGGTGGGGGTGTGTGGGTGTGGACAATAAAAGGGTTTCTCCAGTTACACTCCTTGGTCTGCTGTCTCCTCTGTGCTCAGAACTCCTCACACAGTTGTTGACTATACACATAGACGTTGATGCTACTATGTGTGTTACTGTGCTATTTCAATATAGATGTCTGAGTCATAACTCAAGTTAGACATTATGATTTTCCAGACCTTTGCTTGAGGGCATTTTCTCTAACTGGACCTTGTAGAATTTTAAATGAATACCACTGCTATAAATGATATGTGTGAGAGCAAGATCAGAGCACTTTGGTAAAAACCTTTTTGTTAATCAGACGTCTGTTTATTATAATCCATCCAATAAGCTCAGACACGGTCGATGTCACACATTAAAGTAAATGAGATTACAGTTAAATTGCTCTAACATGGCATTGTTTTTTTTCTACAGTTTCATTTGAAGCTTTACATTTGTTACATCTTTTCACATGGCAATATAATTAAGATGATTGTGGCACAGCCCACTGGGATTTCATTAGAGTCTCCGTCCTCCAGGTAATCTTAATACCAGGTGAATGACCGACAAGTGCTGGATCCCATATAAGGAGAGCAGGCTTGTGTCCTCCAGCTGCTTGTCTGCGAAAAGCAGCCTAAGCGTCTCCAGACTTTCCCCTGTAGATACACCAGCAGCAGGATCAGGTACAACGTACAAAGAACTGCTTGCATTCTTAATACAAATACAAGAGTGCTCAAGACAAGCGTGTGTCCATTTATGCTCCTCCTGTATAAGACAGCTGTAATGGTCTTGTACGCAGGCTACCTACAGAATCTATGTTCACTATCAATGTTCAATATCACTATCATCAATACATTTTCAACAACTTACCAGAGCTTCCTGGCAGTCTATCGGCAATCTTTTCCTTCAGTTGTAGAACTGTCATGTTCCTCATCTGTTCTTCTGTGTTGCACAGGTCAATAACCATTTTCTCCCCTCTGAGCCCATTCACGATTACTTGGTAGATCTTACCCATGGTTCAACATGGCTATGAGACATTAGTGTGTGCCTGTGTTTAAGCCCATGAATGGGTGTCACCCATTCGCTTGCCTGACAGCGAAAATAAATATCCTGCCTGAATTCTTGTAAATATCAGAATAGAAACTAAAAGTGCCACTAGCACTGGTGGATAAACAAGTCTCCTAAAAACCTTAGAGGTGACGCGTGTGCCTGCCGTATCTGTCCTTTGAACAGAGAAAAAGCTGTTGGACAAACAAGCGTGATGACCACCCAGCAGCAAGAAGAGAAGAGATATGACCCCAGCGACACCACTCTCAAATTTGTTAATAGAAGGGATGATTTAGATCATCGTAAGTAGTTAAATGTCAACATAGCCACCATGCCTTGCATTGTTTTCATTTGTGTTGTTACTCAGGAAGTGCCAGACCATTGCATTTCTTCAGGTGCAGGGAGTCACCAACTGCCCCAGTATCCGTGCTTGTCCCACCTGCGGCCAAAGGGTGGAGCACGACCAGACCGGCTGCAAAAACATCCTCTGTAAACGCTGCCATGTTGAATTTTGCTTTGTGTGCTTGAAGCTCAAGAGTATTTGTTCCAAGACCAGTACGCCCTACAGACCCTGCTCTGTCGATGTGGCCCCTAGTCAGCTCTCAATACCTACAGTGGGGCCAAAAAGTATTTAGTCAGCCACTGATTGTGCAAGTTCTCCTACTTAGAAAGATGAGAGAGGTCTGTAATTTTCATCATAGGTACACTTCAACTATGAGAGACACAAATGAGAAAAAAAATCCACGAAATCACATTGTAGGATTTTTAAAGAATTTATTTGTAGATTATGGTGGAAAATAAGTATTTGGTCACCCACAAACAAGCAAGATTTCTGGCTCTCACAGACCTGTAACTTATTCTTTAAGAAGCTCTTCTGTCCTCCACTCGTTACCTGTATTAATGGAACCTGTTTGACCTCGTCATCTGTATGAAAGACACCTGTCCACAGCCTCAAACAGTCAGACTCCAAACTCAACCATTGCCAAGACCAAAGAGCTGTCGAAGGACACCAGGAAGAAAATTGTAAACCTGCACCAGGCTGGGAAGAGTGAATTTGCAATAGGCAAGCAGGTTGGTGTGAATAGATCAACTGTGGGAGCAATTGTAAGAAAATGGAAGACATACAAGACCATTGATAATCTCCCTCGATCTGGGGCCCCACGCAAGATCTCATCCCATGGGGTCGAAATGATCATGAGAACGGTGAGCAAAAATCCCAGAACTACACGGAGGGACCTGATGAATGACCTGCAGAGAGCTGGGACCAAAGTAACAAAGGCTACCATCAGTAACACACTACGCCGAGAGGGACTCAAATCCTGCAGTGCCAGGCGTGTCCCCCTGCTTAAGCCAGTACATGTCCAGGCCTGTCTGAAGTTTGCCAGAGAGCATATGGATGATCCAGAAGAGGATTGGGAGAATATCATGTGGTCAGATGAAACCAAAATAGAACCTTTTGGTAAAAACTCGTCGTGTTTGGAGGAAGAATAATGCTGAGTTGCATCTCAAGAACACCATACCTACTGTGAAGCATGGGGGTGGAAACATCATGCTTTGGGGCTGTTTTACTGCAAAGGGGACAGGACGACTGATCCGTTTTAAGGGAAGAATGAACGGGGCCATGTATCGTGAGATTTTAAGCCAAAACCTCCTTCCATCGGTGAGAGCATTGAAGATGGAACGTGGCTGGGTCTTCCAGCATGACAATGATCCCAAACACACCGCTCGGGCAACGAAGGAGTGGCTCCGTAAAAAGCATTTCACGGTCCTGGAGTGGCCTAGCCAGTCTCCAGACCTCAACCCCATAGAAAATTTGTGGAGGGAGTTGAAAGTCTGTGTTGCCCAGCGACAGCCCCAAAACATGACTGCTCTAGAGGAGATCTGCATGGAGAAATGGGCCAAAATACCAGCTACGGTGTGTGCAAACCTGGTGAAGACTTACAGGAAACGTTTGACCTCTGTAATTGCCAACAAAGGTTATGTTACAAAGAATTGAGTTGAACTTTTGTTATTGACCAAATACTTATTTTCCACCATCATTTACAAATAAATTCTTTAAAAATCCTACAATGTGATTTCCTGGATTTTTTTTCTCATTTTAGTCTCTCATAGTTGAAGTGTACCTATGATGAAAATGACAGACCTCTCTCATCTTTCTAAGTAGGAGAACTTGCACAATCAGTGGCTGACTAAATACTTTTTGGCCCCACTGTATATGGCAAAGGTGTTCAAATACAAGCTCTTGATTCAAACGGCAAAATTCAATCAATAGCATTCGTCAGCGGCCAAACTATGTTTCACTTGGCACATTGCAATCAATTGCTTTGGCATTTTATTTGAAAATCATTAACAAAATAATATTTGGCAGATATAATATAATCACCAAACTTTGTCATGTGCTCCGTCGATTAGCATTTTCACATTAAGAGTAAGTTGAGGAAACAGGATGGATGCACTAGTTGAAAGATAGGGGAAGGAATGATAGGCAATGGGAATTTTATATCCTGTTTAAGAAGTTTTTGACTTGTATTACTGTTGATTGTTTTTATGTGAAGAAATAAATGGATTGTGTATACGATTCTGTCAGCTAGACATGGGACACTCCTGCACTGTAATGAAAGGACACTGTAACGTAAATATCAATGCTATATTAAAATACAAAGAAATAAAAGCAAGAATTTTCACCTAAAAACCAAGCTTTACCTTTTTATACTCACTTAACTATTAATAGCTCACAATAGGTTTGCAGTTTGTTTACAACAACTCCCCGTTGAACATATTTGACATTCCATGCATTGTCACAGTATGCTTAAAAAGTAATATAACCTGTTCAGGCATACTTTCAGTTTTATTTTGTTTTTTCTGAATAACCTTTCCTTGAGCAAGTTACTGATAAACAGGAACATATTGGCCAGGCTTGATGTCATGGTTTAACAACATGTTTGACACCCGTATAATTTATTATCTTACAGTATCAACAACTCTGGACAGCTTGAGCTAGTTTGTCGGGTTCAGATGTAGCCTAGAGTACCCACCACAGCTTGTGTCAGTTGGGCCAATGAGCTGGGCAGCTACAAAAGCGAATGCAGTCCATAAATTAGGAAGCTTGATTTTACAGAGGGGTCGGACAAGCCCTGAAAGGGTCCTGTCACGCTGAGGGAAAGGCCCATCGGAAAGGGTTTTCATTGCCCCCTAAGCTTTTGTTTTTAATGCAAGACTCCAATTTGTGTCTGCGCCTTCAGACTGTCTGCTTTGTGGCCTGGGTTTAGCTGACTAACAAAACATACTGACCTAACAAAAACGTTTTAACTATTGCTGGCAAGTAGTTTGTGATTTGGGCAACTAGGCCTACTTAAAAGAATAAATATTCACAATGTTTTAAATGATTGGCATTATAAAAATACCTGCTGCATATTGAATCTACACTAAACGTCTGATTGTGTTATTTCACGTTGTGGAGGTCTAAAGTCATTGTAAGTGCTGGTGCATAATTCATGAAGTAAGTTCATGTTAAAATTTCATAAATACATAAATATAGTGATGTATAAAAGGGGAAAGTTTAAGACAAAATAGGAATGTATCCACTAATGTATCCATTGTTAATTGTCATGTTTCCTTGACGCAACTAATGTTATCTTTGTATTATTACTCCTACGGAATTGGTTGATGTACTTTATAAATTCCAACGTGCGCAGATGTCTATAACCAGGAAGGCTCTGCTATGTCTTTATTTAAGGTTATAATTATAATTGGACAGTTAAAGAAACCTTAAATGAATAAAGAAAATAACTTTTCATAACAAGTGGCCAATGAGGTATTTGTTATTTGTTACATTTTATAATACACTTTGATTCATGTTAGAGCTAAACAACATCCTGTATTTTCATTTGCGCTAGGCACTGTACAATTGCTGATGTATTCCGTACTATGTCTACTATATAGTTCTCACAGCGTGACAAAGACGTACATGCATCAAAGGAAGTATGCCTAAGAAATAAACGCCCGTTCCCAATGAACGACCTGTGTCTGTGCGTTGTGAAGAGCTACAGTCATGTTATCTTTTAGTATAAGCACTTTCACATTTCCATCAGCAGGGCATTGAAATGCTCTGAAGGGGTTAATATTGCCCCTCGCTGTTCACCACTCACTTCAACACCAAAAGCATGAGCAGAGCTGGGATGAGGATTGCAAGATGGTTGGTTAGGCTGATGTGCTTTCAGTAAGACATACAGTACCACCCAGGTAGTCAGAATGTCATCATGTGTTCCCCTCACCGACTCCAGCACTGCTGTGGAGTCTTAGCAAGACTTCTTCACAGAGTTAGCTGAAGTTTCTCCTCTACTTACTGGACTGCCACTTGCGGATTTCAAAGCTGAATGTGATGACTGTATTTGCACAACTGCGGCGGATCATTTGGTCTGGGTGACCTAGGGGGAAAAGTCTCTACGAAGTGAAGTACAGCTTAGTGCGACATGACCTTGCTATTGAGTCACCATTGATCTTCCGTGGAACACGCTTGGTGGTTCTCAAGTGTACTCAGGAGAGGTTAGTACATCTGGCACATGAAGGCCACCAGGCCATAGTTCACACAAAACAACGCCTCAGAGGGCTTTACTGGTGGACGCACATGGACAATCAAATTCAGCCCGGTTCTGTCGCTCTGCATAATCTGTCAGTCACATGGCAAAACAGCCAAAACTTCTCCTGCCCCATTGCAACCTGTTGAGTTTCTGGGTGACCCTGTTCAGCATGTGGCTGTTGACATTGTGGGTCCGTTTGAAAGTGGGGCCTATGACTGCAGATTTTTCATCACCCTGATTGACTACTTTCAGCGAACGGCCGGAAGTAGCTTTAACTTCCACGGCAACAACAACCACAGTCTTCGGCATTCGTTGAGTTCTTAAGAGAAGGGGGCATCAAACACATCAAACCAGTGTCTATCACCCTCAATCGAATGGATATTTTGAACGGTTTAATGCTGAATGACTGTATTCAAGCAGCGCAGAAACTGAGATGAGAGCATAGCTACCGTGCCACAGCTCATGCAACGACTGGTGAATCTCCTTTTCAGCTCCTGATAGGGAGACCTATGTGGACAAAGCTAAATGTCTTGCCAACTTCCAAAGACAGAGGGCAATACGATCAAGTCTGGGCCAGAGTTGCCTACAGCAGGCCAAGAGTAAATGCTACATGGACGCCAGGAGAGGTGCAAAAACTCTCAAGGTCACAGTTTGTGATAAAGTGTGGGAAGGCAAGCTTTACCATGTGGGAAAGGGAGAAAGACAGTACACTGACCCCTTGTCTGTACAGCAACGAACTGGGCTGAGCACATTGATCCTGAGCGATGGAAAAGGTGGAATGCAGCATGCCTTTCTCTGCCACGAGAGAACCGAGGAGTCACCGCAGGCTCGTACATCAGAGGAAACCATCAGTCCAGCAGAAACAAAACAAACTAGAAACAAGTAAGTAAGTAGAAACAAGTACTGCTAGAATCAAGATTATGTGATGACACGCTGCCCTAATAATTTTTTTATACAAATGTGAATATGAACTAAGATAACAGTAATGTGAATTTCAGTTATTAAAATATTGAGTGTTTTGAGTGTATAATAAAACTTCTGGCGATTTCATTTACGCTTCAAAAATCATAAAAATAGTGTTCATTTGTTAAGCTTATCTTGCTGAACAAAATATGTAAGTATCATAAACTTTTGTTTGCCAGAGCTTATTTTCTGCAGTAATCCAAAACCCAAAGGAAAAATCCCAATGGCTTTTTGTGGAGGGAATCCATGGAAAATCTGACTTCCGGGTTGGTCTACAAATATACGTCATTCCTGGTCCACTCTTTTATCTAACTTTTAAGTTAGCGAGCTAATATGGCAAGCACTGAAGACTTAGTATAATTTGCGTGTTCTTCACTGCATCTGTACATCTGGCCCCGGTGCGAATATGAATGTGTGGGCCTTCTCATAGAGTTTAGCATATTTTGCTGACAGAAGAGTGCTTACACAAATCACATAGAAATGACAGTAGCATACCTCTAACGATTAAATCTACATGAGAGCAGATTGATGGAAATATCAAGGCATGCATTTTATACATTGACTCAAAAGTAACTGCGGCAACTAAGTGCATATCCTGGCATACCTTGTTAAAATTACATTCTACATTCTTTAGAGAGTATTCAAGTTAAATGTCGTATTAATGTGTGTTTGGTTGTTAACTTCTATTCCTAGCTAACTAAAACAAGTGAGATGTAATACCTCACGTAATTTAAATAGCTAGCTAGCTAACTTAGCCTACTTAATCAACTGTGTCTGCCTCCTTGGCCTAGAAGGTCTCGAGGGTCTCTTCCAGATCAACTTCGATATTCTAAAATAGGTCTACAGCCCTCCACTGTCCGTACATGCTGACATACAGTCCCCTCCAAAAGTATTGGAACAGTAATGCCAATTCCTTTATTTTTGCTGTAGACTGAAAGCGTTTGGGTTTGACACCAAAAGATGAATATGAGACAAAAGATCAATATGTCAGCTTTTATTTCCAGGTATTTTCATCTGGATCTGATAAACAACTTAGAAGATATCATTATTTGAAAAGAAAGACCACATTTTTAGATGAGCAAAAGTATTGGAACAGATAGACTTGAAATGGATTTAAGTGAATAAGACTCAATATTTTGTTGCAAATCCTTTGCTTTCAATAACTGCATCAAGCCTGCGACCCATGGACATCACCAAACTTTTGCATTCTTCTTTTGTTATGCCTTTCCAGGCTTTCACTGCAGCCTCTTTCAGTTGTTGCTTGTTTTGGGGGGGTTCTCCCTTCAGTCTCCTTTTAAGAAGGTAAAAAGAATGCTCTATAGGGTTTAAGTCTGGAGATTGACTTGGCCAGTCTAGGACCTTCCACTTCTTGCCCCTGATGAACTCCTTTGTTGCTTTTGCAGTGTGTTTAGGGTCATAATCTTGCTGCATGACAAAGGATCTCCCAATCAGTTTGGTTGCATCCTTCTTTAAATTGGCAGACAAAATGTTTCTGTAGACTTCCGAATTCATTTTGCTGCCGCCATCATGTGTTACATCATCAATGAAGATTAATGAGCCCGTCCCAGAAGAAGCCATTGAAGCCCAAGCCATCACATTACCTCCACCGTGTTTCACAGATGAGCTTGCGTTTTGGGGGTCATGAGCAGATCCTTTTTTTCTCCAAACCTTAGCCTTTCCATCACTCTGGTAGAAGTTAATCTTCGTCTCATCAGTCCATAAAACTTTTTCCCAGAATTTTTTAGGCTCGTCTCTGTACTTTGTGGCAAAATCCAGCCTGGCCTTCCTATTCTTTATGCTAATGAATGGCTTGCATCTTCTGGTGTAGCCTCTGTACTGTTGTCCATGAAGTCTTCTGCGAACAGTGGATTCTGAAACCTTCACTCCTGCCCTCTGGAGGTTGTTGTTGATCTCACCAACAGTAGTTTTAGGGTCTTTCTTCACAGCTCTGACAATGTTTCTGTCGTCAACTGCTGTTGTTTTCCTTGGTCGTCCCGTTCGATGTCTGTTACTTAGTACACCAGTAGTTTTTTTCTTCCTGAGGATATTCCAAATTGTTGTACTGGCTATGGCTAGTGTCTGTGCAATGGCTCTGATTGATTTCCCATCTTCTCTTAGCTTCACAATTGCTTTCTTTTCACCCATAGACAGTTCTCTGCTTTTCATGTTGATTACTATAACTGCAGTCTGCACAGGCAAAACCAGAATCTGAAACTGAGCCTAGACATTCAGTGTTATTTATTGTTTGAATAATAAATGTCATAAGACACACCTGGGCAACAAAACACACCTGTTAGTCACATGTTCCAATACTTTTGCTCAACAAAAAATGTGGTGTTCCTTTACAAATAATGATATCTTCTAAGTTGTTTATCAGATCCAGATGAAAATACCTGGAAATAAAAGCTGACATATTGATCTTTTGTCTCATATTCATCTTTTGGTGTCAAACCCAAACGCTTTCAGTCTACAGCAAAAATAAAGGAATTGGCATTACTGTTCCAATACTTTTGGAGGGGACTGTACATACTTTCCTGCTCAGTTAGTTATACACATTCGTCCATATTCTTGGTTGGATGGTGTCATACTTGACAGCAGAGAGTGCACGGTCCCATTTCAGCACGTAGTTTATCTCCTTCGCTATCGGTAGGAAAATACACCAGCAGCTCGAGTCCAGCTGCTACGTGATTCAGCCCAAGTAGGCGTACCTTGTTTGCCCACAGTTTGCAACTGTTGTTGCATTTCTCTCTATCTTTATGGAAGTTCCTCCTCGCCAAATTCCGGTTCCAATAAATACGGCTGAATTTCACTGTCCAACAATATATCCAAATCCAAGTCACAATCTAGGTGTATAAGATCACAGCAAATCGCTCCTAAAATGAATTACCCGCATTTTGATACGTCACTTAGAGAACCAGGAAAGGAAACGAGTTTTTAATATTCTGGAAAAGACTCTCTATGACGCAATAGAGAGTGATTTCTAAACGCGTTTTAAACTATGCTGTTTGGTTGCAAAACGATAAATGACGATGCTGTATATAAATTACGACACTGGTAGGCTATATGATGGAAAAATATAAAAAATCGAAACTCACTTTAAATCAGAAAGCCCGCTACAATAGTGCAATAGTACAATGGTGAATGTACCGATTCATGCATTCTATGTTTAAATAGATGCGTATAATAGGGATCATCAATATATATAGTATTAGTATATAGTGTAGTATTTCTGCTAAGCAGTATAATACCAATAAAAAACTTGCACAACTGTATCAATTTAAAAAGTGACCTAAACTTGAGCTGATACATCACAAAGATTGAGAGTCAATAGTTATAAGTAGTTATGGATCTAAATATCTCATAAGCCTATAGGAATAGCAATTACAGTACACAGATTGTCAAATATTCAACAATCAGAGTAGTTCATTCGGGTTTATTTGTTCAACAAAATCTATTATGTTATAATTTGTTTCTTACTCAGCAACACTTTCATCCTCACTCTCAAATGTTCCCTTCCTGACTCTAGTTTTGTTGATTACAGTCGCGGTTTCCTCTATCCTATATGCTATAACTTTCACTTGTCCTCTCTCTGCAACACTTTCATCATCTTTTGAAGGCCCTGTCGTTTTCCTTGCAACAGTTCCTCTACGTAATATTTTGGCTTTTTTAGACAGATTGTTTTCTTCCATCTTTCCAACATTACGACATTCGTTCTCTTGTTCTCCACTATATTGTTCATTGCCCTTCACAATACTATTCAGACTCATATCATTCTGTTTTTCATTCATCCCAACGTCCTTGGCCTTGTCAATGGGGGGCTGATTTGTAAGGAAAGTTTCTTTGTTGGCGTCATGGATTATCTGAGAATCTGTAGAAGAGAAAATTACAGGTGATACGGTTATTGATCCATACGCCGTGTATGTGAGATAGAGAGGGGGGACTGAAGGGTCTCTTAGGACTGAATGGTCCTAGGGATTATTTGTCAAAAGCGCATTTGTCACAAAATTGTTTATCACAGCATCAATCAAGATTTACAAATCTATAGGCTTGGTTTTCTTCACTTTAAAACGTACTTAATTATCAACAAGCCATCATATCTCTCATATAACTTGTACACTCTAAAAAATGATTAGTGGGGTTAATGAATAAAGCTTCAAATTAAGAGCTCTTTCAACTTAAATAATTTTACTTGTTACATGTACTTTTGATAACTTAAGTTATTTATGTTGGTAAAAATGTTAATAAAGAAAACTGTCTTAACTTAAATGTAAATACATTTTGAACGAGCATTTTTGCCTTCATTTAACAAAAGAAAAGTATTAGGTAAACTTTAGCTCGCTAGCATGCATGATGGGTGGGTCATAGCTTATGGTTAATATGTACGTTACTACAAATATTTAGATTTTAAATTGATACACTTAGAGTTATCTTTGTTTTCAAATTAAGTTAAAGTATTAAAGAGTTTAAAGTTGGTTAGTTGAGTCACAGCTTAACAAAAGCCTTGTGCGATCTGCAAAGGGAGGCATGTCAAATTCTGTAAGTTAGGTGCCATTTCTATCTGCTGATAAATTGAAACGCCTGAGAAAATGTTGTGTTATTGGAGGTGGGAATGTTTCTTTTGTGCTCAGATAATTGTACAAACATTGTTAATTCACTGTGTACCCAAATATTTAGTTTAATCATCAACATCGGTTTTAACATAACATAACATAACACAACAAAATAGAATTTGTATGTGCAATTTATTCTGACTGGAGTTAAATAAGTTACTGTTACTCAAAACAATTGAGGTAACAAATTGCATGGACATTTATGAGTTGAATGGAAGTCAAATAAATAAGTTAGAATAGCTTAAGTCGAGTAATTTGACAAGGTTTTCATACAAAATAAGTTGGTTCAACTTAAATTGAGCTTAAAGGGCAAAGCATATCATGTTGGATGTACAAAAGTAATTGAGTTGGTCTAACTAATAAAGTCTCATTGGATTTACCCAATAATGGCTTGGGTTGGAATTACTTAAAAAGATCCATACAATTTGTTACCTCAATTTTATTAAGTTGAGACAGTGTATTATTTTTTAGAGTGTATGTTCCGATGACATGTCAATCTCTATTTAGCCCTTTTAAACCTTTTTCTACTTGAATGTAAAGACTGAGTCAGAGATTATCTCTTGAGCTCATGTTTGTGGTTTCGTTTTTTGAAAGGTAGATTAAATCATTTTGGATCAGCTGTGCAATTGGAGTTTTAGTGACATTTTACCATGTTGGGTTCAAATCACAATTATTCAGTAAAGTTGACCTAAATATATATTTTTTAATTATGTGGACTTAACCTGCCTCTTTAATCCAGATAAGCCACAGAGTCCCCTTAATTAGGATTGCATACAACATATCACACTAATACTATAGGCTCCCTAAACACTGATGACATTAATTAAATATTTTCATACTTACTTTGCTTGTACATTAGCAAATACGCACTGGGATGGGATCTAAAGAAACATTTCAAGAAATGCAATTGAGTAATAATATGTTGTTAGACAGATCTGAAATACGAGAAGGCATAAGCAAATCACAAATCTACCTTATAATATAGTCACATTCTTGCTGTAGACTGACCTGTTGAAGTAAACTCGAATTAGACAACAGGTGTGATGGTTTTGATATTGGGCGCTGGTTCAAATGAAATGTCATTGTCAATGACATTGTCAGAATGTGTGATGTTAGTTATGTATTATCAGGACTGAAAGAGACATCCTCACCTGTCTAACACATCCGTCATCAAACTCATACCAGGTGTAGGGGTTCTGATATGATCGGATTGTAGCAGTGTAATGTCAATTTCTTAAGTCCCCAGTATGGTTCACCATTCCATAGAGTTCATACTTGTATAATATAATTGTAAAAATCAAAAATATTCAAAATTTAAGAAAAGAATAGAAAACAGAAAAGCTTAAGGATATAATCATGTTAGTATACCCCGTTGCCCAATTTTAACATTATTGTATATCCAAATGTTTATTGTCAGTATATCTACTTTGATCCATGACTACCACTGTTCTGTTGTTCTTTACCCCACACAACCTGAAAACCAACAAAACACATTTGTGTTTCTAAATAGTTGCTTACCTTTATCTTCAATTTAAGAGGCACATCCACACAGCAGTTATTTTTTACATATGTCTTGCTGGTATGGTCAATGTCAAATCTCTTCAATTGCAGAACCAAAATCTCGGGATCATCATTCATATTGCATTCCTAGTGGGTAAGGTATTTCAAGGTAGAACATTTAAGGTTGTCCTAAAGAAAAATATATTTTACACTTTTGAAAGCTATTTTAAGTGGCGGTTTCATTAAAGTATTTTTTAGATGAGTAGTTGCTGTAGCCACTTTACTTTATGACATTCGGTTAGTGGGGCATTTTTTACCAGTTGAGGGCGTTTGCTACCCAGTTTGCCCTCAAGCCCCCACAACTGCATATTGTAATTGTCAACTTTTGTTAGACTGCATTGCAAGACATTATCTTGCAAATGTCAAGTTATAACTCTCTGCCAGGTGAGGATTTCGATGTAGGCTATCACATGCAAAACTAATGGCCGGTATGACTACAGGGTACATACATTGTCAGTAGAAACAGCCATACACCACCAGGTAATACATGGCCGGAATAGGAAATTGGTATTTTCTCTTGAAATACGATCCCTCGGCGATCACTGTATTGTTGTATTATGGTAATTTTATAATAATAATCAAAATATCACTAGCTACAAATGGTACCTAAAGAAGATTAAACGTATTAATATTGCAAGCATATTATTCTGAATGTGAGCTTACTAAGGTTGTATCTAATTTTGCATCACAGTCATCACAATACATCTTGTTTTCTCCAAAGACAGATGAGGGCATGAAAAACATCTCAAAACCCTGTTGCTGTAAAAAAAAAAAAAAAAAAAGTAGGATAGACATTTTTTTTTCATTTGTAATAAAATAGAAATCGAATTTTTGCACCTCTTACCACATTGTAGATTTGTACGACGTTATCTTTAATTGAAATGGGCAGAGTCCAGAACAGGCTCTCTTCTTTATGCACATCATGGCCTATTAAACATTTACTGCTGTATGTCAACCGCCCCCTAAAGACCTAAATAAGAAAATATCCTTATTGTTAAATCCAATATCTTAAATAGCCTACATTAACCCTATAAATCATGGCAGATTTCGTCCGAGCCGACGTCGTCTGTTTTGCTTACCTTAGACACATTTGAACTGACCCCGCTTAAAATCCTCCGTAAGCATTCAGCAGCATCATCTTGTTTATACACTTTGTGATTAAAAAAGAACACACAAAAAAGTCATGAATGGTATGACCCCATAGGCCATACATAGGAGTCCAATATTCATCGAATGTTTAATTGAACTCACCGTCATCAATCTCCAATACTGAAATGATCTCTTTAACAGACTTATCTAATTGGCCTATCTGATCAGGCGAATCATTTTTCTTGAGAATTTCGAATAAACTGTTCAGTTGAATATCCATCAATTTGTTATTTTCTCTATCGGAGCCACATTTAGTTGGTAAAACTTGTGAAATATCGCCCCTTGGCCTAATAAGAAAGCATATGGGTTAGATTTAGGACTAGCTGTGAATTTATTGGTTGGTCGTTATACAAAATCATGATGTGGTACTACCTTATTAAAGCTTCTTGAAATTCTTTTGTCATGAAGAGAACTTGTAGAACACTGTTTAGGTAACATGTCGCCCCTTGATTAGGCAAGCCACGATACACTGTAAAGGTGACATTAGCCATAGGTGAACCGTAAATAGTGAGTAATTTTGTACATATAGGCTAATACACAAATTAGATACTATCCATAAAGGCCTATAGGCTACCTATATTGGCGGCATTTTGCTTGGGTAAAATGTTCGGATCAGAACTCGGTCTGGTCTTATTCTCATCCATGTTCGGTAAGCCTAAACAATAAAGCATTTTAGAACGTTATTAGCATAGATTAGCACACATAAGGATAACATGCCCCCCTAGGCCTATACTGTAGTTGACTGCAAACATAAACTAAGCTAAAGTCACCTTTAGTTAACTTAAACTTCAACTCAGAACTCAGATGATCTTACCTGGTGATCACCTCAGGACGCCTATCAGTCCACCAGATCTGTGTTGTCACGAGTTGTGCAATAGCCTATACCAAACTCACGAGTTTTAAAGTGATAGTTCACATTTTTTTGAAATATGTCCCTAATTACATCTAGTTACATCTCTGAAATATGGCCGAGCGTTCAGTTCAGCTCGCTACAATGAGCTGAACGGTAGTGCGTGAAGGATAAGAATTTAGTTGGATACACATAGCCTACCGTTTGCAAACTGAAAGCTACTACCCTATTATGCAACAGCAGATATTTTAGCTATACCTAATCATAAAAAAAATTGCTGGTAGTACTACTTTGAGACGTTAAGTCATGAGAGAGAGGGTGAGAGGCGGGCTTGAGCAACTGTCTATCACTGAACGAATCACACACATTCACCATCCCTATAGCTATAGCAGCGTAATCATTGGCACAATGGCGACAAATGTGCGGGATAGGATTATTATTATTATTATTATTATTATGATTTATTTTAAGAAAGGCTCCAAGTGCCCTTTACTCCTCTGCTGCATCCCAAATAATCTCTTCAGCAGCCATTGGCTGTCGGGCGGCGATTCTTTCGTTTGATTGACTGTACGGCCTCTCGCTTTCAATTATCCTACTGCGCAGCGGTTTAGGTTGGTAGGTGAAACAAGTAGCGGCGTTACTAGTTTAACTACATTTCTCAGTAGCTTGGTGGTAGCGTCGCTGTTTTCTGAACCAAATATTAGCTGCGCAGCGGAGCATTCTGCTACGGTCTGAACTGTTTGAGCTGAGTTGAGTTTGAGTGAACTTAGTTTGCCCATAGATTAACATACACAGCTCACAGATCAATTAACAATCAATCAATTAATCAATGTAAAAAACTTTTGCCATGTTGCTGTAGCTTAGCTTAGCTACATGTCATATAGAATAACTGATAGCTTAAGCTCACTACACTTTCCAAGTAGCTTGCCTAACATTGCTGTGGCCTATGGATGGAATCTAATTCCAGGTGTTTTGGACAGGTTTTTTGATGTGGTGTCATAAAGGCTAATGTTAATTTTAAACTTAATGTTGATATGGGACACTAATTAACAAGAACATTTCAAACTGGCACTTCATGTCAAAAAGGTTGCCGACCCCTGAGCTATAGTGTTTCCCCTGCAAACACGCGCAACCTGTGTGCAACGTTGCACGAAGGTTGCAATTGGTCATAATTTCTGTGTCATAGTATTACAATTAAGCCTGATTTATGCTTCTGCGATTTTGCATTCTGGAAAAATTTACTGGATCATCCCAATGCCTTAGCTTCCAACTTGATACAATTCTATAAGCATTAACCCCCTTACTACAATATACAGAAGATATTGAATTGAAGATTTTTGTTGAAGAAAAATAAAAAATAATCAAACACAGAATCAATGACTCCATCTCAAACACAATATGTCCTGAGACCACTTTTTTACAGGCGCTATTGGTCAATGGGACACCTTCATTGTCAAAATGTAAATTCAAGAAGATAAGTAATTTCAAAATGTTTATGTCTTAAATTGAATGAGAATGCACAATTGATACTTAGGCCTACATGAAACATTAAACATCTTTTAAAATTCAAACAGGGTTTTCATACAATTTCATAAAACACTATGCTAAAATTAGAAAAGCAATTCATAGGCCTACTGTTACATTTAACATTAAAGTAAGGCACAACACATTCCAGGCCTTAAGAGTTAAGAAGGAGGGTAATGATAGGCCCATAAGCTTTTTCCTGCCGGTAGCTCCTGACCTTTTACAGACCATTTACGCAACTGTTTGGCTTAGGGCAGGGGCATCATTGCACTTTAAATATCGTTTTTTGACTTACTCTTCACCTTTATTATATTAACAAAGTAGCAGCAGCGTATACTTTGGCAAAACACAAATGTAGGCCTAATATGCAAACTCAATGAAACAAAAGTGTATCAAATGTTGCTCTGCTAGTGCCAGCGTTGGCATATCAATGCTTATCAATTATCTTCAGCTGCGCCCAGGGTGTTGAGCAATAACATAACAACACCCATATCATCTCAATCTCATAAATGCGTTCTCCGTCCTTCCAAATTTGCTAAACTATTCTCATCAAGTACACTTGATAAAATCGTTCTTCTCACGAACACGTTGTTGCGTTATTTTAATTAATAAACAGCACTTGTTTGCGTTGGTTTGGCGAGGTTTTTGGAAATTGTGTCGCCCCCTAAACACTGTCTTTAATCACAATGTCAGGACAGCATAATTGCTGAAATAAAGTAATTCACTTTTGTATCTGTTAATATGGTGGAGTATGAGTATGAGTAGTTTTATGAAACATCGTTATGTGTAACTACTTACCTGGATCGCCTGGTAGTTTTTCAAGAATTCTTTTTTTCATTTGCAGAACTGTCATGCTTCTCATTTGTTCCTCTGTGTTGCATAAATTGATTATCATGTTCTCTCCTTTAAATCCAATAACCTTGACCTGGAACACCTCCCCCATCTTTCTGTTTTGCCGGTACAATGTTTATAAAATCTAATAATGGTGCCAGATGCTGTCAAGATGTAGGAGGGCACCTTAGCCAATTAGCTCAATTTACTAGTGTACAATTATTTACCCTCTTGTGTCACATGACAATTGTTTTTAAATGATAAAAAATAAAGTGTAAGTATAGCTTTGCATTGCTCTGGAATTGCACCTCCTTAATAGTATTTTTCAAAATGCAAGGAAATGCAAACCTTTTTTAAATCAAACTTGTAAACACACTTACAAGGGGTTACATAAATTGAGAGATATAATTATATTTGAATTAGTGAGTGACATAGTACAAATGTGTTCAAAATAAAAGATGATGATACAAATAAATTTAGAAAGATATAAAAATTACTCAACAACATTATCAGAATGTAGCCAATCGGAAACCATGGACTTTTTATTGTTTAGGGGAATTCTTAAGGAAGTAAATGAAAATTCCAGGAAATGTTTGGAATGTGTTCAAGTGCACAAGAGGGGAGTGCCACCTCCGAAGTCTTGTTTGTAAATCCTGCTTTAAATATACACAGCTGAACACAGAAACAAAAAGATGGCCTCCGAACAACATGAGGAAGAAAAGTCATACGATCCCTGGGACACCACTCTCATTTTTGTCGATAGACCGGATGATTTAGAACGTGAGTACAGTAGTTTTGTTTTTTTATTACTTTCATTTTCTAAAATGTCCCACTCATATCTATTTGTGAGGTGAAAAAGCAGCTTTTCGTGTGTGCCTCAGCCCTAGGGGATACAAGCTCTCAAAGAGCCATGATGTCCTGTGGCCATGCTGTCACACCAGAATCACTGACAGGATGGTGTCGCAGCTTGCTTGAGCAGGTATTCATTATTTGTTATCTTTGATATTTTGTAAGATTTGCAACAGTGACTAAACACTATCAACCTCCAGCATCTAATACCAACATAGGAAACCTTGTATAACTACTGGATATTGCAGTGTCTACGAGTGCTCGGGTATTTCAATGTTGCTTGTGCATGATTCTATGAGAGAGAGAAAATATTTGTGTCCTGATTGCCAAGGGGAAGTGCAAATTTATTTGCCCTGCATTGGTGAATAACAAGAGGTGTAAGAAAGAGTGGCCTTACAAGGAGGTTCGAAGGCTGGCTGATCTGAATATGGAAGAAATGCAGTACTTTGAAGAGATAATGGCTCGCCTTACTGCAAGTGATTATCTTCAAGTAAAACAAGTGAGGATCTTGACCAATTTTCATTTAAAATGATGTGACCAGTTGTAATGCCAAATAAAAAAACTTGTAATCTTTCTCGTAAGCACATAAGGTTTCATAATCTAATCTTTCTTATATTCTTTTCATATTCTTTTTCAAGTGTCCTAGCTGTAAGTCATCTGTTGTGAGAAAGGACCTTTCCAACCTAAATGTAATTTGCATCGTGTGCACAGCTGAAAAGAAAAAGACCTTCGCTTTTTGCTGGCAGTGCCTGGGAGAGTGGGTGGGTCCTGCCCCACGGTCTGACCACTGCGGTCGTGATGGATGTGTTGATGATGACCTTGAGGTTCTAAGAAGGTGCTCCTCCATCACCTTTACTGAGGTTACAGGAATCACAGGCTGTCCCTCTGTCCGGGCATGTCCCACCTGTGGCCTAAGGGTGGAGCATGACAGAAATGGCTGCAAAAATATTGAATGTCCTCGCTGTGAGAATGAGTTCTGTTTTGTTTGCCTGAAGCTCACACCTGAATGTTTAGAGACCAGCAGTTATTTCATACCCTGCTCTGATGGTGTTGCTCCTAGACAAACATCCATACCTGTGTGGCATGACAGTATGCTTTACACTACCACCGGTAACCTACCCTGACACTTTTTTCTTGAGCGTGATGACTTATTTGATGATTTATGTGACAAACTTTTACAGAATGCTGAAAACAATGCAAATTGTATACAAGGTGTCCTTGATTGAACAATGCAGGGAATCTGATATATATAGACACAAGTTTACAAATGTAGGTAATTAAGCAGGTAACAAAAGTTTCCTTCAAATTTTCCTGAAGCCAGCACTATCCAAACAAACTGTTTAAGAAGAGCATCGGAATAAACTTATATCGATAAAATATTATAAAGAATTAAATGTGGAACAGGCAGAATGAATTAACTTTGGTTGGCTTTCCATATTTCTCAAGATATTAATAAAGGAATTCTACGGAGACTGTTTTTATTTCTTCAGAGGAGCCATATTATGTAAAATAATACATAATACCAAAAATATGATTTCGAAACATCCACTATATTTTTATACATAATTGTCCATTTTTAAACATCCATATAAAAGTGTCTACTGATTGAGACCCTCACAGCCTCAGATTGCTCAAACGTCAAGGAAATGGACACACTGACAATGCTCAATGACATCATTTTAGGCTAGCCGAGTCAGAGGTTTTTTAAACTAAGTTTTGTTGATGAAATCAATTAAGGTTTGTATGTACAGTATAAGTAAGTCAAACACTGCTATTTGTGCCGCTGCTATTGTGAAGATTCAGGTTGTTGATCTTGATCTTGTTTCATCAAACCTGTCACAACACTTTAGTTTAGTTTAACACTTTACAATACAATAGAGTTAACAAAGCAATATCAATCGGATAAATACAACACCCAGATTGTGTTACTTACCAGCTCTATTTAAGAACAAATTGAGGTATAGCATCGCTACTAAGAACCGCATGAGAGGTTGTCCTTGAGTGCAAACCGTCAATTTACATTTTTATCAACAGGGGGCATTCACTTTTTATCGAGGGTTTAACTGTAAAACACTAGGGGCCGTAGGGACAATATGAGCCCAAAAGCAGCGGAACCTTCTGTTTTTTAACAAGGCAGTAACTGCTGGGCAACCCACAGCAACTGCTGGGCAACCCACAGCAGTGATTCCCAGGAAGATGATTACTGTGGTGTCTGCAGGGGCCCTGGGTATCACAGACAGAGGGCTAAGGACAGGGGCAACACTGGCGTCAGGGGTCAAGTTGTACTGTGATAGAAGGTCCCTGAGGAAGACTACAGAAAACAGACACATTAAATAATAAATAAATAAAGTACTTCAAATACCCCAGTAGGCCTACTACCTTGTTTGACTGTCCTGAAAGTTAGCCTCTGATAGTGGTTCAGCATTTGTATTAAATGAGTGTTATATGTGGCTTTATAACTGAGCACTTCAATTAATGTTGAAATAGTTGAGTTTACACAGCCATCGATGTACAAACGCACTCTTACGTTGGGATAGTGATGGTTGTGGTTGTGGTAGACACTAACAGCATCAGAGTACAGCCAATATTTTGTCAGGACAGAACACTGAACCCAGGTACCCTGATATTTGAATAATATCACAAAACAATGTCTTGAGTTCACGGTTGGCTTTAACTAAAATAATAGTTGGATGAAAACAACCTGTGGGTTAGGTTTTTTTTAGAACCAAGTAGGTCTTTGCTCTTGTTATGGAGCATACCAAAATAGCACCCACACCCTGTCAAAACCACAAAATACTTTCCATGCTGGTCATAGTGTACACCATATGCAGGCATTGTTTAAAACAAAACAAACAGGTTTAGATACTTTCAGTTTTATTTTTTCAGACTCAGCTAGGTGGCGAGATGCAGACTAAGAAAGAAGTAGCCAGTGGCTGTGGCTACAAAGGAAGGATCCAATATGGGCGCAAACATAAAGAACGTCATGTAAAAAATATTAATACAAATAAAAAGTTAGTTATTTCATCTCAGGGCTAAGGTAAGCTTTCCTGCTGAACGTGATTTGACCAATCCTTCAGGAATAGAGTAGGGAAAGAGTTATTTTACAGGTGACGGTAAGTATCCCTGCAGAGCGGGCTCAAGCGCTTGCAGGGTCAGGGATAGAGCAAGGATGTCACACAGCTTAATAAATAGTTTTTGTTAGTATAGTTTTTATCTGGCCATGCCGAGAACGGATATAGAGACGTCAATGCTCACCGTTAAGCCTTCTGGAGGTGTCGCGGGCTCAAATTAACGAAACATCCAGGATGGAAGGTGCCCACTTGAAAACCCCAATGACATATCTGCTCTCAACTCAAATCCTTTCTAAATATTGTTTTTTAGAGTTCTCAACACGGTTTTAAAGCATAATGGGTATTATAACACCATATCCTGTGTAATATGAAAATAATTTTTCTTTGCTGTTTTTTTGGTAAATGTTTTTTATGTTTATTTTTTCCTCTTCTCTTTTCTTTTCACTGTATTCAATAGAGAGCATTTTTTTGTTCACACAACTGAAATGTACACTGTATGTGCTGTGCATATCTTGCACTGATCTGTCATGGAGAAAAATGAAAAGTTTTTGTTTCAACAGTATGTTTGTGTTTCTGCACATATTTCTGTAGACTTCAACAATCTCTCTCTGCAGAATTCTCTACATACAGAACTATTACCTATTATGACAAAACCCACCAAAGATGAAAGTGCTTCTGATTGAGCGCAACAGTGTAGTTGGTTGGACAAAAATCTGATAATATGAATGAATGGTGAGCCATTTGGTGCAAAAGTTTTATTTTGTTGTTTGGTGTTTTGCACTTTGGGTGTGTGGTTTTGTGAATTGTGTTTTGTGGATATATGGTGTACTACTGCAATTCTTTACTTAGAAATGAGAGCTTTGTACAAAGGCCACAGTGTGCTTAGAGTTTTGAAAAAGATTAGCCAAATATTCAGAAAGTCCATGTATTTGTAGTTTTGTATCTATATGGATGTTGAACATCGCTTCTTGCTCTAGAATACATTCAGGAATCCCGATTTGCTGACTGACCTGGCATCAACACTACTGGATTTAGAAAGCAGAATGTATCTGTATTTACCAATAATAGTCTGACAAATATGGCACACAGATGCATTTAAACAGAACAGACAAGAGACAATTAAAATATGCCAGCGCCTCATTGCAAATGATGAGAGTGTATCTGTAGGACACTACGGTCAGCTGGGGCAATATTAATCCTGCTCCTAGAGCAGCGGAGTCTACTGTATGTTACCATGACAGTAACTACTAGGCATCCCACAGCAGTGATTCCCAGGACAGTGGATACTGTGATGTCTGCAGGGGCCCTGGATATCACAAACAAAGGAGAAGGGACAGAGGTACCACTTAGGTCAGGGGTCAAGTTCTGCTCTGACAGAGGATTCCTGAGGAAAACAACAGAAAGAAATAGACATTTAAAAATAAAAATAACCAAGTACTTCAAATGCTACAGTAGGCCTACTGTCTTGTTAGACTTTACTGAAGGTAAAGGTCTCTAACTGATTTTCAGATATGCGATTATTTTGTATTTCAACAATCGATTTTGGAAATTGATATTAAAACAACATATTAAGTGTACTTCAGACACTGACGTACTTGTTGGTCGTCATGGGACCTGTAGTGGCCACAGCCTTCCATAGATCGTTCTGGCGGTTGTTTCGTGAGACAACATCAGAGAAGAGACACAATCTCTTGTCAGGACAGAAAACTAAACCATGGTACCCTCGTACCTAAAAAATATCACATACAATAACAACATCTATGGTTATTTTGTATTGTATTGATTTGTGGAACTTAAAAAGTTGTTTGATTGTGACTTGAACGTGTTAAGTTACCTCAATGATGCCCCCTGCTGGACAGTCTAGCCACTGAGGCCCATTAACTTGGACCTGGTACTGGTTGGGTCCAATACACCTGTGCCTGTAGCAGCGCCCCTCTACTGACTCACCGCCTGACCAAGACAGGCTCTGACAACAGCGGGAAACAAAGAAATAGATCAAATAATATGTTTTTACATCAACTGGACATCCATGAATCTGCTTGATCTAAAAAAGCTTTTATGAACCCATGCACAAAGAAATGCAGTCAGACCTCTTTGCTCAGGTTTGAGAAAAAGCAGCGGCTGTCCAAGCTGTAGATCTCATCACTTAAACCCCTGGTCTTTGTTTCCCTCCCATTCTCTTCCTTCCAGCACTCACTCTGAAGGAAATTGAAGAAGTAAAATGCAGGAAGATGTGGGAAGTGAAAAAAAAGCCAGTTATAATCTGTCCTGTGCTTGATAAAGATTGGGTGAAAGCAAATGGGCTATAGGTAAAGAATATCAACCCCTTTTATAAGAGGTTTGTAAATGCGGCATCCGTCCAGATATTGGTCACTCTGACACTCTCCCTTGTGGAGGTGAAAGTAATGACATCCTGATCCACTAGAAAAGAAAGAGAATGTAATTTGAATAGAAACGTAATCCCCATCCTATTCAGTGTCATATCTCAATATGTGGGTGATAAAATAGCAGTTCCATACCTGCCAGAACAAAAGAATGAGGAAGAGGTGTCGTTGCAGGTGGACAGGGACCCAAACAAGACTCCCTCACCTACAATTAAAAATAGTTGCCAAAAAACATATCCAAAATGAAACTCAAATTCAGCCTGCACCAATTAAAAAAAGAAAGTTTTATAACATTACATTATTTATTTTATTATTATTAATCATCATTGGAAGCACTGTGTATGCATGTCCGTTGGAAATATTGTAGCACAATATTCTCCAGCTGGTTTCCTCACCTTCTCCCCAGACTAGGTTCTGAGCCTGGCTGAGGTTGACAAAGTACCATCCAGTGTCCTGTAGAGCAGCCAGGGTTACTGGGTCAATCCGGACCACAGCAGGGTCGGCCAACACTGCAGTCATGATAGAACTCTGCAGAACTCGGGCCTCCCAATGAGATGACACTCCGCCTGGACCCGCATCCTAAAAAGTCCGTTCTCAAAACTATGATTGCGTTGCGCAATGCAAACTCCATTACATGCAAATGCAAGGAGGTTAAGGGTGGGGTTATTACCAGTGCTACCCTGAAGACAGTACAAGTAGTGTGTGCGTTGGGTTGGATCAGTACCAGGTTCTCCAGTGGTCCTCCCAGCGCTGGGTCAGAGGAGGCCAGGTGGTTCTGAAGGGCTGAGATGACAGACTGCGTGTAGATCCTCATCTGACCAGCATCATCAATGTTGGTCACCTGACCCCAACGAGAACATCCAGCTACAACACAATCACACAAAGCATTTTCGTTTGTTTTGCATTTTAATAGTATTTCCCCCAATTTTTTTTACAACAGATAATAGAAAAAAACAGATGGTTCTGTAGACTGACCCTTGGAAGAATGGGAGCAGTCCCTCCAAGTGCTAAACAGTTGTTTAGAGAAGCCCAACGCATGGAACAGCTCATGGACTACAGTCTGTAAAGGAGATAAACAGACACTCATTATATCTCAAAAGCAGATTTAACATAAACACCTTCAAGTCTTTGATTTCTCCGTGTGAACATATCACTGTCTTGCACCTTCACTCACTGACTCTCTCTCACACTCTCTCACACACACACACACACACACACACACACACACACACACACACACACACACACACACACACACACACACACACTTTACCTGTACAGTGCCAAAGTGACTATAAGTCTCTCCCCTCAGTGTGTCTGTACAAATGACCACCACCCCAGCCAGGGGTCTTCCTTGAGAGTTTGTCTGGCAGTGAACTGCGTAGGCCAACACCGTGGGCTATATAGGTGGACACAAAATACAGACTGTTATGTCTGCAACCTGAGTTAAGAGTGAGTGATTATTACATTTATAAACACAGTATGTATGTCTTGTTATGCCTTGTCTGACTTCAGCCCCTTTGTTTGTTTATACCACACTATCTGTCAACTCGGGAAAGCTCTTTGTTGCATAATTACCTTTGCCGGTGAGTAACCTTGTCCAGAACAACAGAAATGGTGTGTGTTTAGTGAGTGATGTGTTGTTGGAAGATAATGCATCATGAAGGACTTTTTATTGGAACGTTTTTGTTTTTTTCTTCTGCTCTACCCACAGATGAAACAGAACAAAATGTGCAACGCCAACCATCAAAATATGTGTGGTCTTTCATTGAGCATGAAATTTGTTTTCTTTTTATAAATAGGCAATTGATCTCCAGTGTCCCCCTCACCTCAGCTCTACACTTGTCAGTGCTCTCTGTGTGGAGGTAAAGCAGGAAGTCCGTATCAGGGAGTCCCATCCCCTCTGGCCTCAACACAGTCCTCATTGGTGAGTCAGGCCCCGGGTACACAGCAGAGCCACTCAGGTGATCATCAGGGATCTGTCAGTCATCGACGAATGGAAAATAATGGAACCAATGTTTGGATTGCTCGGCAGACCATGGGTTGGCAGGTACATTTTATTTTTACTCACAATCACATCCAGGCAGCTCTCTGTTCTGTAGTTCTCGTTGGCTCTGCCACACCTGAGGGAATAAATGAAATATATTTTTTTGTCATCAAACACGTTGAGGAACACAATAAACGCTGAGGATGACAGACAGATGAAGACAGACGGGACACTGATAGAAAGAGACATGCTGGCAGATCAAACAGCACAGACCGGTTATGGTTGGCAGCGCTTGTGTTCCTCCAGATGAATTTGCAGTACTTGTTGACATTTCTGCTCAGCAGCAGAGGACCCGGAACTCTGGTCACTTAACAGACACAATAGAAAAGAAAAAACTTCACCCCTTCAAACACTCAAACAGCAGATCCAACTCGGGAATCAAGTGCTCCAGAGGAGAAGCAACAAAAAGGTGACGATAATGATTCTGACCTTAGGGCTTAGCAATCCCTAAAATGTATATGTTATAGCACAGACAACTGTTATGATCATAAACAAACACCTTTACTGTAGTTATGCATGTAGAACCCACAACACACAAACACCTTTTATTAAAGGTTTGTAAATGCGGCATCCGTCCAGAGATTGATCACTCTGACACTCCCCCTTGTAGATGTGAAGGTAATGCCATCCTGATCTACTAGAACAGAAAGAGAATGTCCTTTGAATAAACCCAATAAACCAATCCAAACCTCCGTCTACCTGAGAGTAAGGTGGACACAACCCCAACAGCTTCCTTGACCGCTGGCTCCAGTCTCTCTTTCTCAAGCTGTGATAGGTCAGGACTTTCCCTTGGCACCCAGATGCGGATCCTGATTGGCTGTGGTGGGTCTGATGAGGGCTGAGCCTGTTCTTTGTGCTCCCTGCTCAATCTCTTTGATACCGAAGTGTGGTGAGGCTGTGACGATCTCTGGTCAGGGTTAGCAGGGCTGTGACCCGCTCTGGCTTCAAAATCAGAGACCTGTGACAGGTGTTTCCCAGTGGAGCCAGTTGATCCAGTCAGATGGAAAGGCTGGCTAGAGTCTGTGGGTGTGGCAGTTATCACTGGTACTGAGGACTGGACCTCATCAAAGATGCACTTTGCCGGGCTACCAGGGAGGCATACCACCAATAGGCTCCATAACCATAGCCTTGCCATAGACGGATGAAAAGCCATGAGGATTAAGATTAAAACTAACTTCTGCTCCAAATGGGACTCATGAAGGTCAGGATTAAAATTCCTTAGATGATATTCCTTCCTTAGATGAATTTAAATGAAATAATTGGTTTTCAATTGATTATCCAGTAGCCTGTTCTGTTTACCACAAAGGGCATCATTAAAAATGCAATGAAATACAGATATTCTTTCTCTGTGTCTTCATGCAGAAAAGGTGTACTGGTTCGAGTTCCTTTCATTTGTTTACCTTAAGAGTTTACAAGTGGCACAAACTGTAGTGTGTAACTCCATCCACTCCTATGCCCAGGTCCAAAGCTTTCCCCAGGTCACTGACGCAGAGGTTTCTGTCATTTGTATCCAAGGTTGCAGTCATGGGCCAACCCAATCAATTTATAAATTACAACCACATGGATCCTTAACCAAGTCCATCATTCACTTTTTTTTTTTTTAACTCTTTTCAGAGCCAGAAAAAGACTTTGACGTTGAAAGGAATCAGCCTTACTGGGCACATAAGAACCCAATGTAACCGTTCTTCTTTGACACACAGGTATTTAAAGAAGACTTCCGGCCCTTAAAGATATTCTTTTGTTCCTTTCAAGGTTGCAGGAATACAGTCAATCCTACACATACAACTCGGAATACAGAAGGCAACACATGTAGTTTAATCTCCCTTTCATCTGAGAGGTGACATTCCCTCACCCTTTAAAAAGACTGCCTCTGTTCTAGGTGTCACTTTTCTTCCTCCCCATTCTCTGTTCTCCCACACCCACACAAACAAAAGCCCACACAATGAACTGAATCGAGTCAAAGTGCAAATTGTTTAATCTCAGCCATATCTTTACTTATATACAGTGAATTTGACCCTAGTAAAATCAGTTGCTTTCATGGGTCCTCATGACATTGCAAGTGAAAAACATCCAACCATTCTAATGATTTCAATACATTCAATAAAACAAGGTAAGCAACCCAATAAAAAAATGAATGATAAGCAACCTTCTAAATAAAAGCAAAGACAAAATAAACTAAACGTACAAATGGCAGCCTTAAAAGTTGCCTCATTTGTTATTCATTGTGTCCAAAAAGGTGTAATAGAATGCAATCAATTTCCCTCAGGGGAGTGACGAATCTAGTTGAGTTCATTTGTAAGCCAGCGGTCACCGATCTCAACAAGGGTTTCTTTGAAATATGTCTCTGTGTGAACTACACAACCAAAGTTTTACATCAGGCACAAGGACAGATTGTCTTGTGAGTCAAGATAGTTCTGTGCTGATAAACACACACATTATTTACATTCATACACACTTGGAAAATGTGCACACATTGATCCACAGACAAGCCTTATGACAAAGTTGTGCCTTTCTTACCACTAAAATAGGGGGCCCGCTAAATATTATTGCCAGCCTGCACAATTGTAATGCACCATCCAATTCTAAAGCGATTGAACAGTCTGTGAATGTCGTGAGATGGTGAGTGGCTTAGTGTGTGAGTGTGTGTGTGTGTGTGTGTGTGTGTGTGTGTGTGTGTGTGTGTGTGTGCATCCTTATATCTGCGTGAGACACAGTGCAGAAGTTAAACTAAGAATTGTTCCAAGTCGAATTGTGTTATCTATCGGGATCTCGTCAAAAGGCACTTAGATAGGAATAAAAGTTCAACTATCTGTGAAATAACATGACAGTATGCTAGTGGCACAAGTTAGTGGAGTAACAGACCACAACTAAGTTTATTACACAACCCACTGACGACAAACCTCAAAAATACTAAAATGCACATGCATTCAACACATATGCTGTCATAAAAAGATGTTTCATTTTCTATCCAAAAACCCTTAATGATACTTGGACAGTGGCTTTATACAGGGGTAGGGGGAGCTTTTCTGTGCAAATTTGAACTCCTTCTGACTATAATGTGGGAAAGTGCACAACAGACTCACACCTACAAACACACACACACACACACACACACACACACACACACACACACACAATCACATTCTAATCACACTCCTTCTCAAGAAAATCTCAACAACATTTGAAAATAAAATCATCCAACCCTAGATTCCATAGGCAGCAAACCTCCATCCCAAAACAGTTAAGGCACCAGACCAGTTCAGAGAGACATAGTGTCTCCCTGTGCTTCAGTCATCATTTAGAACTGGGTTGACAGTGGGCAGGGAAGACAGGGGGAAGGGAATACGAAAAGGGGGTGGGCAGAGGTTTGGCCATTAGGTGAGCATGGGAACATCGTCCTCGGAAGTGGTGTCCTCAGAGAGAGGGATAAGCAGCACCTCGTCCTCCGAAGAGGAAGAAGAAGAGAAAGAGGGGGACGCTGAGAGCGGCAGGGAGTTGCTGGAGGGAGAGGAGTGCCTGAAGCGAGAGAGGCTCAGGCCGAGGGAATGGAGGATGGAGCTAAGAGAGGGGCTGCTGGGAGGGGGGACGGCCACGGGAGGGGTCTGGGGGGCGGCAGGGGCCGTGACTGGGGCCGGGCCGAGGAGGGCGGAGGGTGGAGGTGAGGGGCAGAGGGGAGGTGGAGGGGATGGAGGTGCCTGGGACTGCTGCTGGTGCTGCTCTGTATGCCCAAGCAAGCCTAACTTCTGAGGCACCGGCTGATTGACAGCCTCAACCGCCGACGAAGAGTTTGCGGGAGTTGACAGACGAGGGACCAAGCCGCTGGGGGGCGCCGCTGGCTGCTGGGGGGCGGGGTTCGCTGCGGGTGTCGGTCTGAAAGGCGCTCTGGGGATGAGGCCCCACCGCCGCAGGCGACGGACAGCCCTGCGGACAAACCGAGGCCGGCGGCGGCGGCGGGGGGAGTTGGCCGTGTCCTGCCTCAGAAGCTGTAGGATCCCTCTCAGAGAAAGAGAGGAGGACTAAGACGGGGAGAGAGGGAGGGAGAGAGGGACACACAGAAAGGGAGAAACAGGGTTTACACCAAGACAACACATTCCTCTCCTGTCTGGCTACGCTATCAATATCGTACGAACCACAGGGCTAAAAAAAAAAGTTCCCACTCAGAGGAAGTAGCTGAAGGCCGTCCGAGCCGTTCGCAGAAGCCAACGTAGCGCTTCTTAAGACAGAGCCACGCTTTGTCCTCAGACAGTTAATCCTCCTCCCCCTCAGCTGTCTGCCCCAGCTAATAAAGCTGCTTAGTGAAGGCTTCCATTGTGAGGCAGCAGGATCTCCATCTGCCTGGCCAGACTCCTGGGATGGCTTCCACACCAACAGGTGATTACCGAGGCTTTAAGGATAGCAACCACGGCGGGTTTCACTCTGGTGACGGCAAACTACAAAAAACGCTGTTTGAGCCGTTCAGATCGTTTTCCACATACAGCCAGATAGGATCTCCAAACGTCTAGCTTTGCTCTCGATACCGAAAATCCCTCCACCAAATCTGGGCTCACAGATAAAATGAGAATTCCAGGAGACGCTCATAGGGACTCGTTCTAGGGCTCACTAAAGACTGGCGCTGAACTTGACCGACTGACTATCTCCTCCGAGGCCTTTTTACGATGGAGCCGTGTTGACTCACCTCGTTGGGGTTTTCGGTGGGGAAGTCCTCCACAGGCGGGATGATGCCCTGGGCGATCAGCTGACCATAGGAGGGTGGGGCCTGCTGCTGGATCAGCTCCGCCTCCTGGCGGCTGATTGGCGCAAACATGCTAAGCAAACGGGAGAACAAACAATGACCGAGAGAACAAGGTGCAAAGGGCATCCGAGTTCAAGAAAAATCTGACTGACGGAAAAGGCGATGACGTGACTATTAACTGCTTTGGTTTATCGAAAGGTCGAGAAGGGGAAGGGAGTTTAAATGCAGATACCTGTACTCTCTGGTGCGCAGGGAGTAAAGCTTGCAGGTGCAGCCCATGGCGATGACCAGCAACAGCCCACAGACCAGACTGCCGACGGTCGCCGCGGTGATGACCTTGCGGGGGAGGATGACGGTGCAGTTCATCTCGTCGGTCCCGTCCTTACAGTCCACCTGGCCATCACAGCGCCAGCTCTCAAACACACACCTGGAACCAGCACAATGGGGTCCCTTATTACCACACACATCTACTGTCTTTGTCCCCGTTTTGTCCAATGCCGAATGATCCAAAAACATATCCATGATGAAATCCTCATTGTCATTCTCCAGGGCTTTACTTGAAATGAGACCTTGGTCTCAGTGGGAAAAGAAAAAAAAAAGTTTGAGAAAATAAAAACAAATTCCTATCTTAAAACTCAAATATATGTTGTAAGCCTATTGACAGTAACCCCCCCTGTTATCTGCCTTTCTAACACACTTCCCTACCTGTTGATAAAAAAAACACAAAAACTGCACATCAAAGCATTCAATTGACCACGCCCAGTCCTACCTGTCACTATCACAATGGAAAGTCCCAGGTTGGCAGACAGTGCAGTCTCTCTCGTCGCTCCCGTCAGCACAGTACAGCTGGTAGTTGCACCTCTCCTTGGCAGGGTAGCACACCGGCCTGCCCACGTAGTGCCCGGGCGCCACCGCCCTCTGGCCCGCCCCGCCACAGGCAAACTGGTCCCCCGCACAGCCCCGGCACCCCTCCTCGTCCGCGCCGGTCTCGAGACAGTCCCAGTGGCCGTCGCAGTGCTGTTCCTGGGTGTAGCAGCCCCCTGCCGGACCCCCGCACCGCCCCTCCCACGAAGGACAGTAGCCGCCAACGCGGAACGTGGCGTTGAAGCCGCGCCCCTCGGACGCGGGCAGCGTGCGATAGGTCAGGGAGAGGAGGCCGGTCCGGGACTCGACCTGGACGGACTTGTAGTTGGAAGCGCTGGTAATCTGTCAAAGGTGTACAGGATGAGAGAAAGGGGAAGATAGGAAGTTACTCATTCCTTTATGCTATTTCGGAATCGTCCTTATAACTGACATATTCCTCACGTTTTAAAATCATATACAAGTACAGCAATTTGAGCAGCATATTGGTAATAACACTATCTATATTAAGTCACTATATTCACTAATATCTAAATTAAGTTGCTCTATATTCTGTAACACAGACACACATCCTCCATCAGCCTCACACACTCACAGTCTTGATCAGTTCCCCGGTGCCCTTCTGGCTGTTGAACACGTTGAGTGTGTCTCCAGGCCCCAGCTCCAGCTGCTGCAGGTCCAGCCTCAGGGGCTGCGTGTCCTGGGGGTCCAGGGTCCACACGCAGTACATGGGGGGCCCCTGGATGGCCGGCGGGGAGAAGGTCCCATAGAAGGTCTGGAGGAGCCCGCCGCAGGGCCACTCGACCGGGGCCGGAGTGACGGCGGCTCCTCGGCGGGGCTGGGTCTCCTCTCGGTTCACCTCCTCCTTCTCTCGGTCCACCTCCCTCAGCAGGTCCCACAGCTCCGCCTCGCTGTCCCTCTCCCCCGCCGCTCGCTCCGGGACTCGGTTCCTGTCAGCGGTCCTGCCGGACTCCCCGTTCCTCTCCGTGTAGGTGCCCGCTGTCGTCTCCGGCTTGGTCCCTCTGTCATGGCCGTCTCCGGTGCTGGCCGAGCCCTGGCAGTCCTGTTCGTCGGTGCCCAGATCGTCGCCCTGGCCGAAACACTCCACCTGGCCGTTGCAACGCCAGGAGAGGGGAAGGCAGCGGCCGCTGAGACACTCAAAGTCTGTCACTGGGCACGCTCCAGTGTCTTGAGGAGGGCGAGAAGGAGAGATTAGACGGTGAGTTAGTGTCAGAGGTTAGAATGAGAAACGGAGAAAACATAAGTCTTCAGGTTCTTTCTGTACGTGAAATCAGGTGGTAAGAATTTATTCAGAATAAACACAAACAAAGACAAAGGAAATATAACCCTTCGATGCTAACCTCTACCCAAGATGAGAGTACTACCCAAGGAACCATGGCAATGTACTAGTATTATTAGCATATGATTGAGATGATCATTGATGACCAATATGGTAATCAGTAAACAAGAATTATGCAAATCATAATATGGAAATATATGATTATTTCAACACAAGGATAGTGAAAAGAGAAACAGAAACAGAGAACACACATAAATAGATATCATCAATGAGCCCCTCTTAAAATAAACGCAGGAGTTTGGTCGTAGCGTTCAAAACCGGTATCAAGTGTTGACACGTTATCATTCTACACACCTCTAATGAATCCCAGTCGGAATGACGACACAGGGAGCAGCTGGGGAACGAAGTGGTGAGTCACTGTAACGTTCCCAAATAATTCCATGGGCCGCGGGATTTTGGAACCGCATAGGATGACAGGGTCGCCCTGCGATGACGCCACAGAGACCCATTCCTTCTTACAACGCGTGGAAAACTTGGAGAAACTGAATGCGGAGGAAAACAATGCATTGCAGTGAACGAAAGCATGGGTCAATATAAAACGGATTCGCTTACAGACGATACTACAGTCAACTTCCACAGAAAATAGATTACTACATTGAACGCAATGTGCCAAGAACCTATTGATACACACAGCCAGAAAAAAAGAAACGCACGTCATATTGACCTTGAATTAAACTAAAAGCCAGAATACCTGATAACAACTGGCTCTCCTTCCACAGCCTTGATCACCCAGCTGCAGTTAAAGGAGCGGAAGGAGCGGTAGGACCAGACGTGGTGAACGGAGCTCTGGATCTCCCCCCGACGGCTGTCCAGGACTTGGGGGGACAGTCCGCAGTGAGCTGGGGAGAGACAGAGACAAAGAGAGAGAATGTGAGGAGAGGACACTGTAATATAATCTATAATCATCATTCTACATGACAACACAGCTATTATGGTCTGCCACAGCTACCAGGCCTGACTGGATAGCAGGCCAGACTGGACTCTCGCACACAGTTGTACTGACTTTTAAATACATGTCAGATTCACAATGTTAACAGTGGCGAGAACAACTAACAATCTTACCAGAACTAGAGACCAACTCCAAGCTACTGTAAGCTGTAAGTAAAACAGAGAAGAGAGAGAGTTGTAAATAGTGTTATTTTAATAATCTAAATATTTTCAAAGTGTATAAAAGAAACAAGAATACTAACTAAGCTAAACTCACCTGTGATGCATAGAAAGCAGAAGACACAAAGGTTGTAGGATACAGTCATTATGGTAATGCTTCGCCTTTGAAATGTAAGTGCTCAAGAAAAACGTCTAAAGGTGAAAAAATAACTAAAATGGTATAATGAACAGCTTGGGCAGCCCTTCAGAGAGGCCCCATCGTTGGTATGTGTAGTTTAGATAGACATCACCTGTAAAAGGGACGAGTATTAATTTAATTAACTGGTGAAAAGATCATTCCTGAAACAGTAAAATAACAACAATCAGATGATAATCATTTTAAGCATATCATTGAATTTGACTCGATGCAGCTACTGACATTAGTGTAAGGACTGAAAGTAAAGCCGCACCATTAGCCGTGCCATTAAAGGGATTAGATAAACGTTAGCTAAACTTAGAGAAGGCATTTGAGTTGGAGATGGAGTTTTTTTGTTATCGCTACATGTTGTTTAGTGTATCGTCTCAAGTAGCCTACTCCTTATTTATTAAAGGCAATATTTTGGGGCTATCTTATGGTCGTTAGCGTGTCGTTAACCAAACCAGAACCATGGTACAAGCCTAAAATACTACTAACATTCAACAGTTTATAGTTTACAGTATCAATATAATTGTAATTTAGGTAATCTCATATTGACGAATACTATGTTCGAGGCCTTTCACGCCTTACTTCAGTTGTCTAATCGGCCAGCTATTAAGTTAACCTAGTTAGCTAACGTACACATAAACGTTAACGCGTTAGCTAGCGTAGCTGCAACTCAGTGAGCTGAAGAGGAAGGGAGCAGCTGCGAGACGACGTTCTCCCGGCTACGGGGCTTGGCTAACGAGATTAGCTTGGTTTAATCATGTTTATTGGTAGTTCCTAACAGATAAAACAATTCCGTACGAGTTCTGAGGAACATGCTCTACAAACTCACCATAAAAGACAAGATTGACACTACTAGGAATATAAAACCTTAACGATTAAAACCCCTACCATGGCAGTCGTCTGTCTTGTTGTTGACATCACTTTAGAGGAACTTCCGCATTGTTTTTTGGCTGACCGGAAAAGGGTAGGCCTGTGACAAAATATATCACAAGCAATTTTTCGTATTGGCAAACATAAACATAGGCCTGAATATAATGTAAAGTATGTTACTTAGTGCTTTAGAAAATTAGTTTTAGTAGGTTCTTCAGATTTATCAGATTATCATAAACGATTCAATGAAGTGTCAACCTTGATTTCACCACCAGGTGTCATCAATGGTAGACCAACTCGGTCAGAGCTTTAGTGTTTTTTCTGTTGTTGTTAATTATTGAGACCATCAAAAACTTAACAATTTACGACGAGTCCCGTTAAACTACCTATTCTTGTTGAGGGCTCTGAGGGATCCTATAAATGTAAAGAAAAAAGGATGGCGTCGAAAGGTCAATTAATTAAGAAAAATGTTGAGACAGTTCTGTGAAAAAATCTTGTAAAACCTTACACATCTGTAGGGAGGACCTAAGCGAATCTCTCTCTGTTTCTCTCTCTCTCCCTCTCCTCCACGTTCCCCGGCCACAGCATTGCACACTGTCTGACCACGTCCACAGGAGAACTGGATAGTGCTGTCAACACAATCAAAAACACTTAAGTTCGAGTTGAAGGGACTACGAGAAGAGGAGTTACGCGGATTGGAAGTTGAAGAAAATTTCCAGCATACATCTGACTTTTTTGTGCTTTACATTTGGGTATACAGAAAACTGAATTGGTCAACAGTGTCCATGAGGATAAACACGTTTTTGCAGCATTTTATTTTATAAACAGCTAGAATTCTTTGCTGAGGTTACAACATTTTGGTCAGTTTTCCGCCAATGCTGTGGCCATAAGGACGGTGGCACATCTGCTGAAGAAGTTTTGTTAAAACTTTTTAGGGGTAATTTGCAGATTCAGGAATGCTACCCCGGCTTGAAAAGGTGATCCAACTACTGACCCTGGCATGTGGTGTCTTCTTTGGGATTGCCTCAACGCAGAGCCTACTAAAAGCTGAGGTTAGTAAACTTGTACTTGTTGCATTTTAAAAAAAAGTGTGTACTACACAGAAGGTAGGATTTTGAACTGCAGCTTATTACATATGTCTTGGCTACGATGGTACATATGTGGGTGTTGTTTTTGTGCCATAGCATTTGATCTCATTTATTCTTCTATACCACTGATACATAAACAATAACATGTACATTTAAATAAGAGGTGATAGTCCATGCCAGCGAAAATGTCATGACTCCAGCCTTGTGGCCTGGGGAGGAAGGGCATGGAGCAAATGCCAAAAGGGCAGTACAAAGACTTGAAAACTCAACTCAGCTGAGTTGCTTTGTTCAGAGAAACTCGGGGTGGTGGGGTGGGGTGAGAGGGATGGGGGGATGGTAATGGTTTTCATCTGTACTTTGTCGACTAACAGACGACAGCTCTGCATTGCAGCAAACTGGACATGATGCCTGTGTCTGAGCCAAAGGCATTAGACTTCCAAAACAAAGTGGAGAGGTCTTTAACACATTCTGTCACCCGTCATTGCCCCTCAAAAATGATTAGGTTGTGGCGCCTCTAGTCTCAAACCATTTGTCTGTCCTAAGATTTGCCCGCTGCAGTTTACCTATAGAGAACATTAAGAACAATCAGTGGCCGTGCTTGAATGGCCGTGCAATGGCCGTGCTTGAATGGTGTAAATACTAAGACAACACATTATATGTACTATTTCTCAATGACTTTATTTTAAAGTTAGTTTTATTGTAGGGACAGGTCACAGGATACATGTGAAGACTTGCAAGATCTGAGTCAGTGACCACAAACTGCTTGAGTGTGCGTCAGGGCCAGACATGGAGAATCACCCGGTGCCAAGTCAGAACCACCTGTAGAGAGAGGAAGACAGAGCGAGACATAGGGAGGGAGAGAGAGAGAGGGAGAAGGACGCAATAAGAGAGAGAGAGAGGTGGGGGGGGGGGGGGGGGGGGGTTAGGAGGGAGACAGTCAGACAGTTTATGAGGCCAGCAGGGCAGTCTGCAGACCCTGGGGGACAGATAAGTACTGTAGGATGACGGTTAGTTGTACACACAGCCCAGTGCTTGGTTAGAATAACAGTAGACAGGGTAAACACCTTCAGTGTCTTGAAAATTTAGCAGATAGAATATTAGGAGGTCACGGTACGACTGCCAGAGTATAAGTAGAGCAGGAACACTAGTTAGCACATTATTAATAAGATCGGCTAGTGTATATCAAAAATATAATTCATGAGATTGCAAGTAATATAGAGTCAATCAAGGATCAATGTGCTCTTCAATGCACCTATAGTAAGTTAAATGATCTCTGTGAAACGTAGCATACTAAAGTCAATGAGGGAGGAATAGAGGTGACCAGTAATCACAGGGTCTGGATTGCATCACTTGAGAGTTGTTCAAGTAGCATGTGATCAATTTCGTATCTTCTCTGTTTCTACGAGAAGCACATGATGACCACATACACAGCAGTGTGCTTCGGCTGTGGGAGTTGTATCTCTGTAGGAGGTCAAGGAATAAGAGGGAAGGAATATAATAATAATAATTATTATAATTATAATTAATTTAATTCAAATAGTGCTTTTCAGACACCCAAAGCACTTAGAATGTGTGTGTGTGTGTGTGTGTGTGTGGGGGGGGGGGGGGGGGGGGGGGGGTCAGACAGGGATAATAGCATGATTAATAGTGTTGAGTTAATTCCGAGAAGTACGTACCAAAACACAAGGAAATTACGGTCAAGTGGGATTTTCTGAGGTTTGGCAATAGCCCGTTTTGACAGGAAAAACTTCATCTACTTAATCTTTGATAAGGGAGTGAAAAGGCTTCACAAACAAGAACAAGACATTTGCAAATTCAGGCAAAATAACACTGCTCTCTTTAGAATGTCTTGCTGTAATCAAAGCCACTACACCCATTTGTCTCCTCAGCATCTGTTTTTATTCTCAAAATCGCCTAGTCTACATTTTTACAGCATAAACAGACCAAAGGAAGTGGTCAGAAATGAAAACGACAGGGTCTGTAGGACCTCACCACCATATCTAGAAATTTTTGCAAGTTTTTTTCCCTTCCAAACAGACGATAACAACTGCCATCTGGAGCCTCATGTCACATGATCTCAGAGGAAGGTCGAAAAGGTCAGGTGCACATATGGGTTTGCTCCTCTGAATCTGGACTAGGATGGTTGTTGTTAGGGCATCAAAGGGTGTCAAAGAGCCATGACAGTCTTGGTGGTGCGTGCTGATCCGACAAGTAAAGGCTATCGATTCCCATTAAGAATCAACTGGCTTTGCTCGTGAAAAACTGGTGGACTTCAATGGAGACATGGTGTATGCATCTACTCTCAGTCATGAAAGTGAACTCTTATCAGGCAATAGAAAACAATCAAAGACATTCTAAGAGAATGAGATTAGCGTTTTTGACCTCTAAGAGATGCTGGTCTTGGGTTGGGTTTTCATTCTAGACACTAGGTTTCTGGTCAAATTGTTAGGACTTCTTTGCCCATTTTGCACAGAGCCTTGGCCTGCAGGGCCCTTACTCCATCACAAGGGTCACATGAAACTGTAAGGTGTGTATATTGATGTATTCGAGTTGTATATTGTACATTGGTATTCAAAGATGAGTAGTATATGTACTGTTCCTCATGAAGATGTTACATTCTTACTGGGTTCTGATGGTAGGAGTAACTGGATCACAGACACCAGGCAAAGAGGAAAGCGATCTGAGGCTCGGGCGCTTATGACCAGAATTCTCAGTTTTTTCCGTTGGCACAGACAGAAGGGAACGACTGACTCAGTCCGACTCTCCCTAAAATTTAAATCCAGCCTTCTAACCCCGTCCTCTCTGCATTTCTTTTAACACATTGCTGTTTAATGTCTCAAACCTTCTCTTTACTCAGTGTCACGGTACCTTACTCTATGTTTTTCTTTCTTTCTTTCTTTCTTTCTTTCTTTCTTTCTTTCTTTCTTTCTTTCTTTCTTTCTTTCTTTCTTTTTGCATTCCTTTTTACTTGCTTTATTGATTTTTTTGTTCTTTTTATCTTCCAGCCTTGGTGAACCATTAGACGTACTGACAGAGTAAGGTCTCACTAAGGCTGCTTAAACAGAGAAATCTCACTATTTGGCAGAGTTTCTGGCTGCTTTCATGTCAAACAGTTCTGGATGCTTTTTATGCAGGAAAAAAACAGGACCATAACCCATCACCTAATTGTCAATATAGCAACTTCCCCAAATATGGTACAGTGTTCTTCCCCTTTAGGATGATGGCATTCTTTTTGTTCTACTGAAATGGCTATAATTGGACAGGGACTTTTTTATGCATTGTATATAACTGCGGTACGAACTTCTCCAGAAAATAGAAAGATTTCCACCTCCGGTCTGCCCCACTCCTTTTGTGGCTGGGACTTTTGTGACCGCTCTGTCACTGCCGCCTACTACTCCTGGACATACTAGTGAACTTCAAGATGGGACAGGAAGTCAGTTAGAGAACAGACTCATTTTTGCCATGACCATAAATTAATTTTACACATGTTCCACCCCCATAAGGTATACTTCCTCCTGGCCCTCTGTGTGTAAAGTAGCTTCCCATCTAGTAGTTTAGACGTCACTCTACACACTGCACAGACCAGAGGCTTGTTGACTAAACCAACAGCTCGCCGACTTAGGCTTATGACCACACATGGGTTTACTGCTAGCTAGCTAGGGAGCCACCCCAAGGCCGCCAGTATAGCCCATGTTAACAGTCTCGATAAATAGAACCTTTGACTGTGCCTGCTGGGAGTTCCAGAGCAGAGGTGCAGGCTGGGATAGATGGCATCCATGGGAGGGGGCATGGGGAGGGAAGCAGGGGTCTTGAAAATGGGGGGGGGGGGGTACTTTTCATTCGATGGAGGGGAGAGTGTTTTCACAGAGCCAGCCGCGTCACCGCGGTGGTGCCATGGAACACACTGGGAGCAGTCAGACGGAGAGAGGGACGGGGAGAGGGACGGAGAGAGGGACGGAGAGAGGGACGGGGAGGGAGAGACGGCGGGAAAGAGAGAGATATAGAGGGAGAAGAAGGCTCGTGCCGAGAAATGAGAGAGAGTAGTCAGATAGACCAGACAGATGCAGAAGGTAAAATAATACCATCGCCATTTTAAGGATATACGCATGGAACAGATAGGAGGTGTGAGGGGCCTGTGGTGTGTCTTTGATGCTGGCAGCTAATAGGTCATCTTTTCTTACTTCTTTGTTCTATGACATTCTATTCTAGGTGCTAGCTCAGTTCAGAGTCCAGGCTAAAGAGTGCTACAGCTACCACTTAGGTGACCTGTGATCCAGGGCATAGTTAAGCCTTGTCCTGCTTCCTCTTTTACCTACAGCCATCTACTGCTGCTCTTTTTTTTTACAAAGTACTAAAACTCTCTCTCTCTTCTTCACATCACATCCTCTCTTTTACTCTTGTTATGTAATTTAATCCTGAGTGGAAGATGTTTTTATAGATTGTGTCAGATCAGAAACTTTGTTTTTATTATTTATAAAGCGACTTCCAAAACAAGTGGTACATGTACAAACTATACAAAGAAAAAAATGACGATTTTAAAGAAAATATATAAAACCCATATGTAACAATAAAGCATTTAAAACATGATAAACATAAAACAGTCAAATATAGAATACCATTACATCACTCAAAATGTGCTTTCAGTATAAATTTGTTTGAAAAGCTTCTTAAAACCAGCCACTGCATTTTTTATGAGTAAAGTGAGTTTTAGAAGATGGGAGCTTCATTTTGACTTCTCATTCTCCTTTCAATGAAACACATCTACATTTTTAACAACAGTGTATTTTTTTTATTCACAGCATAAGATACATAGAGAACTTTATTTCCAAATCATTCTCTATTAAGACTTACAGAAAAGTGCCATAGATAGCTGGTCTGTGGTCATTTAATGTAAAAATAGAAAAGGGATAGGATAAAAAATAATGTATCAGGGAGGGATGTCTGAGGTTTTCAGAATTACAACGGAGGAATGTTTTGTAATTACACTGAATGCATTAGTGGTAAAGATGGAGACACTTAACTGTCAGACTGAGTCTGCAGTTTGCAGGCAGACACACACGCACGCACACACACACACACACACACACACACACACACACACACACACACACACACACACACACACACTGACACACACTGACACACACCGACACAAACACACACACACACACACACACACACACACACACACACATGCAAAGAACATCAGACCATGGAGGACAAAGGGAGAGAAAGCCTGAGTCTTGACTCAAAAGATAAAATATTGAGACAAGATAGTGGGAGAATGAGAGATGAGATTAAACAATTCTACTCATTTCCACTTTTGGACTATCAACCTTGATAGAATCCATATATTCTAGATTACCACAACCAAGATGACATCAGTGTTTTCAGCTTCCATGTTTTATATGGCCTCGAGTCTGACCCTCATCTTTTCTTACAAACCCACTACAAAGTGAGAGTTTCCTTTCATGTGGCCAGAGCAGAAGAGCGTGCATGCATTGGGTTGTTACCAGGTTTATAAATAGAATGATAAGATATAGAATAATAAACGAAGGCCCTATTCAGTTGAACTAGGACTGGTCAGTTTGCTGTCATAATAGACATGGTTTGAATGAATGTTTTTGTGGGAGAAGGGAGTGTGCGTTTGTGAGGATGATTTTGAGCCAACGCTGAACACAGGGCCCTTTCCCACCCACACAAGAACACATAAGTCCACGTAGACACACTGTATTTTTCAAAACCATACACACACTTGCTGGCATACACACATAGACACGCTCAAACAAGCACTGTAAGCGTGCAAACAGTTGTACGCCCACATTCTCCTATCTCGACACACACAGGTTGACACAAGTATCCACTCTTTCTGTTGACCCGACACTATGGTAAACCATTGACTAAAGCTTTTTCCAGTTGGTTCCTGTGTTGTTTCTGGCATACTGACTTCTCTGGCAGTGGGAAACTTCTGAGGGAGGAGAGAGGTAGAGACTGATGTTGTAGGAAAAGGAAGCTGGGATTGGGCTTGAGATGATCTTGTCTCCACTCGTTACCCACGTAACCCCGGAAGAATTATTATTCTATCACCATATTATTAGGCTTTTATGAGTCTGTCTTGTCAGAATATCTACATAGACAGTAAAACATGTTTTACTAATTACAGATTATTGTTTGATTGTCTTTGTGTTGTAGGGGTGGCTCCAGCAGTATGGTTACCTGCCTCCAGGTGACGTCAGGGCCCAGGCTATCCGCTCGCCTAAGGCCATCGCCACGGCGATTTTGGCCATGCAGAGGTTCTATGGCCTCACCCTTACCGGCTCCATAGACGCCAACACAATAGAGTAAGTACTGGCCTGAATAACTAGTGGATGAAATCAGAAAATATTGACATTAAAAAAGCTGATTCGATTCAAGTAAGTACTGATGGCTTGTGATAATATCACGTTTTATTCTCAAGGAAGTTAAAGGAATAAAATAGCCAATGCTTTTTAAGACGCCTAAGATCCCTTTAATATTAGCCTGAAGCTGTGATAAATGCATCGTGTTCTCCGTTGCCGTTACCAGGGCGATGAGTCGACCACGTTGTGGTGTGCCGGATAAGTTTGGTCCGGAGCTAAAGAGCAATCTGAGGAGGAAGCGCTATGCCGTCCAGGGCTTGAAGTGGGACAAGACTGAAGTCACTTTCAGGTAGCCCCATGAGACAATACGACCAATTCATTTGTATCAAGTCTGCATGTTTTCCCTTGTGAATCTTAAGTATTTGCATAATCATCTGGAAAATCTTATCGTCCGCCTGTTAAGATCCATCCCACATGTTCATGTCAGAGAATCCTGGTCCACCAAAAGGAAAATCGCTACACATCATTTTTTCTGAAATATGTCCTACTCTGTCCACGTTCTAAAACGGGTGTTTCCTTTCCGTTCCGCAGCATACAGAACTACACTCCAAAGGTGGGGGAACGTGCCACGTACGAGGCCATCAGGATGGCCTTCAAGGTCTGGGAGAGCGCTGTCCCACTGACCTTCAGGGAGATCCCCTACGCCCACATCCAAGACAAGGTCGACAAGTTTGCCGACATCATGCTCTCCTTCTCCGAGGGCTTCCATGGTGACAGCACGCCCTTCGACGGCGAGGGCGGCTTCCTGGCACACGCGTACTTCCCTGGGACCGGCATCGGGGGAGACACGCACTTCGACCTGGCCGAGCCTTGGACCACCGGAAATTTAGATCAAGGGGGTAAGAGAGGGGAGGCTGGGAGGGAGGAGAAAAGAGTCAAAGCTAGGGAGGGAGCAGAAAAGAGGCACAAATGGGAGCAGGAGGAAACTGTGACAGTGATGAATCTGTTTACTGCGTGGTTTGTCACCCACACGGTTCTTTGTTCTACCATACTTGCGTCTGGACGTACGAGTGATACTAACAGACTTGGTGACACCCCACAACTGACTGTTTATGTACACCCCACTTTCTCCTATCTGTAACCCCTCCTTCCTTCTCTCTTTCTCTCTGTCTCTACTCTCTAGGTAACGACGTCTTTCTGGTGGCTGTTCACGAGCTGGGCCATGCCCTCGGCCTGGAGCATTCTAACGACCCCTCGGCCATAATGGCTCCCTTCTACCAGTGGATGGACACCGAGAACTTCCAGCTCCCTGAAGACGACCTCAGAGGAATCCAGGCCATCTATGGTTGGTCTCTTCAGTGAGCTGTAGCCGTACCGTTCTAGCTAGTTGTACGTTGCACCTTTGTAGGAAATGTTGTGGTTCGGTAAGCTTGCCGGCATGGCTCAGTTCAGCTCAGCTCGGTCTTGCGATGTGAAATGGTTTCAGAATGCCTTTCAGAAGTCATACACTTGAGGACGGTCACGGTAACATTCCCTGAATGTGCTGCGTTGTGTTCCACATTGTGGCACCGTCTCGGAATGTCGGTTCTGCACGTCCTCGGAACGTTAAAACAATTCAGAACAAGGACCCCCTTCTGTCCTTGGGTATTCCTGTGGGCCACGCTCAACGTGTTTGTTTAGTTCTCCTTTCAAACGAGCCGCCGTCTGGAGGTTGTTTCCCAAAGCCACGGGATGTTGAGAAGCCCCACCACGGTGTTCTTAATGTGTGTGTGAAAATGGATCCGTACATCGTGACAATATTCCTGTCTCCCTCCTCTGGGCCGCATGTCTCCCTCAGGTTCCAGGTCAGGGGCTCCTCCCCCTCCCCCTCGGCCCACGAGGCCTTCCCAACCCGACACTCCCAGCCACGGCCCCGACATCTGCGAGGGACACTTCGACACCATCGCCATCCTCCGGGGAGAGATGTTTGTCTTCAAGGTTGGTTTACTTGAAACATTCTGAAAGAATGACATAAGCAAACCTAAAAATGTTCGTCCATAAGTTAAAAATAAAATAAAAAATGATTGGCGTGGAGGAAGTAGTGCTTCTTTAGCACTGTCCTAACTGTGGGTGTGTGTGTCTGTGGGTGTGTGTGTGTGGGTGTCTTTTCCCAGGATAAGTGGCTTTGGCGTGTGCGTAACAACCAGGTACTGTCAGGCTACCCAATGCCCATTGGACACTTCTGGAAGGGTCTCCCCTCCAACATCAACTCTGCCTATGAGAGGGATGATGGCAAATTTGTCTTCTTCAAAAGTAGGTCTCATTCTAGGGTGGAGACAGAATTATTGGATCAAATTACTTTTGAGTACCGTTATGTTCTTTTGCATCCTATTGTAAAAATGACCGGCCAAAAAACAACATTAGCTAAGTCATTGCATCTTTGGTTTTGTCATTTCCCTCTTTTATTTTCTTTTTAGGCGACAGGTACTGGGAGTTCAGTGAGTCCAGTATGGAGAAGGGCTCTCCTAAGAGTCTAAAGGACTTAGGTATTGGTCTTCCCAAAGACAAAATGGACGCTGCTCTTTTCTACACCCCAACAGGACAGACGTACTTTTTCCGAGGCACCAAGTGAGTTCTGTGTAATTATAATTATAAACGATTTGCATACCTTGGGGTTTGCTAACCCCAAAAAGTGCCTCTCACGCACGTTGCTGCCTCCAATTGTAATTGTGCCTCTTCCTTTTTAAAAGAAGAGCACTTCTTTCTTACTATGAACCTTGACCTCTTAAAACCAATTATTATGTCCTTTAATTTTGTCCAGGTACTTCCGATTCAATGAGCAGTCTCGTACGGTGGACAAGGACTACCCCAAGCCTATCAGCACCTGGAAGGGGGCACCAGACAACATTAAAGCGGCATTCATGAGTGAAGATGGATGTAAGTTGTGCACGTATCTACTCATTTACATGGTCTATTCTAAATACAAGTTGAGACTTAGGAAGTAAGTCTTAAGAGTTAGTATGAGTGTATGTAATATTATAAATTATGCCATAAAAGTATATATATAGTTTTTTGGCAGCCACGCTAACATGAGCTAATATTTATTTTATGTTTTGTCTTTTTCTGTTCTCTCTCGTTCCCTTATACGACAGCTTACACCTACTTCTACAAAGCCAACAAGTATTGGAAGTACAACAACCAGTACATGAAGGTGGAGTCTGGCTACCCCAAGTCCGTTCTCACCGACTGGATGGGCTGCACCGCAGAGGACCCTAAGAAGGGCGTGGACGAGGAGGTCATCATCGTGGAGGTCGAAGAAGGAGAGGGCGGGGCCGGGGTGGCGGCCGTGGTGATCCCTCTCCTCCTATTGGTGCTTGTGGTCCTCACTCTGGGGGCGCTGGTGTTCTTCAGGAAGTACGGCACACCCCGACGCCTCCTCTACTGCCAGAGGTCTCTGCTGGACAAGGTTTAGACTGACCAATGGACCCACTGCCACAAAGCAACCGAGGGGGTACTGGACAGAGAGGAAGAAAGACTGGGGGGAGGGGAGCAAAAGGGGGTCAAAAGTGGGGATAATGCTCGTGGAACGACAGGAGGAAGTGGGGAGGAGAAGGTGGATATACCTGGGTGGTTTGCATGTTAGGTCACCAAGAGAACCAGAGAAAGGACTTAAATCTGAATCAGGAATGTCGTATTTGTATGCTTACTTTTTAAACGTACTGCTCTTGTGTTCTGTGATTAGGAACAGACCCCACACACATACGGGAAGGAAAACCCAAATCAGCATCAGGATCAAAATGTTTTACTCGTCACTTGGCGATCATCTGGTTTAGTTTGGCCAATACTGCTCTGGTGTGCTTCTCCTCTTTCCCTATGTGAAAAAAAGATCCCTTACCACCCCCTTTACTTGACGAATCCAGCTTTTTGGCTGTCGAATAGATAATATTCTCACCCACACATAACTTAGTGTTTTGCTCTGAAATTGTCTTTTGTTTTGTTATATTTTCAGGCCATCAAATATTTATCTCCTACTCTCTCTTACCACTAAAGAGGATTTATTGTCAATTTAGCCAAATTCAAATGTTTTCTCTTTTGGTCAGGTACTTGATTTTTCTATTACATAGATGGAGACATTTTTAGGGGAGTTCCCCAAGCTTCGATGTGGAAGGTATAATTGGGTTTTGTACTGTATATGGCACTGCATCCTGAATGCACACGGTTTCAACAGACTGGTGGAGAATTAAATGCCATTAAAGGCCATTTTTAATAAGGTCAAGGTTGAACATATGTGATACAATATATTTTTATTGCGATGAGTGTTTGTTTGTTACTGTTCTTCTGACATCAGTCAAGCCTTCAAATTGAATCCTTGTCTTAGTAAAAGTAGTGATGCTGGTATATATTTTGAAAGGGCTATTTACACTTAAAAAGGAAGGCAATTTACAAATAATGTCATGTATTAATTAATATTGAATTACAATTTAAGGGCAAAACTCCTTTTGTAAATCCTGGAGTAACCGGTACCATTTAGTTCCAAATACTATTGTCTAATCATGTTTTGTTTATAATATTATCATTCATACGAATGTTGACTTGCCATTCAACTGTTATATACGAATTCATACAAAAGTTGTTATTATAACTATGATTATTGTTATTATTGTTATCCTGTAAAAGTTATGAAATTTGTGTTTTTCTACATTGTCATTTCGAGTCCTGCTGGACAGAGGCATAATGTGACAATGATCAAAATGGCTCCCATTGTTTTGACACCATTGTAATAGTTGAGGTTGTTACTGAGTGAGCACTTGTGAGGGGTTTCATTTTTTGAAACATCCTTGCTCCCTCTGGCGACTATCAAACAATAGTATTTATGAGCTTTGATTCTGATGGTGCTTAACTTTTTTTTTAAGCAAATTCAAGCTGAAGTAGAATTGATTTACAATGATAATGGTAATGATATTTATAATTATAATGATTTCAATAAAAGGGAATACGAATTAGGTGCTTGTATTTTCATTTTTGTATTTCATTAGATCAAATGAAATAAAAGTGTTTTCTACAAGTTGTCACACACTCTTTATTTTATACTATTTAATGAAATAGCATGTGCTCTCCCCTAACACATGAATTAAACAATACAAATAATAATACATAAACATTTCCAAAATCCCAAGCTCATATTTTTCACACAATATAAAATACTAAAGCAATTAAAGAATTTACAATATGCTTTTGTTCGTCAGGTTGGCTTCCAAGCTGAACACTAGTCACTGCTATTTTCTTCACACACACCTGGAAGTTGAGCGGAATTCTATGTAATTTCCTAACATAAACGTATGACCAATATGAAGTGGGTGTTGTTGATTAACTCATTTTTGTTTACACGTTTCAAATGCTTTTTTTTTTGTTTTTATAGCTCTGCTACGACATATTTAAGATAGTTAAGAAAAAATCTGGTTGGATTAAGAGGTTTGTTTTGGATAAGGCCTTGCTCGTGTTGAAGAAGGGGTTTGGAAAAAGTGAGGAAATGGTCACGTTCTTTCAGAGAGCAGTGTTCCAACCCAGTTCTGCTAACTACATCTGGAATTCTTGAAACACTTGAGCTCACCAGCCTCGGCCCCGCAGGAGCTTCTGTGTGTGTGTGCTTGAGAGAGAGAGAGAGAGAGAGAGAGAGAGAGAGAGAGAGAGAGAGAGAGAGAGAGAGAGAGAGAGAGAGAGAGAGAGAGAGAGAGAGAGAGAGAAACGAGAGAGAGAAAGAGAGAGAGAGAGAGAGAGAAACGAGAGAAACGAGAGAGAGAAAGAGAGAGAGAGAGAGAGAGAGAGAGAGAGAGAGAGAGAGAGAGAGAGAGAGAGAGAGAGAGAGAGAGAGAGAGAGAGAGAGAGATAGAGAGAGAGAGAGAGAGAGAGAGAGAGAGAGAGAGAGAGAGAGAGAGAGAGAGAGAGAGAGAGTGTGTGGGTATACATAGATGCATGCTTGAATGAGAGAAAGAGTGACTGAGGTGAGAGAGGCCAGTAAAGCTGAAATGATGTTATAGGTTTTTATGAGATTTTTCCTCTCAGCATTTCTCAGTAAAAAAAAAAACACCCCCTTCCCCATAACCTTGCTCTCTCTTTCTCGCCCGATTTCCTCACCAACTGCAAAATCATTCTTTTTACGAGAACTCTAACTGAAACCACTCTTCCCATCACCACAAGCATCTCTAGTCTATTTGCTCTTTCTCCTTGCTCTTTCCTCTTCACCCTGTTGTGCACCCCTTATCCTCTCTCCACATCCTTTAACTCTTCCCTCTTGACTCCTGGTCAGGAGTCTCTGTTGTACATAGATACCATCACTGCAGGGGTGTACTTTACAGGGGGAATAGAGGGGACATGCCCCCCCACCCCCCCTTACTAGCTGTACTAACCGTGTTCCCCCACCTTTGAAATCAAAATGCCGGCGATGAATCGCTGTATTAGCTCAGATTTTAAAGCTACTCCTATCCTGAACCACTGATGGATGGTCAACTGTCATATGAAGTTAACACAACAGATAAAAGCCTTTCTTTGGTTGCAATGCTACATGTGTCAGTTTATTGGAATTCTAAGCGTAGTCCAGTAACAAGTTTTGTCCCATACACCATCTCACTAACCTACTTAGATTTCAGGGTTATACTGTAAACTCTTTCCATTCCCCCTTTTTATTTTCTCCTCCTTCCGACATCTGTTCCTCCACTCTCCTCCTCTGGCCCAATCCATCTCTCTCTCGCTTGGAGACACCTGGTTCTGCAATTTGTCTCAGTGGATCTCTCTCATGCAGAATAACTATTTTGACCCGTTCATCAGCAGCACAAATGTACGTTGCAACACTGTCTGATGTGGTCTGAATGGCATAGGATACACAAAGGAGAGGACAAATAGAATGTGCATGAATTGATGGACAAGAGATTACTGGCAATATTTTATGCTTCCATAAAAAAACGAAGTTGAACCAAACATATCTGCAAGAAGGCTAAATGACACTACATCGAAATGCATTCATGTCAAAGAAACGATGTGCTTCAGTTATGAGAAAGTGTCATTTCAAGTACAGTAATGAGAAATAGATCAGGAGAAACGATCACTACCAGGCTCAATAGTCATCAGTCGTTACTGTGCCAGGCAGGAAGACGGCAGTCCAGCTACACGAAATTCAACCACACACCGTTAAGTAAGCTAAGTTTATGGCACATAGGCACATTCTACCTCCATTGCATGGTGTGGTTATTCTCTCTTTATCTATCAAACACACACACACACACACACACACACACACACACACACAGCCATCTTCTTTCTGATGATGATAATTCTCATTGATTTCTTTAATCACAGAAAACACAAACACACACACCTCCACACACACACACACACACACACACACACACACAGACACAAAGATGAAGCAAGCTGTGATAATTGCCATCTTTGCCAATATATATATATATATATATATATATATACACATTCCATTTAGTAAACAGGGAATCCAATCCGTCGAGCATAACAACAGATAGGCAGCAACACCATATTTATTAGCAATACAATTAAAACATAAAAAAGAAGATGTGAGGAGCAACAACTACCAAATGCAATGTTATACATTTTCAACTCAATTTGGTAATGCATGACTTTCTATGACCCTCATGCTCATTGTGAATAAGGAACACCCAGGCTAGTCAGGATGTGGTGTTTTTTCTCCAAGAGTTGCTGAATCAGACCTTCCACAAACCCCAGTTCCCCACCCAGACCCTACCCAGCCTCCCTCAATCTGACCCAGTGATGTGAATCAGGAAACTCCCATGCTTCATCTTGGGCCTGTGGGCAAAACTACAGAGGGCCTCTCAGCTAATCCTTCCAGGCGACCCCACCACATCAGAGAGACAAGTAACCCTGCAACTCGTCTTTCTTCTCTTCCATTCTTCCCCACAGCTGTCTCTTTCTCTCCATCCATCAATAGTGCAGACTAACGTCTCCCACTCCCCTCCCTCCCTCTTCCCTCCCTCCCTCTCCCTTCTTTGACTTGTGCACAATAAGCACCATCTGGTTCTCATTTCCCAAAACCAAAACAACATGAGGAGGAGAGGAAGAGAGGGGGTGAGTTACAGGGGGGAAAGGAGGAGTGTTGAAGAGAAATACATTCAGTAAGCAGGATGTAAATGATGAAGGGAGGGGTAGAAACAGAGAAAGAAGTGTCACATTTCTCACCGGGGGTGGGATGGGCCTCTTTGATGTGCATAGTAAGATTACAGCTAAAGAAGAGTTAATGGTGTGTTTTGTGTCTGAGAGAAAGAAGGACGCTGTGAAAGTGACAAAAGCAGTGTAGATATTGTTATAACGTTGCTGAAAGCACAACACTCCACTTATTGGAGATAAGGCTATTTATTCTCTTAGGTCGGACACCATGATAACACACCTTCTCAGGCCATGCAGTCTATCTCCTCGAGGACCCCTCTAGGTTTCTTACCCCACCCCGGTGTCCCTATTACTGCCCGTAACTAAAATACTGTAAATATAATTCCCCTTACATTATAAGATATGTACCTCATAATTTACTTTAACATTGCTGTAACGTTGCTTCTGAGAGCAGACATTGTTACCAGGACTCTTCATCGACACTTCCACACTGTACCCCTTTACCTCAGTAACACCAACGCCTTGTCGTTTGAGTGCCACGAAGAAAGTAACAGAGGGAAAAAACCCTCATCTCTATAGAAAAGAATCTGCAACTCAGCGGCTGGGCGCCCTAATTACAGTGGGGCTTTGCTGAGATCGGCAAGAAGACCTTGGAGAGAGAGAGAGAGAGAGAGAGAGAGAGAGAGAGAGAGAGAGAGAGAGAGAGAGAGAGAGAGAGAGAGAGAGTGGTGGGGGGAGAAGGAGGGGGTGAGAGAGAGAGAGAGAGAGAGAGAGAGAGAGAGAGAGAGAGAGAGAGAGAGAGAGAGAGAGAGAGAGAGAGAGAGACATAAAAATATTTTGTTTGAGAGAAATAAGGGATGTAGCATCAGGAGGGAGATAAGGAGCAGTAAAGAGAAAAAGACAGCCTTACCTCACTTTGCAAATTATTATAGTTTTTTTCAAAGTCACTCCAAATTGCAGCCGGCTTGGTAAATGAGAAGCTGTAAAAGGTTCAACTGGCTAGACCTGCAGATTATCCCGATGCAGATGTAGAATCTTTACATATTCTAAGAACCCACAAGCAACTAGGTCAGTACAATAAAATACTGTGTCTGTGAGCAGGGTTGGGGCTGCTTTAATTTTCTTTCTTTCAGTCTACCAGTCAAAGTGAACAAGAGGGGGATGAAGCTAAAGAGGCTATGAATGTGGAAATGTTTGTGGTATCCCATTGCCTTATAACTATTGTGTGTCAATTGTAAAATCCACAAGTATCTTTCAACAGGACAGGCTTTAGAGCTGCAAAATCTACCTTCTCACACGTTCACTCTCTCTGATAAGTGTGCCAAACAGAAACTCAAGATGGATCTTTAAATATAAGTACTGTATTTTTATTCTATCAAGGTAATGTTTACAGTTATGTGAATACTGAAGTATTAAAGTTAGTGCAGTAAGAGAGGGAGAGAGCTTCTGAATCAGTGACACATTGTGTTTTCAACCTCCCCCTTGGAACACTACACAAAATGGAGTCAGATATCCATATTTTCCTGAAGTAAATGCTGCGCCCTAGTGGGGAATTAGGGACATTGCCATTTTTCTATTGCTAACACAAAACATTGTCAGCCTTACACTTTTTCAAAACACGACACTGTGTTTTGGGAAAACACTACATAAGGCAGGAATCCAAAACAAAACCACTTGTTTTCCCTTGCAAAACACGGCCATTGAAAATGTCACACCCATGGACCAATTTGCCAATACACGTGCCACCTGGCCGAACACACAATTGCTCAATTGTCAACTCATCAAATAGGATGTAAGCACTGTCTAGCCAGGTAAAATATTGCCTGCGAGTTTGTTATGGTGCTTTGGCCAGACCCAGCTAGGCGGTGCGATTCAGCCCAAGTTTTTTTCTTTATATTATTTCCTCAAAGCTCTTTTCTGTTTACTGTGTTCAATAATGCATATTTTTTGCTCACACAACTGTAATGCATACTGTATTTGCTGTGCATGTGTTGCACGGATTTGTTGTGGCGAAAACAAAAGGTTTTGTTCCAACAGTAAACAGGTGTTTATGCACATATTTCTGTAGACTTGAATAATCTCTGAGGAGAATTATCAGAGAATTATGGAAAAGATGAAAGTGCTTCTGAGTGTAGTTGGACAAAAATGTGGTAATATGAATGAAGTGTGTGTTATATGGTGCAAAAGTTGGATTTTGTGTTAATATAATGGAGTGATTAATTTTGCAGAACATCTGAGGTGTTTTTCACTTTGGGTGTGGGGTTTGGGGAATTGTGTTGTGTTTTGCCAAAATGAGCCATGTTTTCAAAATTGTGCTTAAGCACAATAATAAACAAAAAAAATTGCACAGGGGAAAAGAAGTAAATCAAAGAAAAACTACTATCCTGGGAATGGGTCACATTTCATGGGAAATAAATCACATCAACTAACTCACTTGACAACATCTATTTAATAAAATATGCCTCCTCATATTTCAACATGCAGGATTTATGTTTGTCAAATTGTAATAAGTAACAGACATAGAAATCCAAGCTAGTGCTCATTTTCTTGCAAGGGATTTCTACATCTGTGAGACTACAAAAAAGTACACAAGATATTAACACTCCAAAAAGGCCATTGAGAATAATGTTATTATACAACTCAAATCTACTTCTTTTTCTTGGAATAAAGGTTCCCTTTTGCTTTGAGTAGGAGAGATTTTCTGTGGTGCTCCATTGTTATGGCTTCCTCCTGCTTACTCATCCATGTTTCCATCCCTTTATCCACCTCAGCGTTCAGGTCAACTATACGTTTCTGGAATTGTGAGTTAGCGATAGAGAAGAAACAGGCAATACACAGAGAGAGAGAGAGAGAGAGCAAGAGAGAGAACGAGAGGCAAGTTTGGGGTTGAATGGGGAAAAAATAGGATGTTAAAGATATTCTTTTGCTATCACAACAGAAATGTTCTCAACTTCATTCAGAGAGAAAGGGATAATGACTGAAGTCCCTTACAGCCAACATCTCGCGCTCTTGCCTTCTCCTAAGCTGTCCTTTCAGTGGGGGTGCTGGCCGACCATCTGGACACAGACACACATGAAATATTATAAAGCAGTTTTCCTTCACAACTAAGGGACTATTTCAAAGAAAAGGTAGTCAGCTACACAACCTACTCTGTTTTAGTATGCTACGATCAAAGTACTGCAGTTAGTACTACACATATGGTGTACCTTGTTGCTTTCTCTACAAGTTGCTATGCTTGTTTTGCTGGGTCCTACGTTTAGAAAATGTACATGAATTAGCCTACAATTAAATTTGATAGCCTGGACAAGGAGAAATGGAACCAAATTGTTAGGGCATGGAACTTTTCTGAACGAGGAATGTAGTAGCCAAAGCTTAATGAATAAAATAACATAAAAATCGATTATTATACATTTCTATAACAATTGTATTGTTTTCACTTTTTATGCGGGAGAATATTTCCCCCAGGTGTAATCAGTCCAAGTAAGATATTAGGTCTAGTTCATAGGAGGGTCTAACTCTAACCGCTACCAGTAGCCTACCTGCAAAGGACCAATCAGGGAGATCTGTAAGAGGTCCATACTCAGATCCAGTGCGAGACAAGCCGTTTCTGTAACCAAAACCCAGTAGATATGTTTAAAGTACAATCTTTACACATCTGCACCCGCCCCAAGACGCAATTACATATCTGAAAAGTCGAACTATCCTTTGGAGAAAGATAGCTTTAAATTGTTTAGTAATATAAGGGGGAGGGGGGGGGGGGGGGGGGGTGTTAAACTTACTCCATCCTCCATTTGAGGCCTGCCCTTGCTCCGCATGTTGTAGTAAATGATCGACTTGACCGTTTCAAAACTAAAATAACAAACATACTGCAGTTATTTTTTCTCACTTCAAGCATTTACATGATAGGCCTTCTTCTATCACTCTGATAGCTACTCGACATCACAGTATTGCATGTAGCTGTTGGTTATTACAATTTAAAAGTATTATATGCCGTTTCTAAATACAACCTCCAATCTGTCCGAATTTTTGGAGGTTTCAGATCCCAAGCTGTGACAGGTAGAAAACATTACTATAGCTACCAGTCCTAGCACAATGAAACATTACATATAGCCTACATTAATCTGACCAGTCCACAGAAAAAACGAACACGTTCTAGTCGCGCAACACGCAATTAAGGAATATTCCAATCGCAACCTGCTGTACTAAATAAAGTAGCGAGCTAAATAACCTCTCACCAGTGCAACACAACGTCCGGATGGTGGCCGCCATGTTGTCCAATGGGCTTGTGCTTTGCCCGGAATGATCGCTAGATGGTGATCAAGAAACGGGACTAGTATTCTGAATCTTCATGGTGCAACCTGCATAATTAATTGACTAGTTGTGATAGTTGTATGTTGCAGGCGTATTATTGCTATAATAGCTTTTCTGTGTTTCAGATCCTACAGTTGACCATTTGTGGTGACTTTCCACTTGCATAACAACGCAAACTGGTTACTTACATGTTTAAAATGTGATATTATTCTTTATTACATTGTTTCATTATAAACAGGAAATTAACCGCAAAACAATTGTTACTCTGTTAAGGGTGCAGATTTTCCTAACGGATCCCCCCTTCTAATAGCTATGCAATCAAATAAAAAGCGGTTCAAATGCTAATATGGCAAGTGAAAATATATAATATTTTAAATATTTGAAATAGAGCAGAAATAAAAAAAAAAACATGTAAAACTAAATAATGACAAAAAAAATATATAGGAGCCTAACTATTCGGATATTGTGGTGTTTCAATAATTTTGAATTAAATCGCACGCACACACAGTACTATTTATGAATTTGGCTCATTGAAAAAATGATATTTCAACTAATACGAGATTATTCTGCAAGGCTATCTGCCACTAAACCCTAAAGAATGCTTCTCTTAGCTTTTCAGACAAGTTCTCACTCGCCGTTGCTGGGATGAACGCGCGAGTCTAGGACAAGCAGGGACTCCAATCAACCGCAAGGGCAATGAAAGACCATGGGGAGCCAAAAAAGGGGCTTTGGGTCAGCCAAAACGACAAGCCTTTCTAAACAAGTCGGCTACACATATAACTCGAATTTAATAATACTTGCTAGTGTAAGCCAAATGAAACAAAACGATTCTAATCAAGGGGAACTGAGCAATGCTGAACACTCCTGAAATAGTAGCGGAATGTTTACTTTGTATCGTCCTTGGAGAACACATACACGCCGCAAAAATTCACCGGCCGAGTCACCCCCTAATGTCCTTCCGCACATTCCACAGACTGGTGGTACAAGGAGATAGTTCTGTTGTCTAAACAACAGTTTTTTTTAAGAATTCAACTGTAGTGATTCGTATGGAGACAAAAAGTGTTCTTTGTGGTAGTATAACTTTAACTGGAAACCGTATTAGGACTATATCTTACTATAAGATGTTATTACTGCAATTGCAGGACGAATAAATGCAGTCTTGAACAGGCCTTTGTAATGTTAAAATAATCTTAGTTCACAAACATTATGTAGTTTAGGTCTAATTAAATAGCTAAGCATAATCAGTCTTTGAAACGGATTTAACCACTCCTCAGAAATAGATAAGAGAGATATAAAGAATATGGCTGGCTACTAACCCTATAGACCTATTTAAAACGTTCAATAAATAAAGATTATATCAAGGCACTAATCACAATATAGGCGCCCTACATTTTTGTCATCAGAAGTTATAGCCTGAAGGTTGTTGTTTTCTCGTCTTGATTGGGTCTATCCTAATGAGTTTCCTTGTGGGCATCCACTAAAAAGAAGTTTGCGTATGAATGACGAAATAGCTTTTGCTGGTGGAAAGGTGTTCCGGTCTAGTGGGGGAAACGAACCACCAGTGACTGATAAAGGAAAAGAGGGGGAGGTAAGTAATTTAGGGGAAGAAAGAAACAAAGTTGTCGAACGTGTAATTCGCTAGTGGAAGGACTTTATTTATTTTCTGCGGTACATATATCTTGGCAATGGTCAGTACAATTTTACTGTAACGGGCGCATGCTTTCTTATCCACTCTCCCCAAACTTCTCCGCTTAAATTGTGCAGTCAAGATACATTTCTTTTGAAAACGTAATGAAAGAAACGAGACGTCGAATGCTACATGATTTCTTTCTTTAGATCATACACGTTTTGTAGTCCACATTTTTCTTGTATATTAGGTCGGGAAATGAATGTTAGAGGTTGTATGAGTCAACCAGCTAGACAGAAAATAACTTATTTTCCTGCGTGTTACACTGGACCCCACGAGCCCGACAAGGAATTACTGCAGCAGCAACATTTCTCTCATTGTGCTGAACCCCTCACCTAGAGACACTTGGGTTTCCGTTTCACTCAAATTAAAACAAAAGAGAAAAACTTTGGAGGAAAGTCGGTTATGTATGTGCCAGCTGATTGAGGGTAGGAAACGTAAAATAGTGAATCGTTTTTCGTCTGTGACCGCTAGGCAACAAGTCATGGACCGTTCAACAACACAAGCGATGCAGGTGTGGAGCGACATGGAGCCGAACGGAGACTTTCTTCAACGTTAGGCCTACTATCTCAAAAGTGCCTTGGATATACGTTTGAAGAAAATATTTATTCCATCTTATTTTTTTCTTCTTAAACATCTTGCAGAAGAGTAATCGTAGAACAATCCATTAATGATTTCTCTCATATGCTTCTTCGGACTTTGCCAAGCAGGCTGCAGATTATATGATTTATTAGAACTTGTCCTAACATCCTAACATCATTTACAAATAGTCACTTAATTGATCTGTCTAAAATGTCTTAATACGTTTTTATTTAAGTTTTATATTTATTGTGTACATAGACACGGGTTAGGTCTCATTTAATTTTGTTAAAGGTACGCTTTTATTTTGCTTGCCTTTGTCTTACACACCCTCGGGTTGCTGTCATTTCAACTGCTGTAGTCGTGACACCTGTACTTGAAGATTTTACTGTACATTTGCATACTCTGTATTTATTGACTAGGCTACATTAACAATAACAGTGGGAGAGCTTCATTTGTATTAAGTAACTTGACTTTTTAAGCCAGAGCAAATACAATTCAAGATCATGGACCGACTAGGAAGCAAGTTATTGGAAAAGCTGAAACTGACTGACTCGGCTAGTGTGAAATTCGCTAGTTCGAAAAAGAAAAACGACTTGACCAACAACACTAACAATAGCAACGGCAACGTTGGCAGCAGCAATAACAGTTGTGGTGGTGGTCTGCCTCCGACTCCCAACCCTGCAGCTGCCTCACCCTCCAGACCTGGCCAGTTTGCGCTTGCCCCCACAGCCTCAATTGAGGCATGTGTGCCAACCAGCGGGAGAGGAGGAGGAGGAGGAGGAGGCGGCGGCGGGGGAGGAGGAGGAGGAGGAGGAGGAGGCGGGGGAGGAGGAGGAAAGGGAGTGTCTTCCACCCAGCTCCATTCCCCTGCTACATCATCCACAGTTTGCACGGTAGTGTCTGACGTTGAATTGCAGCACCACCCTTCCACGTTGGCCCCGCTGCGTCGCCGATCCCCCCAGCAACGGGCTTCTTGTTACTTGGGCGAGGGGGGAGACATCCACCTGCGGAGGGAGTCTGGCCTTGGACCAGAGTGTGACGCGCTATACGGCTCCAAGGCCTCGCTGAACCAACGACGCTACTCTCTGGAGCTCCAGCAGCTGGTCCGACGACATCAGCTCCTCTCACTACCTCCACCCCTCTCTGTGGCCCCTCCGTACCCCACCACCTCTTCCTCGGGGTACGGGTCTGCCCCACGGGTCGGTGGTGGGGGGCTGGTTGAGGCGGCCTATCTCCCCGAACTGGAGCGGCACAAACGCCTTTCCCTACAAGAGGCGTTGTTTTACAAGCGTCTGAGCACAGGCAGCGAGTTTTGGGAGAGCACCAGACCAGCCTCCCTCTCTCACCCGCCTCACATGGGTGGAAGTGGAGGAGGTGGTGGTGGAGGAGGAGGAGGAGGAGGAGGGGGGTTCTTCTACCCTCTCGGCCCAACCCTGAGCCCCTGCTCCTCCTTCAGCCTGCAGGAGTCGGTGCTGGTGAGCCCCAGGTCCAGCTTTGCCTCCAGTACGGCCAGTGGAGGTGGAGGTAGCCCCATGGGCAGCCGCTGCAGCAGCAACCGCACCAGTGGGATCAGCCTGGGTTACGACAGCCGCTACTCGGCCTCTGGAGGCCTGCCTCCCATGCAGCCGTTCCCCTCCCAGCAGACAGGGGGCACCGCTGCCGGGTACGGAGGGCCAGGCAGGTCCGGGCCGCCATCGGCCGAGGGCTGGACTCATTACGTGGATGGAGGGGCTACACCGGGGGCCCAGGATAGCAGACACTCCTACCCACCGGCGGTAGGCAGTCCCGCAGCTGCTTGCTACCGGGTGGGACCGGACTGGTGGGACGAGCAGCGGGCCCCGGCCAAAGGGGAGGGCAGCAGCCTGGCAGGAGAGCGGGCCCGATATTCGGACCTCCCGGGAACCCGCTACCAAGAGGAGCTGACCCGCCTACTACTGAGAGACGCAGCGCTGGAGGGCGAGGGGCTTCTAGGCGGCCTGAAGCTCAAAGAGCATCCCCCTCCAATCAAAGCCCTCTGCAAGCCCACGGCAACGCTGGTCGCAGCCTCGGCAGGCGGACCAATAAAAGCCCAAGAAGACCCGGCAGCAGGAAGAGACGCCACGGAGAATCGTCAGGAATTCTTTGGTGAGATCATAAAATAACCCCCAACCTAAATCTTTATTATTAGCGTCCCTGTCCGCTGTCGGATCCGCTTTCCCTCTGAATGAAAGGGTTGCATAGATGAATGGATGGATGGATGAGATAGAATGATGGATGAAAGAGCGTAGGGATGGTGTCTCGGGACCTGCAGAGACATGCAGGGTCCTAGCACCACAGCAGGTAAAGAGGGAAAACATCGGCCCCTCAGAAACCTATCCAGACAAGTAGAGGTGTTTGGCACAAAAGACTGTGAGGAGGAGAGGGAGATGAGGTGAGAACAGGATTGAATATAGCTGACACACTAGAGGGGGAGCCATAGCAGAACTGAGGGAAGTTACACACACAGACAGAGGCCTGGCGCCCTTAAACCGACAAACTCGTACGCAACAGACGTCCTTAAAAACACACACACACACACACACACACACACACACACACATATACACAAACACACACACTCCTTTAGACTGTCCAAGGTGAGTCTTTCTTTTTTACAGACAGAGTGTAAAGAGAGGACCATACACTCTCAGAAAAGGGTTCCATGTTCAGACACTAATTACATGTTCCATATAAACTGGCCCAACCATTGGTATGAGTCACAGAGAAGATTAGAGCCTATAGTGTGTGTGTGTGTGTGTGTGTGTGTGTGTGTGTGTGTGTGTGTGTGTGTGTGTGTGTGTGTGTGTGTGTGTGTGTGTGTGTGTGTGTGTGTGTGTGTGTGTGTTTCACTTAGCCATAGCGTGTCTCTTTCTTTCCCTTCCAGCAGGCTTTGTGTTTTATATGTAAGAGTGTATACCCTTGTGTCTCCAGGCTATGGTAAGGCTGTGTGTGTATGAGTCATGCGTGTGCTTGTGTGTTTGTCTATAGTGCTGGCTTGGCGTGTGCTGTAGCCTGTTTTTCTGCTCAGGTATGCGTGCCCTCGGGAAATATACAATACTGTACTCATCTCACCCATTAGACAAGCTCTGAGCTGTGTAGGAAAAACGCTGTGGCTTCACCTGTCGCACAGCAACACTGGCTCGTACCTGTCCGACGCCAAACTCCTCTCTCAATTATTAGACTTAAGTTGAACTCTGAGCCGTAAGATACCGTATGACTTCAAATAGAAATAGAATCTTTAGATTTATTTTTTACTCCATGAGTTTGCGTTCAGCGTTCCTGCCGCACTGCTCTATTTAGGCCTTCTCTGGTGGCGGTGACTGAGTAGTCAGGTTGAGTTCCCCTCCACAATGTGAGAACCCTCCCCGAGGCAGCGCAAACCGAGGCCATTTACACGCACTGTTGACATTGTGTCCAGAGGAATTGGGTGGGCACATTCTTTCGAGGATGCCTTTTCAAGGAGGCTTTGCAGTTGAGTAATTAAGTGTTGACCTAACGTGTTGTTCTCCCCTTGTGTTGACAGGAACCTGCGTAAAATGTGGTAAATGTGTGTACGGGGCAGAGAACGCCTGCCAGGCCCTGGACAGCCTCTATCACACCCGCTGTTTCATCTGTGTGTCCTGCGGTAAGCTCCGAGCCCCCCCCCCCCCCCCCACACACACACACACAGAGCTCTGAGCCCCCCCCCCCCCCCCCCCACACACACACACACACAGAGCTCCGAGACCCCCCCCCCCGACACACAGAGACCGGAGACTAGTACTTCAACCACTGTGTGATCAGGCTCGTTGCTAGCGCAGCGTAGGTCCCTAATTTGTATTTCTAGCCCAACTTGTCCAAAGGGACATTACAGTTCACTAAGCCATCCTCTTGTGTTTCCATTTGGTATCTACTAAGCTCTGGTTCATTTTTGAATATTTTGAGCACCAACCTCGTCTTGTGAGGAAAAACACTTATTATGGCTTAGCCGGGGGCTCTTCATGGCAAACAGATTCCCTGGATGTCGCTCAGGTGTGTGGTTGTGTGTCTGTCCCTCCCCAGGGCGCACCCTGAGAAACAAGGACTTCTACAACGTCAACGGCTCTGTGTACTGTAAAGAGGATTACATGGTAAGAGGTCAGCGCCAGTCAAAGGCATATCTCCTCTTCTCACAGCAGACGCACGCTAACACACACAGACAGACATGGCTTTAGGAGAAAATTACAGGGCTTTGTTCCAGCCTTACACACTGAATCACTATTCATGCCTTCATCCCTCTTACCCTCTGCTGTTTCCCAAACAGTTCTCGGGCTTCCAAGCCGCAGCAGAGAAATGCAATGTGTGTGGCCACCTTATCCTGGAACAGGTAAGGACTAGGCCCCTTGTTCCATGCTGGCTTATGCCCCAAAACAAGAGCCGTATGTGGAATGTATTTCTCATGATCGTAGTTGACTTCCCTCGAGGTACGTTTCAGCTTTCACCTTTCAGTATCCAAAGTCTTTCAAATATCCCCCCACTGCCCCCAGATCCTTCAGGCCATGGGGAACTCGTACCACCCTGGCTGCTTCCGCTGCGTGGTGTGCTCCAGAGCCCTGGACGGGGTGCCCTTCACCGTGGACCAACACAGCAACATCTACTGTGTGACCGACTACAACAAGTGAGAGACTCTTTGGTTTTCCTGCGTTTATCACCGTGTGGAATGTTTTAGTTCGAAAAAACGGATTTTGTACCAGTGACCGCTCCGCTGTAATGGCATACAACTTTTCTCCTCATTCAAATTCAATTGTGCAATCACTGAGTAGTATTAGGTCTTCCTGATTTTTTTTTTTTCATGGTTTCTTTTAGAACCTTCGCTCCGAAATGTGCTGCCTGTTTACAACCTATCTTACCTTCTGAAGTAAGTGTTGGTTACTTCTACTTCAAGGAATAGCAAAAAACTGAAATGTGCTCAGAATTCCATTTGGAATGGTACTACAGTTCAGTTATGGTGAGCGTTCAAGTTGCGGTGTTTAGGCTGTACACTTGGGACTCAATTACGTCTATTTTCTCCATCGTTCTCTCCGCTTTCTGTTACAGGGGAGTGAGGAGATACTCAGGGTGGTGTCTATGAACAAAGACTATCACTTTGAGTGCTATCACTGCGAGGTTAGTGTGGCCTTCATCTTTATTATAGATACCCTGTCATTATGTCAGGCCCGTGTTCATACCCATCAACATCAATCAGAAGCAATATTTTAATTGGGGGGGAAATTGTAGCACCAGCCCAAAAACTTTATTCAACCTGCTTTTAAGTCTTGTTGAAAGTGTGGTTGTGTTCTGAATTGCTGTCATACTGTAGATGAGCTTGTTAGTTGTTCTTGAGAGCAGGACAGAATTTAGATGATCATTTAGTGATTGCTATCCTCTGTCATATCCATTTCAGAACTTGTCTTGTTCTCTCGCTCTCTCTGTTTCATCCTCACCATTTTTTATCTTTCCTATATTTCCTTTAGGAGTGTGGGAAGCAGCTGTCTGATAAGCCAGGCTCCCAGTGTTACCCTCTGGACAACCATCTCCTCTGCCATCCCTGTCACATGACCAGAGTGTGTGCATCGAATAACATTCCCCCTCACAACGCACATTGAGGAACTCTATGCAGCTAGAATACAAACTTTTTTGAAATATTCTGTATTTAACTGTCGTTATGTTAGATTCTTTCGTAGTCCAGTTCTTTCTCTCTCACACACGCTCCCATTCATTATCACCTCAGCTATGTCCTGGTCAGTGCGGCTTTGTCTGAACGATGACCGTACGGTACTATAACTTAAGACTTTCTGGATGAGATTGGAGGAAAATGCATTTTGTTTTTTGGACTCAATATGTAGATCTTTGTACTGGAGGAGGTGGCTCTTTGTAATCCAATCCTTTGGGTTTGTGTGTGACTGACCCATTGCCAGTGGCATCTTGGCTTAAAACAATGTATGGACCTGTAGTCTTGTGTACAGAACAATGTATTCTTCTATCACTGTACCATGATTGACAAGGGAGTGGTAAGAAACTACTGCTTTTTTTACCCTATAGCTACTGTTTGCTGTAGAAGAACAAGGGATTTGCTTAACAGTGTTTGTATATTTAATATCGCTAGCAAACAATTTGCACTTAAAACTTTGACATGTTTACGCTGAGATTCTTTTCTCTGCAAGTAAAAATACATTCCTATATTTCAGTATGTGATTAATAAATATTTCATTCCGTGTAACTTTGAATGGGGGAGTATTTTGTCCTGCAAATTCTTCTTCTAGCCAGCTGGTGGCAGTAAACCCAAGACTGCCTTTTAGTATAGCACTGCTGAGTTAGGAAGGGCTTTGAGCACACTTAAGTCATGTTTAAACAAATGCAGGTGGAGTAAAAAAAAGTACAAACACGAGATAAGCCATATAATTAGATGAAACTCCAATTTTTAAGTACATACTGCTTCAATTAGGATTACACTAACCCACTTTAGACAATCTTGTGGGGAATTTTATGAAAGCTACCATACTAAAATACCATTGCCAATTGTCTGCTATCAAAAGTTGTAATGATCAATGCATGTATAGAAAATGTCTCTAATTACAGAACAAAACTAAGACAAACACTTGATTTAACTTTAAATTTATTTTCCATTCCATTTTTGTACATTCAGCACTTACAGGAGGACAACCAACAAAGAGCAAAATTAGAAAATCTGATCCAACCTAACATAAAATTAAAAATATTAAAACAGTAATAATTACTCTAAGAATGAAATCATTACTTATCTGATTGTAGTAAAATAAAGGATGGGGGATAAATTTGTCTTGGGGAAAACGGGTATAGGGAAAACCTAAGAGGAAAACCCTCCAAATGTTGTTCTAAAATGTTTCCTTACCCAAAGAAAGAAAGAGAAAAAAAAACGGAAAGAACGGAATACAAGTCAGGTGTGTGCTGCTCTCCTTTCCCAGTGTAGGCAGGACACACTGATCTCTACCGCCCCACAGGGTAAAGAAAACATGCCCCTCAATTCAAGCATATGAAAGTTGACAGTGTCATGACATGGTACCAGATTTATCCTTCATGGGAATTGGAGCCAAACCACACGCGTAACCCACTAGAACACACAAAAAGCTCTCCAAGGCTGAAAATTTACATGATTCAATAAAATTTCAAAAGCTGGACCAAAAAAAAAAAAAAGAAGAAACTTCGCATAAACCCTTCAAAGTGGGTGTGTTTAGAAAAAAATAACATGAGTGGAACACTAAAATTGCTTCTATAACCTAGTGGGACAAGAGACCCGTTTTAGATTCTTCCTTATTACAGGGACCTCACCAAACTAAAAGCACTTCTCTCCTAAACCTCACTCGGGGAAAAAGCTAGGCAGAGCCAACCAAATCACTAACCACTACCCTCTCTGCCTCTCAGCAGAATGCAGAGCTCTGTATAGGCTTTCATGCCCTCTTCCAGATCGACAGATATGGGCAAAGCAGAGAGGGCTATATAATAGTGGTTGAGTGCTTCTTGAGAAGAGGTGGGGAGATGGAAAGATGGCTAAATGAACCATGTTTTACTAAGAAATGCGCAAAAATCATCTAACATGTGACCAAGACTATCCATGTAAATGTACAATTGGGGGTGACAGACATCACTCGACAGGAGTTTGGACTCAAGACAACATACATCGGTTTCAGAAGTGGGTACACCTGAAGCACAGAGGTGGGACGAGAGGCAGAGTCGACCTGAACCCAAGACAGCAGAGCAAAATCTGTTCACAGTGCCTTAACTGTGTGAGCTACACTGCATCCCCGCCCTCTCCACGATACCGCCCACTCTCAGCGGCGGCGGTCCCTGGGGTTGCTACGGCTACGGGAGCGTCGCCCGGCCCCGAACCCGCCTGAAGGCCCTTTGGGTTTGTAGCCGTCCCTCTTTTTTTCCCCGTCGCGGTCCCGTTCCCTCTCTCTATCCCGGTCCCTCTCTCTATCCTTGTCTCCCTCTGCTCCCCGGCCAACATTTCCAGTGCTCGCTGGTGCCCCGACCTCTTTCTCTCGTCCCTTGATCCTCTCCTTCCTCTCCTCCTCCCTCTTCTTGTCCTCCTCCTCTTGCTGCTCTTTCCGTCTCTTTTCTCGCTCTTTTTGTCGCTCGGAGCGTTCAAGAACCCTCTGTGCCGCCTGAGGGGAAATTTTAAAACCAAAACATGACAATAGGGTTGACATTTTCCAAACCAAATGGATCTCTGTAAAAAACCTGTGTTAGCCATACATCTGTTTGTGTTATTTGGCAAGCCTATTTTAGGTGTGTGGCACTGTGAAATGAGTTAGGAGTTGTGGTATGCATGCCTGCAGGAGCATGTAAATGCAGTAACTTCAGTGGTGACTAACCTGCTCCTCAGTGAGGGGTAGCCAGTATATACACGGAGCAGCTTTGGTCTTTTGGAACAAGTCGTCGAGCAATTTAGCGGGAGGCTCATCTGCTTTCTCTGTGACTGGGATGAGAAGCAACAGGTCAATGAAGTCAATCCACTTAATACATTACTACTGCTGGATCATTGGTCTTCGTCCTTGGCCACTGACTAGTAAGCAGACGAAGTTTAAACTAGTCTGTGTGAAATTACTGGAGAACTAAAGTGGTTGTATCCTCACCCTTCTTGTCGGTCTTCCTCTCCTTGCTCTTCCCCCTCTCCTTCCGTCTCCTCTCTCGTTCTCTGGATCTGGAGCGCTGGCCCTCTTCTCCTGGTCTTCCAAAGTCCCGGATCTTATCCCGGTCCCACTCCCGCTCGGCCCTGGTCCTCTCGCGGCGCTCCATCTCTCGCTCCCTCTCCGCCCACTGGTCCCGTACCCCGACGACGCCTGGTCTTTCCCGCTCGCCCATCAGTGGGGGCAGGGCCCCGGGCCGGGCCTGTGGAGCCCCCGGCCGGGCGCTGCGCTCCTCCTCCCCCCCACCTCGCTCTGGTGCCTTTAGAAGGCCTTTGTGGAAGTCAACCTGCAGAACAACAAGAAACAAAACGGTCTAATAATTACGAGACAGTATAATAACAGCATTCAATACTCTACCACATCATACAGACCAATAAAGCCTAAGCTTAAAGACCATATATTATACTAAAGCCGTTTGTTTCGTGGTTGTATTAATGCCCGGCACAATTTCGGCTAGCGCGGTTACCTCTTCCTGTTCACAGAAGTCCACTCCTAGGACCTTGGGGTTGCTCTGGGGCCACTTCACGCCATGGAGGGCAGTTCTGGTGGCTATCGCCTCCTCTGTTGTAGCATACTGGAGGGTGACAGGTGGAGATGGACAAATGTCAAGGTACAGGAAGAGGAGCTGGATGTGAATGGCAACCGGACACCAGAGCGCCTACAAACCACCCCATTGATATTGGATGAAAGCGAACAAGGACATCCCAATCAATCCCCTGAAGAATACCTAATGTCAATGCAAGAACATCTGGACAACTAGGACACTACCTCATCCAGGGCTCAACGCTAAGGGTTTTCAGTGGTTGCCAAGCTGGGCAACCATGAATCAGTTTTAGTTGCCCAAATAGAAAATATGGTTGCCGTGCTATATTATAGGCCCTATTATTTATCGTGTTTAATTAATTATTGTGTTGTATTATTACAAAGCAATTTATTTTAATTTAAAAGTAATTGTGACAACATTAACAATAATTTAACTTAACCAAGATGGGCAACCACTTAAAATAGAACGGTTGCCATAGCCTCAAAATTGGTTGCAACTGGGCAATGTCGAGCCCTGACCTCACTCCTTAACTAACTATTCGGATAATAATACCCGCTAGCTAATAAGGACGTGCAAAGCCATTCACCACAGAACACCGAGTGGTGTTGGATGGGATTCATAATCATTCTAGTCATATGGAAAAGAACCAAGAACAGGAAAGAGGGGCTCACAGTGACAAAGCAGTGGGACTTGATCTTGTCGATCCAAAAGCCTTCCTCCACCATGTTACCGGTCCGGTTCAACAGCTCCTTCAGCTGGCCCAGTGTGAAAGGTCGCACCTGAGGGACAGCAGGGCAGGGGTCAAACATTTTTAAGAGACCACCACCACACAGAGCAGGGAGCCAGACCACGCGACCAGTCTCCAGAATGGATTGCTTTGTCTGTAAAGGAAATATTGACGAAATGGGAGCCGGAAAGGGCCAGACTCACCAGGTTGGTGACGTGGACGATGCAGGAGGTCTTGCCCCTCGGCGGCGAGGGCTGCTTGGCCGTGCGGACAGGGTCGTCGATGGTGATGGACACGCCCGACTTCTGCTGACTGATGGAGCGACGCACTAGACTGTCACTGGGAGTGACTGAGGTGGGAAAGAGCCACAAACAACGCACGAGAGAGTTGAGACACAGAGACGGCCGACATGTTAGCTCAGACACTCTTAAAGCACCGGGCGCCATGTCTGCACTACACGGCAGATCATTTTACTGAAAGGCAAGCAATCAGGGATAGATCAACACTAGAATACAAATTAGGATCAACAGAAAAAAAAAGAAGTACCTTAAAATAAATCTCTTACATCCATCTGGCGCAGTTACCTTTTTTAGCCTCTCCGTCCGGTTTAATTGAGGGCTGGGTTTCCATGGCTTCCTCGGAGTGGCTGCTCTTCCTCTTGTCTTTAGACGTTCTCCTGGGTCTTTCTCCGTCGTCCTCATCCATCTTCTGTCCGTTCTCCTGGCCATCACCAGAGACCACCTACGAGGGTTTAAAAATAAAACATTAAAGATCATTTCAACCCTCAAAAACAATTGGATTAGGGAAAAAAACGCTGATCACTCTCTAAGCACTGCCATCAGTACAACCCGTATAAACACAACATTGTTTTAGTTTTTTTCAAGAGAGAGAGTTGTCTGCTCCGTATCTGTCCGTAGCGATTTCTCTCAGTTCGCCCCGGTCATCAGAGAGCAGGGATGCTGTGGGGAGGAGTAGTGGCGGGCAGAGCACGGCTCAGCCCTGCCCAGGTATCTGCCTCCCGTTACCGGCCAAGCTACAACCGCACCCTCAGCTTTCACACTACCCGCTCACTGTGTGACCCCGAAGTCCTCATTTAAGATTTGAAAACATATGTCCGTGTGAAAAAAACTAAAAACTCATCGAACCCAGTGGAGGAATGCACCCGGTTAATACTTTAAGCTGAAAAGGCTATTGGGCCTCACCTGAGTGACGGTGCGTCTGATCTTGAGGCCTTTGTCCAGGCCCTGGTCCTCACGGCTTTCCAGGTCCAGACCCTGGCTGTCTTCGTCCCCAGAGAGCTGCACATCCTCTGGGTGCAGCTCCACCACTGCCTCCTGGCTCACCTTGATGTCTGGGATCAGAGACTGCAGGAAGGGAAGGGATGGATGGAGTCAGAGTAGGAGACAATGATAAGTCAAAATATACATACCAGTTGTTCATGAAATATTTCCACAACAAGCCAAAGCACAACTGTCTGAAAGGGACCGACATTTACACCACACCAGCAGACAAGATGTCTCTAGTAAAATAGAGTACCATTCCTGTTGATGTTAGACAAGCTGCACTGGGCTATATTCAGCACAAACTCAAACACTGGCTATTACGCTCTCGCTGCCTGCCCCCTCAAGAACCCAGTTCAACTCATTCAACAGAAGCAGCAAGAGGAGACTCAGGAAAATGAAGAACAAACTAGAGCAAGCGCCAAACACATTTGGCTGATTTGACATCCAGGAAAGGTCAAATATGGTCATCCCTGTTAAATAGGTCTCTGAAGTGACTCCTCGGGGTTGTGTAACACTTAGTATCGAGTGAGGCAAGACAACAAGCTCGTTAAGAACCTCTACAGGTTCTTTGAGTGTGTCATTATGTCTGTATGTTACTGTACAACTCTGGGATATAATTAACCAAATTTGTCCAGCTCTTTGACTTGAGGTGTCAATCAGTAGTGTGTGTGTGTGTGTGTGTGTGTGTGTGTGTGTGTGTGTGTGTGTGTGTGTGAGAGCGTGTGCGCTGGTTCCAGCCATACCTTCAGCGAGTCTGTGGTGATGCTGATGGAGGGTTTCTTGGCGGTGACGGCGGTGCTGGAGCCCCACCTCCTCTTTCTGGCTGCCGCTGCTCCTCCAGTCTCGGTCTCGCCTCCTGCTTCGGCGCTGACTGGAGACGTCTTGCTGCCAGCTGAGAGGAGACCAGGTAGCTTAGCACACACAGCTCATCTTATTTTCATCAATACAGTCTCTAGGAGAGGAGGTCTGAGGGGTCACAGCAGGTAAACGACAGAACTACTCTGCTCATTAGGCCAGATATAGACGTAAACCAGACACCAAAGTATAAATAAATGAGTCAATGCGGGCTCATTCTAATGAGCTCCCATGTGGAAATTTGTTACTTTTGCCCACCCAAACACAAACAGGGACCTAAACAAAAGCCGTCGTAACGAACCCCCTGTCACGGTCCATTGCACTCATTCCAACGGCCAGCACTGCTACCGGTCTACTAAGTAACTTACTGGTGATGGAGATCTTGCAGGCAGCAAAAGCCTTAGGTGTGGTGCTCTGCAGAGAGAAAGAGAGAAAGGACATAGACAAACCCCAGGGGTGTGGGGCTAGATGAGTACAGGGGACTAAATAAATCGCTTCAACAGGAGAGAAGGAGAAAGAGACTGGAGAAATAGAGTCCTGACAGGCTCCAATTTAAACACATTAGGGCGAGGGGTGGGGTCGATACAAAGAAACTCCAGACACATTCCCTTCCACCTCTGTTCAAAGACACTGAGATAAATCGTTGACCTACTCTTCTACTACTGCTGCTGCTGCTGCTGTAGTGTGTAAGTGTGCATAGTCTAAGGACAAAGCCTAAGCACAATGCTCATTTTACCACTGGCATGACTGTTTGAGACTAACACAGGGCATAGTGATTATGCAGTGTTTACTGGCCCTGAGAACGTGCTCTGCGCTAGCAGTCAAAGATGCCTGGGTACCCTTGGGCGTGTCATAAATAAGGGCACCAGAGAGATTGCCTTCCTTGAGTGTGAGAGAATGGACTACAAAGAGTCACTGCGAAACGAAAAGTGGTGCATAGTCGGCATCCATATTATTTGGATGAGAATTACTGGAAGGTTAAGCGTGTATTTCAAGACCTTAAGTATTAAGATCAGTTCATGTGTATGTGTCTTTAGGTGTTTGTGTGTTTAGAACAGAGAAGGAGAGTTTGGTTATGATTGACAGGGTGTCAGACACCCGGGCACGGTGTTGCCCATACTGCAGTTTCAATTTACCTGGAGCGCTGATATCCAAATATCAGTCGTCAATAGTTATATTTCTATGATAAACAATACCATTCAAATTCATAAAAGATCTAATTAAAACTGCAGTAATAATGAGTTTAGTGTTAAAAACTCTTTCAAAACAAAAACAAAAAATACCTGCTGATATTGTACAGTTACACCCGCCCCGCCCCACCCCACCCCACCCCACCCCACTCCCTTTCAAAAAAAACCTCAAAGATGAAAAATGACAAGTCATTTCCTGGTACCATTGACACCTGATTCCTCACTGGCTTGGCTATGGCCCAACCGCACGGCAGTGTGTACTGTATCTAGGCAACAAGGGTCCAATCAGACAAGGCAGATGACTGAGGGCGGGGTTCGATTTGAGTTGGCCGATTAACCAGTAGACCGGAACTGATCTTAGGTTCAGGAGTTTTTTTCTTGAAGGGATTTGGGGAGGGATTTTCTTAACCGATGGTGTAGGGATCTTTGTTCAGTCTCTT